>JAEOAD010000022.1:23977500-25177500 GCA_036365145.1 Orientallactaga sibirica
CCACAGCAAGCCAGGACTCTGTCATTAAGATTAGGCCTCCAGGGCTGGAGACACGGTTACATTAGTATGACCATTGACCTGTGAAGCCCAATATTATGTGAAGCCCAAGATTACGTGAAGCCCAAGATTATATTCCCTAGTATCTATGTAAAGCCAGATGCACAAGATGGCACATGCATTGAGTTCATTTGCAGCTCATCCTCTCCCTCTCTCTCTCTCTCTCTCTCTTAAATTAATTATTTTTTTAAAGGTTAGGCATTCAAATTTGAAAATTAGTGGGTGACAAGTGAGAATGATATAGCTTTTCCTTCACTCCCACAGGACTTACACTTCAATGTTACTCCTAAGGACAGCCTTTGTCTTTCGATTGGCATGACAAAAAAGAGTTGTCCTCACATCCCGTTATTTCTTAATCAAAAGGTAAAGGGCTGATCATGAAAGAAAGATTATATACCAAAAATTCAGATTTTATTCTTTGAAAACATGAGCCCTATCCCTGCCCCAAGCTTTTCAAGAAGTGACAGCAATGAACTCAGGCAGGTCACCTTTGTACTAGCCATAGGGGACCTTCTTAGACATAATGTATACCTCTCAGTTGAAGGGTAGGGTGAAGGGGACCCTGAACTGTCAACTAGGTTGTGCTAATAAAATAAGTGGGTGGGCAGACATAGCTCTCCCCACCATGACTGTCTGCTGCTCTCACAACTCAAAACTTTCAACTCCATGGTGAATACCAGCAATCCCACCAAGGAGGGCCCTCAGTGGAGTGAGGACACGGGGGAGGGAAATAATGGTAGCAGCACATGATGTGTCCATACGAAGTTTCTACTTAGTAAAAAAAAAAATAGGTGGGTGGGACTTGAGAAATGAAGAGACGCTGGTACTCTAGACTAATAGTTTCCCTACCAAGTCTGTAAAGAAAGAAGGGCCCCTGGGCTGGAGAGAAGGCTTGGTGGTTAAGGCACTTGCCTGAAAAGCCAAAGGACCTAGGTTCGATTCCCCAGGACTCACAAAAGCCAGATGCACAAGGTGGTGCATGTGTCTGGAGTTCATTTGCAGTGGCTGAAGGCCCTGAAGCATCCATTCTCTCTATCTGCCTCTCTCTTTCTCTCTCTCTCTCTCTCTCTCCCTCTCCCTCTAATAAATTAAACAAATAAATTTAAAAATACATATATTAACAAAAGAAAGAAGGGCCCAAAATGAAAGAAACTGAACAGCAATTATTAATGTGAGAAATCTGCAACAACCACAACTATAGATGTACTTCTCCAGGACTCTCACTGAAGGAAAAGAGATGGAATTTAATAGTTCACACAATAAGAAAGTACAGGGATACACCTGCTAAAATGCTGTGGGATTTCAAGACTCCAGCTGCTGGTAGCATATTTACTCCTTTTTCTGCTTCTGCTTTTCTTGTTAGTAAGGTCATTCTGTAAGCAGCCTATAGCACCTAAACAGGAAAATGCACATTAACAATGTAACATTTCATGATTCTTACAGCTTACAAATACAAAGATCTACCCAATTTTCCTGAAGGCCTCTGGCCCAGCTTCATGTCCTGGGCCCAGTCACTTTGGCCAGGGTCATAATGCAATAGATGGCCAGTCCTGGGCCCCCTCCTAGTACAGAATAGCAAGCCCACAAACCACCAGGAGCATGGCTCCTTGGATGGAGTTCTGTCCCAGAGAAATGAGAAGAGAAGCCGTAGGGAAACAACACTGTAGCTATCTCAGGCACCCACAGGAACTTTCTGTGGTCATCAGCATGTGGCTTCTCTTTTATGTCAAAACCCGACATTTGTTAGTTCCCTGCCAGACTGGTTGTGCTGGATTTTGTCTTACAGAATCAGTACACAAGAAAGAGTGGGGAGGGTAAAAGGGAGAAAGACAAAATACATGCAGGGAAGTCACTTGGAGGGACCTTGAAAACTCAGAAGCAAAGGACTGAGAATATGTAAGGCAATTAAAGGACATGTTCAAAGTATGGCTTTAGATTATGTATATCATGATAAATAACTAGGAGACAAATAATAAGGAGAGCTGCTATCCTAAATTAATTTTGAGTTTCTAAATTATTCCTTCACCCAATTCAGTGGGATTAAATATGCAACTGTGCAAACACTGAACTATCTCTTGTTGGTATTTTTACTTCCCTCGCTTCCACTAGATCCACATCTCCTTCACTAGAGTGATTATCACTTACCCATTCCCATAGTGCTTTGCACAGAAGAAAGACTCAGAATTGTATAGAACGAGTGAATGACAACTTCTTGGTGCACAATTTTCTGTCCTAGGGGCACCCCATGTATTTCACATTTTAAAAAATTGTATAGAAGGGAACTTTTCCAGCAAATGAGTATTCTCTTTGTGTTTTCCATACCCTCACTCAAAAGCATTTTCCTCTTTCAGCTAAAGTCAACATAGTTAATAGTCATCTTTCAACATCTCAGTATCAAAGTAATTCAGGCTTAGAGACGAATTTGAAACAGTAAAATCATGTACTCCATTTTACAGAGAAATAAATGGGTTCCCTTTATGTTCATTATTTACCCATATAGTTTTCATTGCCTGAAAAAGAGCTTGAGTTCCTAAACTATTTTCATATATCGCCATAAACATTATACTTTCTTAAAGATGGGCTCAATCCTTTTCTTCCCAAACTAAAAAGCATGTCTTTACCACAAACATCCACTCCATTCCCAGAGTTCTCAATGTGCAAAATGGATGAGGGTTATGTGGATGGTGAAATGATCTTTTTTGTGTTGAAACCCTAACCCTTAATGTGTCAGTATTAGGGAGTGGGTCTTTGGGAGTTAATTAATAAGTAATGATGTAAAGCCTTCATGAATAGACAAAATCGTGCCCCTATAACAGAGACCCCAGAGGGGTTTCTACCCTGTGATGATCCTCCCTCAAGATAGCAAACTACAACCCAAGAAAAAGGGTCTCACCCAAACCTGCCTCTGCTCATACACTGACCTCAGACTTCAGCATCCAGAACTCTGAGAAAGAAATTTCTGTTTAAGCGTCTCCATCTGTGGTCATTAGTTATAGCAGTCCAAAGTGACTAAGACAGGTGGTGAATAAGCACAGCTTCAGCATCTGAGAAGCCTTGAGTTTTTGTCTTTGACACTGTATGATTTAGCCTTGGGAAAAACTTGCTTATCTGAAAATGTAATAAGACTTACAGCTACTGGATATCTATAAGGTACAGAATTGTGAACAGTGAACAAGATAAAACACCTAGCACATCCATAGACCCTGAACAAGAACTAGGATCTTTTTTTTTTTTTTTTTTTTTTTTTTTTTTAATCACTAAACCACCACCTCTATTCATGGTCAAATAATATGTACAAAAACTTTGAAGTTGATATTTACAATTTTAGCTCATTGAAATAAATTCAGTTAAAAGTTGGAATATCAAGAGACATAGCTATTCTGTGCAAAATTAACCCTTTGTCAAATTAATAATACATTTTGACTAGCTTACCATTCCTTAATACCAATGAAATAAAACTTTCCTTTAACCTGACTTTTGTCATGAGATATATTAGAACTAAACAAGCAGTAGCCCAGACTGCTAAAGATCAATCTGATGTCCCAAGATTTTCTTAAAAGACAATGTTATTTTGTCAGTGACAGAAGTAGAGATTAGAAACTAAGTAACAACTCCCCTTTTCAAATATTACCACCTAATTTACAATACCACCATGGCAAGGAGAACCATCTCGTAGATAAAAAGTAATTTGATAAAATAATGGCTGCCATTTTTCTACCACAATTGCTCTGCAACATAATTTATAGAAACTGTATTTCTCTCCTTCCTGATGACAGGTAATGGGAAAAAATTTTTAGCAGCAAACTTTGATAGCAAGCTGAAGACCATCTGGGTCAGTGTGACCAAGCCATTTTTAACTGTTTCCTCAATTTATTTTCCAAGTTGCCCATTTCTTCAAGAACAAGGACATGGGTTAATGTTTTTTAAAAATCTTTTTTCAAGCTGAAAATTTTAGATTAAAGATGGTAATGAAATTATTATGACCCTATGTTACATAGCTATTTGTTTATCTTCTACATTGATATGCTTACAAATAAGTGAACAGTTTATCACCACAAACATTCAAATATGCAATATAAAATTAGACACATACTCTGAAAAGAAACTTGTGGTTTTTATTAATTTACACTGTGCCCTGTTTGTTTCAAATCAGTCTTATTTTAACTTAAAGCTTATCACAGAATGTAAGTTATGATACTTAAAAAAAGTGAAACAAACCATTTAAAAGAAGCAAGTCAAATATTTATTTTAACAGCACAATTAAATGGCTTGAATTCTAACTTCAGCTGTTAAATGTTTTTAGAATAAAAGAAAAAATAATGGGTAATACAGTAGATTTCATTTGTAGTCACTTATAAGATCCTTTCATATTTTCATTTTTAGTTTTTTATATTCTATTTATTTATTTATTTGGGAGAGAAAAGCAGATAGATGAAAGGAGATCAGGCAACTCAGGGCCTCTAGCCACTACAAACAAACTCCAGATGCATGTGCCACCTTGTGCATCTGGCTTACGTGGATCCTGGGGAATCAAAGCTGGGTCCTTGGGCTTCACAGGCAATCACCTTAACCACTAAGCCATCTCTACAGCCCCCTTTTATATTTTCTATAGATTCCATTTTTTTATTTCAATTATTCTTTTTCTCATCTTGTTGTTGTAATGATGTGGGGTAACAATAATTAGATCTTTGGTTTTTAACTTCTATCAATAATGATAATTGAGTAGACACTTCTTCAAACAAGAAAACAGAACAGACTGCTTGAATGCTAGAAGTTAAATACCCAAGCTTGAACAAAAATGACAAGTATATTTTATAAATATGTAGTCAATGTAACGCATACTGTGCTATCAAAATTTTCCTCTTCTCTCTGAGAATTGCTAACCATGAAGTCTAACTTCCCAGAAACTGCTTCCAGGAAAAGCTAATGCATTCTGTGTTCAGCATAGTCAAGGAAGCTGCCATTATTTGTTTATAGCAGAAGGAAAACGAAACCATCCATCTAAAGATATGATTCCCAAATATTTAAAGTCTTGGTGTTCATTCTCCTAGCATGTACTCCAGGGCAAGCTTTAGTGTTAGGGGAACATTCCAGAAGCAAGAGCTTAGATAGTGAAGCTACATTCATGGAGCTTCTTTCCAATCCAGTGGAGAATGTAAACAGCAATGGTTGACCTGCAGAATGAGGGCACATGCTCTGAAGAAAATAAAGCATTGTGAAGGAGGTAGAGTGTCATAGTCAGCTCCACGTTGTTAGGATGATCTTCCAAACCAGGCACAGTTTATGGGAAGAAGGGATTTATTGGTGCTCACAGATCCAAGGGAAATTCCATAATGGCAGAAATAAGAATAATTCAAGTTGAAGATTTGACAAAGATCAGGGAGTATTGCTCAGGAAAAATTTTATGTGATTTTCCGGCCATGCAATAGAGATCTTCTCTTAGAATTTTGTGAGAAAAATTCCTGTGGGAAACTTGGGGAAATGGAAGTGGACTGGCTTAAATGCATTCTGCTTGATGACAATCAACAGCAACAAAGTTTGTCATGTGTGCCCCTCAGCCAAGTTCTCGGGGGCTTTTGAAGAATTCATCAGCAACTTAAACTTGTTTGACTTGGCTCTTGTTGACCATCTCAAAGAAAAACTTACCACTGACTGGTCTACTACCTACCAGATAATTACTTTGCTCAAAAGTTGTACAAACAACGTTTTCCATTCCCATCTTGGCTACATTTCTTAACCTCCCTACCTCTCTGTTTCAATCCCAGCTTTTACTTTTGCCCTGTGACTTGACAATAACAATACAGTAAACAATTTTCATTCAAAACAGCTGCAGAAGTGTGCAGAAATACCCATCTCAATGCTTCTGAGTTATTCATTGGTTCACCAAGAGTCGAAAGCACTGTTGTTAGTTTTAGTCTTTAAGAATCTGATAGAAATCATTGAGTCTCTATATCCAAAAAAATGCCACACTTTCCTTCACAACATATAGTACAAAGATTCAGAAACACCCTCAAATAAAAGGCACTGGCCAATATGAAGATATAAATTTCTCCATGATAGCCCACCAAAAAAAAAAAAAAAAAGTGTTTCAGACACAGATTTATCCTGAAAGTCATTTACAAATGTTAGGCCTTACCCCTCCTGCTTTACCAAAACAGCACACAACAGGGACAATATCTCCACATCTATCAGAGGCAGATCTTGAAATCTGATAAAAGCTGCCTCCATGGAGAATACAGTATTACCCGTGCTGTTTCTTGAATCAAGTGAAATCATTGCCTATGTATGCTCTGTTTCTCATCATTAGAATTGCTCCTTTCAGGCTTCACATGTGAAGGTTTATCAAAGCCCAAGAACTTTTCCAAAGTAAAGGCAAGATGGCCAGAGCACCTTGGCAGACTTATCTCTTACAGTGTTTCCTTCCCAGCTTAGCAAATGTCCACCCTGATGGTGAGACATGCACAATGCAAACTGGAAGTGATCTTTTGTGCACTCAACACTATCATTACCTCCATCAAGCTCATTGTGATGGTTTGTACTGGTTGTCAACTTGACAGGACCTACAGTCACATAAGAAATGAGCCTTTGGGCATGCCTGTAAAAGGTTGTTTGGATTGAGGTGGGAAACCCCACCTTAACACGAGGCAGAGCCCTTCCATGGAAAACACTGGCGGAGGGGTCGCCTTCATTCTTCTCTGCTTCCTGACTGTGGACACGATGTGACCCAGCTCTACTTCATACTCTTGATGCCAGGCCATGATGCACTGTAATCCTGAAGTGTAAGCTGAAATAAACCCTTCCTTCCTTAAATTGTTTCTGGTCAAGTATTCGGTCATAGCAATGAGAATTAACCAATATACTCAGAAATGTGTCATTGTGTTTGAATATACAATAAACTCATGCCCATGACATAGTTGAAATACTATGTAAACTCTGAAACCTTAGAACCCTAACCTTGCTTGGTAATTTGATTTATAAAATGAAAATCTTGAACCCTTTTAATGGTTATAAAGAATTCTATTTGTTGGAATTGAGTGAATGCTAAATAATCAGTATATGTGTCTTAACTATTATCAAGCTGAGTTTATTTATTTAAGCCATTCTGCATAAGCTCTTGTAAATCTTACTATTTGATTTAAAAGCCCTCATCCAGGTCCCTTCACAAGGTTGTGTTGAGGAACCATTCTCCATAATGTTGTGACAGTTTTTGTCTTGACCATCTTTCTAAGAATGATTATATGTCAAAACGTCCTGGAACATAAAACACCTGTGTCCCTGCAGGGAAGGCAGCAGGTTTATATAACCAAAGTATTTTTTAATATGTCCTTCCAAGATAAAATTTGACAAATTGGTTGGACGTCTCTTTATAAGCCTAGGGCTCAGGATTTCCCAATTGGGTACAGACTCACTGTGGGCATGCCATTTATCTCGACCACCACGCATAGCCCATAGGACTTGAAAGACAAGAGGAAACAGTGTGAAGATAACATTCAGGTTGATCCCAGCTTCTCTTGTCTTTTGCCTGCACTGTAAACTGTGGCAGACATACTAGTGATGTTGGAAGCAGGGCCAAGTTTCCGTCCCTTTACAGTTAAATCAGTGACGAGGGTGAAAGAGATCAATGTAACTCCTTGTCTGGAATACTGAGGGAAATGTGTGAAAACGTGGTTGTTTGACACTGGACATCAGGCGCTATCTAACTGTGCTCTCCGTGGGAAGAGAAACTCAGGCCCAGGAAGAGTTCTAGGATGCAAGGAAGAGACCCTGGGAAGAAGTGCCTGGGCTGCTTGGGATGAGACAACAGAGCTGAGAAGCCCTGCAGGCCAGGCAGTGTGGGGAAAGGTAGAAAGAAGAGGGAACTACACAGATAGAGCTAGAGATCTATAGAAAAATACCTTCCAATTGGCAAGAGAATACTGAGGGTGCATCTGTGTAAAGTAACTACCAAATCCAGAGGAGAGAAACACGCTGTAGAAAGGAATAGTTGGGGCTCCAAACACCCAAAGTGGAAAATTCATGACACATGGAACAGCAGATAGAGCACTCTAATGCTTCCATCATTTCATACCCAGAAGCCTGACCAGTGTCCATCATCAACATGATGAGGGTGAGGAAGAACAGCCCCACGGTGCTTCCTGCAAACATTGCTAGAGGCCCCTCAAAACACCCAAATAGTTATTGTTATCTCTGTCTCTGATATCTGTCAGCAAGGACCCTTCCTCTACACAGACTCTCACAAAATCCCTTCCCGAAGTTCTATTGGCCTTTTCAACCTTGCCCTTCAAGAGCTCAAACTTTTAAACCCTGGACCCAGGTTAAAAAAAAATAGATACCAGCCCCTCATTGCATTATCTTCCTCACTCCTTCACACCATGGCTCACCAGGAAGCCCCCCCTTGACCCTTCTGACATTTATGCACCTACCTAGACATCTCCACAGCTAGAGCCGATACTTCTGTCACTTAAATCAGGGGTAAAATGCTACTATTGAAGGACGGTAGGAGAAAGCTAGCTTATTACACACACACACACACACACATGCACACACACACACACACACACACACACACACACACATATATATATATATATATATATATATATATATATATATATATATAGAGAGAGAGAGAGAGAGAGAGAGAGAGAGTTTCAGTTAGGGATGGGGGTTCAAACAGACCATGAGATGGCCACCTCACATGCCACCACAAAAATGGAACTAGTCTGATCCAGACCTGTCTACAGCACCCCCTGCTGCCCACAGTCTCCTGCGCTTCCTGGGTGGGTTGACCCAAATGGACTGACCCTCAGGTTCATCCTCTAAACTTACCAACCAGTCGGGTCTTCCTACGTCTCTTCGTTAGGATACAAGGATATATGTGAGTCCTGCTTCCCCCTCTGGCTGGGTCAGGGGGAGCATAAAACCATTTCTTGGTTTGGATGGCTTTTCTCTTTGTCTGTGCTTTATAGTTTGATGGAACTTCTCTCTCTGACTGCATGCATGATTTTCCCCCGGTTGCGGAATCTACCAAGTGTGCATTTTTCCTTACATTCCAGATCTACCACGTGGGGGCTCTCCCGAACTCTAGACTTGCCACCTGTGTAATTTCTTTAAACTCAGGGTCACCACGAGTATAACTCTGTTCATCTCTCATTTCTCCTCTGAAACTGGGTCTTCTTTGATACCTAGCCTCTCATTTTTTCTAGTCTCACCTTTTTTCCTCTTAACTTCTCTAAACACACATGGCCAATGTCATGCCAGCTTCTCCCAAGTCTCCCTACAAAAGTTTCTGCTTCCCACGTGTTTATGACTCTGTTCTAGCTTTCCATCCTAGATCCCAATCTCCTTTAAAAAGATCCCACAATTTGTGATTTCTCCCTTAAACAAACCTCACAATTTGTGACTTTTCTCCCCAATAAACTTAATCATTCATAACCTATCCTTCTTGAGTCTTTTTTTAATCCATTCTTTGCTAAAGGCAGGACAGAACCCAAAGCTTAGGATTCATAAATTCTGGGAGATCCCTCCTGAGCCCCAAAATCCTGCATCACTATTACCAGAATTAAACAATAGTTGTTTAAAATATTTGACTAAAATATAACAGTATTTAAGTTATTCTAAACAGTTCTCACTCATTTTTATGGTTCCTTAATGGAGCTTTTGGTCTCTGCTTCAAATTACTAACAAATACTTCATTTTTATGTTCATATAATGTTTTGATAGAGCATGTTTGCTAAAGTTTCCAATTTCAGTTTGTAAATATCCATTCTGAGTCTCAAATTATACTTCTCTTTGGATGCCCAAAAAGTATACTATCTTAGGATAAAAGAAGTAAAATATATTTGAAAGTGTACATGCTAAGATGGTGCAGCCACAGTGTGTAGAAAGTAACAATAATATTTCCTAGGACAAAATGGAAATTTTTACCTGACTCCTTCTTTAACTCAGGATAGACTCAGTCTGTAAACAGACTTTAAAGAGCATCAATTTTGTTTTTCCAGTAAAAGCATAGGCTATGTGAATGCTAGTACATAATATTTGTACAGAGAATTGTGTTGTAATAGATCCCTCAGACTTTGTCAGATTAGAAAGTGGTGGCTATTCTTTTCCCAGGGAAAATAATAATAATAACGCAGGTTCTTTTTATGTGTGGGAAGGGTCTTTTCACACCAGCCAGTCTCCTGTGTCTGTTTTTGACACAGGTGAACCAGTTCTGTGGCTGGAAGTAGTTCTCACTCCCTGGATTTAATCTCTGCTTACAAAGTGTGTTTATGTGCTATTATAATTGTCCCCATCTCTGAGCGACTAGATCATCAATGCTGACATGATATTTGTGCTGCACAGATAATGCCTCTGGCACTGGCTACTTGAGTACTCTGCTTCCTTCCATACACGGAAAGATAATGAAAGGCAGGCAAGCAAGAAAGAAGTATGACCAAGGCAAGTGCTCTTGCCAAGACGATGAGAATACTGAGAACACAGCAGCCAGCTAAGTGATTAAAAATCACACTCAGAGGAGACGCAGTTCACACGTGCAAACCCTGAACCTCATTGCCACTGACAAGCTGCATGTGTACTCAGTCCAGATCACATGAAAATGCAACTAATCCTGTCCAAAAGGAGAGCTATGAGCTCAGCACAATCCAACCCCATTCCTGGAGAATGTACTCTGAATATGTGTATCATGTGTGCACAGTAGAAAAGGAATGCTCCTGGGGGCATTCTTATCCTATATGCAGATTCATCCCTCAGAAGTCTACATGCCCAGAATGCTTCCGGAAGAATAAATATTATTCACACCTAGCCAAAAATACTATTGACAGTAGTCAAATGACTGACTCACTCACCCCTCGTCCATATCTAAAGCCTCAAGAAGATTTTTCATTGTTCTCATAATTTGAATAGAAAATCCCAAAACCTAGTTCACTAGCCTGAACACTGGTCCCCTTCAGGTCTCAGGAGCTGTCATTAAAACTGACAGTAATTGGTGTTATTGCTGACAGCCCAGAGTGACAGGGTAGGCTCTGCAGAAACAGCACCACTCATCCACCAGAGCCCAGGCAGCCACCTCCTGGATGGGGAAGTTCAGGGAACCCCACCCTGAGCCTGCCCTTGTCATTCATGCTCTGTGAAGGCAAGGGACTTTTGATCCAGCACTTTCCCCAAACACAGCTCACTGTCTTTACCTCTGTGAACACCCCTTCTCTTCTCAAGCTGAACTGATAGGTAGAAATTCACAGGCAATGAAAGCTTGGCTCTGATCAGTGATCCATGCATGGCAGGTGCTGGGAGGCCCGTGGCAGCACTCATCCGTGTGGGCGTGATGACAGGAGCCCACGATTCTGATGCTAATGAAGCCCATGCAGCAGCCCCGCGTCTTCTACCCCAAAGAAACACCCACAGCTGAGGGGAAGGAAGCTTTCCAGGTTCCACTGTTGATCCCTCATGCTCCACGTGGCAAAACTCATCCCACGGCTAATTAGCTTTATTCCCATTCTTGCTATCTGCTTCTTACATAGCGCTTGGCTTCTTTCCACCATAGTTCCCCTAAACCACATCGATGTGGCTGCTGGAGCTGTAATAATAGTCATGAATTTTCACTATACAGCCAAAAGAACACCAACTGTTTGGGCATTTATTTATTTATTTATGTATATTTATTTATTTTGCACCTATTCACCAAAAGAGTATATTTTTGCTCTTTGGATAGAATCTTAACACAATTTTTATCCCTCTGTACTGATTAAATGAAACAGAAAGATAGCTTTAAAACTTCCATGTGCAAAAGGAAATTCTGGAACTAGATAGGAAAGGAAAGGAGAACAATTTCAAAATCAGACCTGAGCGGCCACAGTCAAAGCAGAAGCAAGAGAACAGCAATGCATGATGAATGCACGTGGAGCACTAGGAGAACAACAGGCAAATTGCATCTTATGCATGCCTTTTTTTTACTGCATTTGTTTTGTTTACTTTATCCTGGGCTCATAGAATATCAAAGACTGCATGTCACTTCAGAAATCATTCTAGGAATGGAGAAGATGGCTTAGCAGTTAAGGCATTCGCCTGCAAAGCCAAATGACCCAGTTCAATTCCCCAGGACCTACGTAAGCCAGCTGCACAAGGAGGCACATGCATCTGGAGTTCATTTGCAATAGTGGCTGAAGGCCCTGGCGCACCCATTCTCTCTCTCACTCTCTCTCTCTCTACCTCTTCCTCTCTCTCTAAAATAAATAAATAAATAAAATACATTTTTAAAAAAGAAGTCATTTTATTCATCTCATTGTTTCCATATATAGGGTGGCAGGTGAGAGGACTAGGGTAATACTTATGGATTTATCTCATTTCAGATCTACTACACAAGCTTTCAGAAGTTGGAAGAAATGTCCTGATGGGCAAAATCATCTTATTGAGGGAATAAAAATAAACTGTACCGGTTTGGTTTTGCCAAAAATAGTAGCCAGCTAATGATGTTGGGAAGAGGAAGTTACTTTCTGTTAATTGTCAAGCTTATTTAGGATTGTGCTAAATCCAGAGATAGACATTAAATCTGTGTTTCTTGGACTCACCCACTAAATGTCTATGAATGAAGCAGAAGTTAGATCAACAATAAGGGCTGGAGAGATGGCTTATTAGTGAAGGAGCCTGGTTGAGAAGCCTAAAGACCCAGGTTCGATTCCCCAGTACCCATTCAAGCCAGATGCTCATGGTGGCACATTCATCGGGAGTTTGTTTGCAATGGTTTGTACCCGTTCTCCCCCCTTTCTCTCTCATAAATAAAAAAAATTTAAAGATATCATCCAAATAAAGTAATTACAACAGTTCAGAATGCTTTGAGACAACCTTATAACAGAAAGGCTCACAATGGGGGCTGGGGAGATAGCTCAGCAGATAAGAGCACTTGCTACACAAGCAGAAGGACCTGAGTTCAATGCCCAGCATCTGTGTAACAGGATGGGCATGGCTGTGAAGGCCTGCAACCATAGCCCTGAGCAGGGCAGAGATAGGAAGATTGCTGGTGTTGCTGTTCAGCCAGCCTAACTAAAAAATTAGACTCCAGATCGAGAGACTGAGTCTCAAGGAAGTAAGTGGAAGAGTAATAGACGAGGACACCTAACTTCATCCTCTGGCTTCTGTACCCCTGGGTGTAGGAAATGTGCATTTGCAACACATGTGTATGAACTACTCACACACACAAACACACACACAAAGACACACAATGGAACTTGACATTAAAAATTCATTTTTAAAGCTAGCTTAACAAAAGAAATGCATCTGGTATTCTACATGTAAGAAGAATTCAAATTTTTCACATATTTTTGTCAGCATAGCCAAATTCAAAGTTTCAAATTACTCAATGTTTCAAGTGACTTAGCAAGAGGGAAAACTCAACGGTAGATTAATCGAATGTTACAATACTCAAAAAGCTGAGATAACCGGTATTCTATCAATCACTTAGACAAAAATGAAAAGGAGAAGATTTAGGAATAGAAATATTAAATGCCTTTTTGAAATTAGTATCCTCCATATCATAGTTGTTATCTTATTCATCTTTGTTGACTGATAATAAAAGTCTTAAAGGGGCATCAAAACCTCCACTGAGCAATCTAAACTTTCCCTTCGAGCACACATTGATTTTCTAAGGCTCAGATTAAATCTTTGAAACCAGAAGTCAACCACTAATTTTTTATGATGGGAAAATGGGGCCTAGAATAGCCACTCAGTTAGCTTTCTAGAACACATAGTTTCTTCTAGGATTTCTTTGCTCTTGCCATATGTCAGTACTCGGCAAGATACTGCCAATACAAAATTAATGTGTTCAATAGCTTTTGATCACTGTGACAAAGTTCTTGAGATAAATAACTCAATGGAGGAAAGATTAACTTTTGATTATGGCTTCAAAGGTTGTAGTTAAAAATTGGCTGATCTGTTGCTCTGAGCCTGAGGCAAAGCAGAATATTATGGCAACAGGAACATTGGTGAGAGAGACTGCTCACATTAGGTCTGCCAGGAAGCATAGAGAGAGGAGAAGAACTGGGGTCAGGTCATACTGTTGTTCAATAATAAAAGGCTTCGAGCAGCATCAAAACCTCTACCAAGCTATCTAAAATGATTTCCCTCTTGTCAGTAAAATAATTTACTTTCTTGTTGCTTTGAACAAATACCTGGCCAGAAGCAATTTAAGGAAGGAAAAGATTTAACTGAGCTTACAGTTCCAGGGGGATACATTCTATCATGATGAGGAAGACATGGAAGCCTATGTGGAACATTTTGCATATAAAAAAATACAGTTATAAGGCATGCCTCTATCAGTCTACTTCCTCCAACTAGGCCCTACCTCTTTGTGTCCAAAACCTCTCAGTCATGCCAACAAATTATGTTTAATCCACTGGTGGATTCATCCATTGCTTGCTTGGGTCAGAAGCTTTGTGATCCAACCATCTCTCAATTTGATCTACCTGCTAGGGGCCAAGACTTCAACATATAAATCTTTTAGGGAAACACTTTTTACCTAAAACCATTGTAGGTGGTGTGGTAGATTTCACGTGATAGTAAGAATGTATGACCTCATAGACTCAGTCATTTTTTATTAAACTTCCTACTTGGGTACCTAGCAGGCATATCTCTGCTAGCGGGGGCATGTCACTGGGGGTGGATCTTGGAGTCCAGCCCTAAGGTGTGTTAGGGGGCAGATCTGAGTCCAGCCGTACTAGGTGTGTTCAGAGTGGTTTAAGCTCTGGCAGTTCTTACTTGCTGGTGTTGGTGTTTGCTTGCTGCTGTTACTTCTTGTGTGGAGCTATGGCAGTGAGCAGCTTCTTCTGCCAGTGATGGTATTCCCCTGGACTCTGTAAGCCTGAAATAAACCCTTTTTCTCCCATAAATTGTATCTGGTTGGATGTTTATCCTGGCAACAAGGAGCTGACTGCAACAGGTTGCTTGCTTTCAAGGGAATTAATCTTTCCAGGAGTCAAATATTAAAAATCATTAAAATAATGGGTAATGCCAGGAAGAGAACTGTACTCATTAGTATTCCAAAAGTTTACACTCCAAAGGGAGCAAGACTCAGAGCAATAGTGAAACAACCTGGGAACTATCTCCTGATTGTGGAAAAAGCTATTTATAGAGGCTAGTACTTCAAAAAAGCCTAGAAGAGAAATACTGAGTAAAACTACCCAGTATCAAATGAAGCACAAATAGAAACACATCCTATTGAATCTGTAGGTCAGGCATCTACTGTTGACAGCATGAATATTTATTGAGTGACTTTGGGGGCAAAGCCCTGCTGGATACTGAGTGAATGCTTTGGGCACAGCCTCTGTCTTACCTTCACAGGAGAGGATAATCTAAGAAAATCAGAAAAGTAAGTGGGTTAGCATTGACCCTGTTACATTAGAAACCAATAGATTCTACATGTTAGCCACAAAATGTATTTACCTACCATTCTCTGCCCCCTCTCTCAATGAGGAGAGCCTCTGATAGTTACACAGACTCCATCGTCTTTGATGGATGAGCACTAGCTAAGTGCTGTGTTTAGGGATCCATGCATAAGACTGGGGTCATGACTAAAGCCTTTATATGTCCATCTGGTCAAGTAGGCAAATCACTTTGCTTATGTCCATGCAGTTGAATGGTTAGGGTTAATCTGTCTACTTCTCAGGTATGGAGTCCTGAGTAATACTCCATTCAAATTTCCAGTGGTGAGTGCTCACAATCAGTTGTAAGTGCAGGATTTGCTAGATGCAAGTTATAAGTCATCCTGGAATTTATTTGGTTGTGAATTTAACTAGCACCTACAAGCCCATTCATGTTATACCTGGGCAATGAGGGGCAACATCTAGATATGATCTCTGACTACTATGCTTTTAATGAACACAGCCATCTAAAAGGAATATGTTTCAATACTGCATTAGCCCATAACATATCCAGTGCCTAAAAGTCAAGGCTATGAATGTTAAGCCCTTAGTCACCCATAGTTTCATCCAGAAAGAACCTTAGAGACCTTTGAGAAGTCCACAGAGGAGGCTGAAAGCCATGCTCACACACAACTACAACAGCTCCCAATGACCCACCTTCATCCCTTCTCTCTGAGCATGTCAGAGATAGATATCTGGGCAATGTAGCTTGTGATAAGAAAGGGCTAAGGATTAGCAAAACAATAAATAGGCACAATGTATTATAAGAAGAGAACCGTATACCTGATGGGCTATGCCTTAAAACACAAGTAGGGTGCTGGGGAAGGAGCTCAGTTACAAGGTACTGTGTTGGAACCCGAGCCGAAACTGGGATTAAGAAAGTAGCTGCCCTGAGAACAATGCGACTTGTTGCTAACCATGCATGTGGAACGATAAACACCTGTAACTGTTAAATGTATAACCTACATTCCAAGAATGACCGCAAAATGTTGTAACTGTAGAATGTTCCAGGAATTTATCCAAGACTTGGTCCCCCACCCAGTTTACCCAAGACTTGGTCTCCCACCCAGTGCCTCCCCTTACCCAAGACCTGGTCCCCCGCCCAGTGCCTCCTTTTTACTTCCTTGTTCTGTTTGCTTAAAAAACTGTGCTTGGAGTCTAATAAACGAGACCTTGACAACTCTTTGCTTGGTCTCGTTCCTTCTTTCTCGCCCATCTCTCCTCAGGCCTGGTCCCCCTCGCGTTCCCCGAATAACTGAGTCCTGCTGGACGGGACAGTACTTGCCTTGCTAGCATGTAACTGGAATTTAATCCCTAGACCCCATGTTTTTAAAAGGAGAGGGTCCATCATATAGTGGTGGGCAATTGTAATCCCAGTACTGTGGCGGTGGACATAAGTAGATCTCACTGGCCAGCCAGTCTAGAATGATGATAATGGATGATCTCTAGGCCAATGAGAAACCTTGTCTCACAAAAGGGGATGGAAACTGAGGAAAGACACCTGAGGTCATCATCCTCTGACACACACACACACACACACACACACACACACACGCCAAAAACAAAAAGTATACTGGTTGCCAATAGTTTTGGAAAACATGTAACTACTGGGATGATACGTCTGTGTAGAGCAATGTTAAGCAAAGGAGAACAAAGCAACAAGGTGCTGGAAACTCATCCCTCCTCCTGTAATGCCTTATCCTGGCAAGGAGAGAAACCTTGTATTTGCTAACAGGATCCTTCATTCTACCATACCTGTGAAAGGAGGGGTGGGGAGTCATAAAGAGACAAATTCATTAAGTTTTATCTGACCTAGAGCCAACTTTAATGAAAACTTATACTCCAGAGTTTCAGATGAGGAGTCGTCTGCAAGTGATAACTGCTTCTTGATTTGATGATAGAAGGAGAGAGGAGAAGGAACAAAACTCTAAGGAAAAGTGAATCCAAATTTTATGTGAATTCAGACCAGACTTTTGTTTTACTGTGTAGAGGAATAAGTTGCCAGGGACCCTGTCAAAACAAAGCATAGTAAGGATTACAGCAAGAAAACAGAGTGGGCTCTGCAACTACTCACAGAGGGTTCTTCCAATACTGAAATCCTCCCTGAAAAGCTCCAACTCAGCTAGATGCAAAACAATGAGAATCAAACAGGGAGAAAGGGCGGCAGTAAGAGGGACCCAAGCAGAGGGAACAGCAAGGAAAAAGGCCCTGAGATAATCAAAACAGGATGCATGCAAGACATGGGAAATTTCAGTGATGAATCTGAGAGGGACAAGAAATGAAACTAAGAATGAAGAGAATTCTGACAGCAGACCTTGCGAGCCAGCTTCAGGGATCTTGACTTTATTCTCTGGATGATGGGCAACCTTGACAGTGTATTAAGTATGAAAGTTAAGTCATGAAGCTTTGCAATGTTGTGCTGACTAAAGAATGAGGATGAATTTAAGAGGAGCATACTGAAACCAAGAACATAAGGCAGGGGCTGTTGCAGAACTCTAGGTGAGAGATGATGGCCAGGGGGAGGGAAGGGGTAATGGATATCGGAAGAAAGGGATTGATCTACATTCTTGTTATCACTCACATGAACAGGCAAATCATGGTGTCTTTAAAGGAAACAAATTCAAAAGCCCACTAACAATCACGAATCTTTCTAGTTTCCAGGAAGCACCATAATTCTAGCTGTGGAACTGAAGAAGCAGAAACATTCCATTCTTCCATTGTTCTATTTTACACCCCATATCTAGTCCCCTTGGATTTGTTCACAGCCCTATAACTACCTTCCAGAATGCTGTTGAATTGTTCCCAGCTCAGACTGGAAACAGCTATTAGAAAAAAGATAAGCATTGCAAGGGGCCAACGGGGCATGCTCAGGGCAATCTCTCTCTAAGAGAGCAGGGAGGCAAGATGGGAGAGGGAGGTTGAAACAGTGATGTGGCTGCAGGGGAGGTCTCAGCAGATCCCACAGGGGGCTCTGGACTTAGAAACCTTCTTTCTTGTCTCAAATTAAGGCAAGGTCCTTAGTCCGTTCTCCTCATTGGCAGTTATATGGAATGGATAACCCAGAGGCATGATCTTGAATGAGGCATAGGGACCAGAAAGGGACAAATCTTGGAGGTGATTTGCTCTGGGTTGTTAACACCTAAGTGCCCAGGACTAAGGAATGAGCGTTTCTGTGGCCCCTGCACAGCTTCCTCATCATAATCTCTCTGACTCCTTCTTTACTGCTAGCCCCACTGTCCAAAGCCATTACTATCACTCACCTTGCCAATGAATCCTTCTGAATTTATTTTGTCTGTCTCCATTCCCGATGCCCTCAACTCCCTTCCCTAACAAATAGCCAGAACTGGTGAACTGTAAGGCTGATCATGTCAAATATCAATGACTTTAACAAGTGATAAGAAAATAAAATCCAACTCCTAACCCCATCTACTCCCTTACATGCCTCTGGACCTTAAAGCTGACTTCTGTCTCACCAGGCAACTCCATTCACTTTGAGTTCTCTGTATCAGCAAGCAGGTCTGTGGCACCAGCTTTTTTCCATCATACATCAAACTGCTCTTCTCAGCCCCTACTACATGCCAAATCATGTGTAAGCTTCGGAGAAAAGCGTGAGAAGTGGGCAAGATATACTATTTGGAAGAAGAAAGAGGAACTTGCATATAGATTGGAGCATATATAAAGAGGGGAAGAGCAACCTAAATCTTTGCCTCACAAAGAGCAAGAATGCAGACTCAAGTCTGACTGCAGGAGGGAAGGCCGACCTCATGCAAACAGCCAATGGCTTCACTAATGTTATCTGTGACTGTCAATAGATCATTGTTTGCAAGAAGATGTTGAAAGGGAACCACAAAATCAACACAGTCCTTGCAGAATTGGAATCCAGTAAACCCGATGTTTCATCTTTTCATTGGTTCCAAATGTGTACATTTAATTTCATATCATAAAGCTGTAGCAGATTGTTTGTGCAAAAGACATCTGTGTTTATGTCAATTTGCAGCTAACCTTGCTGTTTTAAGTGTGATATTATGGATAATCCTAAACAGTGATAAAACTAAAATCATAAATACACAGCCATCATTATCATGTAAATTTTTAAATGTGGATTTGCCTTTCTAATTTTATATTCTCAACATTACCTTTGATTTAGTAGTGCTGTAGTGCTTACAAGGATCTTCATGAGTTAGGACAATGAAGACAAGTCCTACATGATAAATGTGGATAAAGAAATCCACACAGTCACACTGACTAGCTGCAGTCACATCCGTGTTCATTTGGTGACGGAGGCAAAATGTGAAATATGGAAGAGTACTCCATGAAAGTGCTATGTAGAAATACTCCGTTTAACTATTCAATGTGAGCACCCTGGTGGTGTACATGGAATGTTTTTCATGATCGAATGATTTCCAAACCTAGCGAATTTCAATACTATAGCTGGCCTTCTTAACATCACTACACGAGATAATTTAAACCATTACTCCGAAAACTTTAAAACCCTGTCTCGGTTACTGGAGGCACATTCCACAGTAGCCCACAACAGCTGAGAATGACGTGCTGCTCGTTCACTCCTGTGAATCTGAGCCCGGCTCTTCTCTCAACTGCCCCTGGAAGGCTGGTCTCACTGCTTGCATCAGCTGAGCTCCTTTGCAGCCTGGATTAAGTAGAGCTTGGTTTCGGGGGCATCACTATTTGGAAGCCAGAAGTTGGAAAGAGAGAGGTGATTACATTCTTCCTCCTTCATTCTGTGCTTGGACTAAATTTCTGCCAGGTTATATTCCCCTAGGACTTCAACGAACATTGATTCAGTCTATTCTCCAAAGTTGTAAGTCTCAAGAGGCTTCAGTAATGCTAACTTCCATTCAAAGGCAGGAACCAGAATGGCTTCCTTTGTTAGTTTCTGGGGCATCCATAGTCACCAGAGCTCTGCGCGTGGGCCCTCCAACCAACTTATTTACATTTTTCCCCTCTCTGGAAACTGTTTGACATATACACACATAAATTGCTATTATTTGAGCCAAGGTGAGTCATATAAGCTTTTAATTTGAACTTGAAAAAGTACATACATACCTATAATAAGCTGTATCTTTATTTAAAAGACTGAAATATGAATTTATTCAGAAGCTCAGTATATTGGTTTGTGCCTGTAACCTCTGCTCTGGGGAAATTGAGGAAAGAGAAACAAAAGTGAGATTCCAGCCTTACTTACACAGTGAAATCAACATCAGCTGGGCTACACAGTGAGCAACTGTCTCAGGAGAAAGTTTACTTGGAAAATATGACCTGTACTTTTTATCATAAAAAATACCTGATGATAAGACTACGGGGACCAGCTCATGAGAAAGTGTGAAAGCAGAAAGACAAATTCAAGTACTTGAGAAAGTATCACCTCTCTCCCTAAACTGGGACCTACAAAGCAATTGAATTTCTCAGAAGCACCAATCAGATTGCAGTAACATTAATTAGATATAAAAAAGTGATGTTATCAGAAAATGCCAGAAAACCCTATCTGAAAAATGGCTACATTACCTGCAAGTCCTTGACAGCTGAATTTGATGTTAAGGCGGTTTTGCCAAAACAATGACTTAATCACTCCATTACAGGCCAAATTGCTGTACTCTCCGATAAGGCGTATGGTGTGCCATCCCTTATCCCTGGCAGCCACAGATAGGTCAACCCCTGAGAGGGTGACTCCTAGGAATGTATACCATAAATCCATGCTTAGAAAATCTTCAGACTTCAACAGTTTCTGTATGCTTTAACGGTGCTCATTTGTACATTGGGAGACACAACGTTAACATTTTATATAAGGGTTTAGGTGCATTTATAAACCTGCGCTACAACTACTACATACAATCATCCAAAATGCACAATTTATGGGACAGTCTATTCCTAGAACATTTTTTAGAACAACAAATTACCATGTTGATCTAAGCCTTCTTTATACAGACCACTTGAATTTTATATTCATTTCCCATTTAGTCATCTTAAAATGCATATGTTGTGACTGTTGCTCTGCAACCACATACCTATTGATTGAATCCTTTGTTTATTTGTCTGTTTATTAGAATCATGAGAACTAAAGCTCAGAATGTTTAGCAGCTTGCCCTAGGTTAACTATGTCCTAACAAGCAAGCCTGAATAGAGGAAGACCTTTGGACTCTGAGCCCAGTGTCTGTTTCCTTCTGCCACAATCACTTCTGTTTCCTCAGACTGCTCCAAAGCATGCTATCTCTTAAAACTGAAAATATAAATCCCACTCGATTGTGTTTCTATTAGACTTCTCCCCTTCTCCATTCTCATCACTTTTCCAACTCCTATCCTCTCTCTCTGGGCTTCAGCAGCTCCCTAGTGCATCTCCCTGCTTCTGTCCTTACATACCAGGGCATAGAGCTACTGCAAACAAACTCCAGACCCATGCACCACCTTGTGCATTTAACTTATATGGGTCCTGGGGAATCAAACCTGGGTCTTTTGGCTTTGCAGACAAGTGCCTTAACCACTAATACAGCACAACAATAAGCTTATTTTTACCCTCTAAGCTTGCTTTCTCTCTGTTATAAAATTTCTCCTTTAAAGCTTATCCTTCTTGTCCCTGAAATTTGTTCTTGAATTTATGAGACAAAGAACCTGTTACCACTGACTCAGTGGCTTCTCTGGAGCTCTGCTGTCTAGCACACTCGTTCCTAAATTAAGCCCATCTAAGAGCTGATGCATGGTCCTTCATTCTCCAAGAGACCCATTTCAATGTGACTCCTTTTGGCCAATGAAAAGTAGTTACACATGACAATGAGTTTTATAGGCAATGATAAACGTCACCATTCCTCTTGGGTTCCTGAGGGACCTTCATCCCACTATGAGAAGACATTTTCTGAGCTAAACACTAATATTTTAGTCAGGATTTTAGAATGGCAATCATCTGGCACAGACCAGAACCCATTTACACCTCAGTCAACCCCCTATCTGAGAGCAAGAATTAACCTTGTTCTTTTTAAGTCACAAAGAACTTTGTATTCTTTGTTGCCACAGCAAAAGCTCAGACTTATCAGTGTATGGTCTGTTCATCTGCTTGTTTACCTGTTTAGTCTCAGTCTCGCCAGCTGGAACATCATAAGTTCCATGTGGGTAAGGCTGTCATAGCCAAAATGGAATATATGGTATATATTTGGTACTTGGTAATTATGGTAAGTTAGCATATGTGAATGCAATATGAACATATAAAAAACTTAAAACTCGGATTTCTGGTCAAAATGGCATCTGCCTAACATTGCCTCACCTCACCGGGAAGCAAAGGCAAGACCCATAATATTCAATGGGTTTTTTTAGGGGGTTGCTGAATCTAGTAGGCTCCCACTGAGAGGGTGTGGAGGAACAAAATAGGGAATCTACTGATTCCCAAGCTCTAGGGTTCCCCAGTTCCCTCAAGCAGCCATCATAGGAGCTGGTCCCAACCAGAAGGCCAAGTGGACCCAACTAGCAGGCTAAGACCTCTGCCCCAGGCTTTCCTGCCATTGCGCAGAGCTCCACTGGTATGATCGCTGTGCCTAGCCATTCTCAGCCCCAAGTAGGACCCTGGTCCCACTCCATGTTCCCACCCTTGAGCAGGGATCCAGGCCAGCAGGCCAGTGTCCCCGCCCTAGCCTTCCTCCACCCGGTGCTTGGCCTGGTTCCACTCTGCGGTCCTGCCCCCAGCAGGGATACAGCCCAGCAGGCCAATGTCCCTGCCCTAGCCTTTCTGAGCCCCCTGTGTGTCCTCAGTCTCACTCCACTGTCCCACCCCTGAGCAGGGATACAGCCCAACAGGCCAGTGTCCCTGCCTTAGACTTTCTGAGCCCCATGTGGGACCACAAGCCCTAATAGCCCAGTCCCACCCCAGAACAGGGATCCAGGCCAATAGGCTAGTGTCCCTGCCCTAGCCTTTCTGAGCACCCTGTGTATCCTCAGTCCCACTCCACTGTCCTACCGCTGAGCAGGGATACAGCCCAACAGGCCAGTGTCCCTGCCCTAGCCTTTCTGAGCCCCCTGCGTATCCTCAGTCCCTCTCTACTGTCCCACCCCTGAGCAGGGATACGGCCCAGCAGGCCAGTGTCCCTGCCCTAGCCTTCCTGAGACCTGCATGCACAATCACCAGTACCCACCACCAACTCTTCTCACCCACTAACAGGGACCCAGGCCATTATACCACTGTCCCTGCCCTAGCTTCTTCTGAGTCCTGTGCACACTTGCCATTGACCCCTTCCACCTTCAAACAGGGACCCAAGTCCCCACCCCAGCCTCTCTGAAATCCTCAGGCAATTTCCCTTACACTCACTTCTTCCCCTCCACCCTAGGCTAGCATCCCACACCCTAGGCTTTCTGTACCATTGTGATGGGCAGACCACAGCGAAAACGGAATGAAAAATCAGATGCAAGTGAATCCAGCTATATTGCCCAGTCCCACAATGGATGTCTCTAATGAAAACATAGAAGAGACAATAGGATCAGAACCCCAAAATGAAGAGAAAAGCTATGCAACCCTAGCCAAGCAAATAGAATAACTTGAAGAAACTCAACAAAGAGCCAATAATTGTATGAATGATGTCCTTGCTAGATTAGACCTAACAGAAAGGAACCAAGAAATGTTCCAAAAACAGTTAAATATTGGAAAGAGAGCAAAAAAAGAGGCCCTCAATAACCAACTGGCTAAGCTCAATGGAGACATTAAAAAATGCAGGGATGAACTCCAAGAAGCATTAAGAAAATCAGAAAATGACATGAAAGATGAACTTGACAGAGGGAAGGAAATTATACATAAAAAAATAGTAGAAAATATGAACCAATTGTATAAGCCAAAACTCTAAAGAAGCTCTCAGGTCCCATCAAGACACAAGAAGCTAGTAGAACTCCAAACAGACTTGACCAAAGGAGAAATTCTCCAAGACATATTATCATTAAGACTCTAAACATCAAACACAAAGAGAAAGTCCTAAAGGCAGCTAGGGAGAAACAACACATTACCTACAAAGGAAACCCCATCAGAATTACTTCAGACTTCTCAATGGAAACCCCAAAAGCCAGAAGAGCCTAGAATGGAACACTGCAAACTCTAAGAACTTATGGCTCTTACGTTCTTTCAGCCCCCTCTTCCGCAATAGACCCTGAGCCTTGGAAGGTGGATTTGAGATGTTTCAGTGCTGAGCACTCTTCTGTCCCTTCTTCTCAGCACCATGGTGCCTTCTGAGTCATCCCAACGTTGCCACCATATGCAAAGAGAAGTTTCTCGAAACAAAAGGGAGAGTAGAATGAATATATGGGTGTGGACATTAAGAGAAGTGCTTACTGGGCATTTTGGTGAGCATAGTATATACATTTAGCAAGACACCAGCAGACATTACTCCCTTAGGGCTCATGACTACCCCGTCATACATTTTTAGTATCAGGGATGTATTCCCTCCCATGGAGCGGGCCTCCAGTACAATTAGAGAGCAGTTGGTTTCCCCCATAACAGACATGCCACTATTGCACCCATTGACTCATTTGGCCTGACTAGCCAAATTTAAAATTTGTAGTGTTCACTGTTGAGTATCTTCACTGGTGTTTTCTCTCTCCCATTGAACTGCATGCAGTATAGCTTCTTCCAACTTTCTGTCAGCTGGTCCACATAGAAGAAGTTTTCAGCTCAGCTCCAGAAGGATTTCTCAGTGAACTTGCTGCCCAAGTATGTGGAATCTTCAGTAATAGGGTCTTACCATCTATTCCTGGTGGGAAACCAAGGGAAGAGGGCCTATACCTATGAAATTCTCTCTAAAATAATAATGGTTATCCATGTAATTTGTACTGACCTTACTCACTGTTGGAGAATCTGCTTCTCTCTTTCAGATAGATGCAGAACCTGAGGAGAGAATCAGCCCATCACACCTCAACAGCGCACCAGCTGAAGCCATAGAATCAGAGGGGAAATGAGCAAGAGTGCTGCTTTCTCGGTGAACCTGGTACCAGCACAAGGGCAAAGGAGATAGACACAAAGAAAACTCAACCCCTACAAATCAGATATCCAGAGACACAGAGACTCCCAAAACCTCATCACTGAAATAGACCTAAAATGAACCCAACATGGCTCAGGGAAATTCACAGAAGAGGGGGAGAAAAGACTGTTAGAACCATGAGTTGGGTCATTATACACAGAATCATTGCCTCTCCCACATAACTGATGGCTAACCTCATAAGGCAAGACCCACATTACCCATGGGGGAGGACAGGGGAAGGCTAAGGATGGTATCATCATGGCTGTATATATACTATATACATAACTAATAAAAAAATATATTTAAAAATTTTAAACTCATTGCAGAATAGGAGAATTAAGGTTCAATGTTTAAATATTAAAATGTAGCCGATTTTCTAAAGGTTTCTGTTATTGGTTTATAACAAAAAGTGCTACTATATTTTCTAAAATCAAACCAACTGTATAGGAACACAAGTGAATTTAAGTATGTAAAGTAGCAGAAAGGAGAATATGGAATTACTTTCTTAAGAGGAATGAAGCAGTAATCATGTGCTAAAAGTGATTCTTGTTCCAAACCTAAAGCAATGGTCCTGGTCTCTGATCACTCCTGCATCCATCACTCCATCTACACCCTGACTCATCCTCTCCTTTCCACCTTTGCATCTGAGCTCACACTCTCCCCTTTGTCTGGAATGCCCTTGTCCAACATCACTACATTATAAAGTCAAATCAATTCAGATGTCACCCCCTTTGCAAAGTCTTCGCTATCTCTCCTATATAGAATTCATCTGCTTCTGAGTATAAGGAAGCAATTTGTACCTCCTATGTAACATTTATCACATCTGGTCTTCTTTCTGAGCATGAGGGCCTCTAATAAGCTATGTGAGGATAGAAATCACATCTTATTCATTGCACAGTGCACTATAAATATATTTCCAACAAATATTTGTCACTGTGAATGATGCACTGATGTTTTCAAATATCCCTTACCACTATGGAATGAACTTGGACTGAAGAAAAGAGAATAAACTACATTGCCAACCAAGATTTCTCATAGTATGGGATTGTTGTTCAGGTCAAAAAATGAAGTGAAAAACTAAACATATTTCAGTGAGCTCAACTATGCATAAAGAGGCTGAGATTCTGTCCTGATAGCTGGCATTCTCAGATAAGAATCACCCAAGTTGATTTTGAAATGGCTTGTATGTATGTTTGACTTTTAAACCACATAATATTTATAAAGCTTATCCCTTCTTTTATGAAAGGATCAACTTGGCATTTGGACATTCAAGCAAGGCTGACTTATGGGAAAAGGAATAATCATGTACATTATTTGGTCTGATTAGAAAATATCATTATACACTACCCATTCAACACAATACATCATTCCCGCTTCATTCCTTTGAGGTAATAAGTTTCCTCTTTTATAATTTAAACACATTTGAGATGGTCCATACAGCAAGTTAAATAACAGGTATTCATATACTAATTGAATGAATTTAATGAGATTTCTTCCCTTCTGAGAGCCAGCAATAAATGGTGGTCCTGGAGAGAATAGATTTAAAGTCATGGAGGGCAGAGAAGAAGTTTTGTGACACATGAAACTACCTGGGGAACATGGGGCTCCCAGGTCCTCGGTAGAATCAGAGTAGCAGCTGCAAAGGAATAGGAACCTGGATGAAAAGAACAAAGGCCCAGATGAAAGAGAAACAAAAGGTGCAGAGGTGCTAATGAAGCTTCAGGAGTTTTACCCAAGAGTTCCTGGAAGAGTGCTGCCTAGAAGCTTAGTTCATATCATAGTGTGCAGCTCCCCGAGGCCTAGTCATTGAGGATTGGAATAAAAAAACCAGCACTATTTCCTGAATGTTTTGCCCATCATATTCCCTATATTGACTCACATTAAGGAACTTCCTCCAAGGTAACTCCGACTGTGTGTTTACATGAAAAAAAAAAAAATATATATAGATAGATAGATAGATAGATTTATTTATTTATATAAATATATATATATATGGTGGGGCTGCAGAGATGGCTTAGAAGTTAAGGCACTTGCCTGCAAAGCCTAAGGACCCAGCTTCCATTCCCCAGTACCCACATAAAGAGGGATACACAAAGACATAAGGTGCCACACTGCATCTGGAACTTGTTTACAGTGGCTAGAGGCCCTGGCATTCTCCACCCCCTTTCTCTTTCTCTCTCTCTCTCTCTCTTTCTCACTGCCTCTTTTTCTATTCTTCCAGAATAAATGTCAAGATGACCAGTTGAATCATGGACAAACATTTAGAATGGAGGTTTGGCACCACCCACAACTTTTCTTCCCAAATTTCATTCAAGCAGTTGAAACCATGCTACACTTCAGGAATGGAATTACTAACAGAAAGAAATGAGATGTTGTTTTAGTTTGCATGTAAAATGTCCTTCACAGGCTCATGGGCTAGAACATTTGGTCCCTGGCTAGTAGAGCTGCTTGGTAAAGTTCTGGAACCTTTAGGAGGTGGACCTGGCTGGAAGAAGCGGCTCACTGGGAGGTGACCTTAAGATTTTATAGCCCACTTGCATTTCCTGTTCACCCTCAGCTTCGCTGTTGGGACCAGCTCTGCTTCTGCTCCTGCTGCTATTCCTTGCGCTCCATGAAACTTCCCCTCCAAACCTTAAGCCAAACTGTTTTCAAAGAGCTAGCAGCTTAAGAAAAAGAGACAGAGGGAAACTCAGTAAAGTGCGAAAGGGTTGGCTGGCCCAGGCAAGAATGAAGACCTCATGCAGGGTGAGTAGGGAGCTAGCTGTTTGGGAAATCCCCACCAGTTCTGCTTACACTAGGAAACAGCAAAAGCTTGGACTAAGCGCAGATATGAGGACAGACCTTGGAGAACTGCCATACTGAACCACTGAAGAGTGTCTATTCTAGGGAGTGGGAACCTAACGGGAAGTATTTAGGCAGGGGCTTGAAATGGTGAAGTTTGTGCTGATACGGTTCGTGGATTGGCATGAACAGGCTGGGGAGTTTATGATTAACTAGGAGGGGACTACAGATGGCACAAGGTCAAGTGAGAAAAGTTAAAAGAGGCATGAACAATGGCAGGGAAAGTAAGAATCAAAAAGCCCAGGCAAGGTGCTGAAGAGATTGCTCAGAGGTTAAGGCGCTTGCCTGCGAAGCCTAACGATCTGGATTCAGTTTCCCAGTACCCACATAAAGTCAGATGCACAAGGTGGCCCATGCATCTAGAGTCCACTTGCAATGACTGGAGGATCTGGAACACCCATTCTCTCTATCTATCTCTCTTCTCTCTATCTCTCTCTGCTTGCACATACATACATACATACATACATACATACATACATACATACATACATACATACATAAGGTAAGATGCCAATGATGATCTGGTTCAGCGATATTCACTACATCATTATTGAAAAAAATATATACACACTCTCTCTCTCTCTCTCTCTCTCTCTCTCTCTCTCTCTCTGTGTGTGTGTGTGTGTGTGTGTGTGTGTGCATTTCTTCTGTATTAACTACTTAATTTAAAGGATAATGAAGCAAACAAGAAAGAAAAGTGACTTGTAAATCACAGAATATTACTGTGTTGAAAATCAATAGTATAAATCAGAAAATAGAATAATCTAGAATGAGAACATCCCTTACTTAATGCCATGCCTGTTAGGGACTGAATATGGGCACCATTTGGGGGAGGATTGAGATTAAAATCCAAACAGCTTTGCTCACCTAGGAGAATTTGTGAGTGCCCAGAAGAAAGTCACTTCATTCAAGTTTCCACAACAGGCCTGCACTGCAAGGACGAGAGTCTGTTCTGCCAAGGGCAACTCCCAGTCTTCTGTCCTGAGCCGATGGGTGAATGATGATGTAATTAATAGTGACCGGAACCTATGAAATGAAGCCACTCTTGGGTAGTACAAGGAGAAAGGAGAAAATTGTAAAAATAAGTACCAGGACATGTAGCACACCCAGGTGAGGACAATGCCTACCAGCAACGTGTGTCTGCGATTCTCGGGGTCAGAACAAAGACCAAGGCTGGATACAGAGGTCAACACCCTGTAGGAATGAAAGCATAAAAGTGGCAAAGGATAGTACATACATATATAACAAAATGTCCTTTAATGTGACAAAGAGGAGCCCAAGAAAATGAGCCTTCCACCTATTGTTCTGACCAGGGATTTAATATTTCTCAGTAATTCATTTTGATGACATTATTTTCCTTACAATTTTCCTGAAGACTTAAACCTCTTTGCCTACAAACAAACAATTTAATCCCCTAAAGCATCAGCAAGATCATTTCTCATCAACATTAAAGCTTTTAACTATATCCTTATCTCTTCCTGAAAAAAACAACTGATTGCCTTGTCATTGGCTTATACTTTCCAAGATGGATTCTGTAAAAGGTATTTTATCTTATACGTAGCCTGAGTCAGCCAAGGATATATTGCCTCATGTTTCAGGATACATTCAACCAAAGCTGAAATTCAAGCCTCTGTCTTCAGCACTTTGTCCTTTTGTCCCCACAGAAAATAGAATTTTATATGATCATTTTCGTGACACTTCTTGCTGTTCAAATGCCCTAAACATTTTTAAAGCCATATTGCACTAGAGCATCTTATTAGAAAAGAGGAAGACATCTGAAGTGAATTTCCAAGATTGTATGAAGTAGCTCCAAGAGAAACAATCACAGATGTATTAATGAGTACTTTCCCAATAAAACACAACTAGGTTATAAGATAAATTCAGGTTTTACTATCGTTGTTACATTTCTCTATGAAGAGAGTAAGGTCAGATATTATCTGGGGCCTTGAGAATTCAAAGAGAAGAACATTATGCCTACATTTGAGAATCTCAATATAGATACCCTAAATTATCACTTGACAATTTCCCTACATCTACTTATATGAGAAAAGACAGAGGACTCTAACATAATTAATGTTTAGTGATAATTTTACTAGAATCTGTTATACATAATTGAATTCATTTCATTATTATATCTTTCCTTCCCTGAATTTTTAATTTCAAAGTTCCAAAATAAAGCAGGTATACGACTTATTATTTATGATATTTTAATGTATTTATCACTATTCAAGGTAAGTGCCGTAGGAAAGGAAATAAATTATGTGCCCAGGAAAGTTACACTTCATAATTCTTGCTCTCTGTAATGTCATTGAGCTCTGGGCAGGTTATCAGGGACAAAGTAGCAGCTAATATACATGATGTGGATTCAACCTTAACCATCAGTTTATGACCCAGAAACACCTAGGTCTACAGCCTAAATTACAAATCAATTTGATACCAATTATTTTTATCTTAACTACCTCACTGTACCCTGAGAAATAAAATGAAAGGTCCAAGATAGTATATCATGTCATTTATTCTCTTTGGAAATAATAGAACAGGCACTGTGTCTGCTCGTCCAAGTAATCAGAAGTGAGCATGGGCACCCGGCCATAAAGAATGCTAACCATGCTGGAGAATAATGCGGCCCCTGACTTCTTAGAAGCATAGTCTGTCTCTATCAGATTTCTATGTAAAGGTTTGTGAACTCACAAAAGGACACTATTAATTATTTTCTGAAAAGATTTCTGATATGAAAAAAAAAAAAACCTGAAAGCCAGCTATTTCCCAGGATGTAGCTTATCCTAAAGAAAGTTCATTTTAGTAGAATAATAGCGTATAACATAACCAAAGACTTTTGCAAAGGAGAACCCTATTGATAGTACAATTCAAAAGAAGTTCATTGTATATTTTTATAGGTATCACTATCAAAGACTAGTGAATGCAGTCAATTTGTTTGACAAATAAAAAAATCCAAGTCCTGGAAGGTTGGGTAGAATCAAAAGGGTAGATGGACTATCTTTTGAACAAAACTAAAAACTATATTAAATTGTTGCATTTCTCTGTGCGAGTGGGGGAGTGCATGTGCACATGCACACACACATGTGTGTGGAGGCTAGAGAATAATCTCAAGTGTTATTCCTCAAACACCATCCACAATTTTTTTTTGTTTTGGAGGCAGTAGCCTGGTACTCCCAAGGTAGGCTATACTGGCTGACCAATAAGCGCCAGGGGCCACCTATCTCCGCTTGGCTTGTACTCTAACACTAGTAATGCAAGGGAACATCACCATGTCTGGCTTCTTTCTTAACATGGGTCCTGGGGATCCAACTCGGGTCCTTTTGCTTACAAGGCAAACACTTTACTGAGTTTTCTATCTCCTGGGCCCCATGTATTCCATTTCTTTCTTTGCCAATTCCCTACACTGTTCCTGGCATTCCTTTTGTAGACAACAAGAGACAAGCCCATTCCTTCCTGGTTTTCTTCTCCTTTTAGAAGCTCTGTCAGATAGGTTATTTCCCTCAGATGCTTTTTTTAATCCTTAGAAGATATTTCCTTCCTTCCTTCATATACACACACATGCACATGCACACACTTTTCCTCTCCTCAAAAGAAAGTGAATTAAAGGTATGATAATGGTTCTAAGAAATCAAACGAGCCAAAGGCAGACCTGATCCCAAAGAGAATTGGATAAAATATGAAACCAGCTCACAATCAGTAGTAAAATGAAGCAAGCTTTGTCCTACTCATGATGGATTGGCCAGTTCATTACATGTACCAATCAGCAGGCTTCTTCTGTCTGGCAACCATCATCTATAAGGAGCCAGGCTTTAAGCTTTGGTTAGTTGGTTTTACATCTGTTTTGTTTTGGGGTTTTCATTTTGATTTGTTGCATTTTATATTTGATACATACTGGCTGGAATAAATATAAAGCCACATTTAAGTGACTTTATGAAGCACGTTACATTATCAAGGGTTAATATGAAGACAAAGATATTTTCAAACTTCTCAGTTTTGTTTAACAAGAGAAAAGATAAGCCATGACATTGTTTTATGAGCGTGGGTGTGCTCCAAAATGTCACAGTAATTAATGGCCTGTAAAATGTGTGTGTGTGTAAACATATTCTAAGTAGTACTAGAAATGCTTACTTACTCATTTTTTATCATCTCCTCTCTTTATTCTCTTTTTAAATATATCCACACCACATTCTCACAGAATCTCACCAAATGCCATCCTGACACTGTTGCCAAAGCTAATAGAAGAAAAGATCCCAAGCAAGGAGAATTTACACTGTTTGGCACCAATTTTACTGGAGTTTGGACTATGAATTACCAATCAGTCTCTGTTGACTATTTGAGCTGTAAGGTATTTAAAAGAAGATTAGAATAGTCATGTTTCACCTTATGAAAAATGAAAAATACAGTTGACAAAAATGTGTAAGCAAGGGGCTAGAGAGATGGCTTAGCGGTTAAGGTGCCTGCCTGCTAAGCCTAAGAACCAGGTTCCAATCTCCAGGTCCCACGTTTAGCCAGATCCAAAATGATGCAAGGGTGCAATGCCGCACTTGACCACAAGGGGGCGAACACATCTGGATTTCGTTCACAGCAGCTGAGAGACTGCTGGCGCGCCCATCTCTATCTGTCTCCCTCTCCTTCTCTGTCTGTCTCTCTCTGTGTCTCTCTCCAAAAATAAATTAAATAATTAAAAAAAATTTTTTTTAATGTGTAAGCAAGAAGGAAGTTCAGACCATTGCAGAGATGGGGGCCATGAAGGTGAAGAGGCAGGGAGAGTGACCACCTTGAATTTGGCTGAACCCCTGCCTTTAGATTCTGTAAGCCACATCTTCCTTTTGTTATGGGGCAGGCTCATATTCCCTCTGGTTTCAACCCCAGCAGCAATCTTCCTTGTTCTTGTGCTTCCTAAAATGAATTCTGCCTTCTGTAAAAATAAAACAGATTCTCCAACAAAGACAGAAAATCTATCAACATGACAAGAAAAGACAGCTGACTGTCTATGATGAGATGAACCACCTCTCATATATCAGCCAGGGCCCAGGTGAAACCAGAGAGGAATTGATGAGTTAAGCAAGAGTGCTGCTCTCGAGGCAAACCTGACAACCTGGGCCAGGGTGATGGTGATGGACACTGAGGACACTCAAAATGTATCAAAGCAGAAATTCAGAAGTTGCTGAGAGCTCAACACTAGAGTAGACTTCAAACACACCAGCCAAGGCTCAGGGAATTTTTTAGGAAAAGGGAGCAGAAAGATTGTAAGAGGCACAGGGTGGGGGGGAATATCCAGAAGCATTGTTCCCCCTCACCCACAATGACTGCTGCTCTCACAACTCATAACTCATAACCCTTGTACAGGATTTTGGAGTTTAGGAGGGATCTGCCAGAATTTCTGAACCCCAAGTTTTGGGTCCTGTCCTACCTTTAATAAAGAATTAATAAGGACAGACTCAAGAAGGATAAATTATGAGTTATTATGCTTATTTAGGAGGAAATAACAAATTGTGGAGCTTATTTAAGGGGGATTGGGGTCTAAACCAGGAGGCTACACACATGGAAAGTAGGAAACATGTTCTCATGTGGAAACACTGTATAGTTTATTGAGGTCTTTAGAAAAGGACTGGAACTGAGTTATAAACACTGGAAAGTAGAATTTAGATGCATATGGAGAGAGACTAAGAAAGCACACACGGCATCTGCCACGTGCTTTCCCAAAGAGGGAAAGTATCAAAGCAGGAGAGAAGTTGAGGGTCTTTGGGGAAAATCTGGAGTAGAGCTACAAGCACAATGGAGAGGAATCCAAGTGAGGGTTTTAAAGAGAAATTAGGGTAAAGCTGCAAACACACAGACTTAAAAGAAAATGAAGAGGACAAACGGTGAAGCTCAAGGGAAAATTGACAAGGCAGACATCAAAGAAGAAACTAAGAGAATCAGAGGAGAAATGACTGATGAAGAGACTTACACTCATGGTCACCCCGAGTTTCAAGTGAGTACACAGGTAGCAGGTCTAGAGTTGATGGAGAGCACCCACGTGATAGATTCGGAGATCAGACAAAAATCAGACATGTAATCAAAGTGAGAAGTTACCCAGACTGTAAATCAGAGGCAAGCAGCAAAGTTTCCCTAGACCAAAAGTTTCCTGGGCAAAGGGGAATCCAGGCATGCATGTGTCCCTGTGGCCCAAAGAGGAGGAGAGAGTCACACAAGCACACACACACACACACACACACACACACACACACACACTGGGGGTCTCATCCAGAGAACAGAGAGAAAGAAAGAGAGGAGCTGGAAGACCGCCGCCTTTATAGCATCAGATTCAGCTATGTAAGAGGAAGACCCAATTGGCTAGTAAATTTGGAGGATGAACCTGAGGGTCAGCCCACCCATGGAGCAAAGTAGACTGGGGCAGCAGCAGTCTCCATCGGACAAGTTTCATTTTTGCCAAGAGGTTTGTTCTTGTTTCAGGGTGGGGTGGCATCTCACGGTTCTCTTTGAGCCTCAACCCCTACTGAAACTGCCTTAAAAAAAAAGCTAGCTTTCTTCTGTCCTCCTTCAAGCCTATGGTGATTTGAGGCAACCCCACTGAGGAGGGCCCTCAGTGAAATGGGAGCAGGGAGGCGGGGAATGGTACCAACACATGATTTATCCATACAAAGTTTCTATTTAATAAAATCAAAATGAGGGCTAGAGAGATGGCTTACAAAGCCTAAAGACCCATGTTCGACTCTTCAGAACCAGATCCCATATGAGCCAGATACTCAAGGTGACTCAAGTGTGGTCACACATACACACAAGGTGGCACACATGTCTGGAGTTTGATTATAGTGGCTAGAGGCCCTCACACACCAATTCTCTTTTTTTCTCTTTCTCTCTCTCTTTCTCATAAAAGGGCTAATCTGTTGGGTTTGTGTCAAGAAAAAAAAAAGAAAGAAAAGAAAAGAAAAGAAAAGAAAAGAAAAGAAAAGAAAAGAAAAGAAAAGAAAAGAAAAGAAAAAAGAAAAGGAAAGGAAAGGAAAGAAAAGAAAAGAAAAGAAAAGAAAAGAAAAGAAAAGAAAAGAAAAGAAAAGAAAAGAAAAGAAAAGAAAAGAAAAAAGAAAAGAAAAGAAAAGAAAAAAAGAGCAGGAGAATCCTGACAGGACACAGTAGTTGATCAAGCAGCCAAGAGTTGAATGAGAACAAGTATGGAAGTGAGAGTCCACTCTTCTTGAGAAAGGAGGACCCACAGAGCAAAGGCACCTCTGATCCTGCCCAGCAGGGGCTCGAATTTCTCTTTTCTCTGTCCTGCTCCTCCTCTGGGGTGGACACGTCCAGGAAAAAGATGTACTTTTCTCTCAGATGCATATTTGGCCAGCATTCTTCCTGTTACCTGTACAGAGGTTACATGGAAGAATATGCACCGTGGTTTGAGCACCCCTGAAGATGAAAAATTCTCTAGGGAAAGGGTAACTGCCATCTGCACAGGTTTGCTTCGAGATGCCCCAGCTTGTTGACCACCACCACGTATTATTCTTTGCATCTTGTTTCATTGGCCTCTGCCATCCTCAACCTCCCGTTTTCCAGGGTCCTGAGTGACACACTCTTCCTTACGTTCGGTTTTGAGGAAAACAGGACCTCCCAGGGCTAACTCTGCTGAACACTTTCGGCCTCGCCTACTTTCATGGGCTCTGTTTTCGATAGTCAAGTCATATTAGGTATCCATTCCTTTTAGCTACAGAAGGTAAAGCAAGGCACCAAGCTTTATTAGAAAGCTGTTGCTGGTCTTGAGACGCTTATCTACACGGCATCTCTGTACATTCCAAAAAGCTGTGTGATTTTAGAGACGTCATGTTCACTCTCGCCCATTTCTTTATGTTTGAAATAGAAGTAGATAGATTCTATATTTGATAGGATGACAGGACAGAGGTGCTGAACAAACCTTTTGAATGAAATAATTTTAAGGCTGTTTTTCATCAGTGCTGGAGCTGAAATCCAGGACAGGCAAGGGCTTGAATATTAATCTATACATCTCAGCTAAATAATATATTTAATTCATTCTGAGCCTGTATAAAAGTGTCTTAATAAGTAACCCGGGAATACTTGGAGCTAAAAAGAGTACCGAGGCTGACTTTTAACCTAAAGATTGTTACAGAACATGTGACATCGTGAGCGCCCCCTCTGACACATGTTTGGAAGGTAGAACATGTGAGACAAAGCTCAGGCTTCCTAGAGGAGTGGGAATCTCCTAGATGTCTCTGATCCTCCCACTGTGTAAAGGGAGGTGAGACACACAGCTCCCCTGCATAGAATGAAACAGACAAGAAACTCATCCATCCCACCTAAGCTGTCTTGAAATGGAGAAACTCTATTTTTAACCTGGTAATTTACAACCATAAGCCATCCTTACAGTACACTGTAATCTGAATTCACACTATTTGTGGGGTCTGAGAAAAAAATATGAAAGTTCAAGAAGAGACCTTAACTTGTGAATCTAGGCTGGTGGTAAGCCAGAGAGTTTGTGGAGTAAGTACAAGTCTTATTTTGAGGCATAGCAATGATCAACTAATTAAACAGAGTAATATAATCCAGGGAGTAAATTAAATACTGTACTACTTCTAAATATACAACTGACCATGTCACCTTAGTGATTAGAATATTCGATTGTCTTTCAAAAGTCAATTTCAGTTAATTTTCTCTGAGGCGCACAAAATAACCCAGCCGCAAAGCATTTTTATCTCTCAACCCCACATATCTTAGTTGTTCAGGAGTTTTTAATCACTCAAGAGAGCAAATTTCAATAGAGGGAAGAAATTTCTCCCACAGGGCACCTAAAGGAGAAGCCACTGAGATAGAAGGTGAGACGGTGGCTCCATCATTTAGGGAATCTTTATACTGCTGGGGAAATAGACAAAAGGTGTAATTGATAAAGATCCTGGAGGGACTGCTGCTGTTAAATGTGATCATGGAGAATAAATCAAACCCTGATAATTCCCTGGGACACCTTCTTTCACACCCATGCTTGGTGGTAAGAACTAATGAGACCAGAGCTTGAGATGATTAAAAACGGAATATTTGGAGTGTATCCCTGGACAAGCCATGCTTACCTCTGGGCAAGGTGAACTGAAACAGAGCAGAAGTAATTATAAATACAAGAAATTACAATGCTGTCACGCCTATTCTCTGCACCATTGGGTGAGTTCTCAGGGCCCTAGTTAAAGGAACTGGGTCACAGGAAGCATGTCTTTGGCAGATAAACCTTGTCCCCAGACCTTTCCCCTCCTTTATTCTCACTGCTTGCCACAAGCCTAAAAGCCATAGATCCAGCTCATCCTGAACTTAAACCTGTGTGACTGTGAGCCAGAGTAAACCTTCCTCCCTTAAGTTGCTTACCTCAAGTGTTTTGTCACAGCAACAAAAAGCTAAAATCAACGTTCAGTATATTTATGCAATTACTGTATCGTGTTGTATCCTAAGGTTTTAGAAAACAACAAATAACCCCTAATGTCATTTTACTTTCATTTTGACCCAAAATAAAGGCATTAACACCCTACAATATGATAGAACCAGCCAATCCAACAGAATTCTCTTCCATGAGATGAATAGCTGGCAAAAGTAGAGAATAAGCCAGCCATGGTGGCACGCACCTTTAATCACAGCACTTGGGAGGCAGAGGTAGAAGGATCACCATGAGTTTGAGGCCACCCTGAGAAAACAGAGTGAATTCCAGGTCAGCCTGGGCTACAGTGAGACCCTAGCTCAAAAAAAAAAAAAAAACAAAAAAAAAAAAAAAGCAGAGAATAAGTGGACTGTAAGCCCTAAAGAGGATATCTATGTCACCCAGTCCCAGTCTCAAGGAAAACTGTGGGAGACAGGGTGGGAAGAACATAAGAAATGGAGAATAGGGAGGAGTGCTGTGGAATGCTATCTTCTCCATACGAAGTGATGGCTGCACTCATGAGCTCACAGAAGCTGTGGTTTCCTGCACAGATAGAGCCCATCCATACCCAGCATTGAAGGGGAAGGTCTCGTGAGGACCTCCCCACCCCAGAGTAGCTGTTGGTAGTCAATGGTTGCTAGAAGAAGGGAAAGTCATGTTCTTCAGTGGTATAGCCACTGGTAATTTGCCCACAGTCCAGTAAATAACTCACAGCCATGCAAGTAGCCCAAATTAAACCCAGTGGATCCCAAGTAAATAAATAATCAACAACAACAAAAAAAAAAACTTGAAAGAAAACAGATAGAATTTTCTACAATAATGAAAATGTCCTCCATCCACCTCTGTTGCCCAGGCCAGCAGCCACTAGTCACAGGAAGTTAGTAAGTACTAAGGAGCCAAGTGCATAACTGGATTCAATTTTAAGTTATCAACTTAAATGGCCTATGTGATTATTTGCTATTGTATTGGAACAGAAGAACATAAGTGAAGACATTTTTATGGTTGCAAATAATTGTTGTGGTTTGAATTTCAAGTCTTCCCCCAGAAGTCCTATGTTGGAACTTGGTTCCCAATTGATTGGTGCTACTTGGGGGTGGGGGGAGTTAGTAGAAACTTTAGGAGGTGCAGGAAGTGGATTACTGGGCACACGACTTGGAAGGTTATACCTAGTTTCTGGTCCCCTACCTCTCTCTTCTTCCTGTCCCTCATGAAGTGAGGAAGCAACTCTGCCACATGTTCTCACTGTCATATTGCTCTGACCAAGTGCATGGGGCCAAGCAGCCATGGCCCGAATCCTCTAAAACCATGAGCCAAAATGTATATGCCTTTTTTTTTTTTTTTTTTTTTGAGGCAAACCCAACAGACTGGCCTTTTCTTTTTAACGAGAGAGAATTGGCATGCCAGGGCCTCTAGCCACTGTAATCAAACTCCAGACATGTGTGCCACCAAGTGTGCATGCACAAGCTTGCACACTTGCATTACCTTGTGTCTAGCTTACCTAGGACCTGGAGACTCAAACATGGGTCCTTAGGCTTTGCAAGCAAGTGCCTTAACCACTAAGCCATCTCTCCAGCCCATGCCTTCCTTTTAAATTGGTTATTCCAGGCATTCTTTCACAGCAATGAGAAAGTAACCAATATTAGTCTCACTTATGATAAAGCACCTTAAATAAATGATTAGACTTTATGAATTTGAGTTACTCTAATTTTTATAAATACTTGTGAATGTTATAACAAAATCCAAAGGAAACAGGCTGGATATTTTGTTTACCCTTCCATATCAAGTCCCTGTCTTTCTCTTCACTGCTCCAGGCCCCTTAGCCTGAACTGACAGGTTATATAAAGGATTGATCCCCTTACCCTCTGGTGAGAGTCCCCAACAGAGAGAAAGGAGATTCATCTCCTGATGAGCTAGCAATTCCCCTCAACCACAGACCATTGCTCTGTTCAGATAGCGTTCTTCAAATGCCTTCTCCAAGTTCTGGATACTACTCCTCCATTTGTCCCTTCAGACCTATAGTGATGGCACTCGACTGTTATAAGTTCTTTGGGGCTATGTCTGAATCTACATGCCTCTATGCTTTCTTATTCTGTTTATGTCTCAGTTTATATATCCTCTTCTCTGCTTCATTTACTGATAAAACCAGTCAGCATTTTAATACACTAGTACTTGAGAGCAAGGATTACAACCATAAAATAACAAATCAATAAAATTTACCCTAGAACTTAAGAATCCCCTAATCAAATGTGTTAAGAATTATTGCTATAGATATTAGTCATTATACATACACAGGACTAAAATTCCACTTACACTCAAAAGGCTAGTAATAATAGTTCTATGATCAAAAGCAGATATCAAAAAACAAAAAACTAAATATCGAAGATTCTTCTACAAAAGCAATCACAAAAGTGTTGACGTGGATCTTAGATTGCAATTTAGTCAGACTCCTAGGAACTTGGTGTTTACACATGCAGGTCCTTTGGAAAAGAAGAGAAAATATCACTGGAGTCCCATCAGTTCAGGCTAGTTAGGTTACTATTAATCAAAAGGAAAGTGGAGAGCCGGGCGTGGTGGCTCACGCCTTTAACCCCAGCACTCGGGAGGCAGAGGTAGGAGGATCGCCGTGAGTTCAAGGCCACCCTGAGACTATATAGTGAATTCCAGGTCAGTCTGGGCTAGAGCGAGACCATACCTCGAAAGACAAAAAGAAAGAAAGAAAGAAAGAAAGAAAGAAAGAAAGAAAGAAAGAAAGAAAGAAAGAAAGAAAGAAAGAAAAAAAGAAAGAGGGGAAGCTTATTCCAGTGTTATTTGTCAACTACACACCCTTAGAAATAAGAAGTGGAAAACCTTGCTATATTTTCCAATATGATGAAATTATGTAACATCTGAATGAAACTTGCAAGTTCATGGACTCCACACTCCTGAACCCAGTGTTCTGGAAAGTACTGAATGGCCTTGGCACTGGGAGTGTCTGCAGAGGTTTTTTTAATCAAATGGGATTTGGGCTTCTACTCACTCTCATATTTAAAGCAATAATTCTGAAAGTAGTCCATCATTTTTTTTCTGTTTTCTTATATTCATTGAAAATTGTTTTGTTTTTATTTACATTTTATATATGTAAATACATATGTATTTACTTTTTATTGACATATATGTAGCTAGATAATACACCATGATCATAATCTCTTCCCAAGTCTCTCACTTCACTGAATCCCTTTCCAATTAGTCTCTCTTCTGTTTCCATGTCATCATTTTCCCTCTTATCATTCAGGTGTTGTGTAGGTAGCATCAGCACTGTGAGGTCATGAAGACCATGAACACTGTGTGTCTGGAAGACAACATTCTAAGGATTCCTCCCCTTCCTTTGCCTCTTACATTATTCTACAACCTCTTCCACCTCTGTTGCCCAAGCCAGCAGCCACTGGTCACAGGAAGGTGGTAAATGCTAAGGAATCAAGTGCATAATTGTATTCACTTTTAAGTTATCAACTTAAATGGCCTATGTGGTTATTTTCAATGGTCCCTGGGCCTTGGAGGGTATGATAGAGATGGCTCACTTAGTGCTGAACACTCCACAGTCACTTCTTCACAGCACTTTAATGAATTTTTAGTCTTCCCAGTGGTCACTGCCATCTGAAAAGAGAAACTTCTCTAACCAAAAATGAGAGTTACATTAATATATGGGCCAAAACATAAGTGTTCAGAGGTCAGTTTGGCAGACATTATACATCCATTTAACCAGATTAACAGTAATATCAAATATTTTAATTTGAGCAAATAGTTTAAAAAAAGAAAACTATGAGAGCCACTTCTGATTCAAAGTCATCCCTTTATTTACACTGACTGATGTGGTCCTCTCTAAGGTAAGTAGGGGATTCTTGGCTGTCATATTCCACTCGGATTCAGGCCCTTCATGACCTTCCATTGTTCTCACTACTATATTCCAAGCATCCTAGTAAAAGATATATCAATTATTCCTTTTATACACAAGTATATTATACATATATCCAGATATCTTATAGACAAAACTTATCTATGAGACATATATAATATATTTATGTATAACAATTTAGGATCTTTAATTTAGGCATGGGTAAGGTCCAAAATTTAGATATTTGATAGCTATATTAGAGTGATAACATCTTCTTTAACAAATAGATCCCAAGATGTGTATTTCCTCAAACTCAGTAGGACTTTATTTCTTGATAGGCAGGTGATCAAGTCACAGCCATTCAAGGACTCATTTTGATATTAATAATTATACATGCTCAGTATACATACCCTCACCCTTGGGAAAGTGGTGAGTATAGTTCAGGACGGTTGAGTGTAAGAGCTTAAGAGCTTTGCCATCTTCCATATATAGTGACCAAGGACAACATGGTTCTCCCCTCCCAGCCAACCCAAATGGTAAAATAGCATAGAAGATTAAACAAGACCAGAAAGATATGTCCTGTTGTTTATTCTCACATCCCATAAACATCATCTCCCCTCACAGAGCTATACTAAGCTATAAGTGATGCTGGAAATTAAATCTAACTATGTGGTGTGCTCAGAAGGAAAGTGATTGATAAGAGATTTGGGAACCAATAACAGCCTCTGCCATAGTCGTGTTGAATCTTTAAATCCCTAAGACATATACCTAGGAAGAGAGGAAGGAGGAGAAGCACCTCCCCCTTTCCAAATGTGAAGGCACAGAAGCAAGAATGACCCCTCCACCCATACAGAACTGCCATGGAAAGTTCTATGCCATCCTGCCAGAGGAAAGCTCATAGCTGATCACAGCTTATACCAGAGACAGTAGCCAAGAGACATAAGTCATTGACTTAGCTCTATCATTGCTCCTACAGCACTGGCTTCATGCATTACTTTCCCTTTAAGGCCCAGTATACCATCTATGAGATGCACTGCCCTCTAGCAGGGGCATATATCCTATTGACTTAGGCTGGAAGACCAAAGGCACTCCTATTACTTAATTCTCAGGCAGTGGTTTAGGCCTTCACCATCTACTGTAAGTTCATAAAAACTTGCATGGTCATTTAAGAAAACTTTACATACTCTAAAAATAAATCCTGAAATCTCAGAAGCTTAACATAGAATGAGTTTATATTTTCTCTTGCGTGTCAATAAAAATGGATGTTTCTGATACGTGGCCAGCTCTCCTCTGAGACCAACTCCTCATTCAATTTACTACCCTTTGATTTTTCAACACATTGTTTCCATGTTCATCTACCCTAAAGGCTAGAAAGGGGGATAGTGAAGAAAGCATGGCATCTTGTCCTTCTCTTCCTGCAAGTGACACGTCATTTTTGCTCATGTCCATTGGCAAGGGCATTAACATGGCTGCACATATATGTAAGGGAGGCTGGGAAAATAGTTGTTGCCCAGAAAAACTCCACACTGTAGGGAAGGGTACATGTTTGCAATGAGAGCAAGCTCTCTGAGCCACAAGCCACTAGGAATGAGTAGAAACACCTCTGTGTTGCATGTTCTCTATACAGAGTTCTGTTTTTATACTCAATCACTTATGCTTTGAAATGTGTCCATATTTTCCTGTATAGGTATATACTGCATTCTTTAAAAAAATTATATGAGATTTTCAGAAAGCCTCAAGACCTTCCAAGTACATATTTTTTTTAATTTATTTTTGGAGAGAGAGACAGAGAGAGACAGACAGAGAGGGAGAGGGAGACAGATAGAGATGGGCGCGCCAGCAGTGTCTCAGCTGCTGTGAACGAAATCCAGATGTGTCGCCCCCTTGTGTTCAAGTGTGGCATTGCGCCCTTGCGTCACTTTGCATCTGGCTAAACAAGGGACCTGGAGACTGGAACCAGCCCAAGTACATATTTTTAAAGCATCGCAATAACAGGGATTTTCCAGCCTAGCTCTTTCTTTCCAGTCTTTTGATCCTAACCCGTTGGCCCCTGGACTAAATCTCCAAGCCCTGGGGTGACTTTAAATGTGCTATTGACTGACAAGCCTGCAGGGAGGGAAAAGCCTAAGAATATAGTGCACAACTGAAAACTCTCTACAGGGTCATTGCCTTCTTTGAGCTCACCTAAACAGGTGCACTGCTTGCTAAACAGAGGTGAGGACACTCACACCTCATTAATGCTGCCCCCACTCAGCTCACACGTGCATTTCCAAGAGTCTGTACATAGCTCCCAAATTGTTTGGATTGTTTTGAACATAATAAACTTTCACTGTATTCATCAGACCTACTTCCCACCCCATACCTCAGCCTCGTGACTTCATGTTTCATTTAAAGCTCACAGCAGCCCACATACAGATGGGTAAACCAGGGCTTATAAATCTTTATAAGTTATGCTCTATATTAGGGCTTGGAGGGGCCCAGACGTAGACTGAGACCTCGCTATCTGATTCCATCATGTTGGTCTGCTTCCATTTTTAATCTCTTCTCTTCAGAGAATTGCAGAAACGGTTCAGAGTGTTATTCTGTGCTTCCCCTACTCTCTCCAGTTTTCGCTCTCTTTCTGCTATTTCTTTAGGTTCTTATCTTCCCTAGTCGAAAATTTTAATTCTAAATAATCCATACATGAACAAAAGGCAATTGGGAAGTTCCCCAGTCGTGAGAATGCATGTAGGATGTGTCATCAACGTTTCAATCAGAAGCATCAAATGGAGGAGAGGCGACATACTCCGTGTCCTACCAGGATACCAGGTGGAGCTGCAAAGTCTCTTTGTCTATGTAACAAAAAGAGAAAACTGTTGGCTGCTACAAGTCTACAGAGCTCCTTGGAGCTCTGATCACAACGTGCATAGCTGAGTGAGGCTGTTAAAGACAAGCACTCCAAAAAATCATTACCTATTCTATCTGACTTCATGTCTCAAGAAATCCAAGGTGCAATATCATCAACTTGTGTTGAGACTAAGTTGTTTTGCAGGAGATGGTACATGGTTACATTTCTTTAATTCATTCTGTGCAATTGTCCCTTGCTATGTGTTTCTGAGTCCCTGTCTCTGCTCTTTAGTATTGCTGACATAATGCACCTTAGTTCCATGGACAAGCCAAGTCTAGAATCACCAAGAGACCAACGGGAAGTAGTTACAGCTTTTCAAGTGGCAAATAGTTCCTGATCATAAAAACTTCCTGTCTTTAATTTTCCAGATGAGGAAGCCACTTGCACCACATGATTTGGAGAGGTGGGTGGAATTTGTTAAATCATGTTGCTGAGGGAATTTTAGAATAGTTTTTTTTTTTTTTCCAATTAGTATTTTTCTCTAGTGGTAAATTGGAAAGCAAAGGGAAATAAAGCATGCATCAGCAATAACACTACATTTTAAATTTCACTAAAATGGTAAGCAGATTAAAATGGTTAAAAGTAGTATAAACTTAGTTCATAAAAGACTCTTGAGGATTTTAGGTTTTCTATCATCTCTACATGCCCTTGTAGGCAAGAAAAGGAAAAGTAAAGAACATAAGAGATCACAGAAAGTCTTTGCACACATATCATTGATATCATAAACCAGTTTAAATATGAATTAGATAGTATGCCTCATTCACATGTGTATTTCGAAGTTACTTCTCTTAGTCAATAGTGTCCTATAACAGACAAGGCACTCGTACCAACGTGACATCTTCTCCCACACCATCTTGTCCTGAGCCTTTTCAATCCTTTGGTGTTCTTGGATACTCCACTCTCCTACTCCTAGCTAGTGAACATAATCAAATTTATTCAGAACTAAAAGAATATTTCCAGGTTGCAGAGATGACTTAGCAGTTAAGGCACTTGCCTGTGAAGCCTAAGGACCCATGTTTGACTCTCCAGATCCCACATAAGCCAGATGCACAATGGTGAAGCAAGTGCAAGGTCTCACATGCCCACTAGGTGGTACAAGCATCTGGAATTCAATTGCAGTGGCTGAGTCCCTGGCATGTCAATTCTCTCTCTCTCTCTCTCTTAAGAGAGAGTGAGAGACAGAGAGAGAGAGAGAAAGAAGAGAGAAAGAAAGAAGGAAAGAAAAGAAAAGAAAAGAAAGAAAAGAAAAGAATGAATACTCCCTTCCTGGGTGAGGCCCCACCTATATTTGCTTCTGTCTTTGCTGAGTTACTTCTGAGAAATATTCTTCTCTAGCTCCCACTTCATCCTCACTGTTCCACATTCCCGGTTCTCTCTCCATTATGGAAAGCTGGGCTTTACTAACAATGCACCACATATCTACTTCAATTCTACAAAAACGGTTACCAACTATATCCACAGTGTGAAATCTGTCAATTGTCTATTCTTACTTTATTGTGTTGAAACTGTAAATTATTTTGTAGCAGATGGCACATCTATCCAATTTTGAAAATAGTGGAAACACACTCATCTCTAAAATTGTATATCCTCATAATAATTCTCTCCTAGCTTTACTGGCTCTGAATACTCCAACTCCTCTATAAGTAGTTTTGCTTTTCCTCTGCCTGTCTCTTAAAGTTAGTTTTCCACTGGGTTTTTTTTCATTTCTGCACTTTGCTCTCCTTTGTACATGCTGTTTTCAGGTAATGTCATCCCAGCTAGTGACTTGAACTCACACTTACAGACTAAGACAACCAAAGCTGCTTCTTTAGCCCTGTCCTGTGTCTGAGCTTCAACCTAACTGACCAAATGCCCACTAGATGTATCCAGCTCTGTACAGTCTCCTCTTATGATCATAGATCCTCCCCCAAGTACAATGGGAGTCCTCGGATTCATTCCTCCTTTTTACCTAGCAATTTTTTTAACTTATGTATTATTTTTATCCTATTTATTTCAGAGAGAGACAGAGAAAAAAAGAGGCAGAGAGAGAGAAAGAAAACAAGAATGGGTGTGCCATGACTTTCAGCAGCTACAAACAAACTTCACACACATACGCCATCTGGGTTACATGGGTCCTGGGGAATCAAACCTGGGTCCTTTGGCTTTGCAGGCAAGTGCCCTAATTGCTAATTCATCTCTCAAGCCCCAGCAAATTTTCTATAATAGTGTACTCTGAGGTAGTATTGCAACAATATTATGATGTACCATTTCTGGTCACAGCCCCTGCTCAGGGGACAGACCAGTGATTTTTTTCTCATGACTGGACCAGGACAAATCAAAATGCAGACATTTGGAGTGCAGTTAATTCTCTTGAATGGTTGTGCACAAGAAGGAAAATGCCCAAGCTGCTGTCACTAAATCACTAGGGTGGCATTGAATTCAGAATCACCATGCCATGAACCCCAGAACTCTTTTGACTCGTGTTCTTGGAAAGAGTCTAGTTTTGCTCAGCACAGTTGAAACAATTCTGTTTCTTGCAACCAATATTCTCCTCTTGTTGAACAACAACATGATTAAAAACCACTGTTGGGCTGGAGAGATGGATTAGTGGTTAAGGAGCCTGCCTGCGAAGCCTAAGAATGCTTATTCAAATCTCCAGGTCTCACGTATAGCCAAACACAGTGACGCAAGTGTGCAACGCCACACATGCGCACAAGGGGGTGCACACGTCTGGAGTTCATTCACAGTGGCTGAGAGGCCCTGGCACACCCATTCTCTGCCTCTTCCTTTCCCTCTGTCTCTCTGTCTCTCTCAAATAAAAAAAAAAAAACACTGTCTTTTTAAAGGCACACTGATCTCATCCTTAAGCAGAGTGGTGATGCAATTCTTCCTAGTACACCTCGCCTACTGCATGGTCTCTCTTTGCCACAGAATTCCCCTGATGACTGTAATTATAACATGTCTTTCTAGACCCATCTAGCTAAGTGAAATCTGGGGCAAACATATTGTCTCTATTACAACTTCCTTCTCGGCAGTTGCTCAGAATCTGATAGATCAAATATAAATTATTAAAGAATGCATTTAAAAAGTCATTTCAGTAGGTTTCCAGAATTTCTGAGGCTGCATTTTTGCTAGCAGTTTTAATAATCCTCCTTAAAATTCCATTTGTCAAATTATCTTTAATCAACAAAATTGCTGTTGCCTGTGGTGTACAAATGGGAAAAAATAAAATGGTCCTGAAGGTGCCTTCTCTTGGATTGTACTAGAAAAGCAACCCACAACATAGACCTGATTTTAAGAAAAGGTACATTTTGATTTCTAGCAAGAAATGACAGAATTTATCATAAAGTGAATCCAGATGCCCTAGGTACTGCCTGACGTCTGATGATAATATTCACAATTCGTAAGTTTAAAATGTTTACTCGATAATCATTTCTTTCAGGAATAAAATGGAGTCCTTTCTGAAACGATCCTGCCCTTAACAATTTTCCACTGACTCAGAAGCAACATACATAGAATTTCTAAAGGTTAGAGAATGGTTGACACAATTGCAGGTGCTCAGTCAAAATTCCCTAACCCTCTCATTCCAAAAGAATGTTTTCCTTCAGAAAAAACTGACATTGTTTTACCTCATCCAAGTAGCTGAAAATCAATGTTAAAAACAGTATTAGCAACCCTGGCAGAACTCTACTAGGAAAAAAATAAAATCTAATAGTATAATTTTCAAAAGCCTTTATAAGTTATTTTATTAGGGTTATATTCTTAGAAAATGATAAATATTTCCAGCCTCTGTTTATGGTTCCTGTAAACCATAAATAGTTAATCCTGTGGTTTTTCAAACTACTGTGATTCACCATGAATCATGATGAAGGAGGGAAAACAAGCAAAACTAGGGGCAAAAATGGCATAGTTCCATGGCATTTACTCATTTGACATCTTGGCTATTTGTTAAGCTTTTAAATTTTCCCATAGTCAAACCTTAAAAGTTAAATTCCATACTGAACAACAGCAAGAAAAAAGTAGGAAATAATTCAGTGAGACATCATTAAGCTTTTTTTTTTTTACACTTTTAAGGACATATGTGGGCTAGGTCACAATTTATATTCATTTGAGCTCAGCTGAATGTTGATGAAAATTATTTTTATTAAAAGTCTACAGTGTTGTTTTGTCCACTTATGAATTGAGAATATCATAACTTGGTTTTCAGTTTGATGATATTATCATCATACAGTTAAATCACTATCCAGTCTACAGGAATTAAATGTCCAGGAAATATATATTATACATTGATAATGCATATAAAAATTTAATAAAAACATGCTGGGTTATGCCTTTAATTGGAAAAAAACAAAAATTAGGATCATGATTGCAAAAATCCAAAAATTAGATCTGTGCTATGGATACCAAGAAATAATTAAATTAAATTAAATTTCTACTTTTCAATATGCCACTTTGCAATTGCTGCAGAATTCAAAGCACAAAATTCTGTGCACTTTCAAGGGCATTGTATCCTTCATAAGTTGAAATTATTGTAGACTGACAATGTGTTTAAACCAATTACCGTACCAAAGATCATACCACAGCAACACAGTACACTGTACAGTATCAGTAGTTTAATTCACTAGCCAGTGACTAACTGGAAAGGTGGCTGCTTCTGTTGCCCAGTATCATTGCAATATCACCTACCAGGAGAAAATCAAAATTCAAAATTTGATGTGTGGTTTCTATTGAATGGAAATTGCTTGTAAAAATCAAAAACTTTTTACTCAAACCAAAGTAAATTTACAAGTGTCTATATGTATAAGTTTGTTTATGAACACACTAATATGCACACATGCACATACTGGAACACATTCTCCAACATACTTTGTGCTAAAATGGACAGATTGTCAAATTATAAAGCATGTGATTTATATTCTACCAACATTGTATTATTTAAACAATAAGACTAACAATGGTTCATTATAGATAGACAAGACAGACTACTGTTTATACAAGGTATTAATGTATATGTCAGAGGTAACTTAACAAACTATATATAAAATTCATTTAAGATATATCTCCATGACCTTTTTTTCTGTTTAGAAACACAAATCTATGACATTATGTGTTAGAAAGATAGCTTAGCACTTAAGACACTTGCCTGAAAAGCTTAGGGACCCAGGTTCCATTCCCCAGTACCTGCATAAGGCAGATACACAAGGTGCTGCATGCATCTGGAATGCATTTGTAGTGGCTAGAGTCCCTGGAATGCCCACCCCCTTCCTCTTTCTCTCTGAAATAAATTTTTAAAAACTATGAAGTTATTAAACAAAAAAAAAAAAAAAACTTAAGCAAACTGGGAGTGGTGGTGCATGCCTTTAATCCCAGCACTCAGGAGGTAGAGGTTGGAGGATCACCATGAGTTCAAGGCCACCCTGAGAATATAGAGTGAATTCCAGGGCAGCCTGGGCTAGAGTGAGGCCCTGCCTCCAAAAAAAAAAAAAAAATTAAGCATTAAAAAGAAAGGAGAAAGAGGAATTGAGGTATGCTGGATAAATTAAAGCAATGGTTCTCAACCCCAGCTACCAGTCAGAATTCCCTTGGGTTCTATCCCTTTAGGTTCCAGTTTGCTTGTCTGAGATATGGGCTTGGCATTAAGAATGCTTGAACTCCCCAGCTAATTTTAACTTGGAGCAGAAGTTGAGAGCCAGAATTCCAAAAATTATAATTTGAAAAAACTGTTCCTTTAGGCAGGATTGAGATGGGTAGAAGAAAGAACAACAAATATAAAAGCAAGAATGTGGAGTGCATAAGTCAGATGCCAACACTTGAAGAAGGAAAGAAGCTGAGATGGAAGGATTATTGGCAAAGCACTAGCTGCCAGGTATCTGAGCCAGAGCTTCCAGTTATGGCACTCTATAGTGTGAGCATAAAATGTGCCCCACAAGCTCATATGTTGATGACTTGATCCACAGTTATAAGGGCTGGTTGAGGAGGCGCTTGCTATAAAATCTTTAGGAAGTGAGGCCAAAGTGACGTCTCTGACCCCTTACTTCCCAAACACTATGATGTCACCACCTTTGCTCCTCTATGTCCTCCCTACCAGGATGCTTAATCTCATGATGAGCCCAAGTACAGCAAAGCTAGCCATCTTGGACTAAGGCCTCAGAAACTGTGGGCAAAAAAAAACTATCTTTCCTGGTTTTAAGTCTGAAAGGGCTACAAAAACATCTTACTAACACAAAACCTTCCTAAAAAAAAAAAAAAAAAAAAAAAAAAAAAAAAAAAAAAAAAAGGTCCTCACAGTTAAGACCATGACCTCCCTTGTACACATTGAGAATGTCTGTTATCAGATGACCAGTATGAGAGAGCTGATGTCACAGCAGGACTCACAACATGTAGAGGTAGTTGGAATGCCAAAGCATTCCTTTTCTGTGAGAGGCATAGCAGCCTGCTAGATCAGATAGCATACTGACAGTTAAAGATTTATGAGGGCCTGCAGAGATGGCTTAGAGGTTAAGGCACCTGTCTGCCAAGCCTAAGAAAGCCTGATCGATTCTCCAGGTCCCACTTGAAGCAAGGAAAGAGCGCAATGCTGCACTTGCACACAAGAGGGTGCACTCATCTAGAATTCGTTCAAAGTGGCTGAGAGGCTGCTGGCTCACCCATTCTCTCAAAAAAAAAAAAAAAAAAAAAAAAAAAAAAAAAAAGTTTATGGGAAATAAAGTTATAACCAGAAGGTAGTGCCAAAAATCAAAACAAGGACAACTAGGCATAAGATACAGCAAGTAAGGAGAGCTGCATACCTGCCTCTCCTCTGCAGGAAACATACTTGATTCAGACCAGATAAATATGCAGTTTGCTCCTTGATGATGATCTCTCTCCTTATTCTTTCCTCTTCTGTCATGGCCTGTTTCCTTTAGTCTATTCTTCCATTAGCGATGTTAATGCCATTGATCATATTACAGGTAAGCCTGAAGTGTTCTTCCAGGTTTATTCTTAGGAAACATAAGGTCTCTCATCACTATAGATGATTTTATTTTTCTAATTCTCAGAGATCTGGAGAAGCCTTCCTTTGACACATACAGAAGGAAATTGATAATAAAAAGAAAGCACTAAGGCAGAAAGGGCATCCACATAAGCAGTGAGAAATCTGTTTATACATATTTGGTTAAGGTCAAGAAGCAAGATGTATTCTGTATTCATTTATGTATACCATCTACTCTCCCATCAAGATTCCAAACGTGGTACAGGCACTGTCAATTTGCATCTATTTGAATATTGTGTATGAATGCACACACTTAGATATTATTTGTCAACAAGAGCTTATTTATTTCCCTTTGCTTCCTCACGGAGAGTGAGATGGACACTCACTTCGCCTTTTCCTCTTACAACTGTTACAAGAAATCTTCTTACTGTGGAGTCATCCTAAACCCTAGATCAGATGGATCTAGGAATCACAGTTCTTGTGTGATTTCCTAAGATTAATCCCTTTTTCATTTCAATACGATATTACCACCAGAAGATTAAATCAATACTTTGATTTTGAACAATTCAAATATGAAGAAAAGGTTATGATATCTGCCTAAATAACTCCTATCTAGTGTTGCTGCTGAGTCACAAAACAAAAAATTGGAGGGAATATAATTTCAAATCATTAGGTTTTAAAAGTAAGTTATTTATTTTAGCTCTTTGTCTGTGTTAAGTCAAAGACTTGGTTTATTTTAAAAAAACAGGAATTTGGACATATATATATTTATATTTTATTAGAATTGGCTAGCTTTTAGGGGACACTTGACTTTTCATCACCTTATATATTTTTTATATTTATAGTTATATCTGAAAGCATTTCTGGAAAGCTAGTGTGCTTCACCCAAAGGCCAGCTATTAAGAACTTGGCTTAGAGAAGCTATGCTCACATATTCAGAGTTATTAAAATTTTATTTTATTTATTTATTTATTTGAGAGAGAAAGTAAATAGAGAGAGAATGGGCATGCCATGACCTCTAGCCCTGCAAACAAACTCCAGTCACATGCCCCACATTGTGTGTCTGCCTTACAAGGGTCCTGGAGAATCAAACCTGGGTCCTTTGGTTTTGCAGACAAGTGCCTTAACCACTAAGCCATCTCTCCAACCCACATATTCAGGTTTTGAGTTCCAAGTTCTAGACTTGGGCCACTGCCTGGTTCTAAAAGCATACTAACTAATGATATTCTACAGTAGTCTTTATTTTGTGTATATTATATAATCATGCCTGAAGAATGCTACTTAATCAGCTCATGATGAGAAAAACACGATTATTAGAAAACAGGCGGGAGGGAGGAAGGGAGAGAAGGAAAGAGGAAGAGAGTGATGAGGGAGGTTGTGGTGGTTGGTCTCTGGTTATCAAATTGACACGATTTCGAGTCACCATGGAATTAAATCACTGGTGATGTCTGTGGGGGCAATTTTAGATTCATTTAGTTGAGGTGGGAGGACTCATCCTACTTGTGGGCGGCACCATCCCATGGGCTGGATTCCTGAACTGCATAAAAAGGAGAGAGCTAGCTGAGCAGCCGCATTCATTACGCCCTTTTTCCTCCTGTGGACTGAATATGAGCACCTGCCTCACACTTCAGCCACATGCCTTCTCCTCACAACGGACTGAACCTAGAACTCTAAGCAAACATAAAACCTTCCTCCTTTAAATGGACTTTTGTCAGGTATTTTGTTCCAGGAATGAGAATTTGGCTAATACAAAGGGAAATACAAACCTGTTCCTAAAGCCAGAATACCACAGTAAAAATACATGCCTAGTTAACTTCTTTCACACTCAAAATTGTGTATAGACTTTCTCAGAAACCCAAGACAAGAAAAAATGAGAAAAGAAGAGGAGAGGAGAGAAAAGGAGGGAAGAGAAGGGGTGAGGAGGGGAGGGAAGGGGAGAGAAGAGAGGAGAGGGGAAGAAAGGGGAGGGAAGGAGAAGGGAGGGGAGAGGAGGGGAGAGAAGGAAGGGAGGGAAGGGAAGGGAAGGGAAGGGAAGGGAAGGGGGAAGGGAAGGGAAGGGAGGGAAGGGAAGGGAAGGGGAAAGAATGTTCTGATATCTCTCTGTTCCTACAAAACTCTAGGACAACACTTCTTGCTTATACATTTATACACATGTCATTGTTTAGCTCCCTTCTCACTGAGAAAATTGGTGAAGTTAAAAACCTGCTGGGGTCCAGATGTAATGGCACATGCCTTTAATCTGAGCACTTGGGAGGCAGAGGTAGGAGGAACGCTGTGAGTTCGAGGCCATCCTGAAACTACATAGTGAATTCCAGGTCAACCTGGGCTAGAGTGAGACCCAACCTCGAAAAAAAAAAAAAAAAAAACAAGAAAAACCCTGCTGGGATTTTGATTTGAAGTAAGATACTCAACAATTACTCAAAAAGCAAGACTTAATTTGGGCAGTTTCAGCTGCATTTGTAAGAAGTCAGTTGTCTGTCCATTTCTACATCTGCAATGCAGAGATAATCATACCCGCTGTTGCAGTCAGGTTCACATTGCTGGCAGAAATCATCTGACCAAGAGCAGCTTTGGGAAAAAAAAAAAAAAAGGGGGTTATTTTGCTTACAGACTAGAGGGGAAGCTCCACGATTGCAGGGGGAAATGATGGCATGAGCAGAGGTTGGACATCACCCCCTGGCCAACATAAGGTGGACAACAGCAGCAGGAGAGTGTGCCAAACGCTGGCATGGGGAAACTGGCAATAATAACCATAAGCCTGATCCAACAGTACACCGCCTCCAGGGGGTGTTAATTCCCAAATCTCCATCAGCTGGGAACCTAGCATTCAGAATACCTACGTTTATGGGGGACCCCTGAATCAAACCCCACACCTACCATGGCTATTGTGAAGCATAGATTAAAAGGCCTGGTACAGAGAAAACAGTTTTTGGAGGTTGCTAATTCTGGGTGATACTTTTGAATGTAAGGAATGACAGAAACTGAGCAAATAATAGCTTTGCCCAGTAATGAGTCCAACTAGAATTCACACTCTATATATGGCCGAGTTGAGAAAATCCATGAATATAAATATTCTACTTTAGGATGGACAATGGCTTTTTGCATATATTTTCTTATTTTATGACCTAAATGAGCATGGCAATCATATTCCCTCAAGTTAAATGTTCCAGTCTTCACATGTATTTATTATTTGTCTTGTAGAGTGATCACCTCTAAAGGATTTTTTAGAGGTCTGCAAACTCTAAACATGTGCATAGATTTCTAATGCGGCAGCAGTTACTCAAATAATTTCTCCTAGAGGTCTCGGGCAAAGATATCCTCTCATAAACAAACAAGATTAGTTCCAAAACATCAAATGTTCTAGAAACAACCACAGTCCAGTACCTGATTTTGCTCCATGCTTCAGCTGTGCATTCCTGACTAATCGACAGCTGCATTTTGACTCATACTCTCTTTGCTTCCCAAGACCAAATGGCCATTATCTGCAAGAACCCAGACTAAGAACAAGCGAACCCTGCTTCAGACCCTCTCCTCACTAGGAACATCCATCCAAGGTGAGGGGAGAGCTAGGTCGTCCTGAGACACAGGAGAGAGTAACTGTAGAGCAAAACATCGAAGCCAGAGGAAGTTTCCACAGTGCTTTCTGAAGACACTCATTCTGGCTTTGTATTACGTATTCAGTTACTGCACCAAAGTTGATTAGGCCAACTCTGCCCTCTTCCATAAACCAAGGCCAAGGAATGACGATGCCACTCCGGAAATGAGTGGGTAGTTGAAGGAGGCATTTACCAAATAAGATACACATAAGCCCATGAGTAAGGACCGATATCACAAGAGACAATGATTAGAGGACGGATACACAGGCCCATCAGGAAAGGCCTCCAGTGATGCAACACTTGAGTTCAACCTGATTGAAAGGAACACAGCTATAAGAGGATATAGAATAAGAGGATTCCAGGCATAAAGAACAGAAATGTAAACATTCTGTTACATCTATTAATTTTACTAGGTTAATGAATGGAAAGGCATTCTACGTGGCTGGAGCAGATGAGAATATTAGACAAGGACAGATTTTGGAGGGCGTGGGGTAGATAGGATTTTGCAGGAGCATGATAAAGTGTTTTGATTTTATGCTAAAAGCCATGTGAAACAATCAGAGGGTTTCTTGTGAGATAATGCATCTTGTGATTTAAGTTTAAGATCTCTCTGGCTGCAAAATGGAGCGTGGATTATTATAGAGGTGTAAAAGAAGAAGTAAGTTCAGCAGGAAGAAGCACCGTGGCCAAGAGAAACATAAGGGAGACCTGAGTGAAGATTTGCAAGAGAATCAAAGGAGGTTAAGTCAACAGAGGCAGGATTCATTCCTAATGGGGCCCTAACAGCCTGAAAGATGCATCGTATGAAGGTTGCAGAATGAAGCCCTCGCTGGTGTGAGCAGTGGGCATGAAACTGAAATCCAAGAAAAAATTACCATCAGCACTTCCCGTGGGAGCAGGGACTGTAGCCAGGTGACAAATGCCTCAGTTTCCTCAGATAATAAAGCTACTCAAAACTCCAGGTGCTAGAGAAATGGATCAGTAGGTAAAGTGCTTACAGGCAAGCGTGAAGATCTGAGTTTGGCCTCCCCAGCACCCAAAATCTAGGCATGCTAGCACATATTTATAATCCCACTGCTGGGAGGCTGAGACAGGTTAACTCCCTGGTTTTCCTAGCTGAATTTGTGAGCTTCAGGTTCAGTGAGAAACCCTGTGTCAGAAAAATGAAGTGCAGTGTGAGAGAGAAGAACTCCTGAGTTTGACCGCTGACCACCACCTACATGCTTGTACACAAGTATATAGGAGAACTGCCTTGAGTTCAAGGCCACCCTGAGACTACATAGTGGATTCCAGGTCAGCCTGGACTAGAGTGAAACCCTACCTCAAAAAAAAGGGGGGTGTAATTTATTGGATTATATTAATTAGCTTACAGCAGTCCAACACTAGCAGTTTGCAGGCCTGGGAGTCAAGGAACCCAGGAGCTGCTTGATCCACGAAGCTGAATGCCTCAGCAGTTCCAATCCAGCACTGAAGGTCTGGAGATTTCCTGGAGAGCCACTGGTCTTCAGTTCATGCTGGAAGGCAACAAGCAGAACCTGCAGCCAGGTGGGAAGGGATACTTTCCTACCCATAGCTTCTTTAGATAACCCCGAGAGTGGCCGCCAACTCTGGGGAAAGAGCTCACCCTGGGGGATGGACTTCTTTTCTGGAAGTAAACTCAGAGACCCACAAATGGGGAATGTCTGTGGATTCAAAAACAGATCAAGTTGACACAAAACTTAACCATCACACCTGGGCGCCAACACCTATGCACAACACACACACACACACACACACACACACACATGCAAAAAGAGAGAGAGAGAGAATCTCCACATCTCAGATTAGCAATTCTTACTGCAGAAGAGAACACATATATCTAGATTTTACCTTAGAATTCTCACCCCTTACAACCCTAGCAACATTTCAGCCTATAGTACCCTAACACAAAAGATGTTAGGGCTGGAGAGACGACTTAGCAGTTAAGGTGCTTGTCCATGAAGCCTAAGGACCCATGTTCTATGGTCCAGATCCCACATAAGCCTGATGCACAAAAGTAAGGCAAGCACAAGGCCACACATGCCCACTAGGTGGCACAAGCATATGGAGTGCAATTACAGTGACTGAGGCCCTGGCACACCAATTCTCTCTCTCTCTCTCTCTTTCTCTCTCTCTCTAAAAAATAAAAATTTTTAAAAAGGTTGTTAGATACTGTGAGTATAACCTAATGCTAGGAATCATGGAAGGATGGGTGGATAGGAGGCTATGATTGCTAAGCCAACAGGGAAGATTTGTGTGCAGTGACTGTAGTTAAGACTTGGAGTGCTAACAGATTACAGGGAGGGGAATGGCCTAAGCAAGGCCATGGGAAGAGAATGCATAAAAGAAGGGCAGGGGGAGGGTTAATCTAAATTCAAGATAGTGTGAATAAGACTTATGGAAACCTACTTTTTTGAATAATGGCACATCTAGAAGCTGTAGACTGTTACTAGAAAATTTTCAGTGCCTGGGATGGGATACCTTCCAGTGAGTTGTTGGCCAAGGAGGTCTCAGTAGCCTCCAAAACATTAAAGGCTTTTGCCAAAGCCCTTGGTTTCCCTTGAGAAACAGATAGTAAGACCCTATTGCTGAAGACATCTCTTGCCTGAGAGGCAAGGTCACTGAGAAAGCAAGCTGGTGCTGAGCAGAAAACCTTCTCCCTGTAGACCAGCCAACTGAAAGCTGGAAAAAGCTGCACTGCATTCAGCCGTATGGGAGACAGAAGTCATCAGCAGTGAAAACAGTGGACACTGAAGGTTCAAGTTTGGCCATACAGGCCCAATGACTGAACGGGTGCAATAGTGGCATGTCTACTCTTGGGGTAACCAACTGCTCCATAATTGGGCTGAAGGCCCTCTCTATGGGAGGGAATACATACCTGGTACTGAAAAACCTAAGCAAAAGTCTATGGCAGGTGAGGTTATGAGCCTTAGGGGTATAAAGCCTGCTCTTGTCTGACTAAATGTATACATTATTCCCACCAAGCTGCCCTGGGGGCACTACACTTAATGTTCATGTTCACATATTAACGCTACTCTCACTTCTGGTTAGAGAAGCTTCTCTTTTCAGATGGCGATGACCACTGGGATGACCCAAAAGGCAACATAGTGCTGAGAAGAAGGGATAGAGTAGTGCCCAGCACTGAAACACCTCTGTCACACCCTCCAAGGTTCAGGGACCATTGCGGAAGAGGGGCAGATAGAATGGAAGAGCCAAAGGAAGGGTATGACTTCTCACAATGCAACTGTCCAGACAGAAATTGGCCTCGATATCCATGACCTTGCAGTGCCTAGCAATACCTTCGCAAGACCCTCAAAATAGAAGAAAAAGATGATATCATCAAATTAAAAGGGAGACTAATGGAGAGAGGGAAGGGATATGATGGAGATTGGAATTCTAAAGTGGAATGGAGGGAGGGGAGGGAAATATATGTTTTTTGCATAGAAGGTGTCAATAAAAAAAAATTTTTTTAAAGACTTGGAGTGCTCATCAGAGCATCTGCAGCATCAATACCCTCTCCACAAAGTGAGAGGGGAAAGAAGGAAGAAGCAGAGAGAAGAACAAAAGAGAGATGGAGGAAGAGAATAAAGAGAAGACCTATCAGTGCCATACCCACAATTGACACGATTTTCAGAGCGCACTCTATAAGATATCTTTAGATGCTAAGAGGGTTACAATGAAGTATGCACCATGCCAAGTGCTTTGTATGGACTGTAATGCTCACAGCGATCCTGCAAGCAGGGTGTCATCTTATTTGTACAGGTGAGAAAACTGAGGATCAAAGAGGCCAATGATTCATTTGTGGGGACAAAGTGACTAGCAAAGCCAGGATTCAACACAAGTCTGTTTGGTTTCAAAGCCTATGGGGACTGTGGGAGACAACATCTGACAATAAAAAATCAACCGGCTTGGCTTTAGAGCAACAGAAAATGTAGTCCAGGACTACAGGGACAGAACCCAGGATTTCCCAGAAGGGACACAACATGAGCTAGAACATTCCAATGGTGGCAACATTACAGGGTATCTTCTGATAATGCTACTTTGTGACTGATGCCTACTCCTTCAGGCTGGAAACACTCCTACTTACTGCATCATTCCTCTGCTAAATAAGTACAGTGCAACTTGCCACTCAGCTCCCAGGTTGCTGAAGCTGAGACAAGATTATCTCCATGTATACAATCAACCCTCTACAGAGAACACTGTTACTCCTACTGAAAGACGTCGATGTTCCTCTTATTTTATAAAAGACTCAAAAGTGTTCCTCACTGAATTATGTCCTGAAAACTTTGAAGATTACGTTAAGTCTCCCTGGACTTGCACAACTCTCTTAAAGTCTCTAAAACTGGAAGGAACGATGGGACTATATAAACTTTGGTTAGTTTCTTTTCATATATCTGCAGCTTTATTATATACATAAGAGGAATAAAGCTCATGCTCATTATTTTTTTTTGCTTGTAGTACAAACACTGATAATGATTCAAAATATATTTTTCACTGATAGAAGGCATTTTCATACTTTGAAGTTTTCTCATTTTTCTGTCTGTAAAGTTATTCTAATTGGAAAATGTATTCTTTGGTTTCTAACTCTTCCCTAAACTCAGTACTCCCTCTTTCATGACCTGATCGGTTACCTCTATATACTGCCATACACTAATATCATCAGTATGAGGTCATGAGGATTCAACAAGATACCTGTTCAGAGCCAGGCATAGTGATACATGCCTGCAATCCCAGCACTTGAGAAGCAGAGGCAATTCAAGAGTAAATTCAAGACTATCCTTAGCTACTTAGCAAGTTTGAGGCCAGCTGGATTAGATGAGACCCTATTTCAAAAACACTGTTCAAGGGTTGGAGAGATGGCTTAGAGGTTAAGGGGCTTGCCTACAAAGCCTAAGAACTCATGTTCAAATCTCCCAGTCCCACATAACCAGATGCACAGTGATGCAACTGCACAATGTTGCACATGCACACAAGGGGACACACACATCTGGAGTTCATTCACAGCAGGCTAAAGGGTCCTGGTGTGTGCTCATTCTCTCTCTTTCTCTCTCTCTCTCTCTCTCTCAATAAAGATAATAAAAGAAAAACTGTTCAAAAAAGAATGATTTAATTCCCTGCAAAAAAAAAAAAAAATACATTACGATACCTATCAGACTGGCAATGAGCTTACAATACAAAATAGTGAGAAGTCAATCAGTCAGAATGTGTGTGAGTGTGCATGTGTGTTAGCATTTGATAGTAACAAGTGGTCCCAGAATCTCAGTGATTAACATATGGGTCAGCAAACTTTTACGCCAAAAGATCAAATAGTAAATAGTAAATCCAACTTTATATGTCACATGTCTCTGTCATGTCAACTACTCACACAGTATAAAAACAGTGGGCCAGATTTCACAAATCGTTCTTACTCTGCAACTCCTGATAAAAAGCATCATTAATTTATTGACAGTATAACCCTACCTAACACTTATTATAAGCCAATAATAGTCTTCACTCCAGGCCATACCCATATAGACCATTAGAACGGTATCAACAAATGGAGCATAACAGTTTACTGAGGCAAAGAGATAAGCAGTTGAATCCTCCCAGGTTCTTAAGGCTCTGTTGATGTTTCATTGTCCAAAACAAATTGTGTGGATACACCTAACCTAAAGTGGATTGGAGGAATCATTCCACCATGTGCCTAAGAAGCAGAGAGCTAGAAATAGCAGAAAAATTAAATGTGTCCTGAACACCAATTTCCTACTCTTGGATATGTGCCTTATGTAAATGCACTAAAAATCATAAACTGCAGCATCATTAATAATAGAAAAACTAAATCTAAATATCTAACACTAGTACAAGATAAACTATTGTATTTTTCCCTAAATGTATCTGTGATAATTAATATTGATTGGCAACAGAATCTAGCATCACCTACGAGACAAATCTCTGTGCATGTCTCTGAGGGGGGGTTCTACATTCAGTTAATTGAGAAGGGGAAAATCTGCCTTAGCTATGGGCTATGCTATTCCATGGGCTGAGGTCCCAGACTGAATTAAAAGGAAAGGGAGCTGAGCACCAGCATTTATCATTCTCTGCTTCCTGGCTGCATTTGAATGTGACCTGCTGCCTCACACTCCTGCCACCGTGCTGTCCCTATCATGATGTCCCCTTGAACTCTGAAGCAAAATAAACACTTCATTAAGTTGCTTTTCTAGGTTATGTTGACATAGCAACAAGAAAATAACTGAAAGAGTATTACACACAGCAGCCCAAATAAATGATCCATGGGCCAGTGAAAATACTGTTATACCTCTTAAAACTAATTAACAGTAAAAAAAATTAAAAGTAAGTTGTAAAAGAGTGACAAATGCTATAGCCCATTTATGTTATATACATGTTGTGGAGTCAGAAAGAAATGGGCACACATTAACTTCAAGAGAAGGCTTATCCATGAGCAAATTTGAGGATTGTGGTACTTTGTTAATGTATCTAAAATGTTTTACTTTGAGCTGGAGAGATGGCTTAGCAGTTAAGGTAATTGCCTGTGAAGCCTAAGGACCCAGGTTCAATACCCAGGGACCCATGTAAGCTAGATGCACAAGGTAGTGCCTACATATAATAGAGTTCATTTGTAGTGACTAGAGGCCAAGTGTACCCTTTCTTTCTGCCTCTTTCTCTCTCACTTTCTCTCTCCAATAAATAAAAAAAAAAGAAACCTTAAAATAGAATGTTTTATTTCATCAAAAGTATCTGAAGAAGCTATGGTAAAATGTTATTGTGCATTAAATCTGGATAGTGGGTGATATGGGTATCTTTTATATTTTTCTTGTTCTTATGTATGTGCTTGAAATATTTTCAAACTAAAAAGAAAAATAATTACTGCAACTAAAGTATGATTGCTAATGAAATGTTACAGTGGTATTCAATAACATGAAAGATAAGGCTAAGCTCAGAACAAAACAATTTTCTCACAAGTGTTAGCTATCAAAAAATGAGTCATGATGAGCTGAGAATGTAGAGCAATGGTAAAGCACTTACCTATTGTGTGAACGGCCCTAAATTTTATCCCCAACATCACAAAAAAAGGCCATGAAAGAGAATAAAGTGGTACTGAATGAGCAGATTCACAAAATTAATAGCAAATTGAATCTTCAAAAGATAAAATTTATCTTTTATGCCTTTTAATAATACATTATAGCCATTAAAAACAGCCTACAATGTTTGCTAGGACATCTGTTATATAAAGATGACTGTCTTCCACACTGTGAATGAATATAGAAGGAAGAACAAGGGGGTGAAAAATGGAGATAGAAAAGAGGAGATTTCAATTTCAGAGAGGGTCCACGCTGAAAGTAAGGAAACGGAGCACTCACCCTATCCTAGCTCTAAAACTAGCTGTGCCTGAAGCAAGGAACATGGTTCTGTGAGCTTCCATTCCCTCCTGAACAGCTTCCAACTGAATACCCCATGGTTCCTGAAATATCCATTGAGCTTCACATTCAGAGGAATGGTATTATCCTCTAACACAGTCACCATCTGTCTGATCTCGTGAATGAATGACAAGAATAAAAATGTCAGGGGTCCCAATTCAGGATAAAGGTCAAAGCCATGGGTCATTCATCAGGGCAGTCCCTATGCTAAAGGCAGATGAGTGGAGAGAAGAAATGAAGATAGGCTGGGGAGACGCTAGGTTTCAGAGTTCCACTTATAACAAGCAGGACCCATTGGCCAGACCATCTGTCAGAAAGGCCTAAAATAGAACTGTGCTAGAAATCCATGATGTTATGTCAACTTTTGAGGATCCAAGAACCATATAAGAAAGCCCAAGAGACACTGGTAATCCAAACTTTTTCTTTGGCCCAAATTCAATATGCAGGTATACAAATAAAAGGATGAGGGGAGGGCTTCCCAGAGTAGTTTCTAGAATACCAGCTACAAACACACACATGCACAGGCACACACACACACACACACACACACACACACACACGTTCAAACATGTTCGCAAACAAATGATAAATTGCTTGCTACTCAAGCATAAGAACCTCAGTTTAGACACTGGGCACCCACACAAAAGCTTGGCATGGTGGTGCATGCTTGTGACCTCAGTGCTGGGGGAGGCAGCGACAGGAGGATTCCTAAGACTCACCTAACCAAATCAGTGAGCTCCAGTGAGACCCTGTCTCAAAAAATAAGGTGGTGGGCTAGAGAGATGGCTTAGCGGCTAAGGCCCCTGCCTGCTAAGCCTAAGAATGCTGGTTCCAATGTCCAGCGGTTCCAATCTCCAGGTCCCACGTTTAGCCAGATGCAAAGTGATGCAAGGGCGCAATGCCACACTTGCCCACAAGGGGGCGCACACATCTGGATTTCATTCACAGCAGCTGAGACACTGCTGGCGCACCCATTTCTGTCTCCCTCTCCCTCTCTGTCTATCTCTCTCTGTCTCTCTCTCCAAAAATAAATAAAAAATAATTTAAAAATTTTTAAAAAATAAAAATAAGGTGGTGATTGACTGAGGAAGACATTGAAATCAGTCCCTGCCCTCCACACGCACGCACAAACATGTGCATTCGCATACATATGTACCCACACATACAAATCATACACACAGACATGCTTGCATATCAAACTGAACTATTTCTATCACCTGTTCCTCCTTATCACCATCCTTGCACACTTGAGCTGCCTTCTGCAGAAACCAGGATGACTTTGGGAATATCTTTTCAGCCTGTGCCCTTCAGTTATTAAATGGGATTGGGTTTAACTCAAGCCACTTCCCTCTAGCTGGTCCACAAGAATCCAACCAGAAGAAGTAAGTGGGAGGTGTGAAGGCAGTGTCAGACACCGTGGGGGAAAGTAGCTCCCTTGTCAAGCAGAGTATGGCTGGGTTGAGAAAAACGTTCTTCAGGATTAAAGACAAACAAACATTCTCAGATGAAAGTTTCCTCAACATCCCAACCACCTCTACTTTACATTTGATATGATGTCATTACAAACCAAGATCTTTCCATTAAAGTGTCAAGACTCAGATTTATATAACAGACATAAAAATAAAAGCTAAACACTGAGGCAAAGAACGCTAATGGAAGTTATGTACATGCATTAAGGAGAAAATGCACCTCTGAGTGTTGTTTATGTAAAAGGCTATTTGTAAGTTTGAGCTTGCATTTCCTCAGACATTATTTGAAAGTGTCTATATTACTGATGTGCTGGGAACATTTCTCACATTTTAATTATGTTGTGAAACATGCTGATTCCAATCAACACATTGAGGACAGTTTTAAAGTCTATGAGCAAGAAAGAATTCCCACTCATACAGGTTCCAGGCCTTTATTCCTATGCTATTACATGTATATGGTGCCTACCATGTGCCAGCTAGGATATATATTAAACACAAGGGATTTAAATGTGACTCTGTCTCAGCTGCACACACAATGAGGTCACTCCTTTATGCTGTCAAGTTGACATAAGAATGACATTTTCTGGGCTGGAGAGCTGGTTTAGTGGTTAAGGTGCTTGCCTGTAAAGCCAAAGGATCCCAGTTCAACTCTCCAGGACCCATGTAAGCCAGATGCACAAGGGGGCACATGCATCTGGAGTTTGTTTGCAGTGGCTGGAGGCTGTAGCACGCCCATTCTCTCACTCTTTTCCTTTCTCAAATAAATAAATAAATAAATAAAATATATTAAAATGAAAAAATGGCATTTTCTGGGGGCTAGAGAGATGGCTTAGTGGTTAAGGCGCTTGCCTGCAAAGCCGAAGAACCCAGGTTCAACTCCCCAATACTCACATAAGCCAGATGCATAAGGGGGAGCATGCATCTGGAGTTCATTAGCAGTGGCTGGAGACCCTGGCACACCCATTCTCTCTCTCTCTCTCTCTCTCTCTCTCTTTCTCTCTGTCTCTCTCTCTCTCAAATAAATAAAGAAAAATAAAATATATTTTTAAAGAATGACATTTCTGGGGTGAAAAGAGAAGCAGTAGGCTACATAACAGGGAGACAAGCAAAGATCAGATGACTGAAAATTTGTGTCAAGCCACACTTAACCTCGAAAGCTACGGAAAATGTGGAACCTTTTTAATCTGAGGAGGTATGGATCAGTTTTTCATCTGTGAAAGATAATTCTGGCCATGATGCAAAAAAAAAAAAAAAAAAAAACCAGCTTACAGGTAGGGCAAGAAGATAGGCTCAGGGTCCCAGGAGTCATTAAAGGCTCAAGTGTAGATGAACTTGTATTGGGTATATGGCCATAAATTTTATAACCAAATGAATTGGAAGTGAAAGACTACTGGCAAGTTTGCCTCATTATCTTCTGTCTTCTGGCTTTGGCTAAAAGAAGGAACAGGAAAAAATTTAAATATAAGCTTTCAGAGACAGAAGAATAATAGATGATCAGTTTAATTTGGAACAAACTGAGCCCATGGTACCAGTGAGCAGCCTGTATATATGTCTAGAAAACCCTAGGAAATCATCCTAGAACTCAGAAAAGATGTAAAGAGGACTAGTGAGATTCTGAGTGTAGATAAACTCATGGACAGGAAGTCTATGGTGGACGAGATTAATACTAAACACGGTCTTCCCACAGTGTCTGAAAAATGTGGGCCCAGGAACCCCAAGGATAATAGAATCTAAAAATGCCCACATTTCTCATGCAAAATGGCACGAACAACATGTTCATATCCTCCCCTATACTTTACGGCATCTCATTTGTATTGCCCAGTACTGTCTAATGACAGCTGTACTATGTTGTCTAGGGAATATTGACAAGAAAAATGTAAGTCTGGGCTGGAGAGATAGCTTAGCAGTTAAGGTGTTTGCCTGCAAAGCCAAAGGATCTTGGTTCTGTTCTCCAGGATCCACATAAGCCAGATGCACAAGGGGGTCCATGCATCTGGAGTTCCTTTGTAGTGGCTAGGGGCCCTGGCACACCCATTCTCTCCCTCTCTCTCTCCCTTTTTTTATCTCTCTCTCTCTCAAAATAAATAAATAAATAAAATATATTTTTTAAAAATGGCCAGGCATGGTAACACACACCTTTAATCCCAGCACTCGGGAGGCAGAGGTAGGAGGATCGCCATGAGTTCAAGGCCACCCTGAGACTACATAGTGATTTCCAGGTCAACCTGGGATAAAGTGAGACCCTACCTCAAAAAACCAAAAACAGAAAGAAAGACAAATGTTGGGCTAGAGAGATGGCTTAGCAGTTAAGGCGCCTGCCTGTGAAGCCTAAGAATGCTTGTTTGAATCTCCAGGTCCCATGTATAGCCAGACACAAAAGTGACACAAGCACACAATGCTGCACATGTGCATGAGGGGGTGCACACATCTGGAGTTGGTTCAAAATGGCTGAAAGGCCCCGGCATGCCCATTCTCTCTCTGCCTCTTCCTCTGTCTCTCTCAAGTAAAAAAAGAAAAGAAAAATGTAAGTCTGTAAATGTTCAGAACGAACATTTGTAAAAAAAGATTTGTTCATTGTAGTAAGTTGAGTCAATGTGGAGCCCATAGACACAAAGGTCAACTGTACTCGTGATAACCAACACTTAAAATAGTGCTTCCTATGCCAGGGCCTATTCTCAGCCCTTTATAGATACTGACTCTTCATCTTCACAAAAATCCAGGGGGCTGGGCAGCATCACTCCTCATTTTTCAAGTTGTTAAGACTAAAGCACCATGAACTTGAACAATTGCCCAGAGGTCACACCACACAGCTAGTCAGTGCCAGGGCTGGGTTATGAACCTAATGAGAGGACTCTAGTCTGCTGGGAATCTCCCACAATACAACCTTCCTAAGCAAGATGGCCACGAAGCAACTGGGATGGCAATGGCAGATGAGGAAAAGAAGATTTGCAGAAGAATATTGAAACTAGGAAGGTTCAGGGAAGGAATAGTTCTAAGAATGGGGGAGGAGCCAAGTACAGAAAAACGTCATGAGGCAAAACCATCAACAAACACGTAGGGAGGAAAAAGAACCTTTCCTAAAAGGAAACCAGATAAATCTGCTACAATGTTGCACATGTTTCTGTTGACATTACAAAGGGTTTCTTTTTTTTTTTGTTTGTTTTGTTTTTGTTTTTTTTGTGTGTTTTTTTTTTTTTTTTTTTTTTTTTTTTTTGGAGAGAGACAGAGAAAGACAGAGAGAGAGGGAGAGGAAGACAGAGAATGGGTGCACCAGCAGTCTCTCAGCTGCTGCTAATGAAATCCAGATGCGTGCGCCCCCTTGTGGGCAAGTGCAGCATTGCGCCCTTGCGTCACTTTGCGTCTGGCTAAACGTGGGACCTGGAGATTGGAACCACTGGAGATTGGAATCAGCATTCTTAGGCTTAGGAGGCAGGCGCCTTAACCGCCAAGCCATCTCCCCAGCCCGACATTACAAAGGATTTCTGTCCCCATTGAGCACCTGAACATGAAGATGTCAGGCAATGAGTATGAACTTGAACAGGGCAAGCACTGGAAAGCACAAGTACAGATGAGGTGGCAAGAGATGCCTCTGTGCCATTCTGTGCCATGACTGCCATGACATGCCATGACATGCCATGACGTGCAGTTCAGCTTGCCCTCTTGGTAGGTGGAGGTCACTGAAAGCCAAAATGATTTATGCCACTGGGATAACTTGCCAAAGGAGAAACAAGACTTAGTGAAAACACTCCTAGGAAGGACTGTGCAGCAGCACCCATTCCGCCCTGCCACTACCTGGAAAAGAAAAGCAGAGACAGACGGAATACCGCCCCTGACCAGCCCCTCCCTGAGGCCCCATCCCACCAAAACTGGCCAACAATCCTTAAATTCTTTAAAAGTTCTTCCCTTCCAAGCTGCTGGTGAGTCCTAAACCATGACAGAAACGTGCTCATTCCGAAGTCAGCAAAGAACTGAGCAATCTCGAAGTCTAATCTCCCACCCCAAAAGAAAACTGTGAAGTCAAACTTTAGAAAGCCTGTGTTGTTCTCATTTCCTCTGAAGAAACACACTAAAATATCCTGCTCAGGAATGTTAGCTGAGCGCACATCAGCTCCACTCTCTATTTCAATGGCAACATATCTCCCTCTTGTGGACTGCTAGCATAATTTCACCCAGGAAAGTCCAGTTCCAGTTTACACCCCCCTCCCCCACTTAATCACTAGGCTGCATTTCAACACCATTCCCATCAACAGAAGACAGGATCTTCTTCTATAGCCTCTTCCTGACTGAAGACTAGAACACACACACCCTGGCAGCACATTCGTTCTTCTGGAAATGAAGTAGCTGCTAACAATCTGTGACCACATACCAAATACTTGTTAAGCGATGACGAAGAGCGTGGACACAGGTAGTGAAACATGCAGACCTGGTTTCTCAAAACTTCACAACCTAAAAGAGAAGCGTGCCACACACCGTGCATCAGATGCTCTGGTGGTCTGGTGGGAAAGACCACCTCGGACGAGCACAGGCACGCAGATGGCCCTGACCACCATTCACAGAGAGTGCCAAACATCTATGTTCTAGCAGATGTCCCTGATGAGGTGTGCTAACGTCCTGTGGTTGTAAAATGGATACTTTGTCCTCCGGGCATGAAAGTTCACCCCATATAAAAGTTCAATTCCATCACTTTCCTCTATGCACAAAAGTTCACACCATATAGGAGTTCAATTCCATCATTTTTTGTAGAGATAGCACCCTAGACCCTCCTCAGTGGGGTTATGGTCTTCACTGTGGGGTCATGGAGGCCTTAGTCAGTCCCTGTGGGGTAGTAGGGGACCATGTCTCAGCATATTTCTACCCACTCTGTGGCTCTTACAATCTTTTTGCCCCCTCTTCTGCAATATTCCCTGAGCCGTGGCAGTCTGATTTAGTGTTGAGTTCTCTGTAGCCTCTGGATTTATGCTTTGATAGATTGTTAATTGATCGCTGTGTTTGTCACCCTCAACCTGGGGCTGGTTGTCAGGCTGTCAGTAAGAGCAGTATTCACGTCACCACTTCTGTAATTTCCCCTGGGCCCCAGCAGATGGGGCAGAGGTGGCACTTGTCATGGTGGGCACTCAACTAGCTTCCTGTTTTCTTGATGGATCTTGGTTCTCCTCCATTTTCTAGACCATCTGTAAAATAAAGCAGATTCTCCAAACAAGAATGAAAGCAGCTAGAGTTATGGGGGTGGGGTAGGCAAATTTGAGATTGGGGGTGGGGTATGCAATCCTACTCTTCTCCAGACAGCAATGGGGCTTCTCTCTGAAGTCTATGAGTTTGCTGACAATGGGATTCTGACTTAGTACCAGTTATAAGTTCTCGCCCACTGAGCAGGTTTTATGTTCCATCAGAGAATATTTGGTTACCTGCAGAGGCTGCAGTGTGTTATTATTGCACAAATGTGAAAAGTGCCAATTTTTTTCTTGTACTTTCACCTTAAGCTTTTGCAATAACTATGCCTACATTTCCTTTGTCTCCTCTTGTTTCAGGAAAAGTCACTCCCTCCCAAACTTCCTTGAGGAAGCTCACCATCCTTCTCAGCTCCATCTTCTCTCCTGGCTCCTTCCCATTGCCTGTAATTCTGCGCAGGTTTCTCTTCTCTTCTCCAATGCTACTTTAAACTGTGAAGTCCATTAGCAGTCTCCCATTTGAATTAAGTTCCACCGAAGCAGGAATTTTTATGCTTTGAATATCCAACGTCTAAATTAGTGCCTGGTACAAGATAATCCATAAAATTGCCCTGGTGTTTGTCAATATTTTTTATTAAAATATAATTCTCCCCAGGACCCATGTAAGCCAGATGCACAAGGTGGCACATGCTTCTGGAGTTTGTTTGCAGTGGCTGAAGGCTCTACCTCTCTCTCTCTCTCTCTCTCTCTCTCTCTCTCTTTCTCTGTCTATACATATACACATATATATCTGCCTCCTTCTCAAATATAAATAAATAAAAATTAAAATGTAAAATATAATTCACATACAATAAACATCATTCTTGTGAAGTACGTGATTTCACGGCTAATATATTCAAGAGGCTGCATGATAGTGGTGCAATCAAGAGGCTCTCCAAAATAATCTAGAAATTCTACTTTCCCTGAAGTTTATTTTTACCTCTCTTCCCTACCTTGAGACAATTCTGTCAAATATTAATTATCTCTCCTGATCAGCCTGGGCCAGAGTGAGACCCTACCTCAAAAAACCAAAAAATAAAAAATAAAAAAAATAAAAAGCAGAACAGTGGAAGTTCTAAACTATCACAGTACAATTATTCAAGAATCCCACCTAAGAGGACCACAAGTGCTAAGGAGCCATGCAGCTTATTATCTTTCCACACACAGCTTCTATAGAATGTGGGATCCCCACAGGGATTGATACCATTTCCTGATAGCCCCTGAGCATAAGATTATCCTAAAAGGTTAAAAAAAAAAGATTTCTATGGAGATTCAGAACTTATTAGCATAGCTATGCCTGTCAGTCACTCTCTGGAAGCCAATTAAGCAAAGTACTCAGATGTAACACTTTAACGCCATAAATGAAAATGGACAAAAAATTATATTCTATAATAAAATTAACTATAGTAAGTAAGTAACTACGAAAATCTACATTTAAAAATAAGTTATATTTATGCCCCAACTGGTATGCAGTGTTTTTTTCTAGTTGAAACTGCCAAAATAAACTCATTGATCATTTCTAGCCTTACATTTTGAGCGGAAAGGATCTTTGCACCAAGAGGTATGTGAATTAATCTTTGATATCTTAGGAAAAACTTGATGCAGAGACCCTCGAGAGGAACAATGGACAATTTGCCACATTGCATTTTTCTCCGCATGGATTTGACCCCTGCTGTAAAGTTCATGGCCACAATGTGGTCAGAGGAGAGGGTGAGGATACATGGCCCTGATTTCTTCTTGGCATCATTAAAGACTTCGAACATTCTTTTTATCCTTTCCGAAGTTTCCTTGTGAACTCAGGGACGGTGCTCCCCTCAACCTCCTTCTCACAAAATAAAGAAATGAATATGTTGATAGATAAAATATACTAGTCCTACAACTGTCTTGTGTTCATATACTCACCATGTTGTTTTGTTTTTTGGTTTTTTTGTTTTGGGGGGTTGTTTTGTTGTTGTTGTTTGTTTTTTGGTTTTTGCTTTTAAGGTGTTTGTCAAACACCTTACTGCTGAACGATTGCTTTCATGACATAATCAGAAACATCATATGATGACAGAAGAAGGGTCTCAAGTTTGAACCTAAAGACCCTGACTACAAATATCATGGTTACCTGCTTACATCAGGTGGGGGTCAATCCCTCCACTACTTAGGTCTCACCTCCACGATAGCACCCTAAGGCCATGGTCTAGAGCCCTTTCCAAGCACCAGTAAAACCACTCTTTCACAACTTCTCCAGTGCCATTGACACAAATAAGAAGGTCCCCAAATTTGTATGTGCTAGATAAAACTCCATCCTCACTGCTCACTCTAACTCTATTTACCTGCCTTGACATTTAGGCACACTTATCTCTTTATTCCTAATTTTCTGATTGCCTCAGGAAGCTTGATACCCTACTTCCCCATACTGGCTGCTGTCTGTCCCATGCGCTTCTTACTATATAGCTCTGTTTTATCCCAAGTCCTGACACATTCCCAACATAACTTGGAATCAGCAAAACCCCTTTTACTCTAATGTCCTCAACTTGATTGATCTCCCAAAAGCACCTTTTCCTTTCAAGCTCCCAGATTGCCCACACCTGGATTCTTTCCCAAAGAAAGACTGAGCATCTCATTCTTTGACACATACTTCCAACCCTTCACATCAGTCCTTGTGATTTCAATATCTCCCTGGACAATCCCTCCAATACATTCAAGCTTATTCACTCCCCTGTTCTCAGGAACAATTTCCCTGTGTTGGGAATACCACACACCCCACTCTCCTACCAGCTCCCTTGTCCCTACAGCTTTTCCTTCTAGTATCCCATTTCTAACTAGGATCTGTGGCTTTTTCCCCCAACCTATTCCTATATTTATCACCCTCCTTATCTAGTTTAACAGTCCATCACTCATCCATATAAAGTCTACAACACCTTTTGCATAGAACATCAGCTCCATTGGACTCTGATTTCAGGTCTCAACTTGACAAAACCCTAGACATAGTTAAGCCTAACTCTCCACGGACTTTCCTGACACCCATGCAGCTGGGTGTACACAGAGATAGGATGCCTTGCTGTGTCTTCAGATTATAATTACTCATCTCAAAGAGAGCCCGGGGAATGGAGTACATTTCTTTGCTTAATTACCTCATTATCCCAAGACTCACAATCACTTATTTCACCTCAAACCCCAAAATCTCACTTTCACTCTCAGCTAATGGCTTCACATCATATTTCTCTGAGAAAAGAACAGTTCTTTGAAGCAACTGCCACCACCTCTACCAACTCACATGCACAGATTCGGGTGAACTGTCCACGCCTTCACCTGAAGTCAACTTCTCCACTTAAGCACTGGATACTATCATCTTTCATGGAGGAAATCATTTGGCTCCAAAACTTCTCCCCTTCTTCTTGCCTGACTTTTTGTTTGTTTTGTTTTTGCAGTTTCTATGAAATCATCCTTTAGGCACAGAGTCACCAATCAATCAAAATGTCTGTTATCATGGTCACCTCCAGATTGCTAAACTGAATCTTCCACCTGCATGACAAAGTGGCAGCTTTTTACTTGGTTGATCACAATGCTCCTCCTTCAAAGGCTTTCTTCACTTGGTTTCTAGGACCCTACCCTCCTCTGGCTTTCCTCCTAGCCCTAACCCACTTTTCTGTTTCCCTGAGTAGCCCTGAACTACTCTTTCGTTTCTGCTTCTTTGCCTTCAGAACACCTACATACCAAAGAGCCCTAGAGTTATCTCTGGATCTCTTCTTCACTTCCTAGATGATCCAGTGGGCTCTTGTCTCATGTTTGTATTTTCACCCCTGACTTCTCCCATATACTCCAATCTCAAATACCTAAGTGCATTAGTCATACTGCTGCTTTAATAAGATGGTGTTACAAACAACCAGCAAGCTCAGCAGCTTACAGGCAACAGTTACTTCTTGCTCATTGATCTCCAGGTTTGCAGAGGCATCTTTGCTCCAGGGTACAGGTGCCATTCAGGTCCACCCCACCGATCTTTCCAACAGCAGTATCTTTCCAACAGTCAGTCTTTCCTTTGAGGTCATGTCAAAGGGGCTGCTCCATTTTTTCTATGTTATCTATGGGCATACTGAGTGTGAGTTAAGGTGTCAAAATCCACAGACATTCCTCAAAGTGTGGGCTGCTCCATTTTTTCTATGTTATCAGAGTGGGCGGCCCAGAGTGGGCGGCCCCTCTTGGAGGAGGGGGCTGGTTGATAAAAAGGAGCTCTGAGTTAAGCTGCTTGGTGTTTTCCTTGGTACCTTCTTGGTGTTGCTGTTACCAGGGTGGACTGAAGAGCAGTGTCTCTCCAGGAAGCCTCCAGGCCTTCAGTGCCGGATTTATGGCCGGGTTCAACCTGCAAATTGCTGGAGTAGCTAATCCAATAAACCAATTCATTCTTCCACCCTCTAGAGAACCCTGACTAATACACTGAGTTGCAGACGTTTTTGGCCTCAGAAAAACCATAGCAGACTTGGCCTCAGAGAGGGGAAGAAGAAGAATTGTAAATAAATAATACAATCTGGGCTGGAGAGATGGATTAGTGGGTAAGGTGATTGCCTGCAAAGCCTAAGGACCCAGGTTCAACTCCCCAGTACCCATGTAAGCCAGATGCACAAGGTGGCAAATGAGTCTCGAGTTCATTGTAGTGGCTGGATGCCCTGGCATGCCTACTCTCTATCTGCTTTTTCCTCTCTCTCTCTCTCTCTCAAATAAATAAATAAAATATTAATATAATAATATAAACTATCACACCAACTCTCAATTCAAACTTCACTTAGATGTCCGATAATAATCTCAAAATTTTCATGAACAAATTGAGTTTATCCCCAAACCTGCTTCTGCCTCAATTTTTCTCATATCTTCCAAAATATAATTCCAGTTACTCCAAAACCTTGAAGCCATCATTGACTTTCTTTCTCTCATGAAGTCTACTAACCCTATTGACTCTACCTTCAAAGTACATCTACACTCAGGCCTTTTTCATAACTTCCATTACTCCCTCCTTGGTTGAAGTCACCATCATTTCTCTTCAGCTCTTGCTATGAGTCTTGCTATGACACCAAGAATGATCCTTCAAAAGTAAGTGAGGTCATGTCGCTCCTCTGCCTCTTCCACCATCAAGGTCCTGGGCCACCTTGTAACCTCATCTCCCGCTGTGTTGAATTCAAATATCACCCTTTCAATGAAGCTGACTTGGACATCTAATTGCATATTGCCAGAATAAGTGCAGGAGGTAAACACAGCTGTGAGAACCTAGAAGAGCGCCTACCCAGACTATGAGTCATATGTTTCTGCCCTTGGCGAGCAGGAAAGTGCCTGCGAAGAACAATGTCTCATTTGTTCCCCACCATGTGCATCCCTGAAATTCATCACCGGGATGTGTGTGGTCCCTCTTCTGATTCTTTGGGAGCTGAGTACAACTCCGAGCCATTAATGTTGAGCTAAGCCAATGACTTTCCTTTGGCCAGTGGATTGTATGAAGGGACATTATATAGGCAAAGATCATTAATTAGGTGTGATGGCTTAACATGGCCACTTCTGTTTGTCATCTGCTTTGAAAAGAGCATGCTGGAGTTCTAAAGTGGAATGGGGGGAGGGGAGGGAAATATCAGGTGGGTTTTTTTTGTATGTAAATATAAAAGTTGTCAATAAAAAATAATAATTAAAAGAAAAAGAGCATGCCAGTGATTTCCTGAAAGACAGTCATGTGGCTCAGACCTGAGTCACCCTGCACACCGGCAGCATTGAAGGCCAGCAAAGCCCAGCAAAGCCAACTCAGATAGGAACTGCAACTCCATTGTAAAAACAGAAGATGCTTGTTACCAAAAACCACCACTCAACTTTGACAAGTTTTTCAGCAAAACCCTGAAGGTATTTTCATATGTCACAAATACCATCTACCATGATTTCTATGCCTTCTCTATTCATCTTTTCACCATATCTCATTAAGCTGTCACTATTACTCAGCTCCCATCACTTCTTTTTTTCATTAATAACCTCTTAAAGTCTACACACAGCTACCTCCTTTTCTTCACGACCCAGATCACTTTAACCCCTCAACACACTGACATTTTAACATCATAGAGAGCACTGTCCCTAAATGTCACTCATTCCTGAACTAAAGTGTAAACATAGCAAGATATGACACAGAACTATTCCAGTAAGTGGCATGACAACTGAGTTCCTCAATAAGTGACACGACATATAAGCCAATTGTGGTGACATGGACCTATCGTCCCAGCTGCTCAGAAGATTGAGCTTGGAAGTTTCAGGCTACCTGGATGACACAGGGACACCTCCATCTCAAAAAAGAGTAAATTCATTCATTCACTGTGACAAGTAAAGTGTTGGGTGGTATTGGGTTGGAAATGTAAAGCCACTTGAAATGCATTGTCTGCTCAATCTATTCAAGTTCTTTTTTTCCTTATCTTTCCCTTTCAGTTGACATATTAAAAGAATTCATCCTCCATATGAGGAATCTCTGTGCAGTGCATGTGTTGTACATGCCTAGATCCCAGTAGTCCAGAGACGGAGGCAACAGGACCCAGAGTTTGAGACTAACTTGAGCTGCACAGTAATTAAAGTCCATATATCGAAAGAGTCTATCTTAATAAAAGAAAGAAAGAAAGAAAGAAAGAAGAAAAAAGAGAGAAAGAGCAAAAGAAAAATAAATTTAAAATTTGGTAATTTTATATAGCATTTAACTTTTATGGACCCTGGCATTTTTATTGATAGATTCAGCTGGGAATGAATGGTGGTGGCACATGCCTGTAATCTCAGCATCTAGGAGACAGAGGCAGAACGATTAGGAGTGGGAGGTGAACCTTGACTACATAGTGAGATGGTCTCTCAAAAAGCAAATTACTGAAGAAAAAAAAAACTGCCTAGGTTTTGAGCAAGAAATGTTTTTCAGAATTTGTATAAACAGGGAACTTCCTAGTCCTTCATGCAGTTCTATAAGAGCGCGTAGGGCTGGATTTCAGCAGTCTAACAAGCAGCAATGGATCACTTATCATTCCAAGTCTTCACTCATGTCCGGCCACTCGTGCACTCTAGCCTGTTGAGATAACTGAAGACAACTTCCTCTTCAGGGCTTAGCATCTGCCTCCTGTGCTCTGAACTCTCACTTGAATGTTGTCTTCTACTTCTCGTGCAGTCTGCCTATGTCATCTGATGGATATCAGCACTTCTCTTGTTTATTTTACAATCTCCATCCAAGTACTAGATGTTAATAAGGACTTTTTACATTAATTTCCCTTCCCATATCCCCAAAACACCATGTATACAAGGACTCTGAGGCCTTTTGCAGTGATGTATATTAATTTTTGCTCATACAGCCCATACCACAGAGGCTAAGAAAGAATTTTAAAACCAGAGGAAGTTTGGGAGTTTTGTGTTTTAGATATGAAAACTTCCCAACACATAAACATTGAAAAATTAGAATATTTACATCTTCTCATTATGTACTTACTCTGGAAAAAATTAAGACTTTTTAAATTTATTTTGTGTTTTCAGGGTACAAATGCTCTGCCTTTCTCTTTACTAATCTTGGACCATTTCAATATGGAATCACGTATACACACATGCATTCAACGTCTAACATCTAATGCCCTGCTACATAGTCACCAAGTAGCTTCAAAAGAAAATTGCTTTAAGGCAATGATCCTGCTAAAAAGATCCTTCTGAGAACACACATCCATTCCCTTCACTATCATTCAGAAACATTGAATTAGAGGAACTCTGGCTGAAACAAAGAGAACAATCCCATGGCTAACCTCTGCAGGGTTAGCACAGCTTTTCCCTAAAAGCATAATTATTCTTCAGGGAACAATGCTAGTGTGGACCATTAGCTCTGACTGTGAAAGCTCCCACCTACAATTGAAAAGTTGCTTGAGCTGGAAAGGGATTTGCAAATCATGTTCATGTTCAAATTAGAGAATTTGACCATGTAGTTGAGCAGGACATCTAGAGGAATGATGTTCACGTACTCCAGTACAGGCAAGTAGGAGTGCCAGACACTAGACTCCTGAGTAATATGTGCCTGGTAGCAGTCACTGGGGCACAGTGTTGCCTCTTAAGATACTTATTTTCATATTTTACCCTTAAAAACAGTAAAATTTTAAAAACATAGAAAAGTACACAGAGGTTAAAAATCCACCTCGTGTCTACCTCCACACAGTCACTCCTAACACTTTGAGGAATAAAGCTAAACTTTCCTTGAGACTTTATTTACTTTTTAATGACACAAGGGAGATCCTAGCACTCTTTCAAAATGAACCTTTGCTCACAGAAAACTTTTATATAAATATTTTCTCTCAGTTTCTACATAACCTAATAAATATTTTCATGACTATAGTGAATTCCAACTTATCATACTAGAATTTATTTCATAAATATACATTTTGAAACATGTAGGTTGTTTTACTTGTATAACAGGGGACGAGCTATACATCTTTCTGTACATCTCTGATCATTTCCACAGAAATAATTCCTAGATTCATAATATGGTAAGGCTTTTGATATTTTTGGCCAAAGCATTGTGCATAAAAACAATAACTGAAAGCCTATTGGTCGATAACAATGGACACTGGAAATGCTACCGTAATTGCTCGTCGATAACAATGGACACTGGAAATGCCACCGTAATTGCTCGTCGATAACAATGGACACTGGAAATGCTACTGTAATTGCTCGTCGATAACAATGGACACTGGAAATGCCACCGTAATTGCCCATCGATAACAATGGACACTGGAAATGCCACCGTAATTGCTCGTCGATAACAATGGACACTGGAAATGCCACTGTAATTGCCCATCGATAACAATGGACACTGGAAATGCCACCGTAATTGCCCATCGATAACAATGGACACTGGAAATGCCACCGCAATTGCCCATCAGTTAAATCTACACGTAGCAACAAGAGGAGTTCTGCCACCTCTTCAAAAGCCAGAAATTGAGAATTCTCAGACTTACATTTAAAAATAAAAAATTAGGGGCTAGAGAGATGGATTAGCAGTTAAGGCACTTGCCTGCAAAGCCAAAGAACCCAGGTTTGATTCCCCAGGACCCACATATGCCAGATGCACAGGGGGTGCATGCATCTGGTGTGCCCATTCTCTCTCTTTCTCTCTACCTGCCTATTTCTGTATCTCTCTCTCTCTCAAGTAAATAAATAAATAATATTTTAAAAAATTAAAATTTATGTTTGCAAATTGTATCAATTTATAAATACTTCTAAGCATCGGTGGATATTCCACATTGACATTCTAGTAGCAAGTGGCCATTTCTCCTGAAGAATGTGAGTTCTGAGCAAGAACCAAGGAATGGTCACTCCTTGGCTTGGTCTGGGTTCTTCTGCCCAGCTCAAAAGACCCTGTTGTTAGTACTCAGCATGACTATCCCTGCACATCTCTGGGATGGGGTAAGTCCACAGCATATACAAATGCCTGATGATCAGAGAGTTTTGTAAACACACCAGGTACAAAGCCAAAAAATATATATCTGTAAAGAGATAAACCATGGCAATCTCCAAGCTCATTTACAAAAAAAAAACATCTCTGGAAGTCTAGCAAAACACATTAAGGGCCAAATGTCATTCACTCTCCTCCAGGTTACAAACTTGGTGACGTTTTTTTTCTCTGTGTGTATACATTATTTTCATTATCAATTAATAAAATTGTTACACTGTGTTTCGAGGAATTGTTATTGAAGGATTTCTATTGTGTCAATGTGCTCCTTTAAAAGTATTTAGACCAGAGAGATGGCTTACTGGTTAAGTGCTTGCCTGAGAAGCCTAAAGACCCTTGTTCAAGGCTCAATTACCCAGGACCCATGTAAGCCAGATGCACAAAGTGGTGCATGCATCTGGAGGTCATTTGCTGTAGCTGAAAGCCCTGGCGTGCCCATTCTCTCTATATCTATCTGCCTCTTTCTCTGTCTGTTGCTCTCAAATAAATAAATAAATAAATAAGATTTTATTTTAAGTATTTGGACCAATACTGTGGCCCTCGCTTGCTGAAACTGACACAGAGGCTTCCTTCTACCATGAACCCACTACAGGGTCCAGTGTTCTCTGCTTGGCCACAGCAACTGGGGCTCTGCACATCCTGGCTAGGAGAAGCTGTGATAAGGACAGTATTTTTAGTAATAATTAAACCAGTTATTATTTACTGAATACTTGCTGAACTCAGGTCAGCTGATTCTATCTTAGTCGGAAAGACCTCTCCCCATTATCCACGCCCCCCTTTCAGCCCTGAGGATGTTTAGCCATTTCACCCACAAATCCAAGTAGGACCCGCCCTTATTGTAGAAATGAAGTCACTCCCTTCAAGACACAGTGTGAGTCATAAAATCTTAAGTGGTGCTTTTTACCTTAGGATATTCCAGCATACCAGCCACACCAGTGACAGAGTTAAAATTGGTATTAGTAGGGGCTGGAAGGATTGCTTAGCAGTTAAGGTGTGGGCCTGCAATGAACTAATGACCTGGGTTTGATTCCCCAGTACCCACGTAAAGCCAGATGCACCAGATGCACAAAGTGGTGCACACATCTGGAGTTTGTTTGCAGTGGCTAGAGTCCCTGCTGTACACATTCTCTCTCTTTCTCCCTCTCCACCTCTCTCTCTCTCTTTCTCTCACTCTCTTTCTCTTTCTCTCTACATTCTATCTCTCCTTGCAAATAAATAAGTAATATATTTTTAAAAAATAAAAATAAATTTAAAAATTGGTACAAGTTCATGCATACATAAAATAACTATGGGTTCTCCCAAATCAAGTAAAAGGAAATGAAGGAAAAGACAACTCTAGGAGGAAAGGAAATTCAACAGGAAGTCCATATAAGTCAGATTTTTAGTTGGCAGGACTAATTCTCAAGAGAGTGGAACTGTATTTAAGCCTAATGTTTGGGGGGTGGTAAATTTATTGAACTCCTGTGCTGAAATAATCTCAGGAGAGCTGTTTATTTAGAAGAGGTATATTAATCCATTAAGCTAATGCTTTAACCTAAGCAGCCAGACTTATTACATTAGCTTCAATGACCCAAGTGATTTGACCTATTGGAATAAAATAATCTTTGGTATAAGCAATATAAAAACAAAAATAACATGAAACTTTATTTATTGTCTAAGTTTCATCTGTTAAGTTATATTCCTAGCCTAAGCTTTTACATTGCTTTAAAAAAATCATAAAATCTTTCATACTTTATAGCATACATTTAATATAAAAAGAAATTGCAACAAAGACCTGAACTCACCTAGATAAAATGAAAGGTTTATGGATGTGTTTCAAGGAAAAATACTGCACTAAAGGAAAAGATGAATTTTGACAGTATGGGGCTCCAAAATAATAATGAAATGAAATTGTATCTTAATTATAATTAGAAAGTTTTAGAGAATACTAAAATGTGAGTAAACCATTAACGGTTTTAACAAAGCTTGTGTTCTAAGTATATTTAAATATAATTTTCACTAAATCCTAATAAATTATTTATGGCAGATGTTAAGTGTATCGGTATAACAGGATCATGCAAAGAAGCTAGCAAATTGCATCCTACTAATAGCACAAGGCAAAACAAATGTGCATGATTAACAGTGACAGTTTGAGAGAACAGCTCTAAGCAATTTAAAGAGCCAGGAACCAAAAGGAGCAAAAGAAACAAGTCCCTTTCCCTGGGTGAATAGAAGTAACTTTAAAATTGGGATTGTTATAAGATGCTACTTCAAATGAAGTACAAGAAAGGAATAAAAGAGGACCTATTTTCTTCTCAAAAAGCCTATTCTGTCAAGGTTGTTGGAGAACCAATTATTCTTAGGAGTTCGTCAAATAAATGCCTCAGAGCCTGTCTCAAGCTAAAAAATTACATACAAGCATTTAGCATGTATTAGTTTGACCCTGTGAGCTGACCTCATTCATGAGATTTCAACAGAGTTGTTGAAAAAATACTTCAACATACCAGCACACCTTAATTGAACATGGCACATATTATAGCAGAGGGTATAATGTGTGAGATTGCATGAAAACAAGAGTGAAAGAAGAAATTAATTTAATGTTGTTCTCTATCCCTGTGCCATTCCAGAATTTAACAAGGAACACAAGCCATATAGCCACTAAATTCTAGTCTCACTGATACCAATCCCCTCCAAGTCATTCAACTAGCCACCCACTTGTCTTGTTTTACATTTTTATGAACACAGCTTTTATCTGGAATAATTGTCAATTGCTAATTGTGACATTAATAATTGAAAATTAAAATTCAACACTGAAACAGATGGTCTCCCTTCTACTCCTCTTCAGTCTCTTTGTCTTATTGAAAACTTTCCTAAAAGCCAAAACCACTCATCAGTTGGATGGATTTTACAATATGTTTGTTATTATTCAAGAGGGAGCATCAATGAAAGCTTGAGAGACAATTATTTTAATCTGCAAAGAGTTCATAACATGTTTAAAAATCAACACTTGCCTAAATATAAATATTTTCCTTTTTCCATTAAAAATAAAATCCTATGCCTTCCAATCTATCATTCTTTGACATTTTGCTAATTGTAAATATGGTGAATATTTATTTGATGATCAGTGAAAATGGAGATCATAGCTTTACTTAAATTTACATGAAGGGAGAGTATTCTTTAGTGTGAACTGTGTAGAGTTTGGATCTGCGTGGACATTGCCTTTATTTGCTAGTCAGTGATGCCCTTCTGCCCTACATGCCTTCCTTAGAAAACAGATCCTCTGATATTATTTGGGGCTCCAAAACCTCCCCAAGTAAGTCAGCCTCATCCATATGCACACTAAAGACTAAAAGCCAACAAAGACCTTTGCATCCCCTGAGGTTCTATCCACCATACTTTCACAAACTATAATAAAGACATGAATACAAGTTTGATTTTTAGAAAGTTTCCTTTACACATTTTCCAGCACTGCCTTGTTTCAATATTGATATCCATATTTTGGGCACATAATACAATTGACTTGTCTTATTTTTATTCAAAAGCTAACCCAGGGCTGGAGAGATGGCTTAGGGATTAAGGCACCTGCCTCCTAAACCTAAGAACCCAGTTCCAATCTCCAGGTCCCATGTTTAGCCAGATGCAAAGTGATGCAAGGGCGCAATGCCGCTCTTGACCACAAGGGGGCGCATGTATCTGGATGTCGTTCTCAGCAGCTGAGACACTGCTGGCGCGCCCATCTCTGTCTTCCTCTCTCTCTCTCTCTCTCTCTCTCTCTCTGTCTCTCTCTTTGTCTCTCTCCAAAAAAAAAAAAATGCTAAAGGCATCAAAACACAGAGACAAGCAAAGACAAAGGTGTGGATGAGGGCATTAGAAGTTGGGTAAGTTTGAAAGACATTCGTGAAATAGAATTGACAGGAATTGGATGGAGGACAATTGGACCTCAGTTAGTGGTGTTCTTGGATATTCTGGGACTTGACTTGGTCAAATGTATGCTCTATACACAAACAAGAATGATTTTTGAGTTGATAATGAAGTTATTTTTGAAGACTTTGTTAAAGCAGATAGAGTATCTAAACCATGTCAAAGAAAGCATATTTTTTTCACTCTCCTTCAGCATTCCTTCCTCAGCCCCCCTATGTTACCCCCTACTGGCTTCAAACTCATCATCCTCCTATTTGTGCATCCTGAGCCCTGGGACGACAGGTACACAGTACCGGGACTTGCAATATTCACATTTTTGAGAAGGAGTTAGTACTTGCTGCCAGAATCTCACTGGAGAGTATCCACAGATGCTTTAGAAGTATTTATCAATTAACATCAGTTGTAAACATTACTTTTACTTTTTACTGTAAATCTAAGATTTCTCCATCCCTAGCCCTTAAAGAGGTGGCTGAATCCCTCTTGTCATTGCTATGTACAGACTTAATTGACAGGCAATTTCTAAGGTCCATTTTCATGCACTGATGATGGACTTTCACTTATTACCTTTCTGTGCAATATTTCTAAAAAAAAAAAAAAAAGTATAGTAAGGGGGATGAAGAGACGGCTCAGGAATTAAAGGCACTTGTTTGCAAAGCCTAATGGACTGGGTTCAATTCCCCAGTTACCCACATAAAGTCAGATGCACAAAGTAGTGCATGCATCTGGAGTTTGTTTCCAGTAGCAGGAAGCCCTGGCATGCTCTCTTTCTCTCTAATAAATAAATTTTAAAAAGCATTTAAGAAAGTGCATATCAGGCTGGAGAGATGGCAAGTGGTTAAGGCACTTGCCTATGAAGCCTAAGGACCCAGGTTTGATTCCCCAGTACCCATGTAAGTAAGAAGCATAAGGTGGCACATGCATCTGGAGTTCATTTGCAATGGCTAGAGGCCCTGGCATGCCCACTCCCAGTCTTTATCTCTTTTATACTGTCTCAATCCAAATCCAAATCCTGTCTTCATCCTCAGGTCTATTTCATGTTTGGTCCTGGCCTGCCTTGTCCATTATTTTTAAAAACTTTATTTGGCTATTACATAAGAATTTAGCTTCCAAATATAAATTCTTGATAAAGACCTCTGTTTTAAACAAAGCTTTTTTTTTTTTTTTTTTTTTTTTTTTTTTTTTTTTTTTTTTTTTTTGTTTGTTTTGTTTTGTTTTGTTTTGTTTCAGACAGAGAGAGGAGGGAGGAGAGGAAAACAGATAGACCAGCAGCCTCTCAGCTGCTACAAACAAGATCCAGATGAGTGCGCCCCCTTGTGGTCAAGTGTGGCATTGCACCCTTGCATCACTGCGTCTGGCTAAATGTGGGACCTGGGACCTGGAGATTGGAACCGCTGGAGACTGGAACCAGCATTCTTAGGCTTAGGAGGCAGGCTCCTTAACCGCTAAGCCATCTCTCCAGCCCAAAACAAAGCTATTTTTTCCTCCTAAATTTAGATTCATGTTTCTTCAGACAGGTACAAATTTGCAGGCAATGTGCCTAATAATTTGGTGCCAATGAATTTTTTATATTGAAACTTTTCTTTGGCATATTTTTAGTCACAAACAACTATAACAACAAAACTACACTTGGGCTGGAGAGATGGCTTAGCAGTTAAGCGCTTGTCTGTGAAGCCTAAGGACCCCGGTTCAAGGCTCAGTTCCCCAGTACCCACATAAGCCAGATGCACAAGGTGGGGCGCACGCATCTGCAGTTCGTTTGCAATGGATGGAGGCCCTGGCGTGCCCATTCTCTCTCTCTCTTTCTCTCTCTCTCTCTCCCTGCCTATTTCTCTCTCTTTCTCAAATAAATAAATAAATATTTAAAAAAAGAAACTACACTCATTGATAGAAGAAACACCTGGGGTTTTTTCTCTCTCTCATCTCTCTCTTTTCCATTTTCCCAATTTTCCATTACAATAAATTCTTAGATATAAAGGGAAAAAAAAGATATACCTGAGCCAATACCAATCAAGCCAGAATCTTTCTACAAATTGCAGGTATGCATTTTATTTCCAGGATCCAAAGTAATACTGATTATTCAAATCACTTTACTTTATGTAAATTAGTCCCTTCAAAAACTTCCTTAATCCAGGAAGTTATTAAGTGAAATGGGTTGTACCTGGACTAATGTGCACAAAGAGGGACTGTCATAGTATAGCTTTGAAGCACAGGGCTCTCCTTTGTTTACTGACAAGCCTTCCTCTGACAGGAACAGCAAAGAGGTTGTAATTACTGTCTTGACTGTCATTTTTATAGGTTTAATTTGACCCTGCATTTTAAAGAGAAGAGGAAAGAGACAAAAGATGGCAGACCCCTTTGTCACTACTAGAGTGGCTCATGATAGAGAAAAGGAAATATCAATTTTGCCATTAATTTCAAAAAGGATATATTTAAGGATACCTGTACTTAAAATTTTCAACAGGCCCATCACACTTCTCAAAATCAAAATCATTGATGTGAGAAAATTGACTTCTAGGATGCATACATGTTGTTCCATTAAACATCAATGTGCGTAGAAGCACACATAAACATACACATGTACACATCTCAGACATATCTCAATATGACTTACAATCTCAGAGCATGAATCAAATATGGATATTAGAATATCAAACTGAAATTGAACCAGGAGATAAAGGGAAATCACTTTTTAAAAAATTATGTCTTCTAAAGCAAATAAAAATCTGATTAACTTTTCATCCCTAAAACATAGCCTGAGACAAGACCTCTAATATTTTTTGAGCTAAATTTATAGTCATTAGTTACAGACTTGTCTTCTTCTGCTCAGGACATTTGTTGGTTTAATACTGGCAAACAAAAGGTTCATCACCTGGAAGATGGGAAGATGAGTTCTTCTCAGAGTGTCCCTTTGAAATTGGTAGTTTACATCCCATACTCAATAGAAAGTGACACTTAATTTGGCAGATCTAGCTTTGGGGAACCCAAGAGAATGAAACGAACCTGATAACATAAGATACACAATTGAGATGAGTCTGAGTGGAATTCTCTTAGTCGATGTGCCCGAGGCAACCTAAGTCAAGGGTAAATGTAGGGTTGGGACAAGGGGGACTTTGAGGGCAACCGAGGGATCCCATGTTTATATAAGTTGCTATTTTCCTTCCTCTAAAGCTTACATTTTGTCAAGTGATTTTTATGTGACTTTCACACACATGACACCTTCACTTCAGATGCTAAGTAAAAATAAATAAATAAATAAGCCTTAAGCATACATATGAGTTGGCAAGCACATATGCCAGGTGATTTCCATACTCTCAACTCAGAGGAACTCTGTGAGAGCAATGATGATAGTTTTGCTCTTTTTTTAATCACTCTATAATGAACTGCTACATCTAAGTAAATCACTCAAATTGGGAACAAAACCAAAAAAAGTCACCTTTCAAGATTGAAGTTTATGTTAATTGACATAAATGGATGTGATTAAGCTTCCCTGCAGTGATATAGGAGAAGGTACATTGAAATGAGCTGTTCAGGTGTTCAATAGAGAAGCAGAGCAACTGTTCTCTCTCTCTCCCACACACCCCCGTGTGTGTAAGCATGTGTTCACGTGTGTGTGTGTGTTATTAGCTTGGCTTACATGATAGGGGTTGGATAGTCCAATAGTGGCAATCTACATGCAAGAAATGCAGAGAACTAGTGCCTACTCAATCAGCAAAGCTGGATGCGTCACTGTCCCAACGCAGCACCTAAAGCCTGGAAAAGCCCTGGAGAGTCACTGGTATGAAATCTGTGCTAGAAGGCTGGACAAGCCGGAGTCAGATGTCAGTGGAAGATGGCAGCAGCAGTGATAAAGACACCCATTCAGAAGCCAAGGCAGCCACATCTATGCCATTTCATCCTTGAAGCTCTTTTTATCTCAGCCACCCAATGGACAGTTTCACTCACTCAGAGGGTCAGTCTTCTCTCCCCAGGCACTCCTCTCTGGAAATGTCCTCACAGACACAGACAGACTTACAGGGTGATGCCTCCTCCATGATTCTAAATTTTGTCAAGTTGACAGTCAAGATTATCTCGGCAGAAGACTAGGATATCCCTAACTCTTTTTAGAGAATAAGTTACTATAGCCTGGGCTTTGTCTTCAGGTAATCCAATTACCACATTTTGCCACAAATGCAAGCAAAATAATGTGGCAATCTGAGGGATTCTAGATGATTCAAGTCACCAGGAACATATATTTGATGGTAAAGTGGTATAATTCTCTACATTGTTACAAACAATAATAATAATAATAATCCTTCAAGATTATTCAGTAGATTTTACCATGATATCTCCAGACATTCTTATTGCCTCATAGTTTCTTGGATAGCAACCAGGAGTCCAAAGAAACTTAATAATGGAAAAGGGTTATCTCTGGTAAAAGTTTTCTAGTGATAACAAATACAAATACCCCCAAATATTAATGTTAGAACTTATTTATAATTAAAACCTAAAGTAACTCCTCAGAAACACATCACTTCTAAGTGAACTGATTTCCGTAAGTCTCTTAAAACTGAGTTCTAGGCCCATAGAGATTTCTTCCATCTAAAAAAATGTTTGCAATAATAACACATGGGATCCATTCATCATGGTAAATTTGCCTAAACCTGTAGAACGGATGTGCATTACTTTGCACTGCTGTAATCAAATATCTGACAGAAACAACTTACAGGAGTTAATATTTGTTATGGCTGGTGATTACAGACAGTTGGAATCCATCATCGTGGGTTGACTCTGTCCATGGTGGCAGAAGCATGAAGCAGCTGTTCACATCATGGCAGAGAATGGCAAGAACTTGCAGCAGGGCATAATACTCAAAAGCCCATCTCTAGTGACCTACTTCTTCCAACTAGACCCACCTCCTAAAGGCAATAAAGCCCTCCAAAATAGAGCCACCAACTGGAGAACAAGCATTCAAAACCTAAGCCTGTGTGAATTATTTCAGACTGAAGCCACAACAGTATGATGCCAAGGGAGAGCCCTAATGTAAGCTATGACCATTGAGTGGTGATGATGTGTCAATGGATGCACAGTGATTATAACAATGTTGATGGGGAATGTTGATGTGCTAGGGAGCTGTGCCTGTCAGGAGGCAGGAGGGATAAGGCAACTTTACACTTGTTCATTCTTGCTGTGAATACAAACTGTTCTAAAAATAAAAAAACAATTTTTAAAAGAGACAGAGAGAGAGGGAGCATAAGGAGAAGTTCAGAGCATACATTTTGGAGTCAAATAGACCATAGTTAACTTCATAGTAGAACTTCCGCATGGGAAGCTTATCTATGCTCTAATCTCAACCTCTTTATCTGTAAAACAGAGGTCTAACATATACCTTCAATGTTACAAGGGGTAACTGAAATAAGAAGGGTAAACCATGTAGCACAGTGCCTGGCACAGGCTAAAACGTGACAGTCACCACATCTTCCCAAAGTGAATGTCATAAGATTGGGCCTTATATTTGGCAGGGTTCTCTAGAGGAACAGAACCGATATCATAGATATGTAGATTTACTAGAATGGCTTACACAAGTGGGACTGGTTACAATGGACATCTGTCTGTACCCTCGGGAAGCTGCTACTCAGTCCATGAAACTGGATGTCTCAGCAACCATCATCTGGTGCTACAGACCTGGAAGAGTCCTGTTCCTGGAAAGTCACTGATCTTAGTGTGTATTGGAGGGCTGAAGAAGTTGGAATGTGATATCCGTGAAAGACAGCAGCAGCAGCCACAGGGATAGATGCAGGAAACAGCCCAGCAGAACGGCTTTCTGCCTCACACCTCTTTGCAACTGAACTAGTCACGGGAAGATACAACCCACTCTACTGGCACATCTTCTCCCCTCGGGCTTTCAAAGACCTTAGCCAGAGGCATGTCTCTTAGTTGGTTTCAAATCCCATCAAGTTGCCAATCAAAATTAATAATCAAAGACATATTTAGGGATTATTCTTTATGTATGAAGAATGTAAGCGTTACTCTGATTACTCAGACAGCTTAAGGCATATGGGAACAAGAGCAAGAGATGGAAGGCTGCAGGAACAGGGCTCTGGAGGGGAACAATATTCCCAGGCAATAAGTTGCTATGGCAAAAAATACATATATTGCAAAGTATAATTGCTCAATCAAGCTTTCTTATTAATATAATTGATATAAACTTAATTATCTTGAGTTTAAACTTAATGCATCTTCTTAACCAAAAGATTGAGATTTTTCTGCAGCTAGTAATATGTGTCTTAATAAAACTGATTATTATAGCAAATTCCAGAGAAGTAGAAAAAAACAACCATGGAGCATTAAAAAAAGATTAAGTAGAATCAGGATAATTTTTTTTTTAATCTTGAGAAAGGAAACACCTACAACCAAGTCACGCTTAGAAGTTTACCATTTAATTAATGGTGAAACCATAGAGATTAATATCCACTCACATTCTGCCATTACTTGACACAGCACAGTGAAGGTAAGTATTTTACTAACAGTGTGATGTTGCTGAGTAGACTGGTTATTATATAAAACATCTCCTTTTGGGCTGGGAAGTTAGTGGGGGTTTTCTATTAAATTTTCACAGTTCTTTATATATTCTCGATACCCACCCTTGTCAGATGATGTCTGTATTTTTTCCAACCCTCAAAGTTGTGTCTCCATTCTGTTGACTCTTGCACTTTTGGTGAGGAGGCTGTTATATGTAATCCCTTCTGTCTATTTTTGCTTCTGTTCCCTATTTTGGAGACTTGTCCAAAAACATCCTTGCCCACTCATGTCCTAAAGTATTTCCCCTATTTTCTTCCAGTGATTCCACAGTGTGAAGTCTTATGTGAAAGACCTGTGGTGACTTATCTTCACGGAGGATCTGACTAGATCAAGAAATAACTGAAGAGTTAGTGGGGTGCATTTTGGTTGTGTTTATGGGAGCTTTGCCAGGGAGAATTATCTGAGGAGTAAGACCCATCCTGAATGAGATACTATTCAACGGGCTGGGGTACCAGACTCAATAAAAAGGAAAAAGCTAACTGAACACTCTAGTTCTCTCTCTCTCTCTCTCTCTCTCTCTCTCTCCCCCCTCTCTCTCTCTTCCTCTCTCTCCTCCCTAATCCACTGTGGTGTGAACACAATCCTGTGACCACAGCTTTGAGCTGCTGCCTGTGTCACTGTGCCTTGCCCGCCATGATGACTGTATCCTCTGAACCATGAGCCATAGTCAACCTTTCCTCCCTTAAGTAGCTTCTCTTCAGATATTTGGTCATAGCAATGACAAAAGTAACATTAATATAAGTCCTGATGATTATTAGAGTCTGTCTCTTCCTTTAGCAATGTTAATACTTTATATATTTGGATATTACAATATGGAGTACATGTATATTTTTAATTCCATTTCCTGATGCTAAATTGACCCTTGTGTAATGATTTTTGTTGTCTTTTATGGCATTGATTTGAATTTTTTATTTTATCTGATCTAAATATGGATACTCCTGCTTTCTTTTGGGTTCCATTTACATGAGATTTATTTCAGTCTATATGTATACTAAGAGGTTAAGGAATTTACCTTAAGCTACATGTAATTGTGGCTTTTTTAAAAAATCCATTCATGGGCTGGAGAGCTGGCTTAGCAGTTAAGGTGCATGCCTGCGAAGCCTAAGGACCCCGGTTCAATTCTCCAGGTCCCACGTAAGCCACATGCACAAGGGGGCACATGAATCTGGATTTTGTTTGCAGTGCCTGGAGGCCCTGGCATGCCCATTCTCACTCTCTTTCTCTCTCTTTCCCTCTCTCTGTCTCTAATAAATAAATAAAAATAAAATCTTTTTTAAAAATCCATTCATTAGATTGGGAATTTAATCAATTCTTTTTAATCTTTTATTATTATTATTATTATTATTATTACTATTATTATTATAATTAACAACAACATATTTGAATGGATGCATCATGTGTTGGTACCCTCTTTGTCCTTGTCCCTTCTTTGATTCCATTGGGGACCCTCTTCAATTGAATTGCAGGTATTCCCTATGGGGTTGTGGTTTATGCATTGTCAAAGCAGCAGTCAATTATTCTTGTGGGGAGGGAATGCCTCTGGGCATGATGTCTCAATCTGTGGCTCTTAAAATCTTCCTGTCCCCCTCTTCCACAAAATTCCCTGAGGGATGGAGGGTGAGTTTTAGGTCTACTTCAGTGTTGAGCTCTTAGGAGCCTCTGGTCTGGATCTCTGCTTTGGTAGGTGTTGAGTATGCTCAGGGACTGTCTCCTACATCCTGGTGCTGATTATCAGGTTTAGCATGGAAGGAGCACTCATGTTCATCTCCCCATTCTTCTGTGGTTTCAGCTGTAATTTGGCTGAAGTATGGGATCTCTCTACCTTCTGAAAAAGAACAGATTCTACAACAGAGAGTAAAGTCAGCATTGTTTAAATGGGATAAACATTATTAATTTAGGGAGAATTTGATGTATGTTGCCCCTCTTTAGCCAAAGACTAGTGAGAGCCTGATACTGAAAAGGAAAGCATAATCTTTGTCTCCACAGGATTCTGACCTGGTTCCCAATTCCAGATATGGGTTTATTTACATTGAGTGGATCTCTTAACCAATTAGAAAGCTATCGGTTACCCACCAAGTCTCTGTGTCACTATTGCACTGGCATGTACATCCTGGCAGGGTGTTTGCTTCTGAGTAGCTTAGACCTCTGGTTGCTCAGACTGTTGTGGGGCACTTTCATCTTTTAAGTGAGAATTTAATCAATTTACATGCAGAGTGATAATAAATAAATAAGACACTAACTATATCAAGTGTGTACCTTCTTTTCTAGTCTTACTGTTTTTTCTTTCTTCCTCCCTCTCTTATGGTCTTCCTCTGTAGTTAAGTGATTATTCTAGTGGCATTTTTTTCATTCCCTGCTTATTATTTTTGATTTATCTACTATAGATTTATGAACTATAGTTACCAAGAGTGTTACAAAAATATATTTAAATTATAACAAGCTATTTTGAAATGATAGCAACTTAACATAGACATGAAGTTCAAAACAGAACCAAAGGAACATGAAAAACACACTAATAATAATTCCACTCCTCATCCCCACATTTGGAAATTTGCAGTATCTCTTTTCAGGTCTTTGTATATTGCCTATCTCTTAACATTTGAATGTACTTATTATTTTATTAGCTTTTGTCTTTATATAAAGATATTAATGACTTATACACCATGCTTATAATATTAGAGCATTCTGAATTTGTAAAACTACTCATCAGTGAATTTTTAAATTTAATCTTATATATTTATTTATTTGAGAGAGACAGACAGAGAGAGAAAGAGGCAGAGAGAGAATATGGGTGTGCTAGGGCCTCCAGGCACTACAAACAAACTCCAGATGCATGTGCCACCTTGTGTATCTGGCTTATGTCGGTCCTGGGGAATTGAGCCTCGAAACACCATCCTTAGGCCTCATAGGCAAGTGCTTAACCACTAAGCCATCTCTCCAGGCTCTCAATAGTGAGTTTTATATCATCTCATATTTTCTTCTTACTCATTAACATCTGTTAGTTTATTATTTCATCATACAGCCGATTGATTTTTGACAAAGCACACGCCTTTAATCACAGCACTCAGAAGGCAGAGGTAGGAGGATCGCCCTGAGTTCTAGGCCACCCTGAGGCTTCATCGTGAATTCCAGGTCAGCCTGAGATAGAGTGATACCCTACTTCAAAAAACCAAAAAATAAATAAATAATAAATAATAAAAAATAAATAAATAAAATAAAATGGAGAAAAGACTGTCTCTTCAATAATGGTGCCAGCCAGGTTGGTTATATATGTGCAGAACAATAAAACTAAATCCTTTCATCTCACAATGCACAAAACCAACTTAAAATGGATGTAAACCCTGAAACTCTGAAATTACTACAAGAAAACATTTTTAAAAATCAAGGCATTTGTGTAGGTAGTAAAATGATTTTTCTTAGATCAAACCCCAAAGGCAGAGGCAATAAATGTAAAAACAAACCAATGATATTTTCTCAAAATAGAAGGTTCTGCACAGCAAAGGAAATATCGGTGGCTCCAGTGGTACAAATCTGTTAGCATGCAGTACTTATACAATGAAGGAAACGTCAACAGAAGAGATGACCTATGGGATGGGAGGACTTAATTACTCACTATCCATCCAATAGCAAATTATTTATAATAAATATATGACTTAGAAAGATAAATAAGACAACAAATATTCAAAGTTAAAATTTAGTACTAAGATTTAGACACTTCCCAAAAGATGTAATACAAATGCCCAACAAGCATATGAAAAAATGGTCTCACCAAATGTAATCAAAACCAGAATGAGTTATCTTCTCAGCCCAGGTTAGAAGACCTATCATCAAAAGACAACTTCTATGGTATGGGGAGACAGTTCAGCAGTTCAAAGGCACCCACACAAAAAGTGCTGCAAACATCTGACCTTCCTTACAGCAGCAATAAACCCTGGAGAATCCATACATACATGTTGAATTGTAAATAAGGAAATTTAACACACACACACACACACACATATATATGTACAAGTTCTATCCCAACATGGCGGCTTATGCCTCTAATCCCAACACTAGGAAGGCTGAGTAGAAGGATAACAAGGTCACTGCCAGCCTGGGCCACACAGTGAGACCACCAACTCAAATCAATCAATCAATAAATCAATGAATAAATAAATAGACAAGTTCTACTGGATTCCATAGTAAAGTCATGTGCTTATTACTCTGTCCTGAACCCAGTGCATGGAGCCACAAAGTTGGGGTAGTTTGATGAAGGCAGGTCCCTTAGCTGCCTAGATTAATGTTAAACTGGACTCGAGTTTCAGCCCCTTTAATTCCAGCCTTGGGGCAGGACAAGGGAACTCCAGGCTTCCTCCAGAAACTGTGCAGGCTGCTGTGGCTGTGAGACCCCAGCGCAATCCAGTTTAACAGAACTCTAGAACTTAATCATCTTACAGTACTGAAATTTGCCACATTTTTTCATAATATTTCAGCAAGCTGATAGAAGGAAAGCATTTATTTTGGCTTACAAACTCCAAGGGAAGGAAACTCCATGATAGAAGGGGGGAAAATGGCATGAGCAGAAGCTGGACATCTCCTCCTGGCCAACATCAGATGGACAACAGCAGCAGGAGAGTGTACCAAACATCGGCCAGGGGAAACTGGCCATAATACCCATAAGTCTGCCCCAACAACACACCTCTTCCAGAAAGTTTGCAGTTACCAAATTGCCACCACTAAGGACCGAGCATTTGCACTACATGAGTGTATGAGGGACATCTAACTCAAACCACCACATTTTGTCCCCATAAACTCACTACCACCCATGTTGTAAAATGCAATGTAGTCAATAATTCAACTTCAAAAGTCCCATAGATTTTATCAGTCCCCACACTGTTCAAACATCCCCATAGTTCAATGTCTCTTAACTGATGGCTGTAAAACCACAAAGCATAATGGCACAGAATAAACATTCACTCTGCAAAGATGGAATTGGGCATAGCAGAGGAAGATTGAACTGATACAAGATTTAAAACAATAGGGAAAACATCAAATTCTATAGCTCCAAGTCCAACAATTCTAATCAGAGGCAAGTCTCTGAAGTTGACCAAATCCACCCCTCCAGCAGGGCTGCTCGTAGCATAAGGAATATTCCATCCCCAGCCGTCAACTCTCCCTGGAAGCCGCCCCATACTGTAGGCATCTCTACTAAGTCCCCACTGCAATCATCAAACTTCTATGCAGGGACTTCCAACAAGCCTGCTTCACACTGCCCCTGGCCATTTCCAAAAATCAAAGCCTTGTTGCAAATTCAACGACATACTCTTTCCTGCATTTATTATACTACATAGTACCAGATGGGCTATCAAGTTTGTTAATCCAGGGGGCAATAAAGTCAACTTTGAACAACAGGACACTCCTTCAGTATTCAGGCCCCTTATGTTCAAAAGATTCCTCATTCTTTCTGCTGCTCAGATGCAGAACAACTGACCCAATTTCAATAGCTGAAATCTCTCAGAGAATTTCAGTTGAACCAAGCTGTTACCTTTACCCTAATGCTTTCATTTCTTTTTGCACAATATCCATCTGTTCACACCAGTCCACTTCTATGCAATGCAACCCTGCATAACTTCTCAGGACACAGGTGGACAGAATGCAACAAGCCTCTCACACAAACTGCTTCTAGCCCAGTCACTACAAAGTTCTTTCTTCCCCTCATAAGACAAACTTCACAGTCCACAGTTCTTACTGCATTCAGGTCTTTCAACTCTGATCAGAATGGTTCATAAAACTGCCGTCAGCACTAGAGGCATCTCTTAGACAAAGGTTTCAAGTCCTTCCACATTCCTACTGCAAACAGGTTCCAAAAGGCCCAAAGCCACACAGTCAGGTTTCAAACAGCAATGACCCTTATTGTTGCAGTTAACATCTCATTGCTGGCACAAAGCACCTGACCAAAAATAGCATGTGGGAGGAAAATGGTTATTTTGGCTTACAGACTCGAAGGGAAACTCCATGCTTGCAGGGGAAAACATGGCATGCGCAGAGGCTGGATATCACCTGGCCAAGACCAGGTGGCCAATAGCAGCAGGAGAGTGCCAAACACCAAAAAATGGCAAAAGGTTGTAACACCCATAAGTTCACCCCAACAACACACCTCCTCCAGCAAAGTTGCAATTTACCAAACTGCTACCAGCTGGGGACCTAGAATTCAGAACACATGAGTTTATGAGAGACACCTAACTCAAACCACCACATAGTCCCAAAATATTTAATGCAAGGTAAATAAAAGTATGAGGTGATCTTATGCCTTTTCATTTCTGTGTGTATGCATATAAACTTCTTGAAAGTCATAAAAAGAAATAGATGTTAAGAAAAATGAACATTATGTTTTTATTCCCTATATCATTTTTCTTTCAGCCTCTAAAACAGATTTCAGTATTTGTTCATTATGTCTGCAGTCAAAAATAAGAAGGGGGGCTGGAGGGATGGCTTGACAGTTAAGGCGCATGCCTGCAAAGCCTAAAGACCCTGGTTCTATTCTCCAGGTCCCGTGTAAGCCAGATGCACATGGTGCAGATGCATCTGGAGTTCATTTGCAGTGGCTAGAGGCCCTTGTGCACCCATTCTCTCTCTCTCTCTCTCTCTCTCTCTCTCTATCTCTATCTCTATCTCAATCTCCCCCTTTCTCTGTGTCAAATAAATAAATAAATTGTTTTTTAAAAGCTAAGAAAGAAAAATAAGAAGAGGGAGCCAGGAATGGTTGGACACACCTTTAATCCCAGCCCTCAGGAGGCAGAGATAGAAGGATTGCTGTGAGTTTGAGGCTATTCTGAGACTACATAGTGTATTCCAGGTCAGCCTGAGCTAGAGTGAGACCCTACCTCAAAAAGCCAAAAAATAAAATAAATAAAATAAAATAAAGTGGCACGTTCTTCAGTAGTGTAGCCACTGATAAGTTGCCCATGCTCCAGTAAATAGCCCCCACCTATGCTCATGCCAGCAACCCTAACTTAACTCCGGAGGTCACAAAAACCAAAGGGACATGAAAATTGGAAGGCTTTTGGTTGGAAGGAGGAAGGTATTTAGGAGTGGGAAGGGGTAAGAGAAGGTAATGTGGATGTATATAATCAAAATATATAACGTGTATGTATGAAATTATCAAAAATATAAAATTTAAAATTAAAATGTAAGAAGTGATATTTGCAGACTTCATAATCCAGCAAGCAGTCCTCGTGAATTTTTAATAAAAATGTCATTGAATGTCTGGAGAGATGGCTAAGAGTAGCTAAGGCACTTGCCTGCAAAGCCTAATGACCCAGGTTCAATTCCCCAGTACCCACATAAAGCCAGATGCACCAAGTGGTGAATGTCTCTGGAGTTCATTTGCATGGAGGTCCTGGCATGCCCATTCTCTCTCTCTTGTCTCTCTTCTCTCTATCCTCTCTGTTTGCAAATAAGCAAAAAGATTTTTTTTTAATGTCATTGAGCAATTACTTTTGGAAAAGTGATAGTGGGGAGAGGGTATAGTTTCTTGAGCAAGAGCAACTAACATTTGAATAACACTCGTAGTTGATATATACTCCCACAAGTAGCCCTCCCTAGCCCCAGAGAGCAGGGTCATAGTTCATCTATATTTTGTCCTGGAGCAAACAGGGGTTTAAATAGAGACTCCAGACAGCAGAAAAGACAACTCTCTTCTCCTACTGCTTTTATTGTTTCATTATTTCCAAAGCATCTTTTGAGCAGTGCCTTGGTCTACTGAAGCAGCCCTGAGAAAACACCAGAGACCCAATGACATAAGCAGCAGAAAGTTATTTTCACAGTTCTGGAAGCCGGAAGTCAAAGTCAAGGTGCCATCAGTGAGGGTTTCTGAGGCATTTCTGTTTGGCTTGCAGGTGCAGCACAGCCTTCTTGTAGCCTCCCATGAAGTTCCCTTATCTTTGTAGACTTCCTCTTCTAATAAAGACAGTGGTTCTGTTAGACTAGATGTTGAAACTCTGGAACCATTTAACCCTAATGAGCTTCTTTATGGCCTTGTTTCCCAATACAGTCACAATTCGGATTAAAGCTTCAACATATGGACACAATTCAATCCATAACATGTAGCTATCGTATGGCAGGCTGTAGGCTAGGGCTCGAAAAAAAGTGATGAACACAAACAATCTGATCCCTGACTTCATGGAGGTTACAATGTACCCAGGAGAAACGTTCTCATTTTCACATAAACGGTTCTATTTATAGAAGGTATAACATTCACTTTAGTCAGCTTGTATCAGGATTTTTCAAAAAAAAAAAATACATATTTTTATATACTTGTAAACTTCACCCAACCTTGTATCTGATTCATCAGAATTTAAATTTGTGGAGACTGAGTGAATAAAATTTCCATGGAAATGCCCTGAGAGGCAGAGAAGTAGGGTCCTCTGTGAAGGCAGAAGAAGGTGAAACGAACCTGCATCAAAAATGCTGCATGGCAATTGTGAAAAGCAAGGAGTGTTGCAAATTGTCTAGGGGTCGAGGACCACCGAAAAATCTTCCTCTTCTCACAAGTGCCAAAAAATCAAGAGGTACTATATTTAAGTGCTAAGCTGAAGCAAATTTACAAGGGTTTCCAGAAAAAAAAAATGTTTGAAAGAACAGAAAGAATTGGCCTCAATAGCATCTGGCCCTTGGATCCTGTGATTCAGTGACACCTTCCCACAGTGCAAATGGAGGTATAAAAAAATGTGAGAGTTGAGAGAAAAAAAAAACATGCTAAGACCTTTTGTTTAATGATATGCAAATGAAGCATTTACTAGGTCGCCAAGCACCATGGATGCTAATTCTGCAGTGTTTCTTGAATCCATTCTCTGCTTCCCAGCTGGAGGAAGCTTCATGTTGAGTGAGATATAATATCAGCTCTGAGTCAGGCCAATCTGGCTTCTGTCTGACTCCAGAGCTTACAAGTTTTATGAGCTTGATAAGAATATCCAGTGTCTCTGAGCACTGTTTTTTTTTTTGTTTGTTTGTTTGTTTGTTTCTCACCTATTAAAAATTAGAACGCTTCTGTTCTAGGCTCTCTCGGGTTAACAAGAGGGAGATGTTCTGATCAACTTAGGACCTTACAAGACTAACTTACAGGATGTTTGTAAGATGAGTAGCAGGAGAAAGATAAACGGAAAGTAAAGGAAACCTTCTCTGTCACTACCAAACAAGACCGGTTGCTTGGGGGGACACGCAGAGGCCACATGCTGCTCTCTGATGGAGAACCATCAAGATTCATTCACCCACTAAACATGAGTCAATGACTCCTGCTCTAACACTGCCAAAAGAGTGACTGAATGCGCTCTTTCCCTCTCTCTGCTTCCTTTTCACCACCTGCTCCTTTCTATTCTACACCAACCACCTTCTCCCCGCTCTTCATGCTGTGATTCCTATCTTCCTACTTGTGTTGCCCCCCTTCCCCTTTCTACTTCCTTTTTTTAGGGGGGGGTTCAAAATAGGGTCTCAGTTTAGCCAGGCTGAACTGGAATTCACTATGTATTCTCAGGGTGGCCTCGAACTCACAGTGATCCTCCTACCTCTGCCTCCCAAGTGCTGGGATTAAAGGCACACACCACCACGCCCAGCTTTCTACTGCCTTTTCTATGTGCATTTCTCTTCTGGAACTTCCACGGCATCCCAGTTTGTGTCTTCCATTTGTAAGCTGCTTAGGAGGCAGGGTCCAGTGAAATTACTGCCAAGACTAAAGTTCTACCTTTTGTGTAGAACTTGATGCACAACTTTATAGACCACTGCCTAGTCTTGGCTACCTCAGTATCTGGTACTCCTCCCTGATGCACTCAACTCTGGATAAAGCAGTCACATCACCATCTTTACAGGGAACTTTATAAAAGAGCAAGCAGGGATGGAGAGATGGCTTAGCAGTTAAGGCACTTGCCTGCAAAGCCAAAGGATCTTGGTTCAATTCCCCAGGACCCACGTAAGCCAGATCCACAAGGTGGCGCATTCGTCTGGAGTTCATTTGCAGTGGCTGGAAGCCCTGGTGTGCCCATTCTCTCTCTCTCTCTTTTTCTCACTCTGTGCCTCTTTGCCTCTCTCAAATAAATAAATAAAAATAAAATATATTTTTTCAAAAGAAAGCAAGCAGTTCACAAGGAAGGCCCTCTGAGATCTCTCAGAATAGACAATGTAACTAAACATTCACTTAAAATACCTGCCCAATAAAGGTGTTTGTGAGGATAAGACATGATGTATAGCTGTTTGTCCAGTGCCTGGCATAAAACAGATTGTTGAGAAATCTTAGTCCCTTACAAAAAAAAAAAAAAAAAGAAAGAAAGAAAGAAATCTTAGTCCTACTCTTATGCCCCCATTGTTACTAGAGCAAGCCCACATTCTCCCTAAGAACTGGGTTTCCACAAGTCTGCTTGCATCCATTCTCTGTTCACCTTCATTTCTCACACTTTTACCACAGTCCCTTGTAGAGACCAAGTTGTTATCATAAATTGTATCCTTATGTGACAGACACTTGCTTAGATGATGAAAATACAGAAATTAAATGCCATGTCTATTCTGCCCTTATGGCATTCAAAGAACAGTGAAAAAACAATAACCATAAATCTATCCTATAAAAGGTTTATCAGAGAGAACAAGTAGCGTAACAAACTCTTCCCTGATATGCAAAGAGAAAGCAAGCAAGATTTGTGTGCAGGGGGGTCCAGCCTGTGGGCCATGGGCTACATGCCACATGCATCCCAAGATAGCTATGAATGCGACTCAAGACATTTGTATATGGTAATGTCTTGTAATAATCAAAAGGCTGGACATACCTTCAGATCAGAAAATGCTAAAGTCAAAGTTTATTTCCCAGACAGGCATGAAGAATTTGTAAGTCTCATGCAAGGAATTACAGCACTACATGTCAAACATAGAAAGGTGATGTACACAGGGGTTAATTTTTTAAAATCCATTGGTTCAGGAATATCTGGGTAAGTAAACAATGATCAAGTTTTTTTTTTTTTAAACAACAGGATTTCTTAAAGCTTTCCATATGCAAAATATATATATGGGGGGAGAGAGAGTGAGTAAAGTGGTTGCCACACAAGCATGAGGACCTGAGTTCAAATCCCCAGAACATGAATGCTGGGTGTAGTAGTGTACACCTGCAATACCAGTGCAGGGGGTGGGGCAGAGACAGGCGTTTCAAGACAGGGCTTGAGGGCTAGCTAGTCCAGTGGAATCAGTGAGCTCCACGTTCAGTGAGAGTCCTGATGTTGAAAAGAAAAGAAGAAAAGGAACAGAAAAGAAAAGAAAAGAAAAGAGAAGAGAAGAGAAGAGAAGAGAAGAGAAGAGAAGAGAAGAGAAGAAAAGATGGAGAGTGATTTGGGAATCACCAAAATAGATCTCTGATCACCAAAAACATATGCACACATGTGCACATGCACCCACACACACACGTACCCCCACATGCATCCAAAAATACATACACACCACACACACATACACCCATATGCAAAAACACACACACAAACAAACAATCATTTTTCTGTGTGTTCATCATGTGTTGTTTATAGATTTAGATAGCCCTTTTCTCATTCTAGTCTAAGAAATGGCAATATTATTGGGTAATGGGTGCAACCTGGGGATGAGTAATGCTGGCCATGATTTACCAGAACCACCCAAATATATTCTCCAAATGTCTCCTGCCCTGTCCCTACTTCCTCTAAGTTTTCAGATGAAACCTTACTCCTATTCACATATGCATGTACACACACACATACACGCATACACACACACATACACACATTTTTATCACGCCACACAAATGTGCAGAAAAAAATTCACCTTCTTTATTTTGTCTGTAACAATCTAATTTTCCTCATTAGCACCCACCTGCTGAGGGGTAATACAAACAGAGCTCATTCCTCCCTTGTAAATTAATCTAATTCTCTCCTGAGAATGCTCCCTTTTTTGAGTAAGTATATAGTCTTTGCATGCCCTCTCTCCTGTCTCATCCCCAAAACCATCTGGGTGTAACCATGTGTCTTCCAAGTGCTCTCCCCAGCAGGGAAAAGGTCTCAGGTTTACATTGTCAACATATGCTTTTTTTCCTCTGGGCTGGCCATCATAGATCTTTTCCTCTGGACTTGTCATGAATCAGATTGCTGGAGGTTCTTTATGCCACCTGGATAAAAATCATGGGGAGCCAAGGAGGCCTTCAAACTCTGGTCTCCAGCAACCTTCCCTTCAGCGTCTGACAGCAGTAGGTAGAAGGCACCGCAAATGGCACAACTAATGATGCAATCCCTGTGCCAGGCTTGGCTATCAGGACTTTCCGCTCTTTGGCAGGGGCCAGTGTCACAGCTCTCAGCCTGTGACAGAGGGAAAGCAATAGGCTGGTTCAATGACAGGCAGCTGAGACAATGCCCTTTTCAAGTTAAAGCTTTTTCTGGGAGAGTTGGAAGCACCATGGCAAGGTAGCATAATCTGGTCCAAAGCCAGTGGGAAGGGGGAGGCAGGCTCCAAAACTCAGAAGAACAAAGCAAGACATGAAAACAAAGGAAAGTGTCTGGGCACAGACTATGTGAGAGAAGTTACAAGGGCAATGAAGGAGAGAGTGGCAGATAAAGAAGGCCTCTGATGCTTCAAGGACAATATAAGGAGGACAGACTATTCTGTTGAAACCCTGCTTTTAGGGCCCAGGGCCGTAACTCAGGTGACTTTGGGTTTCTCTTGAAAGAGAGCCTGGTCTTCTTTTCCCACCTCACCTTAGACCCCAGGCAACAGGAGCATCTTAAAGTGATTGCATCTATTTTCTCTCAAACATACAAATGAGGTACAAGTTGACAAAAATACTTCAAGAAGATATTACCTTCAACTTAGAAAATGAAACTAGGGATACCTCAGACAAATGAGAAGGAGAAAACAAAGTCAGTCAGTGAGAGGAGGGAGCAAAAACATGGGAGAGTGGGCTTGAGAATGTAGGAATTGAGATGGAAATTGGGGTATGGAAATTTAGAAACCCCTGCCCCAAAGGTATGCCCTGTACTATAATAGACTTTTGTGTGGGTTGTATCCTGTACTGCATAGTCTTTTGTGCTGCCTAAGCCTAAGACTGTGGTTTTTGTATTGTTTCAAGGTCATGCTCTGTGTTACAGGCTCCTATCCTGTACTGTAAATCATCTTGTGCTTCTTTTTATCTCCACAGCACAGCTGCAGCATCTGTCTGCTAACAAACCATTTTCCTGTTTCTGTAAAACTTGCCTATCACATACGCAGGGTCTCTGGCACTAAGCCAGGGCTTTGAGCTCTGAAAATTAATAAGGATAGTCCAAGATAAGGTATATAAACTCTGAGCCACCAAGAATCAGGGCTCAGGCTTTGGAAGAGATTCCCCTGAGCCCACACCGGCATAAAAATGAACTGATTCTCCACTCAGTCTCTGGTGCTTGTTCTGTGAGCCTCAGTTTCCCATATCAGGATCAGAAATTTCTCTCCTGAGTTATTCTCCACAAACTAACATTACAGTTATTCAAATGAAATTTAGTATATCCAAGGATGACTTTAAACTCACTTGCAAATATGAAACTATTCAAATGAATTTCAAAATTGATAACTCTTTGCCATGCAGAAATGTCCTCTGCATGGAAAAATTCCATCCTGGAGGGAGGCTCCTCAAGTCCCAGGAAGTAAACAAATCTGAAGAAGATGTAAACAACTCACAAATCTCAGGAAGATTCTAAAACTTACAACATTCACAAAGTCCCTCCCAAAGCTATATAAGCGTAGTAGCTTCTGAGTAGAAGAGACTTTCTGCCCATTGAGCAGCGTGCATGTTTGTACAGGGAGTTCCATGGATACACCTTTTGTGAGTCATAGTCCATACTGGAACTGGCTTTTCTGTGATGCAGCTGCCTTTGAGTCACACATACTTCTGTAAATAACCCCAGTAAACTCACTGGTACACAAACACGAAACTTGAATGGAATCATTATTTGGGCTGTCATCAGTGCCCTAATGGGGTGAAGATTTTTGATCTTGTGTCCCTGAGAAAATGTCACACAACACTCTTTTTAACTAGTTTCCTTCAATTAGAGACTGAGAGTAAAAATAAAAATTAAATATGAATAAATATGTTGGTCACATCTCCTCTTTCCCATGCTTCATCTGCTCCACTCACTGGTCAGAAATGGCCCCCAGCTTCCTGCTGCTTGTGGTGTTCATAGGTTGTAGCACTGGCTGCTTAAAAGAAGAAAAGAGGGCTGGGAAGATGGCTTAGAAGTTAAGACGTCTGTCTGCCAAGCCTAAGACTGCCCATTCAATCTCCAGGTCCCATGTTTAGCCAGACACAAGTGATGTAAGCACACAATGCCACTTGCCCACAAGGGGGCCCACACATCTGGAGTTCATTCACAGCAGCTGAAATGGTCCTGGCGCACCCATTCTCTCACTCTCTGCCTCTTCCTCTTTTTCTCTCTGTCTCTGTCTCTCAAAAATGTCTCTCAAAAAATCCCAACTCGGGAGGCAGAGGAAGGGAAGGAAGGAAGGAAGGAACCAAAAAAAAAAAAAAATGAAAGGAAGGAAGGAAGGAAGGAAGGAAGGAAAGGAGGAGGGAAAGAAAAAGCAGTCCAGACAATGGCTATCATGTGAGGTACCGGTTATTGGACGGACTGTTGGGTGGGAGGATGGATTAGGATTCACGTTAGCAGTGGGTCAAAGGAGGCAGGAACTTTAGGTTTCATTTTCCTTCCTAGGAATACCCTGGAAGTTTTGATATTTAAAAAATAATATTTTATATGTAACACAGTATCAGGAGTTCATTGGTTTATTTCTTTTAGTTTCTTTTTATAACTCAAGTCCCCCTGAAAGAATGCAATAACACATATGTAGTCAAGCATTGATTACCCCATCACACAAAACATCATCTCCTTTCCTTTGCAAGGTATTGAAAGGTTCATTTAATCCAACGGCTCAATTGGAACCTTTTATAATGCATTTTATATGACACACAATTTATCTAGGTTTTAAAATGCACTGGAAGAATACCTTTGTCCATGTCAGCGACCCTGAGCGAACCCCAATTACTTTAGATTATATGGATATTGTGCTACAACCTGCCTGCTTAACGATAAACTTCCATCTCTAATTAACTTCTGCTTATGATCTATTTAAGCCCTCAGAGAAGGTGCCAGAGGGGGAGAGTCAGGGCGGGGGTGGGGGAGGCTTCCTCATGGAATGAGGCAGCTCTCTATCAGTTTATAGGTATCAAAGGACAAAGAGGCCAACAAAGACTGCACAACGCAGGGGACCTGCCTTCATTCGGCCTCTGCTGAGCCTGGGTGGGCATGAGCTGGCAGGTTGAGCTGAAAAATAGAAACATTCCAGGTGGGCAAAGCAACAAAGAGAAGAGAATGGACAGTGCTCCCCAGATACAGCAAACATTGGTTCCATGTGCCCACCGGGAGTCAAGATCAGAAGGGCCAAACCACAGAGGGATGTTCATTAGCACAAGTGGGGATAAAGGCAGAAAGAAAATCTGGGAGCCTGTACCAGTGTGTGCATGTGCATTGGGGGAGGGCAGGATCAAAAAGACAATGAATAGTTGGCGCAATAATCAGAGAGCCAGGGTCAGCTCCATGGGGTACCAAAGGAACTGTAGGAGACAAGGCGCAACTCCTCAGAGAGCGGCGTGCACAGCTCTTGGCCAGCAGTATCACCCTTTCACAACACTGCCAGCCTTACTTTGCTGTAGCTACTAAGAAATGAGCCCCTCTTAAGAAAACTCCATCTTCTTTATAAAGTGGGCATCTAGCATGCTAAGTTCTTCATGGTACCAACAGCCCTGACATTTTCCAGAAAGTGACCTCAGATTCTACTGAGTGCTTATTCTGGGAAGGCTGGATAATATCACTTGTAAGTATGGGGCAATCAACCACAGCCCTTTTTCTAAGCTCTGCCCTTCAGGGCCCTCTGAATCCTGCACTGTTTCTAACACCATGCCTAAAGAGGATTTCCAGCAATCTCGGGTCCTTTCCTGGGAGTTAATTACTGTGCTCAAGCTGAAACCTCTAGCACCTTGGAATCACTTGAAGACCACATGCAAAACAACCAGTCTAGGATCCAGCCTAGATGGGCACACTTTCCAGAAAGGTTTAACATGTATCCCTAGGTGTCCAGCCAAAGGTATGATGCAGAAACCACAGAGGCAACAGAATAGAACATATGCAGAGTGCATTACAAATTGGCACTCTGCCGTTGCCATTGCCAATGCAAACCAGGCAGAGTCACCTGGTTCTTTGTTAAAGCTGAAACCTAGTTTAAAAATCAATAAACTGGCACTCAAATGGACTGTGACATGCTAAGTCTCTCAGCTTTGGCCTAACTACACATCTCCAGGACTGGAACTTCCCACAACTGTTAGTTGCTTCCTTGGTGTGAGACTAGAAAAATTGTGGCAGTAAAGAAAATTTTGCAGCAGCTTAAATCATGGGGACTCAAGTGTCAGCAATGGCTCACATATGTCACAAGTAGTCTTGAGATCTGTGTTCTTTGTTCTTAGTTTAAGACCCATTTCCATGGAATGTTCCCATAAGACAGATACCATCAGGGCATGACTGAGAAAGAGCTCAATAATACAGGTTCCTGTTTCTAAAGCTTCCACTTTGGTATAAAACATCACTTCTTGGGCTGGAGAGATGGCTTAGTGGTTAAGGAGCCTGCCTCCTAACCCTAAGAACGCTGGTTCAAATCTCCAGCGGTTCCAATCTCCAGCGGTTCCAATCTCCAGGTCCCACGTTTAGCCAGATGCAAAGTGACGCAAGGGCACAATGCCGCACTTGACCACACGGGGCGCACACATCTGGATTTAGTTCACAGCAGCTGAGAGACTGCTGGCGTGCCCATCTCTATCTGTCTCCCTCTCCTCTCCTGTCTGTCTGTCTCTGTGTCTCTCTCCAAAAATAAATAAAAAAATAATAAGTAACAATAATAAAAATTTTTTTAAAAATCACTTCTTATATTTCCAAATTAGCCAAAGCAAGTCATGTGGCCACCCTCATGTCAATCCTACCAGGTACCTAATAAGCAGAACTTAAAATAAAAGCAGAATTATGTGGTAAACATTGAACTCATTGTTTGAAGTCAGCGTGAATCTCTAGGATATATACCATCACTGAGACAAAGTACCTGGATAATCAGCTCAATAAGAGAAAAGTTTCACTTGGCTCGGGGAACCAGAAATTACAGCATCACCTGATGCTCTTATTTTGGATCTTATTAGTGGCACCATACACCATGACAGAAGCATGTGGTAAGGGAGCTCATTACATTCTGGCCAGGAAGCAAAGAGGGAATGGGGAAGAGGCAGGGGTCACCATATCCTCTTCAGGGACCAAAGTTTCTGTCACTAGATACCACTTCCTGGAGGTTCCTCTACCTTTCAATAGAACCAATAGGCTGGGAACCAAGCCTTCACCACGTGAGCTACTGGGGAGACATTCAAGTTCCAAACTTTTGGACAAGGCAGGCTAGACATGTAAACAAATGCTTTCCTTTATAAAATTTGTGTATTTCCTACTACTAACTCAAATGCATTGATTGCTTATTATATGCAAGGGGCTACAATGAGGATGGACAGGTGCTGTGTAATATTCATAAGAGCCGTGTGGCAGGTGATCTTCTCACAGCCATTGTACAGACAAACAAGCTAAGGCTAACAGAAGTCAAGTCATTTTTCCCAAGGTCACATAGCTTGAGGCACATCAATGAGTTGAGACTGGGTAGCTCCAGAGCCAGAGCTTTCTGCTAAAGCATTCATTTGTCCTGTTTACATAGAACTAAGGTTTCCATTTATATGTATATATGTATGTATGTGTTTGCACATGTGTTTATTTGTGTGTGCGTGTTCATGCAAGGGTCTCTTGCCATTGCAAACAAATAAGAGACCCCTTTGTGCCACTTTTAGTGTCCAGCTTTATGCGGATAACTGGAGAATTAAACCCAAGGCCAGCTGGCCTTGCAAGCAAGCACTTTTAATCACGGAATTATCTCATCAGCACCAAGACTAAGGAATTTTCTGGAACAAGTGACTTTCAGTTGTAAATCCAAGGCAGTCCCGAATAAACCTGCAAGTAAGAGTTACATTACCTCTTGCTGATCCAGCTTAAATGAGGGAGAAACACTAAACCCGGAAGTCCTTGTGTATATCAGCACATGGTACAACCTGTGTACATCAGCACATGGCACAACCTGTTTATATCTGCACATGGAACAACCTGTGTATATCTGCACATGGCACAACCTGTTTATATCAGCACATGGTACAACCTGTGTATATCAACACATGGCACAACCTGTGTATATCAGCACATGACACAACCTGTGTATATCAACACATGGCACAACCTGTGTATATCAGCACATGACACAACCTGTGTATAGCAGCACATGGAGCAACCTGTGTATATCAGCACATGGAACAACCTGTGTATATCTGCACATAGCACAACCTGTGTATATCTGCACATGGAACAACCTGTGAATATCTGCACATAGCACAACCTGTGTATATCTGCGCATGGAACAACCTGTGTATATCTGCACATGGAACAACCTGTGTATATCAGCACATGGCTCAACCTGTGTTTATGCACATGGAACAACCTGTGTATACACATGGCTCAACCTGTGTTTATCGGCACATGGAACAACCTGTGTATATCTGCACATGGCACAACCTGTGTATATCAGCGCATGGAACAACCTGTGTATATCTGCACATAGCACAACCTGTGTATATCAGCACATGGAACAACCTGTGTATATCTGCACATAGCACAACCTGTGTATATCTGCACATAGCACAACCTGTGTATATCTGCACATGGAACAACCTGTGAATATCTGCACATAGCACAACCTGTGTATATCAGCACATGGAACAACCTGTGTATATCTGCACATGGAACAACCTGTGTATATCTGCACATGGAACAACCTGTGTATATCAGCACATGGCTCAACCTGTGTTTATCGGCACATGGAACAACCTGTGTATATCAGCACATGGCTCAACCTGTGTTTATCGGCACATGGAACAACCTGTGTATATCTGCACATGGCACAACCTGTGTATATCAGCACATGGAACAACCTGTGTATATCTGCACATAGCACAACCTGTGTATATCAGCACATGGAACAACCTGTGTATATCTGCACATAGCACAACCTGTGTATATCTGCACATAGCACAACATGTGTATATCTGCACCTGGAACAACCTGTGTTTATCAGCACATAGCACAACCTGTGTATATCAACACATAGCACAACATGTGTATATCAGCACATGGCACAACCTGTGTATATCTGCATGTGGCACAACCTGTATATATCTGCACATGGCACAACTGTGTATATCAGCAACATAGCATGACCTGTGAGTATCAGAACATGGCACAACCTGTGTATATCAGAACATAGTACAACCTGTGTATATAAGCACATAGCATGACCTTGAGTATCAGCATATAGCAAAACCCTGCCTTCTAAAGACAGGTGATTTCAAGTTGTTTTTCCAAGCTTTTTTTTTTTTTTTTTTTTTTTTGCTTTGATTTGGTTTCATTTTTGCCTGTTAGTTGTTTAGGTTATGGTGGTGTAGTAACTAATATTAGCATACTTCCAGGAACACACCTGAGAAGTTCCCACCAAAATATAGTCTTCACTTGTTACGTTTGTCTAACCCAGATTCATATGGGTCATGTGGACTTACAGACTGTTGGAGTTACCTTCCGGTGACTGGGACAAAGCACTCAACCAAAAGCAGCTGATGGGAGGAAAGTGTTTACTTTGGCTTACAGTCCCCAGGGAGAGCTTCATGACAGCAGGAGAAAGCATGCCATGAGCAGAGGCTGGGCATCACCTCTGCCACAGCAGATGAAACACTGCATCATGAGAGTAAGTCAAACACTGGCAAGAGGCAGCTGTCTATAACACCTCTAAGCAACCCCCGCCATCACAGCTCCTACAGCAATCCTCTACCTCCCAAATTGCCACCAGCTGGGGACCAAGCACCCAAAACACATTAGTTCATGGGGAACATCTGATGCAAACCACCATAACACTATCATAGCCTTGGGAACACTCACTACAATTGATGTCACCTTTGCCCTCAGCATCCCCAAGTTCTGTGTGTTCATAATCCCTCTTTAGCAATCATTTTTTACTTTTCTGTAGGCATTCTCCATTGGTTTCTGACTCTACTATAAGCTCACAGTATTCTAACACATTTCTCCCCAATAGTAACCAAAGGCCCATCACATATTGTCTCATGCTGACTTTGATATTCCCAGTTGGGTTAATTAACCATTCAGTCAACAAGGCAACCCACTCTGCTTATTTCTGATGAGAGCTTTTCTTTTTCTCCAGACCTAACGACTGCTTGTTTCCTTGACTCCCCACTCAGCATAAGCACTGTGAGCATGGGACTTGTTAGCCATCTTTCCATCCCCAACAATCGCACTGCCTCTCTTTCTTACAAAGGAAAGACACTTTAAGAGACAGTGCAGCTGTAGCCATTGTCCAAGAGGCACACTGACACTTCACTAGACTTTCTGATGCCAAAACTTGCCTTTCACGTCCCATTGAGGAGAACCAGGGCAAGTATTTAATCTATGTGAACCTTTTGTTATCTGTAAAACAGGGATTATATTAGGACAACACAGGTTGCTAACGTAAAGCCTTAGAAAAGAACCTGATGGGCTGGAAAGATGGTTTAATGGTTAAGGTTAAGTCTGCCAAGCCAAAGGACCCAGGTTCGATTCCCCTGGACCCATGTAAGCCAGATGCAGTAGGTGGCACATGCTGGAGTTTGTTTCCAACGGCAGAGGTCCTGGTATGCCCATCCTCTCTCTCTCTCTCATTCTCAAATAAATAAATAGAAAAAATATTTTTTTTAAAAAAAAAAAAAGGAGAAGAACCTGGTATCAAAGAGCAAACATCCTCATTTGCCCAAAACTTAGGGGCCACAAAGGCAGCACATTAGGTGCTAAAGTGATCCAATTCCCATGCAAAGCAGGGGGAGTAGATTACCCCACCCAGAACACAGACAGTACAATATAGATGCTACTTTTTTTTTTGGTATAGTGCATGGGAAGGAGGAAACTTCCTTCCAAGTACCTGAACTGGCATGTGTGATGGGGAATCTTCATTACCCACTCTACGGGCTCCAGAGTCACCATGGAAACACACCACTGAGTGCATTTATGCAGGTGTTTTCAGAAAGGCTTCATAGAACACAGAGAAACACACTCTGAATGAGGGCAGCACCATCCCCGGGCTAGTCTTGGACTGAATAAAGAGGAGAAGGCAACCAGCATCCATCTCCGTCTGCTCCCTCACCTGCAGACACACTGAGACGGTCTTCCTCATGTCCCTGCCAGGATGGAGCACACCCCTCAAACTGTGAGCCAACATAAATCCTTTCTCTAAGTTGCTCTTCCCAAGTATTTCGTCAGAGGAATAAGCAACGTAACTAGTACATTACACCTCCAGTTTCTGTTACTTTTCAAAAATCAAGTGTGTACAACCTGCCAAACCAAAGATTATCAGTCAAACGGGCCTAAATCACCCATAGTCCATTGCTCTCAATGTTCTACATTGGGATCAGAGGCTCACATTTCATTGCTGTATGGACTCTTAAGGTCTGCTTGTTAGAAATTAGGTTTTCTTATTAACACTTTTTCCTGATCTTGTTTGATGAGGCAAATTTTTATAACACTGGAGGTGCAACATTATTACTGTCAATTGCATTCAGGATGGTTTGGGTTTCCCATCAAAATGCTTGCTTTGGATAAACAAATGGTATTTTTCCCTCTTCCCTAATCTTGGAAAACCAAATAATTACTAACCGAATATTAAGAATATCTCTGATCAGTGTTGGAGAGATAGCTCATCAGTTAAAGAAGCTGACTTGCTAGTCTGATGGCCTGGGTTCCATCCCACTTACCCATTCTCACTCATTCTCTGACACATCAGAAAACAAAATTGAAAGTTAGTTTTGTTACGTAAATTATTTGGGGTTTGTATATCAAGGAATAAGTTTGTGGGTGTCACACATATGGTGAGCTTGTAGATGGCCATGGCAGCTGACTTCCACAGCCAGAATGAAGAATAGATCTGGTTCTCATTCTGGCATTTCAAATAAAACACTCACATAAGTTGTTTTCAAAACTCTTTTGTTTCCTGCATGATGGAATATACACTCACATTAGTGTATAGTTACTTTGCTGTGAACTCCTGGCCCCAGTGCATTATCAGAGCAGGGACACAAGAGTCTTAGCTCTTTTATTTATCAAAGAGGTTTTCCTTCTAGTTTCAACTTCTATAACTGTCTCAATGAAAAAAAAAACATGGCCTCAACCACAAAATGAAATTATAGAAGAATCTTTCTGGGGAAAAAAAAAGCTAGGTTTACTGATTTAAGAGGCACTTGGTGAGCTTTCAGACCTCAATTAAAGCTATGATTTGAGAAAAAGAAAATGAATTTTCCAGGCAATTAGGTGGTAATAGATCTAATGGCTTTGGGAGGAAAGAAATGGGTATGTTTAACTTTGACAAGTAGCTGCCGTGCATGTGTTATATAACCTCATTTGATAAGTATTCTGCTCCACAGACCAAAATACCTTCTTTAATTATCTGAAAATGTCTTTTGCAGGGAATTATAAAGAGTAACGACCACAAAGGAGAAAGGTATTCTGTCCTACTGAGCCAACAGCATTCACTTGTCTAAAAACACCTCACGTTAATTTCATAATGCTCATTTTAAAAGGTACAAAAAATATGCACTTCATGATAAACCATATGGTCTCAGAAGGATATTTTACAAGAAAATGTGTCCGCTTTCATAAACTTCCCCAGGGAACCCTATTCCTTTTGAAAGAAAAAAACCTGACATTGAAAACACAGTGGAATTTGAACATGAAAAGACTTCTTAGCAGTGTGAGAATGCAATAGAATCCAACAAAACCAGTATATTTCATATTAAAGTAATGCCCTGCCTTCAGCTCATTCATGGGACAAAAGGACAAGGCCCCAGTCACAGTAATACAGTACGAGCATTCAAAACTAATGGAGATTTGCACTCCTCATTTATATCATTAAAGAGCAAGTTAGATTGATTCATCTAAAAATAGAGCTGCCTTCTATGTCTATTCCATAGGTAAAAACACTTTGTAAGATTTTCCTGATCCTAGGGTGCAATTTGCTTGATGATTTACGTCTGCCTTGTCCCCCACCAATTCGTGAGAGTGTTATACAAATGTGTTCTCCAAACCTTGCAAGAGAGGAACTCCTCCATCCACTTGTGCTGTATAGCAATAAATAACTTCTAAGAGCTCTTTTGCCTCCAGCACTCAGAACCCAAAAGTCTGACCTCTACCCTGTAGAATAGCAAAAATATTTGACCTTTGAGGCTGAGAGTGTACCTTCAATGGCAGGAGTGTTTGCTCAGCATGCTTGAGGACCATTCCTTTGGGGTGACAGTAAATATTTCAAGTTAATAACTGAGTGAAGATTGCCTGGAAAGTGCCATACAAAGTTAAACAAGTAATGGGTCAACCTTAAAGTTACTAGAAACAAAACAGGTTGAATGACCCTATTGCTGACATTGGCATAATTACCCAATGAAGTGGGGGTTGGGGACACAGCTTCAGTTAATCACAAATAAAAGAGAGGGCAGCTGCCAGTCTCTTTAGTCACTCCAGTGATGAAAATTGATTTCTACATCCAAATCATTCAGGAAGTCTTCTAATGGCAAAACCAACAGGTCAGTTCCACTGCCCACCTGGCCCTTCATGTGGCAAGACAGAGAGTGTCTGCGGATGTTGAAGACTGTCGTCATGTGTAATAATGTTACTGCTAATGAAGAAGGAGGCATTGCCCTCATCTGGGGAACCTTGCCACCATGGAGGAAGCCAGAGGCTACAAGATCAGCACAGGACTCACCGGCACAAGAAGCGCTAGGACAAGATTGTTCCACAGTATCATGCAAGAGAAAGTCACACAGAACACAGAGCCAAAGCCAGTTAAAGTTGAGCTAAAACTTAATTAGTAATAACAGCTGACGCTAACTGAAAATGAACCTGTGCCAGGAACTATACTTAGTGAATCCTGACAGCAATCTTTGAGATGGGTTCTGCCCCGATGTAGGGAGAAGGAAACTGAGGCTCAGAGAACAAACGATAGAGTAGGAACTGAATCCAGGTTATGTGACTTCAGGGTCTGTGCTTATGACAGAATCTCTAGACGCACTGGCTAGAAGTGAGTTCACCAAAATGAGATTGCAACAAGGCCAGAGAGGTAAAAAAGAGTCAGGTGAAGACACACTCCGGGGGGAGGAGCCTGCAACCAGAGTGAGCAAGAGGGTTGACGGTGCCCCTTTTGAAGCCTGTACTCAGACTCATCCAGACACCAAACACCGATTTTCCTTTAACCATCTGCAATCACAAGCCAGTGCCAGGCAGGTATAATTAGCAACAGCTGTCTGAGCAAATCTGGGTAATTCCAAAGCCAGTTCAGTAGGGCAAATACAATTTCTTTCACTCCTCACTTTAATATATATATATAATTTTGGAATCTATTTGAAAATGTCACTTGAGAGGAGTATATCAACTTGTATAATATCATGTGTTTTATCCGAGGCGCTCCAAACATTTCATGAACACTCTCACCATGGCCTTTGTCAAAAAAAAAAAAAAAATCCCTTATTATTTGGTGCCCTGAAGCTAGGATTGGCATAGTACAGACGAACCCAGTGTCCACTTCCAGCCCTGTGAGGTTTTCTGTGACTTCACATACAGTAGAGAAAAAACAATAGTGGTTCTGAAGATTGGGATTGTAGAGTGTGTTATTGGGACAGCATGTACTGTAGAACATCTGTAGGATGTGTGAGTCACTTGCTGTGAACGAGGGGAAACAGTGGTCCTGTCTATGAGCCTACCAGGTTGTTTTGCCTCAATTTATTTGTTAAGTAATTAGACTATGCTTCATATAAAGTCCTTATGCCACCATTGTAAATAGCCAGCTTTAGTCTTCAGGATATTCAAATCATTACCATTATTTTATATTATCCTCCGTGGATACATGTATCTCTGCTTACAATTCCTGTATTCCTAGAAGAGTAAATTTTATATATGTATGACCAGTAAGAGGTGTAATATGGAAATGCTTCTTCAACAAACATGAGCATAGCACTATATGTTTATGACTGACACTTGGGGGTATGGTATTTGCTAGTTGTCTTCCTCACTGTGTGGCTATTTTCATCTTACACCAAAAAGTTTAAGGAGAACATATTGCTAGGATTTACCCCTTAAACTAGTGACCAAAACAGTTAGAAGTCAGCCACTGGCATACAAAACAATGTTGGCCCATTCTTTCTCTCTCTGAGGTGGAAGGTAAAGAAATATAGACAATGAGCTGTTTTCTGTTTAACACATGATGATAGATAGGTATTATAATGATTCATTTTACATGTCAACCTCACTGGGTCTTGGGGAAACCAGATATTTGAACAAACATTATTCTTGATGTATCTATACAGATTTTTTTTTATGAAATTCATACTTCGCAAGTAGACTGAGTAGCGCTAATTGCCCTCTCTAACACGTATAGCCCTCTTCGAGTGAGTGGAAGTTATGAACAGAACTAAAAGACCCCCTTCCATGAGAAAGGGGAGACTTCATTCCAGGAGCTTGAACTGAAGCATTGATCTTGCCTTCAGACTCAACCTGAAATACCACTTCTGTGTGCTCTGAGCCTGGAACTTGCATGAGTCTCTTGGATCTCAGCTAGTTGATTGCTGTTGGTTCTGTTCTGTCTCTCAGAGGACCGCTGACTGTGGTGGTGAGTTAGGTGTCCCTCATAAACGCATGTGTTTTGAATGCATGGTCCTCAGCTGACAGCAATGTTGGAGGTGGAGTTTGGGGTAGAGGTGTGTTCTTGAGGGTGGGTTTAGGGGCTTTACAGCCAGTTCTGCTCATCCTCCTGCTGTGGTTTTCTGCCTGCTAATGCAGAGGTGCTTTCCCCTGCCATTATGGAGCTTCCCCTCAAGGCTGTAAGCCAAGATAAGCCCCTTCCTCCCTGCTTTCGGTTGGGTGCTTTTTGCAACGAGTCGAGGTAACAGCAACACCTGACTCATACATACAGGTTGAATGATTCAGGCCAACATCTTCCCTGAGCCTCGTTTTACATCAGCACTGGTATTTCTTGGAAGAATTGCTCCCTAATAGCAAATGTACTGGAAGATCAATGTGACTGTCTGGTATTGAGAATTGAGTGCTCATAAGCTATACACTCGGCGGTGTTCTAGCCGGCTGGGAGAGTAAAGGCCAGCATAGGAACAGACACACTGGTGGCAATGTGTTTAACAAAGGTATAACACATCCCCATAAAATGTCACGAGAAACCAGGGCACTCAAAACGCCGAGGCAAGATCCAGATTAACGTCGGATAAATAAAGTCAACTACAAACTGCAAAGAATCTATTTTGAGGCCCAGTCAACAGCTACTTGGTTTCAAATAATATTCAGTCAGCTCAAACTGCACTATAACAAACAGAGGACACTCTCTGAGTTTGTCAGGGCATGTTGATAACCCAAACCTCTGGAATCAGCAACTCTGGGAGTTGGCCCAACCATCTCTGTTTTCACACCCTCTACAGAAGATTCCAGTGAACCCGAAAGAACTATCTGCTTCTGGTGGGCTGTGAGCAGGATTGTTTCCTGAAAACAATCTTCGGTCAGACTTGATGGGAAATGATTGACCTGATTTTCTCTCCTGATAAAAAGCTCAATGAGCAAGAACTATTCAGGGTTTCAAATGAGTGCACACACTATACAAACGCTCAAGCAAATGCAAGAACTCAGGCCGGTCTCCTTTCTACTAATATCAGAGCTTCAAAAATAACCACTTCCCAGCTAGGCAGCCAGTCTGCCTGAGAAAATCAATCCCCAGATGCTTAAGATTTAGCATCACCATTCCAAATGAAAGTGACAGTTGTTCCTTTGTCCATTTTGTAAACCATGTATTTCGTTTGAAGGTAAAATATATAGGGAAAAAAGCTGAGTCACAAAAGTTACTAAATTTTAGTTGACGTTCTCTCAAATTTTCTTATTTCTTGCTTCAGGATATGTTTTCTTAACGTAAATGTGTGTGTTTGTTCCATGCCCCATTTCACCAGGGTCCATTTCACAATATTTCTAGTGTTCTACTTCCCCCTTGTGGTGAAAATTAGAACTCACTATTTCTGAGCTCAGGCTGACCAACCAGAGACAACTATAAGTAAAAAATTGATTAATTCAACTGGCATTTCATTGATCCATCCAGACTCAGATATTTCTGAAATGACATATGGTTAGTATAATTTGTTCCTTTTCATCCAGATATATGACATGATTATAGATTCACAAGTTTAGCCATTAGGAATAGCCAGTTTTTCCAAAATTAAACTTGGGTTTAGTGTTTGGGTATATATATCTGACAATAGAAATGAAATATAGCAAGGAAATGCAAGCATCACTGTTAAATATACAGCTGGAAACAACTATACAGAAGAATCTGTGCTGGCATTTCTATTTATATTCTAACTAAACTGTGCTAGTTTGCAGAATAAATATCACTGGGGGAAAAGCCCAGTTTAATCAAAATTTCATTATAAAACTAAAACTTATAGGTATAAGTTGATTTTTCACTAGGTCCAAATTAAGTTTCACCACAACAATAACTTTTAGTCATTTATCAGAATGTACTTTGGGTTGTATTACTGGGTTATGAATGTGGTGTCAAGGCTCAAAACATAAAAGTATAAAGCCCTCAAAAAAGGAAAAAAAATAGGAGAGAGGACAATTTCAAGAACTAATTTGTCACCTGTAATATGTCAAGTTCTCCTTCTTGTATAGCATCTGTATGACAGTCTCATGATTCCTGGCCATTTATGTGGGTCAAATGATGTTGTGGTGGATCCACACAGGGTTCAGGGTTCTGATGAATTGTCAAAACTGAGGACAATTGTCTCAACATTCAAAGAATTCTATTTTCACTTGTCTTTGCAATTATTAAACGGTGACATTTATTAAATGTTTTCAATATTCAGGATACCAAGCTAATGAGAATCTGAGAAACTGTCTTATCCTTCAAGGCCAAACTCAAATGCCAGAATGCTCTAAAGCCAACTCAAATTAATTCCTCCTGCCTGCATGATAAGGTAGTATTTTCATCCTAGAGCTGAGAACATAGTTTTATGATTCTTGTGTGCTTGCCTATCTTCCCTACTAGGTTCTGGCTTAGGAGAACAACACTCTGTTTCTTTTAAACATGTTATTATTTATTTAAGAGAGAGAGAAAGAAGTAGATACAGAGAGAGAAAGAGAATGGGTGTACCAGGGCCTCCAGCCACTGCAAACAAACTCCAGATGCATGAGCCACCTTGTGCATCTGGCTTATGTGAGTACTGGGGAATTAAACCTGGGTTCTTAGGCTTTGCAGGCAAGTGCCTTAAGTGTGAAGTCATCTCTCCAGCCCAAAAGAGCAGCACTCTTAATCATTTTCAATCTCCAATATCTACCACAGTATTTGTCTCAGTAGGCACTCAGAAATGTTTGCCAGATAGATTAAATAAACTAAGGTGAATTCTATTATATAAAAAGTTGAGGGTGGGCTGGAGAGATGGCTTAGCGGTTAAGTCGCCTGCATGCTAAGCCTAAGAACGCTGGTTCCAATCTCCAGGTCCCACGTTTAGCCAGATGCAGAGACGCAAGGGCGCAATGCCACACTTGACCACAAGGGGGTGCACGCATCTGGATTTCGTTCACAGCAGCTGAGAGACTGCTGACGCACCCATCTCTGTCTCACTCTCCCTCTCTGTCTATCTCTCTGTCTCTCTCTCCAAAAAATAAATAAAATAATTTAAAAAAAATTTTAAAAAAAAAAAGTTGAGGGTGTAGATTTTCTGGTATAGCTCTTTGTAAAATTGCACAAAGAATAGGACCATGCTTACAAGCTTTCTTGGGGTACAGGGAAGGTAAGAAAGGGTGATCTGTTAGCTAAATGCCCTTGGCATCAGCCCTGCAAGTGGATCCTTCCACAATCCCTTCCCAGAAGACACATGATTTACTGTGCAGCCAAATGAAGCTTGGCCCCTTTTCTTGCTTGACATTATTTTCCTCTCTCCACAAAATCTTGGAAATGTCCCAAGACAAGGCTAAACATGGACAAAATCAGATGCTACACAATATGCTGAGTTCCTTAAGGATATGAAGAAGACCTTCATGGTGTAAAAATAGGTTTCCTGGGCTGGAGCGATGGCTTAGCAGTTAAGGCACTTGTCTGTAAAGCCTAAGGACCCATGTTTGACTCTCCAGAACCCATGTTAGCCAGATGCACAAAGGTGAGGCAAGCACAAGGTCGCACATGCCAACTAGGTGGTGCAAGCATCTGGAGTTTGATTGCTATGGCTGAGGCCCTGGTGCACCAATTCTCTCTCCTCTCTCTCTGTCTCTCTCTCCTTGTCTCCAAAAATATATTTAGAAGTTAAAAAAAAAAAAAAAAAAAAAAAACAGTTTTCCTTGGGGCTGGAGAGATGGTTTAGCAGTTGAGGCATTTGCCTGCAAAGCCAAAGGATCCTGGGGCAATTCGCCAAGACCCATGTAAGCCAGATGCACAAGGGGGCGCACGCATCTGGAGTTCATTTGCAGTGGTTGGAGGCCCTGGCGCACCCATTCTCTCTCCCTCTCTCCCTCTTTCTCCCTCTCTCAAATAAATAATTGAATAAATAAATAAATATATATATTTTTTTAAAAAAAACGTTTTCCTACACCTATAGTAACAACAACAAAAAAATTCCACCCCCCAAAGGTTTCCATACCCTGAGGGAGCTACAATCCAGCACATAACAGTAAAATTATGCAGTTGAGATTTGACAAGAGATGAGAGTAGGAAAGAGGGTTAAGAGACTGAAGGGTGATAACATACAAACTAAGTCAGACTCTGGGTCTGAGTCTCAGAGCTGCCATGCTGAGAACTTGATCAGTTACTGAGACTCCTGGGGAACTGCTCTTGGATGTAAAAATATCTTCAGAGGTGGTGTGCCTGTGTTCTCTAGTGTCAGGCATCTTGGGCCAAGAAAGGTAAAAGAAGAGCACTCGGCATTGCACTGGGAAATGAGGTGTGTCTCTATGGTTTCATGGGGACCTCCAAAACTGAGGGCACTTCCCAGATGTGGAAAGACAAAGGATAACCCCAAAGAAATCAATGCCTATGAATAACATACATGTTTATAGAGTAATTTTCTAAAATTATAGACTGCAGTTATTTTATTTAAAGCAATCTCCTAAAATTAACTATCCTGTTCTAATTCTCAGCTAAACAGTAAAAGTCATGGGATCCTCGGTTCTCTGTGGGCTCTCGTAGACTTCAGCACATCCATGTCTCTCAAAGATCTTTGCAGCTCAGTGGAGCGAAGACGATGAATGCCCAGGGGCTGGAGCCACAGAATAAAACCTGTGATTCCATGTCCAACAGGCCCCAGTTTACCCTTGAAGGAAAGCTAGCTATCTGAGCTGAAGAGATGGCGAGATATACCAGGATAAAGGTAGAGGCTGGGAATATGTCATGGTCTTTGCATCTCATTCACGGGTCAAGTGTCAGTTCTATAGAACTGTGCAGTTAGCTCCTTTTTCTCCTTATCAAAGAAGGGTTAAGGCAGTGGTAATGCGGTGTGAACTAGGGAGGTCCTTTGCTGAATCCCAGAATCCATCTATTTACATGTGTAGCCATGGTGAGGTCATTAAGCTCTCGGCAGCTCAGTCTCCTCATCTCTTCAGAAGGAAGAGAGTTGCAAGGATTTGGAGGGCTTGTTGTGAGGTGTTAAGACTTAAAGATGTAAAGTGCTTTTTGAGGCACACAGTAAGTCCTACCATTAAATGACTCCTAGTGATTTAAGAATTACAGTTTATTAATGGCAAGTTCCTGTCATGTTGTTCAATTAGAAATAGTAGTGGGAGTTAAAAGAGTGTCAGCCATATGTGCATGCTCACACACCTCAAAATGTCCTCTACATTGCAAATAAGGTCCATTTATTCAGATAGGTAATGACGACTTTGTTCTATTTGTAAAGAGGGACATGAATGCCTTTGTCTTTGCCTCATAATGAGCTAGCTCTGAGTTTAAAACCCCAAAGGGGAATTCTTACCTTCCTGAGCTGTTGTAATACCTTGAAATTCAGGTAGAATTTACTATCTGCTTTCACTTCAGATCCAAGCTTTGCACTTTTTTTTTTCTCCAATTGGGTATCTGTACTCAAGATTATTTCCCCCAGATGTGTTTGTGTCCGCTTTTCTCAGTTGAATACGGTTTTGTTAATTTTCTTCCCCCAAATCTCTGAGCTCCCTTCAGATTTTACAGACTATCTCAGTCTCTGTGTGTTTCTAGCAGCATCATTTGATGCTGCATTGTTAAGCCCCACTGGTGCATCTTTCTCTGTCAGGATGCTTTTAGCAGTTACATGCAAGGCTGCTCTGAGTCTTTCCCTTGCATCTCACATGCCTTTCACTAGAAGAAGTCATTGGCTAGTTCCCAACATTTTTCTATATTCATTCTCATTCATCTCTCTCTATAGATAGATTAGAGAGAGAGAGAGATGTCTCTCACCTTCCCTCCTTTCTCCTCCTTCCTCCCTCCCTCCCTGGAACTTTGTTAGCCAAACAGGCTGTTATTCCAAAATGGCTTTCTCTCTTAGTGTCCTCAGTTAATTACTTCAAAACATATTCCAGTGAGATCATTTGTTTTATAAATTGCAGCCATGGGCTCGTCTTTTTTTTTGGTGGTAGGGGGGAGATTTTCTTCTATTTCTTAGTGTCTCAGGTAGTCAGATTTACGCTGTTGTTTATACTCACTCCCTGTTGTTCTTGTGACGTGAGATATCTGTTATTTTGCAGTGCGTAAGACGTGCACTAGCGGCCAATCGTCTACTGGAAATAACAATTAAGAGTCATAAATAACACAAGCTGCATGAGATCTGGCACTCACTCACTTATGAGCACTGCTTACCATCCTGCAGATTTACTGTTTGGCATGGTAATAGCCATTTTGGTTTTGAAAAGTTTAATTTTCCTTCCTGTGGTGATTTTTGGCAATTTTTATGCCATTGTCTATTTTTGTCTGGCATGTGTGAGTGGCTGTGGTTTATCCTCTTCTATAACTGAATATTCCAGAAAGAGAGGCTCTCCCATCGTATTTTCTTATTACAACCCTAGTGTTCCTACCTGAATAGTTTTTACAACATCAGATATGACTCATTGGTAATCCCTGCTGTTATAAATTCATATGCCTGTGTGCTTCCTTCAGAAGGCAGCGATTTACATTTCTATAGAGGTTTGAAAGAACAGGAGAGGGTTATTATCTGTTATTATTTGCTGACTACCCACAGCTCTCACAATAGGGTGCAAGAGAGAAAAGGGGAAAAGGTCAGCTCTTTAAAATGGATGTGTAACTAGCTCAGAGTCACTGGAAGCATCTTGGTGGCACTTTAATTAGCAGCTTCCAGGGTCAGAGGACTCTAGAAAGCTTCCTAACATCTACTCGGAGCCCATGGAAACTGTCACTTCACAGACTCCTAAGATGAGAGGGCTGGCAGAGAACAGCTGTGAATTCTCTGTTTCACTGTGAAACAAGATGGCTTGCTCCCCATCACCTCTGTTGAGAAAAGGAAGCTGAGTGAATACCACTGGCATCTGCTGGCACCGTACATGTGCTTTAAATGCTTACTTCTCCTCAAGAAAACAGAAAAGAAGAAAAAGAAATGATATAGACTCAGTGATGAGGGAGTGGTGCTTCGTTGTGTGGCATTACCATAGCAGGATGAAATGGATCCCTGGGAGAGATAAGGCAGACCCTGAGCATGAAGCTCCTGCAATAGTAGAATCAGACTAGAACCCTAAAGCCACACTTAATAAAACTACCATCAAAGAGAGAACAAAGCCAAGCGTGGTGGTGCACATCTTTAATCCCAGTACTTCGGGAGGCAGAGGTAGGAGGATCACCGTGATTTTGAGGCCACCCTGAGACTACATGAATTCCAGGTCAGCCTAAGCTACAGTGAGACCCTACCTTGAAAAACCAAAAAAAAAAAAAAAGAGAGAGAGAGAGAGAGAACAAAGATTATTTTCCTTTCTTCAAAACAAAACCATAGCTTTTCCATTAACAGTATGCTTATTTAGGGGCTGGAGAGATGGTTTAGTGGTTAAGGCACTTGCCTGACATGCCTAAGAACCCCCGTTCAACTCTCCAGATCCCACGTTAACCAGACATACAAAGGTGAGGCAAGGACAAGGTCACACTAGGTGGCACAAGCGTCTGGAGTTCAATTGCAGTGGCTGAGGCCCTGGCATGCCAATTCTCTCTTTGTGTGTCTCTCTTTCTTTCTCTCTGTCTCTCTCTCTCTAAAATAAAAAAAAGTATGCTTATTTAAAACATTTTGCATTTTTATCTAAAAGCCTTTCAAATATGTCTAAACAGCAGAGCATGAGGTCACAATATTATCTGCTTGTTTACTTTGGGAGATGAATGCACAGGTGGAAATAGGTCATGTATAAATTATGCTTTCCAAACAGCAACCAGGATTCTAGTATAAAATATGAGAACAAAGCTTTTGTTGCTAGAACATGTCACAATATGAATACACAAAAACAAAAGAAAATCCAGATATCTAAATGTCCAATTGTAATGGGGTGCTTGGGGTTCAGGAAAGTCCTTGAGCCCTAAACCTTAGGTTTGTGTCTAATTTTTAATCAAAGAATTGAATAAAATAGACTGAGAAGGGCTGGAGAGATGGCTTAGTGGTTAAGCGCTTGCCTGTGGAGCCGAAGGACCCCGGTTCGAGGCTCGATTTCCCAGTACCCACATAAGCCAGATGCACAAGGTGGAGCATGCATCTGGAGTTTGTTTGCAGTGGCTAGAGGCCCTGCCGCACCTATTCATTCTCTCTCTCTCTCTCTCTCTCTGCCTGTTTCTTTCTCTGTTGCTCTCAAATAAATAAATACAAATAAACAAAATTTTAAAAAGAATAGACTGAGAAGGATAATTATGAAATGATTACATTTATTGAGGGAAGTACAGAGCCAAGGGAGGACACCCACAAAGACAGAGATCCCATGTGCAGGGCCTGGGAAGATCATGAAAAGAAAAGAAAGTTCAAAGAGCTCCTGCCCTATGGAAAGCTGGAGGGAGTAAAGAGCGCATATGGAGATGTGGAGAGTAAGGGCTAGGGCTGGTCTCCCCTTGGGTGACCTAGCTGGGCCTGGGCTGAGCAGAGGGGAAACTCAACAATAGCTGAAGTCTGAGATAAGAAGTCTGATCATCTTTGATTTCTAGCAAGTGCAGACTTTCCTGCATTTTTATTTTTAGGGGCCCGGTCACTCTAACTGCCTACTCCCTCTCACAATGACAGGGAAATGGTTTGGTTACAGAATATCTATATGGTAAAATTAGTAGAAAATCACAGAACAAGGCTTTCAAGTCAAGATGAGTTGATGCATACTCTAACATTGGAAAGAAATACATCCAGCTATTGATACCTTATTTTCTAATGGGAAAATTAGTGATTATTTTAATTTTCTCCCGTATTATTTCAAACATTCCATGATGACTGCTTTACTACTAAAATCAGAAAACAAGTAAATATTTGTAAATGCCTAGTCTGCTCAGTAGAGATAATTTAATCCATCAACAGAACAAACATTCACTTATGTGACAGAAATTTGAAAGTTCATGTACTCAAAAATCTCCACCACTAGTATTCTACTGGTACTCAAAGCTGCCACAATTAGCCCCATTTGGAAAAAGCAGCATAGATTTCATAATCCTTTTAGCTGTTTTGTATAACGAGTAGACTTTAAAATATCTATTTTATTATTTATTCACATTCAATGCATGTATTGGGAGCAGTCCAAGACACCTTGTTTACAATCATTTGGTTCTTTCTGAAGAACAGTTCTAGCCTCGCAGGTAACAGTTATTGTCTCTTCACCTAGAGCTGCCTCACTAAGGTTAAAATGAAAGTGAATCTCGAATGAACTTTTGTGGAATAAACAACGATTTATGAGCAGATGGTAACGAACACAGTCATGTTCTCTTCTCTTAGTTCAAACCAGAGGCCATTCTCTGCTCCTTTTGGGACCACAACTGACCTTGTATTCCTGTTCCCTCATCCACAAGGACAAGAAAGAGTTTGCAGATTCAAGCAGTTGTCATTTTATTAAGGAAAAAAATTAATTTCTAACCTGCATAGCTCTTATAGAATGTGGCCTTCCAATGAGTCTTTCAATGGTGACTAGCGATGTTTACACTGACGACAGCATGGGCAAGGCTAATTAGTCATCCCTATGGTACTGACTAAAGATAAAACATGGTTAAGTAGTTTATAATAAATTATAAGCCACATAATGATATGCATTTTAGTCTGAAAGTATAATCAGCAAATCATTATTAGCATTGTATCTCTAAAATAGTGGAACTAGGATGAAGGAACATTTTTCTTTATACTCTTGTCATCTAAAGAGTTTTCAAAGGCAAGCATTATTTTGTCATACATACTTATACAAATAAAGCTTTTCAAAGAATAACATCCATTGAAAAATGGAACTCTCTTCACTTGAATAGAAGATTTACCACGATCCATCTTCAGATGTGCACAACGGTGCACCGGGGATTTTTCAAAAATCCAAGAAGAACAAGGCCCATCTTTCTAGAGAATGGATTTTGTTGAAATTCTGGAAATCTTAAGGCATTAAGTAATTGAAATGGTACACAACTTAAAATAGACTTCTTTAAAATCACTTTCCCTCACACCTCCATTTGACCAACCCTTCTCCCTCGCCTCCCAGCCTGCTTTCTGTGCGGCTCTATGTTTTCTTTCTATTAGTGGATTTTCAAAGAATATTCAAGGAGTTGTCTAGTTACATTTGTTATGAATGATGATTACCAGAAAACATCATCAAATACTTCCTATAAGCACCAAGGTATAACCATGAAAAGGATGTTTAGTAGCAATTAGTGTGTGGGGGAAGGCATGAAGGCGATGCATGAAGGAGGAGAATAGCCTGGAACTCAGAAAGGTACGCTACAAAGGGACAGCCTTAACCTTCAGACATCTGGGAGCTCTAAAAAGGTCTTTTGTGGAATTACTAGGCCTCGAGGAGTCAAGGAATATTAGCATCATTTAATTTTATTTCATAATTGTATCCCTTCCTAGGTAAAACAAAGATTTATATTCAGCAGCAGAGAGGGCCACATCCCTCATAAGGTTTGCTGCCAGTGATATACATCTGTCACTTTATTTGCATGAAGCAAAAGAGCTGAAACTACAGTTCGTGCTCATGATAAATGGAGATTTGGAAGGCATTTGCTTTATCCTGCCTTTTGCTTTACTTAGGCATCATGCAGATACAAAAGACATCGCCAGGATTTGCTTACACAACACCAGACATGGTGGGGTGGGGGGGGATGAGAGTGAGAAGGAAGGAAGAATATCAGTGTGAAATATTGCTATTCCCATCACCATCCTAGAGCTATCATTTTAAATGTGCAACATAGCTGCTGCACCCAACGAGCAAGAGCCTTCCCTGATTGGAAGGCATTGGCAGGAGGCTTCATCTGTCAGGGAAAGAAAATGCATAATTCAAAATGAAAGTCACCTGGCCCCCATAACATGAAATAAATGAAGCAAAAGCTTTTTTTTTTTTTTTTTTTTTTTTTTTTGGCTTAGCCCCAGGAAACCACTCCTGGCAGCCCAGTTCAGGCAAGTTTCCCCCCACCATTTCTCACTTCCTCATTGAGGCACCACACATCTAATGAAAGGAGAAAGTTAGATGAGGTTGGACACAGGATATTATTAGCTGAGGGTTTTTTTTTTTTGTATTGATTGCTTTTCCTGTATTTGTGATGGTCACAGGAAAAGTGGCACTTTTATCCCTCATCCTTGTTTCCTCCTCTGTCAACCCCCATCCCATCCCATGACCCCCAGCTCTGCACAAAAGAGCAGATTTAGGGTTTAGCAGTTAAGGTGTTTGTTTGCAAAGCCTGAAGACCCAGATTCGATTCCCCAGAACCCACATAACCAGATGCACATGGTGGTGCATGTGTCTGGAGTTTGTTTGCAGTGGCTTGAGACTCTGGAGTGCTCTCTCTGTGATAAAAATAAATAAATAAATAAATAAATAAAAATAAAGTATCAAAAAAGGGCAGATTTGGGCTATACCTGCAAAGCTAAGAATCAATGTTCCAACTCTCAAGATCCTACATAAGCCAAATGCACAAAAGTGAGACACGTTCAAGGTCACACATGCTGGCTAGGTAGTGCAAGCGTCTGGAGTTCGATTGCAGTGGCTGAGGTCTTGGTGCACCAATTCTCTATCTATCTCTCTCTCTCTCCTTAAAAATAAAATGGCGGGTAGATTTACTTCTGTACCCCGTGCCTAAATGTCTATAGAGAAATCCAGAATGTTTTCTCCTGGCATTTCTCCTCTCTCCTCTGCCACCTCTTTTCATTGTAATTTCTTCCCCAACATGCTTCCCCATAAGCCCAAAGTCTAATCCAGTGCATGATAATGACATATCCATTCATCCATCTCCCATCTTTTGGTCAAATATTATTTACAGACTGTTACATATGACATATTTTAGAAGGAATACAATGGGCTCTGCCCTGCATCTTTGGCAGCCTATACTCCTAAGAGATTCAGAAAACTCTTGCCCAGGAGCAACTGTTTGCAGCTGTTATCTGTACAAATTTATACAGAGAAAGTATACAAAAATTACAAATCTATTCTAACAATGCTGTGATTCCTGGCTGAATGCTAACCTCCTCCTTTAGTTGCTCAGTAAAGTGAACCAGCAGAGCAAATAGAATCTGGTGCCCATGGCAACATGCATTACCGCTTTGAACTTGTCAGTCCACCACAAGGAAATCACATTAATGGGATTTTTTTTTCTTCTACAAATAGCTTTTGTTTTCACATTTTAATTACAGGGCTAGATTTTTCTTGATCGCAAAATTCTTTTTCAAAAATCCAGGCAGAAAGTGGGTGGAGAGTAATATTGTTGCAAAATGTTCTTTAAATTCTGTGCAGCTTTTAGTTGGGGAAATGAGGGATAGAAAAGGAGACACAATATATTTGTTCCCATCTTCCCCATTACATGCCTGTCAAGCCAAAGGCTTAGGCAAATATTCCCTCAGCATTTGCTTCTTAATCTTTTAACAGTTTTCTCATTGGTGAAAACAGAGGAAACAATATCTGCCTCACTGGTGTCTGGGGGGGTTAATATTTGCAATGTGCTAAGGATGACCATTAAAGATTATCAGTTCCTATTGCTGTTTGATGTTGGGTATGGGAGCTTTACTTTCACCTTGGGCCCCAAGCTACTTCATTCAGCCATTATCAGCCAGGAAAAAAAAAAAAAAAAAGGTTCATTTTAGCTATCTTTAATTGCTTACATGTGGACTGTGGCTGGAGAAGTTTATGAACACATTTTATGAACAAATGTGTAAGTTCATAAAAATATCTAAATTAGAACTAATTTCCACCACTGAGAAAGCCAAGGAAATAAGAGATGGCTTCTATGTACTACTGTGTACTCAACAAGAAACTCCAGAAAAAGAATTATTTTGTCACTGATAGGAAAAGAACCCTTGAATGTTTCTTTAAGTTGCCTCTTAGTGGCCTTCATTCGACCTACCTCAAAACTGGCCATGTGACAAGTAGGGAGTTCAGGGACCATTCTGATGGAAGAATTAACAAATTCAGAGTTGTGAGAGTGTATCTGAAATTCGTGCTTAATGTTATAACCCGGATTTTCTTTCAGAATAATGGGAAAAAAAACATCTATATTTGTATACTGGTTTTCATGGTAGGGTCTCACTCTAGCCCAGGCTGAGCTGGAATTCACTATGTAGTCTCAGGCTGGCCTCTAACTCATAGTGATCCTCCTACCTCTGCCTCCCTAGTGCTGGGATTAATAGTGTGCATCACCATACCCTGCAAAAATATATACAATATTTTTAAAAGCCACTTCAAGGCCCTGAATTTACTCACCTTGCCCACTGAATAGGTGAATATGGAGGATGATAAAGCTATAGTTCACAGTTCTTGGGAAGGTAAATCTACAGTCTCAATGTTCTTGATTTGTTTGTGTGTTTTTTTAAACAGGAACTACTCCTGTTGAATGCGTGCAACTGGGTGAGTTTGAGCAAATATGAACACACCGATCACATCACCACAGTCATCACTATGAAAAGTAAACCAACCTCAGCCACTTCCCAATGGTCACTACCATCTGACTGGGACTATTCATAAGAACCCACTTGTTGGACAAACCAGGACTCCTGGAGTGTAGAATGCAAGTGGAAGGGAGCCATCCTTATCCCACCGCCCTTCACGACGGCTCTCACAGCTTGCTCTTCTTCTACCTTGAAAGAAATCCTGAGCAGGTACCTTCTACTTTCAGACCAGCCTCAGATCATAAAATGTCCTATGAGCATTGCAGGTAATCAATTACCTGACCACACTTATCACTAAACCAGTTTTGATCCAATTTTACCTCCCTTCCTCTCTCAGGCCAGAAACCTGCATTGGGAAAGAACAGAAGAAGGTTCTCCCCACTTTTTCTTCTTTGTTCTACTCAAGGGGATGGGGCAGGAGGAGATGAGAAAGACTATCTGGAAGGCCATAAAAGCCCTTACTCCCTGGTACCATGGTCACCTTGCTTTGGGGCTGTTGCAGTCAGGTTCACATTGCTGGCAGAAATCATCCAACCAAGAGTAGCTTATGGGGGAAAAAAGGGTTTATTTTGGCTTACACACTCAAGGGGAAGCTCCATGATGGCAGGGGAAAACAATGGTATGAGCAGAGGGTGGACATCATCCCCTGGCCAACATCAGGGGGACAACAGCAACCCGACGGTGTGCCAAACACTAGCAAGGAGGAGCTGACTATAACACCCATAAGCCCACCCCAATCATACACTGCCTCCAGTAGGCGTTAATTCCCAAATCTCCATCAGCTAGGAGCCTAGCATTCAGAACATCTAAGTTTATGGGAACACCGGAATCAAACCACCACAGGGGCTCACTGGGCTGAGCAGCCAGGCCCCAAAGAACTCTTGAGGGTTTCTCCACCCAGCCTGCAGAGGGCGCTCCTCAGGAGAAACACAGGTACAAAGGCTCTCCTCTCAACATCTAGATGCTGAGGCAATTCGCAGGTGCTGGTCAACCTCCAGCCAAGCGCTATAGTCGCCAAGGTGCTGTCTGCTGTTATAGTGGGGCGGCTTTGACCTTGGCCCTAGTCCTCCATGACAACCCATCCAGTTGCTTTCCACAGTGTTTTTCTCTAGCCAAACAGCAATATACCCTGCTCCAGTTTCCTGGAAAAGAGCCATTCCACACACAGCCCTGTCTCTTTCCCCACATCCCCCAGAAGCAGGTCCAAGGGTTCTCACCCTGGTCTAGGAGGCACACATCAAACTCTCCAGCAGTCGTTCGGCAGCACACAGTGGTGAGACTGGAGCGTGGGACCCAGGACTGAAGTAAGGAATACAAAATACTCAAGTGTATGGAGAAGAAGCAGCCAAGGCCCTGTGGTAGGTAAGAGTCAGTGGAAGCTTGCCTGCCACAGAGCAGCAGGCAATGTTCAGTCCTTTGCTTAGAATGTAGAAATATTTGGCACCTGCTGCATGATTCCCAGCTGTTGAGGCTTCTGTATTCCTCTGAGACACATGAGAGGGTTGCACTTGGCATCCTGTCACAAAAGGTTTTGTTTTTCTTATTTAGTACTCTTGATAATATGCTCGGTGATGCCTAAATTAATAAATAATGTGCATATGTTATAGGGGTGGTGGCCAACACTGCAAAGGAATCTAGGGAAGGATGCTGGAGTGTGTGAACAAACTTGCAGAAGCACTGCAGAGGCCTCCCTGGGAAAGAATCAAGCCTTTGTCTCAAGATTAGGCAAATGAGATCTGTGGATGACTGCCTTTGCACTGACTGAAAACAAGAAGTGAAAAAAAGCCCAAAGCGGGCCTGTAGAGATCGCTTAGTGGTTAAGGCATTTGCCTGCAAAGCCTAAAGACCCACATTCGATTCCCCAATACCCACGTAAGCCAGCTGTACAAGGCAGCACATGTGTCTGGAGTGTGTTTGCAGTGGCTAGAGGCCCTGGCACACCCATTCTCTCTCTTTCTCTCTCTCTCTCTCTCTCTCTCTCTCTCTCTCTCTATATATATATATATATATATATATATATATATATATATATATGTATATGTATATGTATATATACACACACACACATACATTCATACATACATGTGTGTGTATCTGCCTCTTTCTCTCTCTCTCTCTCTCTCTCTCTCTGTTAAATAAATATTTTTTAAAAGCCCAAAGGCCCTTGATTTGAAAAAAAAAAAAATCACTGAAAGAGGAAAAGAGTCCAATTTCCTATCAACTAATCAGTGGGGTTGTGATGGTAGGTCTTACCTGGGGATGACTCATTTTTCTCATCAGCAGATCCTGATCTTTGGATAAATAGGAAATACAGAGCTTCGTTTTCCCCACCTCTACCAGGCAGTGGAGTATTTGATTTAGTGAAACGTTATTGTTAACCTCTGGCTGTAGGTGAGAAAGTATGTGTTCCTATCCAGTATAAGTGCAGCCGTTAAATTTGAAACCACCTGAGGCGACTGAAATCCATAATCCATGAATTAGTAGAGAAGAACCATCCACGTAATTCCAGTCATTAAACCTGAAACCGACGCAGAAGGCACTAACCTCCTGATACATGTGAGGAAAGCAACAGAACAGAAATGAGGTCTGTACGGGTCGCTTCTTCTATCCAAGTTCCTGTGGGAAAGGTTGACTGCTCATGTCCTGTCCTGGAGATTTTGCTTGCTCCTAAGCTCTTTCTTCTTGTGAGCACTCTGGAGATGCTAGCTAGAGTGAAGGGCATAGAAGTAACTTGTGTTTTGCAGCAGGGTGTGACAGCATAGCCTAGGCTGACCTGGAACTCACAAACCTCCTTCTTCAGCTTCCCCAAAACTAGGATGTACATGCATGCCCCGCCTAAGAAGCATTTTTCATTAGTCTTAAATAAAAAGAAAAATAAATCTTCCCATACCAGGAGGTCCTTACATGCCACCGAAGGGGAGGGTTTGTATACTAAGGAAGAAGAATATCATTGCTGTTACACATTCCACAGCTTCCCACAACCAGAAGTCACTTTTGAAGATTCGAGAAAATGTTGTGATTAAAGATCTCTATGGGCTTGGGTGAGAGCTCAATCAGTAAAGTGCTTTCCACACAAGCATGAGGAACTGAGTTCTATTTCCAGTATACAGGTTAAAAAATATATATTTTTAAAGTTTTATGTAGTACCATATGCTTGTAATCACAGCACAGGGGGCAGGCAGAGACAGGAAGATCCCAGAGGCTCACTAGCCAGCCTATTTAATGATCTCAAGGCATGCTTGAGAGAGACCCTGCTTCAAAAAAGATGGATAGGGGGCTGGAGACATGGCTTGGCAGTTAAGGCACCTGCCTGCCAAGCCTAAGAACACCGGTTGCAATCTCCAGGTCTCACGTTTAGCCAGATGCAAAAAGTGACGCAAGAGCTGGGCATGGTGGTGCATGCCTTTAATCCCAGCACTCAGGAGGCAGAGGTAGGAGGATCGCCGTGAGTTCAAGGCCAGCCTGAGACTACATAGTGAATTCTAGGTCAGCCTGGACTAGGGCGAGACCCTACCTTGAAGGAAAAAAAAAAAAAAAAAAGTGATGCAAGAGTGCAATGCCAAATTTGCCCACAAGGGGGCACACACTTCTGGAGTTCATCCACAGGGGATGAGAGGCTGCTGGCTCACCCATTCTCTCCCTCTTGCGTGCGCACGCGCGCATGCACTAGCTCTCTCTCTCTCTCTCTCTCTCTCTCTCTCTCTCTAGCTCTCTCAAATTAAAAAAATATATGGATAGGACCTGAGGAAGGACACCCAAGGGTGTTCTCTGGCCTCAACACTCACATGCACACACACACACACACACACACACACACACACACACAAAGATTTGATAATGTCTGCCAGTATAAACTCTAAATTTATTGGACCACAATATTAAATTAACAGATTACCTTCCCAGCTAGTTGACTTCCACATGGCTGATAGACATAAACCCTGTCCTCAGAATTGTGATGAAAACAAGGTGGTTGATGTAACTATGCTGTCTGCCTAACACATAGAAGCACTCAATGATCCTACATGTGAATCTGTATCGATGTGAAGAAGACACGGGACTCTGGAGAGGTATGTTTTTATGTATATCAGGAATGCCCAAGGAAGAGAGGTCCCAGGCAGCCATGTACAACTATGAGTTGTACAACTGTGAGCAAGGGTTAGAAATGAGGAAACTGAGAAACTAATGAAAAACCTTCAACTCTCTCCCCAAGGAGTTGGTGCTCCTGCTAGCTTGCCCTTTGGCTTCACCTACTGCCTTCATTCTGATTTGACTCTCCTATTGTCATCCCCCACCCCAAAGGGGAGAAAGCATGCACCAAGTAATGAGCAATGAAAGATAAAGGGGGAAAGGCAGAACTTTCGTCATCTTCTACCACCCTGCAGCGTCTCTGCTGTATGTAGCAACGCTTCCACCTAGTGGGGAAGCAGAGGTGTCCAACACTGGTATTTGCAAATATTGTGAAAACCTCAACCTCCCATATTAAATTTGGCAGTTCTTCCAAAGCTATATGCCAACTAAATCATGCTTGACAATCATATTTGTTTCTGGCCACTTGATTCATTCATTTAGTCCAGTAATAGATATTAACAACATTATATTCCCTACAGCGATGCAAACAATTACAGACATTTGTAATGTTCCAGCTTCTGCTGTGTCACCAATGCTAATGCATCAATGAAAGAAAATGAAAAAAAAAAATCTTTCCCTCAGGCAGTCAGCTAAATAGAATAAGGGTGATTTTATCTTCTCTCCTGGTAATACTGGGGAGGGAATGAAGAATCTGGATTTTTTTTGGGGGGGACATGTTTAGCCTGGAGCAACATATTTATTGCTCCATCTGATTAAAACAAATGCCATATTCAACGTTCAAGTCAACCAATACATACCAAGTGATTTTTAGAATAAGTAATAGCTATAGTGGAGTCTATATACATTCTGTGTGGTTTATTACAGAAAATACTTCAAGATATGTGAAGGATTGCATCTGACACCAAGTCACAGTTAACAAGTAAAATTCAGTGTCCAAGAGTTTAGACTATAACTTCCTGTGACCACTCGGAGTAGCTGGGAAAAGAGAAAGGACTATGGAAAAACTGTGATTGAGGGCTAGAGAGATGGCATAGTGGTTAAGGTGCCTGCATGCGAAGCCTAAGAATGCTTGTTCAAATCTCCAAGTTCCAGGCTGGAGAGATGGTTTAGCGGCTAAGGAGCCTGCCTGCTAAGCCTAAGAACGCTGGTTCCAATGTCCAGCGGTTCCAATCTCCAGGTCCCACATTTAGCCAGATGCAGTGACACAAGGGCGCAATGCCGCACTTGCCCACAAGGGGGCGCATGCATCTGGATTTCGTTCACAGCAGCTGAGAGACTGCTGGCACGCCCATCTCTGTCTCCCTCTCTGTCTATCTCTTTCTCTCTCTCCAAAAATAAATGAAAAATAATAATAAAAAAAAAATCTCCAAGTTCCACATATAGCCAGAGGCAAAGGTGACCAAGCACACAATGCCGCATACGTGCACAAGGGGGCGCACACCTCTGGAGTTTATTCACAGTGGCTGAAAGGCCCTAACGTACCCATTCTCTCTCAACCTCTTCCTCTCTCTCTCTGTGTGTGTCTCTCTCAAATAAAAAAAAAAGATTTTAAGTGAACAAAAATCAGAATTGATATATTGATAGTTGATGAGAAAAATTTGAGATATAAATTGTTCCATGACATTCTGGTTATGGTCCAAATCAAAACAAATCTGGTTCTGAGCTGGAAATTTAGCTCAGCAGTTAGAGCTCTCCAGTGTGGTGGTTTGAATGAAATGTTCCCCACATAGGCAGAAGTGTTGTGAATTCTTGGTCCTCACCTAATGGCAATTCTGGAAGGTTGTGGATGCTCTGAGAGATGGAGCCTTGCTTGAGGCGGGCTTTGGGGTGTTGTAGCCTGGCTTCCACTTGCCAGAGCTAGCTCACTCACATTTATTTCTTCCCACTGCTGTGAAGATGTGACCCACACATCCTACTCAGGCTTGCCAGGCTTTCCCCACCATGATAAAACTTCCTTCAATACTATAAGCCAAAATAAACCCCCTTGTCCCATGAGGTATTTTGGTTGTGTGTTTTGTCCCATCAATGAGGCAGTGACTGCAGCATCCAGCAAGCGTGAGACCATGGCTTTGACCTAGAGCATCAGGAAAGACAACACATTTGAATTGCCCACTGCCCACTGACAGAATGGTCACTGTCGTCATTATTGGTGGACAAGTCATACCTCTGAGAAAGGTGCACTAATTCTTGGACGAATGTGCTGACAGCAGAAAGGACAGTCCTGACCCTCAGACCACATCTGCCATTGTTATTATTGCTGCTCCATTTTGCCATGAAACCCTGGATTTATGTTCTCCATAGGAAATTGTATTTATTTTTATGGCAGCTGTGCCAAATTATCACAGTCTTAGTGGCCTAACATCAACACAGATTTATTACAGTTTTGGAAGTCAGATATCCAAAATGGACCTTGTGGTAGTTTGAATATATGTCCCCCAATATATTCAATGTTTTATTACTTTATAGTTTGCATCTGCAATCACCTTGCTAGAGGCAAGGTCACTGGGAGCCGGTCTTAAGGTGTGGTGATGGTTTGAGAGTCCATTGTAAAGATATGCAAATGTGCCTAGCAGGAGTTCCTGAAGTGTGCTGTGTGACCTTTTGGCTGTTTTTTTGCTCTGTGTGCTGTGGTGGCTGGTTGGCTTTTGCTCTCTCTCTGCCTGGCCTTGTGAGAGCAGGCTGTTTCTCCTGCCTTTATGGAACTTCCCCTGGATCTGTAAGTTTCAATAAATAATATCCCTTCCTCCATAACTGTGCCTGGTCTGGAAGTTCATCTCAGTGAACCTGAAGCTGTCTGCAACAGTAAAGTGGTACCAGGAGTGGGGTGAGATGAACCTGACCATGTGGATATTCGTCTTTTGGAACCTTTGTTTTGGAGGAATGGGCATGGACTTGGTGCTTGCAACTGAAGATGTCTTCTGGAGTGGTAAGCCAAGTTTTATGGACGATTCTGATGAGAGTTTGAGAATGCTAAGTGCAGACTGTATTGAACTTCGAGGCTTGGCTTATGAGCTTTCTAAGGGGAAGGAAAGACTGCAGAGGACTTTGTTGGAACTGGGCTACTGGCATAAGGGATGGCTACGTTCTGCTATCCAGGCCCAGAAAGTTTGATCAAGGTTAAATTTGTAATGGACTGATGTGCTTGGCTGAAGATATCGGACTGAGATTTTAAGATTTTAAGTTGGAAAAACTCAAGCAAGTTAAAAGCAGAGGCACTGAGACTGGTTTTAGGTTATTGGGGCTGCTATTGTCAACGCATTAGCAATCTTAAGGAAGGTGGAAGGAAGGTGGCCTGACTTGATTTACATTAAAACAATGGAGAGGATGCCTGAGGAAAGACTGTTAGAAATGCAAACTCTTTGGAAAGAGCTGACTGGAGAAGGAACCTGCTTTTCAAGGCTATGGTTTATTTTGTCCCTGGATTAAGAATATGGCTGTGTCCTGCACAGCTGGTATTAGTTTTGGAAATATGAAAAATGCATGGAGTGGTCATGAGTTGCACACGGTTCCAGGAGCCGCTGCTGAGATGCAACATGAGGCAGGGCATGAAGACCCTCAGGAATAGGCTGGAAGAGCCTTTGGAAGATGGACCGTGGTTTGCATGGAGACCTGAAGATGTTTTGGATATACCAGGACTGTGCAAAAGGGCTACCATGGAGTGCAGTGTTGGCATGTTATGAAAGTTTTCCCTGGTGACTCTGCCCAGCTGGAGGGGCAGAATTGGAAAACCTGAAGACTGTTAGTCTCTGGTTATATTGAACTTGAACTGCAGAAGTTTGATGACGGCTGATGGTGGTTGAGTTTGCATTGTTTTAGTTTCTCCTTGCTATACCTTATACCAGTTAAAAATGTTTACTCTGTGCCTTTACATGTTGAAAGTATTTAACTTGTTTGATTTTACAGGACTCAGTATCTTAAGTTGATCAAGACTATGAGAACCTTTGAAATTGGACTGAGTACAATTTACAATGTGTGATAGTTATAAATCTATTGGGGGCCAGGAGCTAAATATATTGGGGGCCAGGGGCGGAATGTGGTAGTTTGAATATATGTCCCCCAATATATTCAATGTTTTATTACTTTATAGTTTGCATCTGCAATCACCTTGCTAGAGGCACGGTCACTGGGAGCCGGTCTTAAGGTGTGGTGATGGTTTGAGAGTCCATTGTAAAGATATGCAAATGTGCCTAGCAGGAGTTCCTGAAGTATGCTGTGTGACCTTTTGGCTGTTTTTTTGCTCTGTGTGCTGTGGTGGCTGGTTGGCTTTTGCTCTCTCTGCCTGGCCTTGTGAGAGCAGGCTGTTTCTCCTGCCTTTATGGAACTTCCCCTGGATCTGTAAGTTTCAATAAATAATATCCCTTCCTCCATAACTGTGCCTGGTCTGGAAGTTCATCTCAGCGAACCTGAAGCTGTCTGCAACAGACCTCCATGGCCTAAAACCAAGTTGTCTGCCTGACGTATCCCTTTCTAGAGCCAGAGGAGAGAATCCATGTCTTCCATCCCCAAAGCCAGCTGGGCGGGTTACCTTTCCCACAAGGGTGCCATCTCTCAGGTTCCAACTCTTTGGCTGCCTGTTCGGCTTTCACACTGGGCCCACCTCAATAGTCCAGGATCCTTTCATTTTGAAGTTAGCTGATTATAAACCTTAACTCTATCTGCAGCCATAAATTCCCTTTGCCATAACTGAACATAGTCATAGTTTCTGGGGATTAGAAGATGAACATTTTGGGGGCCAGATAACTCATCACATTCGCATGCCAACCCTCTTCTACTGCTTCACAAGCTCTCTTTGCACATCAGGGTTCACAGGAAAACTAATGGACTACCCTGCTGTGCCTCAGCATAGCACTGGGAAGCCTTGGGGCCAACATCAACTAGAGAATCGGTGGCAAGTGCTCACATTCCTGCTCTTGAGACTGAGATGCCAAAGAACAATGATGAACAGGGAGATAATGGGAAGAGAAGTTCTGCCATCCAGTCATCTGCCTCTGCTACTTCCTGGCAGCTTCAGAGGAGCCCCTCCCCACCAGCCCAGACATCCACCAGACCAGAGTCTTGCTATATCGCCCAAGCTGGCTCATGATCCTCTTACCTCTGTCTCTCGGGTGATCACAGGGAGGTGTCACCCACTTCCTTATTCTTATTTAAGCATTAGCTTCCCCTGAGCCCTTGTTTCCTTCTTCTCTGGGGCAACTCAAGCAACTACACATTGCTCCTGACATATATTTAACAAAGGCCCACTTAAGTGGCAAATGCTAGAATTCACCTCAGATTGGCTTCAAAAAGATTTTGTCACTGTTCTTTTGCTTTGCTTTGCTTCTTTTTGTCTCACATAACTGATGAATTCAAGAGAAGCAATGGTTCAGGCATAGCTGAATCCAGGGACAAATAGCGTTAAAATCTTCCATGAAAATTTTTTCAGATTCCCTAGAATAATCCTTGGGAAATAATCTTTTCTTTTAGTGAGACCAGCAGAAACATAGTTAATAGATTTCATGGAGGTTTCTTTAGACCTACTATATGACCAATTTCAAAATATCTTAGAAGTGCTAGAAAACATTTTTGTTTGTAATGACAAATAATGTACCACTTATGATGGCTTGAAAATGAAATGCATGTTTGTCAGTGTGCCAATACAAATAAACCAAAGAAATGGGAACAGGAGAGGCTTATTGTGATAAAGGTCTTTTCAGAGATAATTCACACATCGCCATTCCAGATTTTAACTTCTTGACTTAATAAGTTTAATTTTAAGTTCTTCTCTGAGTTTCTTATAACTAAAGGACTGTATTATTAGTACTTAAAGATACATAGCACTCGGGAGGCAGAGGTAGAAGGATCACCATGAGTTTGAGGCCACCCTGAGACTACATAGTTAATCTCAGGTCAGCCTGGACCAGAGTGAGACCCTACATCAAGAAACCAAAATAAATAAATAAATAAATAAATAAACAAACACCAGTATTGATATATATAAGCTGAAATTGTTTTCTTTCAACCATGTCTTGTTTTTTTTAAATAAGTAGCTATGACATAACAGTTAAATTGAAAAAAAGTTTGTCACTTTAAAATGCCTTAAAGGGGCTGGAGAGATGGCTTAGCGGTTAAGGCGCCTGCCTGCTAAGCCTAATAACCCGGTTCCAACCTGCAGGTCCCATGTTTAGCCAGATGCAGTGACGCAAGGGCGCAATGCCGCACTTGACCACAAGGGGGCGCACACATCTAGATTTAGTTCACAGCAGCTGAGAGACTGCTGGCGTGCCCATCTCTATCTGTCTCCCTCTCCCTCTCTGTCTGTCTCTCTCTGTGTCTCTCTCCAAAAATAAATAAAATAATAAAATGCCTTAAAGAAACATAATGACAGAAAACTTACACCAAAGAGGTGTTATTTTAACTTTAAAAGCAATTGGTGGGTGCCTAAATCAATATAGTAATATCTTTATGAAGAAAAATATCATTTATTTTATATAATCACAATGTCCCAATTCAAAGTCACCATATTTGTCATATAAGCAAAGTATTTTGCAGTGTTTAAGAAAATCAGATTATGAAGTGTCTGCATCTCATAAGACATCTATTGCATTCATTCACTAAATAATAATTGAGAATTTACTCTGTGCTGATCACAGAGGTTATTACCTAATCTCAAGCTTTCCAATGCTCATAACAAAGAGAAACAAAGTAATGCCATAGGTGTTGCACTTTGCATCTTTAAAGTCTTGACTCTCTCCCCAAATTGCTCTTCTAGTAAATTTTCTCCCCTGCTCAATTCTGTGGGGAACACTATGTAGCCTTTACTTATGACATACCTTTACAGTAAAGTTTGAATTTGTCCTTCTTTAATTAGATTTAAGGGTATGTCTAGTCTAGAATTTCCAACAAGCATCACACATTTTTTCTTAGACTTAATTAGTCCAGGGAGATGCTCCTTGGCAGCTTCTGATCATGTATTTTATAAGTACCTCAAAGCATATCTGCTTCTTAAAGATGTTCAGTCTAAATTTGCATGTTAAAGTTTCTGAAAAGGGACTAAGGAGATGGCCAGGTAGGTAAAGTGCTCGCTACACAAGCATGAGTTTGAATCCCCAGTACCACACAAAAGCTAAGCATGGCAGTGGGGGCCTGTAATCCCAGCACTAGGGAAATAGGAGGATCTCTAGGGCTTGCTAGCTAGTCAAGCCAAACTGGTAAACTGTAGATTCAGTGAAAGACCCTGTCTCTAAAACTAGGATGGAAAATGACTGAAGAAACCTTATGTCCATGTCTGACCTCCACATGCACTCATTCCCATCCATACCCCTGCACACATACCCATGCAAGGCACATGCCAAAAAGTAAAAATAAAATTAAAAATACAAAACTCTGAAAAGTCTTCAGATAATTAAAAAAAAAAAAAAACAAAACTTCTGAAGCACAGAGTTTGCTATACTTGACTATAGAATTCTTATTTTTCATGGAACACAAACATAACACTTTGCAAAAGGGTGGTTTACAGCTAGCTATTCCTTTACAAAAAAATGTTCCATAAAAGATAATTGGAAATGTTTTTGATAAAATGCTAATATTTAAGAAAATTAATGTGAAATACACATTTCTCTAGTATGTTCTACTGTCTTCACTTATTCCATTCTCACATGGAGAACACATTCAGTCTGCTGGTAGCACCCTATTCACTCATATAATGACTATGAGGTATGTATTAAGTGCTACAGAATTGGACATTGTCTTCTTTCAAAGTATGTGTAAGTTTATTTATTTACTTATTTGAGAGAGAGAAAGAGGGAGAGAGAGAGAGCCAGGGCCTCCAGCCACTGCAAACGAACTCCAGATGCATGTGCCCCCTCATGCATCTGGCTTACATGGATCCTAGAGAATCAAACCAGGATCCTTTGGCTTTGCAGGCAAATGCATTAACCGCTAAGCCATCTCTCCAGCCCGACATTGTATTCTTTTTTCCAAGTATCTACCTCTTTGTGTTCTGAAGTAAGACCAACTCCATCATGCTGAATACTAACTGGATTAAACCAGTGTGGTATCATATTCCCTCCCCCTTGTTAGTGACAGAAAGGGCAACCACAGAGGACAGATTGCTAACATTCACAATTGTCCAGCTCTAATTTACCCCATAATCACATGGAAGATTATACTTCTAGATCACTTCTTTTAGATGGCATCATAAGACTACAGCTTGCCCGTGAAATGAGATATATATGTCACTGCTGGGCCAAAGAATTTGACAATAAGAAACGATTACTTATTTTCCTTCCACAAAGAAGTCTCACATAGAGGTAGCCAAGCTTTACTGATGAGTCAGCATGGACACCCACCTCATCATTTGGAAGAGACACCTGGGCCCACTGCAGAATGTGTCAATAAGAAATAACTTTTGTAGCTTTAAACCACTGAGATCAGGCTGTTATTGCAGCATGGATTGCTGTATGTTGATCAACATATCCATCTACCCACCCCAAAAGGGAACAGAGATACCCTCCCTGAGAGGGAATTTAAACATCTTTCTCTGTATCAGAGATCCTACATAGATGTGAGCATAGAGTAATACACGTGTCAGGAAATAAGAACTCGGTATTACCCAAGTGACAAGAATGAATACAAATAACCAGATAATATTCCTATTGTAGGAATGATTCTAGATAAGTGACAAGCTCTCAGCGCTAAATGAGACAGCTATGTCACCTCCAAGGCTCAGGGAACACAGTGGGAAAGGAGGTGACTATCATTACTGAACAATGCAACATGCCATCATAACTGGTAGAGGATAGCAAAAAAGTCAGCAAAGTAGAATAGGAATTAGAAATAAGAAGGGGCTTCATGGAAGGGGGTGTGGGAGAGAGGTAAAAGATATGAGGAGATTATGATCAAAATACAACATATACATGAATGAAAAAAATCAGTAAAAGTTTTTTAAAAGAATGAGTCTAGAATAATCATAAGAAAAATGCTAAGGGAAAATTCATTTAAAATATGAAAATTATGTATCACTTTTAAATAATTAGGTATTATTAACACATTTAAGTTGTAACAAAGTAAATTGTGAAATACCAGCAGAGAATTTTATTTTAGTGACTTTCCCTAATATATTTATTGATTCATGTAATGCTTCTTCAAATGATTATGTGAAATTATGTTTAAATAGTAAGAAATTAAGTCTAAAATCTTGAATAAATCCAGGCATGGTAGTGCACACCTTTAATCCCAGCACTCTGGAGGCAGAAGTAGGAGGATCTCCATGAGTTCAAGGCCACCTTGAGACTACATAGTGAATTCCAGGTCACCTTGGCTCTAGTGAGATCCTACTTTGAAAAACAAAAACAAAAAACTTGAGTAATGTAAAGTGTTTGCAGTGCTGGTTGAAACTGCTAATTTAATACTTGATAATCCCATGACATGTCATAATTCACAAAGACACTATGAGGTGTTCCTGGGACCTCAGAAAGCGTAAACTAATGGAGAAAAGTAAAAACGATTAGTTTCCAGGCTGAGGGAAATAATCCAGATGTAGATTTGACTCCCTAACAGCCAGGAGTTTAAAAGTCAAAGTCAATATTCAAATACATAAGGGAAATGTAGGTTGGACTGTGACAGGGGAAGGCAAAATAGGAAGAAATGGAAAACAAAGCATTTAGTCAGAAAAATGGATGATGAAACCACTTCCAGACAGAAAATAATAGCCTTGACGTTGATGAAAGAGAAAAGATCTCCAATACAGTGAACATCATTTAGCAAGTAATTTCTCTCTTAAAATGCCTACATAATCACCTTATTTATAATCCACTCAGCTGAGAGTGGTTGCACATGCCTTTAATCCCAGCACTAGGGAAATCGAGGTAGGAGAATCGCTGTGAATTCAAGGCCAGCCTGAGACTACATAGTGAATTCCAGGTCAGCCTGGGTTAGATTGAAACCCTACCTTGAAAAAACAAAATAAATCATTCAAAGATATTTTGGTACATAGGTGTTAACTAGGTAGCTAGGTTCACTTGCTACCTGAATAAGTAATGGACTACCAGGGAATGCAACTCAATCTTATGCCTCAAAAGATTCATAAATTATGTCATAGAACTTTGCAATCTGTGCAAAATAGTTAAAACCAAAAATGTTAAATCTACCAGACCAAGATTTACAGTATTTATTGTGAGCTTAGTTTCTAACTGAAACAAAACTCACGAACCACGCAGAGATGAGAAACAGCCAATACTCATTAAAAACACTTACTCTAGTGAAAAAAATCATTAAAAAACAGAAACGTCTAAGACTACTGAAGATTTTTTTTAAGTTTCAATATTCAGTGGGTTTGAGAATATACATTATTCCCTCCATCAGGTTTTTTTTTTTTCCACGAAAGGCATGTGGTGTGAATTTGTGTTTATATTTTCAAAAGGGTTTTATTTTAGTCTCATCCAGTCAATAATTTGTTTGGTTGTGAGTTCAAAAGCATTTTACTTCAGCTCTTCAAGTCAACTGCTCATTCACCTGAGCATTTGGCATTAGTTTTCAGAGGTCTGTTAAAGTGAAATTTTGTAGGGTAACTTCTTATTTCCCCAGAAAATACTGCTCATTACTTTATACAACTCTCTTTAAAAAAAAAAAAATCTCTGCTTGTTGTTTTTTAAGTTGGTATGTTCTGTTCCTCTCCTTTTGTTCTTGCCCTCCCTTACATCCTTACTTTTCACCCTTTGGTAAGGATTTGTTTTTGATGTACTTAGGGATAGAGTTGAGAGAAAAGAATTTTTTGCCTTCTCCCACAACAGACCATCTCACCAGTACTTTATAGAAACTTTGTTATAAAAGTTTACATCAGAAATAAGACCAATAAGTTTTGACTATTTCATACATGGAAAGTAAAAAAAAGAAACTGAGAGATTTTATTTCTTGGACTAATTTTCTTTTTCAGGGCTGGGCATTTAACCCAGGTACTTGAGCAGACAGCTGGCAAGTGCTCTACCACTGAGCTCCATTCTTGGCCTTTTAGTATTTTTTTTAAATATTTTATTTATTTGCAAGCAAAAAGACAAGACAGACATAGAAAGAAAGAATGGGTGTGCCAGAGCCTCTAGCCACTGCAAAGGAACTCCAGATGCATGTGCTTTGTGCAACTTGCTTTATATGGGTACTGGGGAACTGAACCCAGGTTGTTAGGCCTTGCAGGCAAGTGCCTTAGCCACTGTGCCAAGTTTCCAGCCCTGTATTAGTATACTGAACTGTTTCCATTTACCCATTATTTTGCAGACTCAGCCTAAGGATATGTGTGTGACTGTTCTGTCCCTCATTCAACATAAATGCCTCAGTTCACTGCTCGACTCTCAAAATGTTTGACATCTCCAACTGCTAATACTAGTAAAATTTGCAAAAGAATGGCCACAAGGATTCGCCCTGTATTCTAACTAATAGTAAGTTTGATTCTTCTATCCTCAACTACTGTCTGTTGGTAATAGCAATGACTTTTATCTTCTTGGGAGAATAAAGTATACTGTCATCAGGCTAGAGAGATGGCTTAGCAGTTAAGGACTTGCCTGCAAAGCCTAAAGACCCAGGTTCAATTCTCCAGGTCCCATGTAAGCCAGATAGATGCACATGGTGGCACATACATCTGGAGTTCATTTGTAGTGGCTAGAGGTCCTGGTGTGCCCATTCTCTCTACCTCTGTATCTAATAAATAAATAAAATAATTAAAAAAAATAATTTTTAAGGATACTGTCATCAACTGCTGAATGGTCATTATCTGTGTAAAATAGCCCTGAAAGAAGAAATACTGTTATTCAAGTTACTATAGCAGTAACCAAAACACGTTGATGAGTCATACACTAAAGGAAATCACAATGAGCTCTGAGAGGACTGTATTTTTCAGTCATAACTAATCCACAGGTGTCACAAGGATGAGATGCCATCTACTTTAAATATTTGGTATGCATTCATTCCAAATATTCATTATGATTATTTTTACTCAATTTTATTCAGTCCAGTATTCCTTACTGTGGTAGCCTTGGACATGGTTAAGGGTACCGGATAAAAATATTTGGTTCCATGGCTCAGCATATTTGGCAAAGACCACTGGGTACCTCTACCAGAGATGGATAATATGTTGAGATGCATACTGAAAGCTATAGGCTCACTGTCTTATCTGTCCAGTCTGATCTAACAAAATTTCATAGAGTGGATGGCCTATAAAAGGCAAATTCATTTCCCACACTTCTGGTGCCTGGGAAGTCTAAGGAGCTACCTGGTGAAGGATTTCTCCCTGGTTCAAACACCTGTCTTCTTGTGTTAAGACTTTTTTTTTTTTTTGTCACTGCAACCAAATACCTGAGATCACATCATTAAGAAAGTGCCAGTTTAGCTCTAAGCTTCAGTCTGAGGTTTCTTGGCTTGTTTCTAGGCTTGTGGTAAGGCAGGACAGCATGGTGGAGCAGAGCTGCTGACCACATGGCAGGCAAGGACACAGATGAAGGGCTGGGGACAAGGTGTATCTTTCCAGCACATGCTCCACCATGATCTACTAATCCAACTAGGCCCCATCTCCCAATAATGCCACATTATGAATCCATCATGAGACTGAATCCATCCAGAGACTGATTCACTCATGGAGTCACAGTCCTCATGAGCTTATCACGTCTCAACAGCACCATTGGCTGGGGACGCCTTCAACACAAGGCCTTTGGAAGGGCACTTTATATACAAACCCAATTACTCTACCCTCACATGGCAGAATGGCCAATGGACTCTCCCACCACTAATGCCACTCGAGAGGCCTCTGTTCCTATGACTTTATTCACCCCCTAAAGGCCACACTTCCTAATGTTATCATCTTGGAGGTAAGGATCTCAACATATGGATTGTGAAGACACATAAACATCCAAACCACACTACCCTCTATAAAGAAATACTAATCAAAACTTAACTATTAATACTGTTTTTAAAAACTTGAGCATTTTTCTTCAGCAGTATTGTTTCACAGTATACTTAATTATACCTTGCAGCATATCACTCTGAAGAACATGTTGCTACACATGCTCAAACTACTGTCTGTAAAACTTTTGTTCAGACAGTGTCTCATTATAAACTCTTCTAAATAATTCCATTGAGTCCTAATTTTTGTTACCATTGTTTTAAAGCTGATTCAATCAGGAACCACCCCCACAACTTGACAGAAATTGGTCTTTTCTATTTTGACATCTCTGATGTTGAGGGGAAAAAAATGGTCCAGGCTGGGGTCATCATTTGCCAGATCAGCAGCATTTTACAAGGCTGATCACTTTCTACTTTTCTATTTTAGCAACTACAGGATATTTCTAGTTCAGCTCTCTCACAAACACCAGAAACATCTCCACCAATAATCATCTCACACTCAGTATGTCCAAACTCAACTTCTTTCCCTCTTAAATCCATAAAACTTCCCCTATCTTAAAGTATCTTTAGTTAATAAAGGTTTCAACTTTGTGGGAGAGTAGACCTGCATATTAAAAAAAACGTAGTGTGTATAGCCGGTCTGCATTGCCCACTTACTTTGGTTACAGTTGATATGTCATGTAGATGAATACTGGTTCATTTATTCTATCTGATATCATCACATGGGAAGAAACCCTGTAGTAAACACATAAGATTAATTCCTATGCCTCATTTATTGATGTAGCATTCAACCAAAAGTCTGAAAACTCTGTAAAGTTTGGAATTGTCTTGTCCCTGGAATTACCTTTCTTTGTGTTTCTTTGCTGTTTTAAGTATCTTATCCTTGACTGTTATGTAAGACTGCAGAAAACTGCAGGTAGCTGAGAATGGTTTCGTCAGCAGTTAGATCTCCTTTGGAATCAGAACTAACAATTCTGGGTAAATTGAGATAGTTTAACAGGAAGACTCATAGGCATGTGGCTGACATACAGAAGCTACCCTTCCCCACATCTGCCAAAGGGAAGAGAAGGCTTTTTTTTTTCATCTCTACTCGATAATACCCAAGTCCCTTCACAGAAACTTTTAGGGATGATAGTCTTTCCAGAGGTTTAGTCCCTAACCTGAAAAAAAGTGACTTCTGCCAATTATTTACCAAGAAAAGAGCAAGGGTTCCAAAGATAGTTCCACCAAGTAACATAATTAAACTTAGACTTACCAGAGTTGAAGCTTCTCCAAAACCTTCACTGTGGTTTGCCTCCAATTTGCTGCCCAAGTTTCCTCTGCTTTTATACCCTCTTGGAATCTCAAAAACTTTTGCCTTTTGCTTTCCAGGAGTTTTACCTTCATTCTTACATTTTCTTTTTAATATTTATTTATTTATTTGAAAGAAAGAGGCAGAGGGGAGAGAGAGAGAGAGAGAGAGAGAGGGAGAGAAAATGGGTGTGCCAGGGCCTCCAGCCACTGCAAATGAACTCCAGATGCATGCGCCCCCTTGTGCATCTGGCTTACTTGGGTCCTGGAGAACGAACAGGGATCTTTTGGCTTTGCAGGTAGATAGATGCCTTAACTGCGAAGGCATCTCTCCAGCCCCATTCTTACATTTTCTGTCATTTCTTTGGGATCCATTAAATCCAATAAATCCATTCAGTGGAATGGAACTCATTGCTGGAACTGGGAAATAAGTCAAAGCCATGTACAAAAAATGAGCTCAGATCCAAGATCTAGCCAAATGTGGGCTAGAAGAGTGCCAATGCATATAAAGTTCTCTCCAGGTTATCCCTTCTATCTAGTACTAACTTCTCTTCTTACATTTTCTTTTCAGGTGGACAATTGAAGGGGGGATCTAACCACATACCAGCTGAAACCATAGAACAACGCAGGGGAAGGGCAAGAATGACTCACAACACCAGAAAAAGACTGAAGGAGATTCAACAGTCATTAGCCAGATATCCTGGCTCCCAAAACCTCATCAATGCCTAAAATGCAATTAGGGATCGCGGAAGAGGGGGCAAGTAAATTATAAGATTTTCAAAGAGCAAATTCACAATGCATGATAAACATTCCCCATTGATGAGGGTCCCTTTGAAAGTGGGAGGAAGGGGAGGAGGACAATGGAACCAATACTATGAATGTAAAATCAGAATAATATAAATAAAAAATATATATTGATTAAAAAAAAAAAAAAAGAGTGTTAGAGCCACATGCTTGGCCTATTTAATCCCAGTGTAAGACCCACATTGATGAGGGTCAGGGGAGGACAGGAAGGAGGATAATGGAGTCACCAATATGAATTTAAAATTAGAATAATATAAACAAAATAATAAATTATTTAAAAAGATAAAAAAAAAAAAAAAAGATACCACTATGACTATATTCAACCTGCCACCTGGAACTAGCAATGCCAGCATTAATACAATAAGTATAAATTTTCAAAGAACCACTCTATAAAGCCGTGCGTGTTGGCACAGCCTTTAATCAGCACTCAGGAGACAGAGGTAGGTGGATCACCATGAGTTTGAGGCCACCCTGAGACTACATAGTGAATTCCAGGTCAGCCTGGGCTAGAGCGAGATCCTACCTCGATAAACCAAAAAAAAAAAAAAAAAAAAAAGAACCACTCTATAGTAAAATTGGCACCAATCTCTTCTTTATTCTCCTAGACAATGATCTCATATTCCCCTGGTAAGTTCTCTAGACTGGTTAGCAAAAATCACTTCCAAAGAACCACCTCACAAATGCACAAATTGTTTTAATGCTTGAGACAGGATCTTAATGTACAGCCCAAGCTGGTCTCAAATTTGAGGTACTCTGCTTCAGCCTCTGGAGCTGGGATTACAGGCATGCATCACTATACCCAGTTAGGAATGTAGAAATTATTTTATGAAGAATGTACAATCTCTTAATTGGGTAATGTGAATATAGTTATTTTTAATTAAGTGATTTGAATGTATAAATTTTTAAAATATATTTTTACTTATAAGACTGTGTGTGTGAGAGAGTATGGGCACAATGGGGTCCCTCGCCACCACAATTTCCAGGTGCATGTGCCACTTTGTGCATCTGACTTCATGTGGATACTGGGGAATCAAAACCATTCTTTATAAGCAAATTCCTTTAACCACTGAGCCATCTCTCCAGCCCCCTCAATGTATCAATTTAAAATTAAAAAAAAAAAAAAAAAAAAAGAATGTACAAGTTCTTAATTGGGTAAACTAACTCACATAAACTATTATTATTATATGCTGGGCACATGTCTATAGCATTTAATTCAAGATTTAACTGAGTTCAAGAAAAAGTCCAATGAAAATTATACAGAAGGGGAAAAATTGATAAATACATTACTTTTGCAGAAAGTATAAATTAAGATACTTTATTGGTCATTTATTGAAATAAAGAACTTTTCTACTTTCTATCTTTATACATTCAATCCACACAAGCCATAAAGTCATTTACTGGGTAAAGAGGTTGTCAACCAACTTAATTCCAATTATTTTTATACCAAACAACTCACATATTCAAATCTCTCAACTTCTCTATTCTATCATAACCCAGTACCTTCACTTCAACATTAGGAAATGTACTTATACCTCTAAGGTATCTATGTAGCCAAGTACCCTTAACAGTTAATCATATATTAAGATTATATGATTCAGGGTCCATTTTCCCTTGAAAAAGTTATACCAAATAGCCAACAGAAAGATTTTAAAAAATGGAACAAAATAAATAAGGATTAATTATATAGATTTGAGTCAAAAAAAGATAATCAAACTAATAATATAAAGTATCCTTAATGCAGATTTAAAACTGAGATATATTTGACTCATTTGTCTTAGTAGGCTATATATGAAACTTTTCCCAATATAGCTACTTTCTTATTATCAAACAAAAGTAGGAGATAAAACTTCCAAGGGAAAAAGCACATAAATTTAACAAATTCATTTTCTTAAAAATGCCCAAAGGGCTAGAAATGTAGTTCTGTGGTAGAATGCTACCCTGGCATGCATTGTGGCCCTAGGGTCACTTCAATAACAGCAAAAAGGAGAAAAAGTAATTCTCAAAGGTGACAATAATTACAGTCTGTGCAAAGTATCTACTTTTTCTCAACCAGGCCTAATAAATAAATAGACTCTTCAAGCTACCAAATTGTGAGAAGACAATATAAACTACCAAATGTCAATAAAATAAGGACCTATATTACAGAGTTCTCAAGTTAGACAATATAACTTAATGGCCTATGATCAGCATATTCCCCATTGCTTATATATCCTTCAGAATTGCACAATACTATGGATAATAAAATGACAACAGAGAATATCAGGTTGTAAATATTTATATTTCTCTCACTCACACACAATATTATATGAGACATTACTAGTTTTAATATGCATCCATAGGATTAATACTCATATGGAGTATAATGTGGAAAAGTGCAGAACTAAAGAAGTCTAACTGCAAACAAAAAGCACACATTTCTTAGGATTTAAAAATATTGCACATAGTAAGGTTGCACAGAAATTACTGGCTGTTTTTACAAAAAGAATGAGGTATTAGTCAATATCTAGATAAAGGTAAGTGCAAGGAAGAAGAACTACAAACACAGACAAACCACATAAACTCGTATTAAGACCTAGAGTCAACAAAGAAGAAAACGTGTAAAGATGTTAAGTAGCTATGATTTCAACCTACAAAATCATTAGCCAGGTATTAGACACATAAACAATCTCTTGGCAGTATTTCTTAAATTTTCAATTTTTTCAGCATAACTATGAGCAATACAATCATTTCCTTTACCAAAATTCTTTCAGAGGCAATTAAACAAGACATTGGTCTCCTTTGCTCAATGACTCAATTAAAGAGCTTCATACATATTTAGCAACCCAAGCCACAGATGCTACAGAGCATGCAACTTTAAATTTGCAAAGGTTTCACTACAAAAACCATTCAGGTTCACACAATTTATGTCTAGAATAATTTTTAAAGTTTAATCTTTAAATAAGTAACAGACATATTGAGTCTTTTTTTGTAATGAAAATAGCCACATTAATAATAAGCCCAAGAGCAAGTAAAGAAAAAAAGATCTTGCAAATTCTTTCTTAAATATAACTTTCCTAATTAGGAAAAGTAATAGATTTTTGTCTACTAGCAAAATATGGCTGAATTTGTTAAAAAACAACTTAAATATACATAATAGCTATATCAAGTTGTGTAAAGTAAGTGAAATCATGCTCTTGTAAAACTAGTTCACAGAAAACTTGCCTTGCATCAAACACACTGAAGAAGAGTAAACTAGGTGGGCTTAGTGAAAACAGAGGAAAAAGAAACAAAACTATTGTCCTGAACAGTCAGTGTATGTAGTAACCATGTTTCCTCTTCGTTGAGTGACAGTCCTGCAGTGCTTGCTAGATGCATGAAATCTATTTTCAGTCTGTACTGTGTGACGATTGTTGGTATCAAAGCCACTAAAAGAAAACATTTTCTCCATATCTTCAAACATATCATCAAACAATCCACCTCCAAAAGAAAACTCCTGAAAATGATGCCTTTGTCTATTGGAGCCATCCTGGCGTGTTTGGAAATGACTTTCAAAGTGCTTCTTAGAGCGAGTGTTTTGGTTTTGGCCAAAAAAATTAAAGTCTTTAAATAAGTCATCAAAGTTGAAGTTAAATGACTGCTCAAAAGGACTTCCACTACCTCTTTGTCCTTTGCCATTATTTGTAAAAGCACTGTGTCCAAGTGAATCATACTCTTTCCGCCTATTAGCATCTGAGAGTGTTTCATATGCTGAAAGAGATAATAAAAGCCTTTTAGGAACTGAAGGTAAAAAAAAATCAAATTACATATATTCAAACCTCTTTAAGTACATGGTTTCAACTATATTTTAGGAGAGAATTGGATCACATCACAATATCACAAACACAGTAATTAAGCTAAAATGAAAGTTATAAAACAAGGCAAGGACTTTGCCTGTTTTACTACTATACTATCAATAGAACAATGATAAACACCCACTTGTTGAAGGAGTACCCAGTATTTGTTAATTGCTACCATTATCACAAATAAATATATGGGCAACAATTACAGGTTCTTCAATCTTCCTATTATTTGTGCACAACCATTACTTGTATACAAGAATTAAATTATCAAATATAAACTACAAGAATTAAGAAGGGTCTGGAGTTTTGGCTAAGGCATGGGCATAGGGTTGGTTGGTGCTTGCCTTTAATCCCAGCAAGACAGAAGGACCTAGTTGTTCAACTCTCAGCCTGAGCAGATCCAGGGGGTGGAGAGATGGCCAGTGGATGCAGAGCCAAAGGATCCAGGTTCAATTCTCCAGGCATCTGGAGTCATCTGGAGTCATTCACAGTGGCTGGAGGCCCTGGCGTGCCCCCTCTCTCCCTCTTTCTCTCTCTCAAATAAATAAAATATATTAAAAGGAGAAAAAGAATTTTCACTTCATAACTAGTTGAAGTCAATGTTGAATTCCAACTCCCTAGCCAGTTACCCACACACCACTAATTACTAAACGTTCAGGATGTGTAATTTGTTTTAGAACTAGTGAAGTCAAAATGTGCTTCCTACTTTTAAAGATGTAAGGTTCTGAAATATAGAACAAAAAATTTTACTCCAAATTTGTTTATATTAATCTGCATTCTTAATACTTTTCCTGAGTTGATTTCTGCCAGCCTTCAATTCTTTTTTATAGAGTTTCAGTGCTTTCATAAAAAAGGGAAATATTTTCAACATGTGTATCAATAAAATTACTGCAATTTATTGGAGAACCAAAAAAATCTAAGAAAATACATACAGAATATCACTATTTTCAGAATCCAAGTCTCACTTACCCTCCCATCGCCATAAAAATCTTTAAACATATATACACACAATTCTCCATACTTCTTAATACCATGAGGTCTCAAGAGGTCATTTACCTTCTGCAATCTCTCTGAATTTTGCTTCAGCATCAGGGCTCTTATTTTTGTCAGGATGGTACTTCATGGCCAATTTGTGAAAAGCTTTCTTGATTTGACGTTCTGAAGCAGATTTTGGCACACCTAAGATATCATAGTAGCTTTTTGAGGCAAGAATTATTTCTGTTATCATTAAGATGCAGATTGCAAAGATGAAAACTGACTGGGGAGTAGCCATTTCCAATATCCTAAAAAAGAATAAAAAAAGAACTTATCCCACAGAACTAATCTTAAAAGACTTTTTTCATTAAAAACAAATTTAATAAAGTATTCAGGATATGTGGTAACTCAAGATAGTATCAAAATGCTATGCATATAGTGTCGTGTACTCAATTCTATTGTTTTGTCAGTTTTAATACTTGTGACATTGTCTACTAAGTCTGTGTTCGCTCCGGAAAGGAAAGCTGAATGAGTGCTTTCTTAGGAAAGATTTCTACTAATTTAGAAATCCTAGGCTATTTACCTTGGTAATGAACTTTTTTTTATTTTTTTATTTATATTTATTTATTTGAGAGCAACAGAGAGAAAGGCAGAGAGAGAGAGAGAATGGGCGTGCCAGGGCCTCTAGCCATTGCAAATGAACTCCAGAATGCATGCGCCACCTTGTGATTCTGGCTTACGTGAGTACTGGGGAATCAAGCCTCGAACCGGGGTCCTTAGGCTTCACAGGCCAGTGCTTAACTGCTAAGCCATCTCTCTAGCCCGGTAATGAACTTTTTAACTGGAAAGTTAAGGACATTATTACTCCCTTTCAAATACAATTTTTTTTTAAAATTCAAGATAGCATTTCCACAACTTGCACCAGCTCGTCTAGATCTCCTGATCTTCTTTCCCTAGCTCTGCCACCATGCTTAGCTTCAGAATATAAGTTATTTAAGGAAGACTTTAAAATTGGGATGTTCTACTTTTTAAAAAACTATGCTTACATTTGTGACTACTTTTCAAAAAACTATGCTTACATATAAAATTAGTTATAGAAAATTTTAAGTCTTGGTGGAAAGGCAAAGGTAAGATGTTCTTCCATTTGGTAGAGTTCTATCCTTAGAAAGATTAAATCAAGGCTGGAGAACTACCTTAAAGTGTGCTTGCCTGCAAAGCCTAAGGACCCAGGTTCAATTCCCTAGTACCCATATAAGCCATTTGCACAAGGTAGTGCATGAATCTGAAGTTTCTTTGCAGTGGCTAGAGGCCCTGCTCCCATTTTTTTTTTCTCTCTGTCTCAAATAAATAATATTTTGTTAAAAACTATTTTTAAAAGGTTAAAACAATTTGGGGATTGTATAAATGTAGGCCCCCAGACGCTTAAACAAACATAAAGTAATTTCTGCTCGAGACTCACAATGGGTGGAATTTAAGATTTCTACTAAGGCTATAAGAGAAACGAACTAGTTTGAAAGAGAAGTGAATTATTCTTCGACTCTACAAACTTATCGGTGGATAAATTGCTTCCTTTTTTTAAGACGCTAAAAAAAAAAAAAAGTTTTCCGAATTCTTGATGATACATAGTTAATGACCTGGAACAGAATGAAGTGCAGTTTAAAAAAAAAAAAAAAAGTACCTTAATAACAACCTATGATGACATAAGGCGGCTGACGAAAAGGCAGCCTGGTTTGCAGAAACCTCCTGCCTTCCTCTCCTGTGGCCTTTCCAGGGGTGCAATTAGCAGGTGGATTGCGTTTTTTTGTTGTTGTTGTTGTTTTGCTTTGTTTCCTTGCAGTTACTCATGGTCACCGGTACCAGGGACTAAGTACAAGCCCCGGGCTGAAAGGACACCGCCAGAGCGTGTCGGGCCGACGCCGGCCACCTCGCCTGCGGGGCGGCTTAGCGAAGTGACAGCAGGGCGCCTCGCCCGCCGCTCCCCGGGCCGACACGTTTAAGTGCGGGGCAGAGGGACGGGGGCGGGAGTCCCAACTCACTTTGCCAAGAGGGCCACGCCAAGGCCGGACCGCCCGTGCCCGTGCCCATACCCGTGCAGGGACTCCCCGAAGGTGACACCCAGCTCGACCCCCAACACACACACACACACACCCGCTTCCGTCCGCAGCCCGGAGCCGTTTCGTCGACGGACCCGTGGCCACGAGCACGAGCGAGCGAGGGAGCGAGCCGGGGGGAAGGACGCTCGGAACCCCGCTCCCCGCCAGCCCCGCGGGGCCTCGAGCCTCACCCGTCCTCCGGCTCGCAGCAGCAGCTCGTCCTCCACAGAGCGCACGGCTTCGCGTCGGCTCCCGCGGCCGCTCGCACACCGACCTCTCGTCAGCCGCGGACGCCGCGTCCCTCCGTTCTCCCCCGGCCCCGCGCCACTCACTGGCGGGCGTCCGCGACTGGCGCCACCACCTCGGGGTGGGGAAGAAGACCTACCTACACGAAGCGCTTCCTGATTGGCTCGCGCCTCCCCAGCACGTGACCTTGGCGCCCTACGCGCACGTGGAAAACTGTTGTTGCCGTTAAGCCTGTGCGTCACTTCCTGCAGCACTCCGCCCCTCCCGCCTCCCCTCGCAAGAGGGCGGAACTCAATGCCGGCGGAGGCGGAAGTGAGTCGACGATTCCGGCGTTGGGCCCTGGGGCGCGGTCGCGGCGCAGGCGCAGTAGCTAGCTCAGGCTGGAGCCGCGGCCCCGCCTACAGCGTATAGCACCTGGCTGCGACCCTCGCCGGTCCTGCTTAGCCGGGGCTTTACACTTAAGTGATGCCCCGATATTGCGCAGCGATTTGCTGCAAGAATCGCCGGGGTCGAAACAATAAAGACCGGAAGCTGAGCTTCTATCCGTAAGTGGCCCGGTACCCAGAAGCATCATCCATCCTCACCTTTACGCCTTGTTTGGGTCTTGGGGAGGTGACCTGCAGCTGACACCTGTTGAATAAATCAGTGAGCGCCGCGTGTCCCCGACGTGGGCTGGTCACCGCGCGGCATGCACCGTCCGAAGGACACCTGTTCGCTGGCCAGGCATGAGGGGCCAGTCTGAGTGTTAACGCAGGAGTATAACACAGGAAAATTGGCACGGTGCTCAGTGTTTTATCAGAGTTCTCTGCCCGCCGCAGCTGAACTCATTTCTCCTTAAATAAGTATTAACCACCATTGCAACACCTCGAACCTGCTAACCTCGGTCGCACAGGTCGTATGTCATCCCATTTTTCTCCTGAGAAAACTGAGGCCAAAAATGATTCAACTGACCAACCATGAAGCCTCTGTATCGGAACTGGAATTATGACCCGTGTTCTATTTTTATTGGTACAGATGACAGGAAAGTTAAGTTTATTCTGAATGACTCAGATCACGAAATGTTTTCCTGAAGCTATGTAAATACTTAACTGTTGCTCAGCAGATTAGCCAAGAGGAGTGTCAGGCTGCAAAGCTGAACTTCCTAAGTTCAAGTCTTGGTTCCATTACATTGTAATTGAATGGCCAGCAAATTATTTAAGCCCTCGGTGCTTCATACTCTCATTTGTGAGGAAGTGATATGTACTGGGTAGAGAGGTAAAGCAGTACTTGGAGGAGATACATCCTGGATACAGATGAAAGCATACTTAAAATAATTTCAGGGTTGGAGAGATGGTTTAGTGGTTAAAGAGCTTGCTTACATGTCCAACAGCCCAGGTTTGAACCCCCATCACCCACATAAAGCCAAATGCACAAAGCAGTGTACATCATCTGGAGCTGCTTTGCAGTGTCAAGAGGCCCTGCCTAGCCCATTTATATTCATTCTTTCACTCAAGTTACTTAAAAATAACTTTAGATGGAACTGACCTGATTTTTTCTACTTCCTTCAAAGTTTTAGTAGTTATTTTGTGTATTGCATTTTACTTTGGTCATGGAGCAGTCATTCACTACTACCTCAGCTTTCTGTTATCTCAAGGAATGGGGGGGGGGGGAATTAATAGCCAAGTAATTCACATAGTATGGCTATATTGCCATAATTGTTTTCCTTGGATCCCTTCCATGAGATGCAGAGTGGTATTTGGGAGGAAAACAGTGGAACTCATGGTCAGTTGATATGTAAATATTATGATATTGTTGAGAGATTTGAGAGCAAGGGGGCCTCACTACCCCTTTGGGTGGAGTGGCTAAGGCATCAAAGTAGACTTTACCAAGGACTGTACAGAAGGAAACTCCTGAGAGCTTGAGTGTTTCCCATAAGAGAGAGAGAAAGAGGGTTGCAGGATCATGGCCCTGGAACTGGGAGTGTAAAGGTGGGAAAGACCCCGAAGTGTCAGGTCAAGCATCCTTAGAATTCACACCAGCGTTCAAAGGCAAGAACCCCGGAGAGGGGAGTTATAAGTAGGCAGACTCAGCAGTGAGGTTCTTCAAGCTACTGCACTAAGAGAGGGGCACATTATCTCATTAAGGGAATCTCTATTTCTTCTACCTCTAGCATGTCTGTAGGTGAAGAGTGGTCACTTTCCCAGGTGAGTGATTGACAAGACTCTTGGGATCAAAGGACTGTTCCTCTGGACAGGAGATCGGATGCTGTAGCCTAAATGTCTGCCTACCAACAACATTAATGGCTCTAGCTCTGAAAAAGCTTGTTGAAAGAATATTTCCCAGATTCATTTGGCCTTGAATTTGAAAAGTTATTTGAAATAATAACAGATTTTTTAAAAGAATGAATTAGTTTTTGTAGACTAAAAAGGTACTACTTTTTAATATTTTATTTATTTGAAAGAGAGAGACATAGAAAAAGAGGCAGACATCGAGTGAGTATGGACATGCCAGGGCCTCCAGCCACTGCAAACAAATTCCAGACACATATGCCACTTTGTTCATCTGGCTTTATGTGAGTACTAGGGAATTGAACCAGGACCTTCATGCTGTGCAAGGAAGTGCCTTTAACTGTTTGCTGAGCCATCGTTCCAGCTGCAAAGGTACTATTTTTAAGGAGGAAAAAATATCAAATGAATTGTTTTTCATCAATATGTGGCTAGCCTGGGCAGCATAGTGAGACCCTGTCTCAAAAATAAAGAAAACCTATTAACTAAAATAACATACAAGAGCCTAATGTTGAGAACTGCTTAAAATTGTAGACAGCAATCCATTTGATTTGTCATATTAGTTTAAGATACATGTAAAGCCAGGCGTGGTGGTGCACATCTTTAATCCCAGCACTTGGGAGATAGAGGTGGGAGGATCACTGTGAGTTCAAGGCCACCCTGAGACTCATAGTGAATTCCAGGTCAGCTTGGGCTAGAGCGAGACCCTACCTCAAATCACCCCCACACTAAAAAAAAGATACATATGAGTGAGAACTTGTAATTTATACAACATTCCTGTTGCTTCTAGGCAAGCTATACAATTAATCAGTAGGAAATATGAATAGACCTTATCCTCTGTAAGCAACACACTTTACTTGAAGAAACACTGGTGTTTTTCAAGCTATCTTCAGACAAAAATTTTGGCTGCATATCATGCCTCTGACTGCAGAGATGATATGACTGCAGTTGTGGTGAAGTTTTGGTAGGGAAGGTTGCCTTGATTTTGCAACCCTTATGGGCTAGGAATGTGGCACAATTGTAAAAAATACAACAAAGTTTTCCTTTTTCTCTGATTTTTTACATTGCAGGTTTCCTCTACATGACAAAGAAAGACTTGAAAAGTGGCTAAAGAATATGAAACGAGATTCTTGGGTTCCCAGTAAATACCAGTTCCTTTGTAGTGACCATTTTACTCCTGACTCTCTCGACATCAGATGGGGTATCCGTTATTTAAAGCAAACTGCAATTCCAACAATATTTTCTTTGCCTGAAGATTGTCAGGTATTGGAATAGTGGACAGAGGTCGGGTGGGGTGGGGGGAACAGGGTGGTGATGCTGATTAGAGTGCCACATTGTAAGGACAGTTGTGTGCATAGTGATCAGATAGAGAATATAGATTACTGTTGGGAAAACTTGGGAGAATAGCAACACTAATTTGTACTGTTATTAAAAGTATGATCATCTTTAAATAAGAAAGTAATGGGATTGTAATGAAAATATATTATGTATATGTTTGAAAATTGTCAGGAAGAAAGTTTTTTTTTTTTTTTTTTAAGCATACCTAAGGAGGCTGGGTAGGTAAGTGCTTTCTGTACACACATGATGAACAGAGTTCTGGTCCCCAGCACCGATGAAAAAGCCAGGTATGATAGTACACCCCCAGAACATGCTGCCTGGATAGTCTAGCTGAATCAGTGCAAGATGTTGTCTACAAAAATAAGGTGGAGAGCAACTGAAAAACACCCTGACATTGACCTCTAGTTTCCACATGCACACACACACTTGCATAGTACTCAAAGTTATAGTAAAATAGCAATACATTGAGAGTAAATCTACAAAAGTTTTTTTTTTAATTTAAAACTAATATTTTCTAGGAAAAAGACACTTCTAAAAAAAAGGCTCCGAAGAAGAAACTGGGAGATGAGAGAGAAATGTGCCTAAAGGATAAATCTGAAGAGTCATTTTTATCAAATGAAGCAAAGAAAAATATAGTTAACATACAAGTACTCCCTCAGCATGCAGAATTACATGATTCACCTGCCGTGGTGAAGCCACCAGCAGCAAAATCAGGAATGATGCAAAATAATATGTTAACTCCTGATCTACTTAAGCAAGATACTGAAAATCCAGAATCTACCTTGGAAGCCTCAATACACCAGGATGTAGGTGTAAGTGGTTTTTTCACAACTTCTGTGAATCTGAGTTCTACAACTATTACTTTGACAACTTCAAATTCAGAAGGTATAATTACCAGTCATCTTACTAATCCAAACTTTATAAATAATTCTGTGGAAATTATGTCAGCGCAGGAAAATCCATTTTTCTTCAGCCCAGCTGAAGAGTTAAATACAAATAAAGAATCTGTTATCGCCATTTTTATACCCACAGAAAATTCTAAACCTGCAGTTAACCTTTACATACCAGCCCCAAAAGTGGCAATAGAAGACACAGACATTGAAGACTCCTGCAAGGATGTGGACCGTGATGCAGAAGTTTTACAAATTGAACATTCTTACTGCAGACAAGACGTGAACAGGGAACATCTTTGGCAAAAGGTCTCTAAACTCCATTCAAAGGTCACTCTTCTTGAGCTGCAAGAACAACAGACTCTAGGAAGATTGAGATCTCTGGAAGCTCTTGTCAGCCAGCTAAAGCAGGAAAACTGGCTATCTGAGGAAACTGTGAAGATTATAGAAAACCATTTCACAACATACGAAGTCACTATGTTATAAAGAGGTTGTAGTAAGGCCACCATTTTATAGATGCTTTTTCCAGCTAAACCAAATCATTGTTAAGTGAATTTTTTTCCTGTAGATAAAGTTCTTACACAATGAAAGTGCTCTAATGTTACTCAATTGCATCCTATTCTTAATACGCTAATTATAAGACCACAGTAAGATTTAAGTCATAAAATGGGAAAACAAATGTATGGTTAAAACAGCCCAGACCAGATCAGGTCTGGTTCTCTCACTGGCATATCTGACCTGAGCAAGCTGTTTATCAAGATTGGCTCAGAGGGCTGGGAATGTGGCTTAGTGACAGCACTTGCCTAGTGTGTGAAAGACCTTGGGTTTGTGCAGTACTGGGAGTAGGCGAGGACCCTCAGTCCCTAGTCTGTAAAATAAGGGCACATCTAGATCATCAATAGTCTATTTATAGTTCCCTTTCTATTAAGATACTTTCCTTAAAACAGATTTTTTCCCATAATATATACTTGGTAGAAGTTGGATAGAATTTGATATTAATTATTAGATGAGGCTCATTATCGTTCCTGTGTGTTTGACCATTTGGCTGTAGTTACACATCTATATATAGCAAAATACCACTATTAGAATTTTATTTCAGTTGAACTCAGCTCCTAAAAGAGATAATTTAAATTTAAAAGAGTATATATTACAGTACTTTATCTATGGTGGACCATTATAATACATTGTCATTGAAGTTTCTCAGTATCCTATATTTATAAAATTATAAACCAAAAACTTAATGAAGTTAAATATATATTTTAGGAATCATTGTATCTGTTTTTTATTCTACGGTTTTAAAGTGTGTGCATCCATCATTTTTAAATCCAAAATAATAATGTAGGACTAAATATTATATATTCCCTCTATGTATATTTTAGCAAAAGTTATAAAGAAAAATCCCATAGTTAAGCACTTATCTTATCCTAAGAGAAAATTTTTTAGGACAGAAATATGATGGTGATATAAATCAAAATAGTTTGTAACCATGCTGATATTAAGAACAGTAAGTATAAAAGCAAAGACTGTTATGACAGTGTGAGCACAAAAGACTTGCTTCCTGCAAAGTGGAAGTCAGTATAACTGAGTAGTTACTGCCTGTAGTGTTAAGTTCCCGTCAGTCATAGTTTCTCCTTTGTTAAATGAAAAACTACTATTATCTAAAAAGATAGTTTTAGAATTCTGTAATGTAATCCATGTTTTTGGACCTGAAAAATAGGAGGTGCTCAATAAATTTTAGTTGGCTCTGAATCACAAATGTACTGATTATTTTGTAAATGGATGGTGGTTGTTATTACCATTCTTCACTTATTTCTTCAAAATAATAAAAATAGTTAATACTATGTAACTGTCAGCTAGTGGAAAAAATATTACAAGTGTTTTCATTAGGTGACCTTGGGGTAAAATACTTGAAATGAAGTATTCCCATATTGCATGTTGCTAATACTTAATTTAAAATAACTAATACAAGTGAAAATAACCTGGGTGTACATCATACTAATTATTTGTCTAGAGTAACAAGTTTTTCAGGAATTACGTATGCATCTAAAAAAGTAAAATATTTTCCTAGTTCTCAACCCAGTTAACCTCTAAATGTTATTTACAGATCTAGCCTGCTTTGTTTCTTCTTTGGACAATTAACAGGAGCTTCTTAATCTTGCATATATTGTTAGTCATCCATCCCCATATCATACTGGATTCTGCTGTTAGCTTCTTGTCTATAGACAAAAACCACTTAATTTTTCTAGCTGTGAAGTGTCAGGTTACTTTCTAATGCTTTTGAAATAAAGCCGGGTTTGTTAGCATGATGTCTGTGATCTTCTGTACATACTGTGTGTCCTTGCTTATCTTATTCTCTAGACTCAGCCAGTCTGTCAGAATCATACTACAGCTTTGATAAGAATGTAGCCCTCATTTTCAGTCATAATTGTTTACCCTCTACTCACACAGGACTTTTGTTTTTTTTTTTTTGGATTTTGTTTTTTTGAGACAAGGGTGTCCAGGCTAGCCTTGAACTTGGAATCCTACGTCAGCCTCCTGAGTGCTGAGATTAGAAACAGGTATGCACCATCATTCTTTTTTGTTACAGTATGATAGCATTTTCTTTATGTCACGAGTAGCTCCCTCACTAGATTATAGGCTTGTTAAGACTCTTCCCTGGATGCTCTTCCACAGTATGACCTTGCTGCCCCCATCCACGTGGAGTTATATCTACCTCCTTTAATCTAGGTAGATTTTATGATTTGACTCATAAAATGTAGATATTACACTGAAATTCCAAACTTGGCCCTTCATTGGCCTGGCATCTCCCATGTCCTGTGGTATCCTTCCTCTTCAAAGGCCAGATGTTGTATAAGATGTTCATCACGCTGAGGTCATACTGGAAACACCCATGCTGCACAGAGGCTCTGAAGGAGACCACAGATTCTCAAGTGCCAGCTGCTCTAAAAGAAGCCATATGTAGACGAGTGTGGCAGTGCACACCTTAATCCCAGCACTTAGGGACTCAGATAGGAGGATAACTGTGAGTTCAATGCCAACCTGAGCTACAAAATGAGCTCCAGGTCAACCTGGCCTTAAGTGAAACCCTACCTCAAAACTAAAAAAAAAAAAAAATTGAGGCCTGGAGAGATTGCTCAGTGGTTAAGGTTTGCCTGCAAAACCTAACAACCAGGCCTCAGTTCCCATATAAAGCCAGGTGCACAAAGAGGCACATGCATCTGGAATCCATTTGCAGTGGCTAGAGGCCCTGGCACACCTATTTGTCTCCTCTCTCTCTGCTTGCAAATAAATAAAATATTTTTTAAATCTATATGAAAGAAACAAAATGCAGTGGAGACAAACCATCTAGCTGAGCACTTCACACATTCCTTAACAAATGTGAGCAGAAGGCTTGTTTTAAGGTGATAGTTTTGTGATGTTAACTTGGCAGTAATGGATAACCAAAACCCTCCCATCTAGATTGCCTTCTGTGCTGCTATTGACTGTTATTTATCCTATAAAACTACCAACATTGCTCTTCTATTGGTCTCACCTAAACTACATTCCTGGTTGAACTAAAATATCTTTTTTCCTTTTCTGTTTGTACAATAGAATCTTGCACAAACAAGGTTAGACAGTTAACAAGGCAAAGCCAGGTTCTAACTGGAGGAAATCATACAAGTAGGCAGATATTTGAAATCCAGCACAAAAAACTTCAAATGGCAGTATTAATTTTTGTCTAGTAAATATTCTTCCTCTCCTGCCCCTACCTTTTACTCTCCCAAGGTGATGATGATCTCACATTTCATAGAAAAAAAATTCAGGTGGGAGATGACTCAGTGGATAAAGCACTTGTCATGAAAGTGTGAATACCTGCGTTCAGATCCTCAGTCCCAAAATAAAAGTTAGAAGCTGTGGCGGGCTTCAGCAGTCGCAGCACACCAACAGTGAGAGGAGGCAGAATTTCCCCAAAGCTCATGGGCCAGGTAGCCTGGTGATAGAATGGTGAATTGCCATCCCTGCTCCAAATGAGCAGAAGTGCAAGGTGAGGATAAGTTTGAAAGTTGTCCTGTGACTTCTGCATGTACATGTGGCAAGCACAAGTCCATACTCACATGAACACACACACATACACAAAAAAAAAAGAAAGAAAGAAATTGAACCAGGCATGGTGGCAAACACCTTTAATCCCAGCACTCAGAAAGCAGAGGTAGGAGGATCGCTGTAAGTTCAAGGCAACCCTGAGACTACTGAGTGAATTCCAGGTCAGCCTGGGCTAAAGTGAAACCCTACCTCAAAAAAAAAAAAAAATGCAAAAATAGAAGCATACTAGTGTTGGAGTTTGAATTGGGATGTCCCCATAGTACACGTGATCCCCAGCTGATGGCACTATTTAGAGAAGTTGTGGAACTTTTAGGAAATGGAGCCTTGCTGTTGGGAGTGGGTCATGAGGCTGGAAATGGGCCTTGAGGTTTCATAGCCTATTCACTCTGCTTCCTGACTGAATAGAATGCAGCCAGCCAGCTTTCCGTTCCTGCTGCCAAGTGCTCTTTGCTATGAAAGGCTATCCTCTGGAACTGTAAACTGAAATAACTCTTCCCTTTCCTATACTACTTCTTGTTGGATGTTTGGACCCAGCAACGAGAATGTATGACCTAAATTTCCTGTTTGGAAGCACTAATTTCCAACTTGCCTGTGCTTGGAGAAAGGGAATTTAAAGAAGTAAAGTGAAGTGAGAATATATGTGCAGGGTCCTGACACATAAGATTAATGTGCTCATAAGGAGAAATGCCACACAGGCTTTCCTCCATGTGAGGACACAGCAAGAAGACAGCCATGTACAAGTGAGCAAGAGAGCCCTCCCAAGAACCATGTGATCTCAGACTTCTGGCCTCCAGATCAGCAAGAAAATAGTTTCTTTAGCTGAAGCAAGTCTATGGCGTTTTGTTGTGGCAGCCCAAGCTGACACTTGTAAGTCAAACCAATGAACTGTTACACAATAGTCCAAGCTAAGATGTTTATAGCATTCAAAACAGTGCACTATTACACAATACTTCAAAGCTATGACATCTTTGTAATTCAAAAAAGTGATTACACAATAGTTCAAGTCAACTGGAGTCAAGTACCTAAAAGGCATTCCAAGAGGTTTTAAGGTTCAAGAGGTTTGATAACAAAGTACTACTTAATTTCATTTAAGAATATACAAAGTTATATGTTGCATATGTTACTATGCAAATGACATGTATGTCTCATGTAATTAAGGGCATATTGGTTTAGGAATAAATTACCACTGAGAAAGCTAAAAGAGGGGTGTGATCATTAAGTTTGTGTCAACTTGATCTGTTTAGGAATCCACAGACATTCTTCCTAAGTGGGTCTCTGAGGTTGCTTCTAGGAAGGATTAACTAAAGGAAGAATGCTTCCTCCAGGGTGAGCCCTTCCCCCAGAGTGGGCGGCCCCTCTCGAGCAAGGGCTTATCTAAAGAAGCTCTGAGAAGGGAAGGATCCCATCTGGCTGCGGGTGCTGTTTGCTGCTTGCTGCTTTCCAGTGTGGACTGAAGAACAGCGTGAAGTGAAGACGCCTTCAGTGCCGGATGGGGATTGTTGAGGCATCCAGCCTCGTGCATTGAGCAGCTACCGGGTTCCTTCAGTCTCAGGCGTGCAACCTGCTATTGTTGGAATGTCGTAAACTAATCCAATAAATTCCCTTTTAATACAATTCATTCAATCGGTTCTGTTCCTCTAGAGAACCCTGAGTAATACAAGGGGCTAGAATTTGTTTTCCTTTTTTAAGGAAGTATATGAGGGCTGAGGAGATAGCAGTAAAGTACTCACTTCAGTAACATGAAGATACAAGTCCCAAGCAGGGGGGCAAGCACCTGAATTCTCAGGATTGGGGAGGCAAAAACATGTATTCCTGGAGCTTGTTGGCCCACCAGTATAGCCCAGTTGGTGAATTTTAAGCAAATGAAAGACCTTGTGTCAAAAAGTCTGTCGGGCTGAGTGTGGTGGCACACGCCTTTAATCCCAGCACTCGGGTGGTAGAGGTAGGAGGCTTGCCGAGAGTTCAAGACCACCCTGAGACTACACAGTGAATTCCAGGTCAGCCTGAGCTGGAGTGAAACCCCACCTCGAAAAAAAAAAAAAAAAAAAAAAAAATGTCTGTTAGCCTCCTCCTGCTGTTACTGCTTTTCCCCTTCTCCTTCTTTGCTTGTGTGTGGTGTACGCACATGTATGTGCCCTTGTAGAACCCCATGCGCTTGCCTTGGCCAAGGAGCTCTCGCTTGGGGTGGCCAGATCATCAGCTTCCCTGTTCCATCACTTTTCTACCCACTGTTCTTTTTGAGCTGAGGTGTCTCACTGAGCCTGGATCTTGCTGGTTTTGTGAACTCTAGCGATTTCTGGGTCTCTGTCCTCTGCGGAAATGGATGACGTATGTGTATGTGGCATGAACTCAGGCAGTTTCATGCCCTCTCAGGCTCTCGTGTTTGTCCAGGAAATACATTTAATTGCTCAGCCATCTCTCCAGTTTGTAGTCTGTTTTTTTTTGGTTTTTTTTGGTGTTTTTTTTTTTTTTCAAGATAGAGTCTCATTCTAGCTCAGGCTGACCTGGAATTCACTCTGTATTCCTGTATTCTCAGGGTGGCCTCGAACTCACAGCAATCCTTCTACTTCTGCCTCCCAAGTGCTGGGATTAAAGGCGTGCACCACCACGCCGGGCCTCCAGTTCGTATTCTTTATGAGTACACCCAGATTGTCCTCTGGTCTTCTCTTGCAGACACACACACATATACTCCCACACATAAACACAAACCACACAAAAAAATGAACTTAATGTGTCAAAATTTTAATATGAATATTTAAATGATATGTATTTAATTTTATTGCTCTATTTAAAATGCTTCAAATTTAAAACTTAAATTATAATTAAAAGACAAAAGTATGTGTTAGGATTTTCATTAACTGTAATAGTCATTTAGTACGGCCTATGAGAATGAACTGTGGGAATGAAATATAAGAATGAACTATGAAAATGAACTACGGCAAAGAATTGTGGGAATACTTCTTATGGACCTTAAAAATAAATTTTCTGACAATATTTCTTTGAGATGTTGTTCTGCTAAGTTCCTGTCCTGTAACTTGCCCGGAAGTTAATCTTATAACCATGAATCAGCCTGCTTAGGACAATGTAACCAGATTTACTATGCCTTGCCTTGGATTGCCTTTGCCCTGCACAGCACAGATAACCAATATTGACAAGGAATATGAAGAGAAGCTGATGTGAAGTTAATCCATGCTCTTTGCACTACTTCCTCAGTGGCCTGGTTGTACTCTTGGCCCAGAAAAATGTGTGTGTGTTTGAGATATATTAACTACCATTCAAAAGGACAGACATTAAAAGAAACAAATTGCCCTCAAAAATGTTGAAAGCAATAGGTGGGCTTAAAGTGATAGCATCAGTGAACAGTGTTCTGGGTCAGCAAAATTCCACATTCCTGCTCTTAAATCTCTTCCTTTGTGCAAATGTTTAAAATTTTTTAAGAGCCAAAACTGGGCGTGGTAGCACACGCCTTTAATCCCAGCACTCAGGAGGCAGAGGTAGAAGGATTACCGTGAGTTCCAGGTCAGCCTGGACTAGAGTGAGACCCTACCTTGAAAAAACAAACAAAAAATTTAAGGTCCAAAGTTCCTATTCCTCACCCAAAGTTGTTCATGTATTGTTGGGGTTTTTGTTGTTGTTGTTGTTGTTGTTTACTGTTCATTAAAAACACAATGAGCTGGGTGTGGTGGTGCATGCCTTTAATACCAGCACTTGGGAGGGAGAGGAAGGAGGATCACCCATGAGTTCAAGGCCACCCTGAGACTACATAGTGAATTCCAGGTCAGCCTGGACTAGAGCAAGACTCTACCTTGAAAAAATCAAAAAACAACAACAACGACAACAACAAAATAATAATAATAAAACACAATGAGTGCCTGTCAACAGAAGCAGCAGCCGCAGGAACACAAAAGACGGTAACAGTGGCAGAAGCCCCAGGTTTACTCTTAGATAAAATAGATCCAAGAGTCAGTATCTATATAGGACAATGCTACAATTGAGCAGTTTATGCATTGACTGTAATGGTTTTGTTGTTGTTGTTTTCTTGTTTAAAACTATTTAAAAGAGAGAAGTGGGCAGGGAAATTACCTAGTGAAGGAGTTGATGAGAAATCCAATCAGGCATTGTGGTACTTAGAGTAATGTCCCCTCCACCACCACATACACACCAGGGGTCCACAGCCTGGTTTCCAGGATCAATGATAGTTACCTTACATTACATGGCAAAAAGGACTAAAGAAGCAATTAAGGTCACAGACCTACAAATGGGAAAGATTATCTTGGCTTATTTGGTGTGTCCAGTGTAATCACTTGAGTCCTTAAGAAGGGAGAACCTTTCCCTAATGGAGTCAGAGAGATGCAATCCGAAGAGTCAACCCACTTGCTAGCATGATCTAGGAAGAAGCCCAGAAACCGAGAAACATAGCAGCATCCAAAAGCTAGAAACAGCGCTTGGTTGTAGCTAGAAAACAAATAACTTAGTCCCCTAACTGCAAAGAACTCAATTCTGCTAACAAGCTAAGCAGAAAATCTTCCAGCACCTTTGATTTTAATTGAATGAGGCCTATACATTACTTCTAAAGGTGGATGCTGTTTTAAGCCACTGTTTGTGGTAATTATTAACAGCACCAATAGGAGATAACTTGGGTACTTTATCTATTTGAGATCAGCTTTCTTCAAGTTTGTTCGCCCCAGAATACCTTGAGTAAACCATCTTAGCTTGATGGTTAATTCACCAAAAACAGTTTTCTTCTTGAAACACAATAATTTATTTGGAGTTTGTAAATATTTAATAGCATAAGTGAAATGATTTATAAACTGTAAAAAGGCTGTGGAAATGTCAGATGTTGACATTTGATTTTTTATAAGTCTAAAAACTCAATTTTTTATTATTTTGTATTCTATTTATACATTTAGGCCTAATATATACAGAATATAAGATTCATTACTGCCCTGAGAATGAAAGAAGTCACAGTAATTTCCTCAATATTTTGCTTCTGTGGGAACACATAGGCATGATCCATGTAGCACTGCCTGGTGAAATTCAATTCTTGTCACCTGGGGTGGACAAGAGGTAAAATAAGCCATATATTTGCTCCTAATAACTACATTTCTAAAGTCAAAATATTTCCTAGAACATGAAATTGGTCAGTATATGTAACAGTAAATATTTCTCAATGAAAATTATAGTGAATATTCCTTGGATTATGAATGGGAGGAAATAAAATAAGTGTGGTGGGTAGATAGAAGACTGGATAAAAGGAGACTAGATGAGTGGATAGATAGATGGATAGATGATAGAGAGATTATACATGATGGATGGATAGATAGATAGAAAATAGAAGATGCATTTTGATGACTGTGCTTTCCTATAAAGTACCCAGGGCTGCAAACTGTAAAGAAGAAATCAGGTAAACATGGTTGTGTAACCCCTAACCTCTAGAACCAGAAATCCTGTGAATTGAGAGTCTGGATTTCTCATCCCATTTCAATAAATAGACCTTCATTACTAAAGGCCCTCTTGTTATTATATGTCAGGAATCAAGAACATGCTCATATCCAAAATCAGATTTTATTTGTTTTTAATTTAATAATTTATTTTTATATTTTTTAATTTTTATATTTTTATTGATACTTCCATAACTGTAGACAATATCCCATGGTAATTTCCCTTCCCCCACTTTCCTCTTTGAAATTCCACTCTCCATCATATCCCCTCCCCTTCTCAACCAGGCTCTCTTTTATTTTGATGTCATGATCTTTTCTCCTATTATGATGGTCTTGTGTATGTAGGGTCAGGCACTGTGAGTTCATGGATATCCAGGCCATTTTGTGTGTGGAGGAGCACGTTGTAAATCCTTTCTGCCACCTCTTCCACAATGGACCCTGAGCCTTGGAAGGCGTGTTAGAGATGTTTGAGTGCTGAGCACTCCTCTGTCACTTCTTCTCAGCACCATGGTGTCTTCTGAGTCATCCCAAGGTCACTGCCATCTGAAAAGAGAAGCTTCTCTAACCAAAAGTGAAAGCATTAATATATGGGTATGAACATTAAGAGAAGTGCTTACCAAGTAGTTTGGTGAGCATAGTGTATACATTTAGCCAGACACCAGCAGATGTTATACCCCAAGGGCTCATGACTACCTCTGTTGTAGGTTTTCAGTATCAGGGATGCATTCCCTCCCATGGAGTGGGCCTCCAGTCCAATTAGAGAGCAGTTGGTTTCTCCCATAACAGACATTCCACTACACCCATTGGTTCATTTGGCCTGGCTGGCCAAATTTAAGGCTTGCAGTGTACACTGTTATCTTCACTGGTGATTTCTCTCTCTGCCATTGAACTGCATGCAGCATAGCTTTTTCCAGGTTTCTGTCAGCTGGTCCACATGGAGGAGGCTTTCAGCTCAGCTCCAACAGTATTTCTCAATGATCTTGCAGCCCAAGTATGTAGAGTCTTCAGCAATAGTGTCTTACCATCTATTCCTGGTGGGAAACCAAGGACTTCAGCAATGTCCTGTAATGTTTTGGGGGTATCAGGGACCTCCTTGGCCAACAACTCACTGGAAGGTATCCCATTCCTGGCACTGAAAATTTTTTACTAACAATCTATGGCTTCTGAGTGTTCCATTGTCCAGAAAAGTAGGTTTCCATATGATTTATTCATACCCTCTTAGATTTTGATTATCCCTCTCTCTACCTTTCCTTTACTCAATCTCTTCCCCTAACCTCACTTAGGCCTTTTCACCCCCATTAATCTGTTCTTCTACATATATACAGTACCCTCCTATTAATTCCCGCCTCCCTCCCTTTCTAGTCCCTTTATATCCTCTTTCTAGCTTACTGGTTCTCCTACTAAGTTCTATTCCTACTCACATAGAAGTCCAATAATTTGTAGCTAGGATCCACATATGAGAGAGAACATGTGACATTTGGCTGTCTGGGACTGGGTTACCTAACTAAGTATAATCCTTTCCAGATCCATCCATTTTCCTACAAATTTCGTAACTTCATTTTTCTTTACCACTGAGCAGTAGAAAGTGGGGATGTGTGGGCGTGATTGTATGTCTATACGCTATGGTACAACCAGGAGAAGGGAGCGGAATAACAATGTTATTAAAGAGCAGAATCTGCATCTGCTATATGTAGTGCCATGCCAAAAAGAGTACCTAAAAGTAAAATTTAGAAATAGCTAATTAAGCATGGTATTTTGTGACATATAGAAAGAATCTGCATATATAATTAGATGGGTTTAGCTCTGTAGAGTAAGAAATGAACAAGGGCTACAGTTTTGTTTTGCTTTGTTTTTATAACCAGGGGTAGTAATTGGATATGGAGAATACCTCAAATATCATGTACTAAAGACTTGGTTACTAGCGTTTGGTGTTATTGAGAGATAAAAGCTTTAAAAGGTAGAATGTAGTGGAAAGAATATTAGGATGCCAATCTATCTCTGCCTTCCTCCTTTTCTCCCTCTCCCTCATAATCTCTCTCTCTCTCCATCTCTCTCTCCTACTAGCTTCTCCCAGTGGACTTAAGGCAATAAGAACAAGCAACCATTAACCAAAATAAATCGTTTTCTTCCATTTGTGCCTCAGATTTTTAAAAATATTTTATTTTTATTTATTTATTTTAGAGAGAGAAAGAGGCAGATAGAAAGATAGTGGGTATGCCAGGGCCTCTAGCTGCTGCAAACGAACTCTAAATACATGTGCCACCTTGTGCATCTGACCTACGTGGGTCCTGGGGAATTAACCCTGGGTCCTTTGGATTTGCAGACAAGCACCTCAAGTGCTAAGCCATCTTTCCAGCCTGGGTCTCAGATATTTTGTCACAGCAGTGCAAAGCCAATATACAAGGCTTGCAGAACAATAACTTCTAAGTATGTGCAAAAGCTATCAGCATACTTTTATTCACCTATCAAGACTATCATTCATTATTTTATCTAGAAAACCTTTATTTCCCCTTCAAGGTAACCTTCTTATTTAGTGTATCAGCTCCCTTTAATTATATTACCCACTATCATTGTTCCTTCTTTACTTGCTTTCATAATCTGAAATAAAAGCTTTGTAGGGTTTTGTAGAATTGTTTTGCTAGGCCTAGTTTTAGCTCTACACAAATATAGCAAGCATATGTTTGAGCCAGTTTGCATGTGTGTATTATTGCCCCATTATTTAGACATACTGTTAAAATATAACTTGAATGTAGTATAAAATGCTATTATAGATCTGAATGCGCACATACCATCTCGGCTTTGTGATTTTAATTAATCAGGAATAGAAGCAGGACTCAAAGAACAATTGGCTCATATCCAAAGCAGGGCAGATAAATTCTGCAGAGAATTCTGATGAACCTTAGACCCAAACTATTTCATACTTTTCTGGGAAGCAAACTGTAATGTTCAAGTTACTATATGAAATGTCAGAAAATAAATTCTCAAATTAAGTGTTCCTTTGGATCACTGGAAAATAATATGTAAGTTCAATTCTTGTTCCTTGGTTGCTGAAATATTCAAAATGAGAAGCAATGAAGCAGGACCCAATTTCAGAGAGAGCCTAATCTTTAGTTTGTTTAGTGCATGGTTCAGATTTTCCATTAATAAAAACGTGTGATGTTTAAATATGGACAGTCGACTAGAATATCACAAATGTGAAATGAGGTTAATTTTATTGCATTTGGAGTCTTGGTTAGTCTAGATGAAAATTAATTCAGTAGCAGGACACTAGAATGTACCTGAATTATAGATGAAAAAAGCCAATCTATTCAACAATGGTGTGCTATTAAAACATGAAATCTTTGAGGGAATGAGGGACAACAGGCAAAGGCCACTCTTCTGAATGATCAAACAATCCCAGAAAGTCATTACATAAAAAAATAAATATTCTGCTTTTGAATGTTAAGTAATATGTTAAACAAATATTTGTCACCTTACTAAAAAGCTGTGCTTTGGGTATCTAAAACATGTTCCAGCATATCAACTTTACCTTCCAATGTAATTTCCTTAATTTGGGAAATGATAACATGCAAAGAGAACAATGCTTATGATGTAGGAGGGACATAAAGTCAGAAGATTAAAGAAGCTGGCATGCTTTGGGAAGTAACCTCGTCTCCTTCGTGAGCTCACAGGATCACATTACTGAGTGTCACCATAGAAAGGCGTTTTGGAAGAAGAGTACCATAAACAAAACCTTCAACACCTGGGTGGGCGCTGTTGCCACTTGTAATCCTAACACTCTGTATACGGAGATACGAAACCCCTGGAGCAAGCTGGATAGCTGGGCGGCAGGAATCATCAAGCCCTGGCTTTAAGTGAGAGACTCTGCCTCAGTCAATAAAGTGGAAAGAAATTGAAGAAAATGTGCAATATCAACCTCGGGCCTCTGCATACATGTGAGCATACCAAACACACACACACACACACACACACACACACACACACACACACACGTTAGAAAGATTTAAATACAGTGGTATTGAGAGGTCTATTTTGGCTAAAATACCCATATACATTATTTCAACTTAGAGATCCACTCAGAGAGCCACAAAATATTTATTTTAAGACTCCTAGTGTTTAAATCTTTATTTTGTTTATTTGCATGTGTGTGTGTGCATACACACATGTGTATGTTTGTGTATGTGTGGCCAGGGCCTCTTGCCACTTGCAAAGGAACACTAGATGCTTGTTCCACTTTTTATGTCATGCTTACATACGTGGGTTGGGAATACAACCCTGGCTGGCTTCTAGAGCCAGCAACATTAACCATTGAGCCATCTTCCCAGCCCTCAAAATCCCATTTTTAATTACAATATAGAGTAATTTATAAAATGTGGACAGAGGAGCACTGGGAAGACAGTTCAGTCAACAAAGTGCTTGTTTCCCAAGAATCCACGTTGTGATCCCCAGTGCTCCATGCCGGGCATGGACGTGTATGCCTGTAATGACAGCAGTAGAGAAGTGAAGACAAGAGAATTACCGGGGCTTGCTGGCAGCTAGTAGACACATCGGGTGAGCTACAAGTTCAGAGAGAAACGTCTCAAAAATAAGGTGCTGGGCTTGGTGGTATATACTTTAATCCCAGCACTCGGGAGGCTGAGGTAGGAGGATCACTGTGAGTTTGAAGCTGGTTTAGGATTACAGAGTGAGTTCCAGGTCAGCCTGGGATAGTGAGACCCCACCTCAAAAAATCAAATGCTAAATCAAATGTTTTGTGATTTACAAGCAATAGGCTGGTTCACAAATTACTTTTGGTAAAAGCTTAACAGCTAATTGGGCTTAGCCTAAATTTAATTAATTGGATATTCTATGTGAGGTAATTGAGTATGTCTATTTGAGTTTTTAAACTTCATTTTGATTTTTTTCATGCAGAATAATTGTATGGTAATGGAAATTAAAATCAGTATCTAAAGTCAATGCTTTCTTTACTGCTCAAGGAAGGATCATCTTTATTGGATAATCTCATTTTAAAAAGATGGAATTTGGGCTGGAGAGATGGCTTAGCGGTTAAGGCACATGCCTGCGTAGCCTAAGGACCCAGGTTGAATTCTCCAGGTCCCACGTAAGCCAAATGCACAAGGGGATGCACTTGTCTGGAGTTTATTTGCAGTGGCTAGAGGCCCTGGTGCACCCATTCTCACTCTCCCTCTGTCTTTCCCTCTTTCTGTCTCAAATAAATAAATAAATAATTTGTTTTTTAAAAAGATGGAATTTGTTGCCATCTTTTCGGGGCATGCTGGAACTCAATACAAGATCCAGATGGAGTGGCTGGGGAGATGGTTCTGTGGGTAAAGCACTTTGCTTTCTGCTGGGACCTGAGTTTGACTCTCCAGAACCCATGTCAAGGCAGACACAGTAGCAAACATCTGTAATCTCATTGTTCCTAAAATGAGATGGAAAGTAGATGGGAGAATTGTTGGACGATTGCTGACAGCTAGCCTGGTGTATGCCACAGTTACCCATGAAGACATGCTGCAGCAAACAGGGTAGGTGGTGAGTTTTCCCTCTGACCTCCATGTGCACTCAGTGACGTTCAGACACACACACACACTACTAAAATGAATGACATTCTTCCATAAATTAACTAGCTCTATTTCATTCAGCTTTGAAGTAGCATTGTCAAATGGCCCAGATCACTGAAACTGGCTCATAGCCCATAGACTCTAAAGAAAATCCACTCTCAAAGTATTTATTTATTTATTTGGTTTTTAAAAAATATATTTTATTTATTTATTTATTTGAGGGGGACATGCCAGGGCCTCCAGCCACTGCAAACAAACTCCAAATGCATGCGCCCCCTTGTGCATCTGGCTCACGTGGGTCCTGGAGAATCGAACCGGGATCCTTTGGCTTTGCAGGCAAACACCTTAACCACTAAGCCATCTCTCCAGCCCTTTTTTTGTTTTGTTTGTTTGTTTGTTTGTTTGTTTGTTTGTTTGTTTGTTTGTTTGTTTTGAGGTAGAGTCTCACTCTAGTCTAGTCTCACTGTAGTCCAGGCTGACCTGGAATTCACTATGTAGTCTCAGGGTGACCTTGTACTCACGGAGATCCTCCTGCCTCTGCCTCCCGAGAGCTGGGATTAAAAGCATGTGCCACAACACCCGGCCTCAAAGTATTTTTTATTGCCTTACCAGAAGTCATTATCAAGAATATAGATTTATAAATACAATGGTTTGTAAATTCTAAAAATCATATATTCTAAAGCTCAATATCTAGATAAATTCTTAATGATAACCATTTTAGAAAGCTCATTTCTCCATACAGAGAACTTATGTTGGCAATGGAATTGCTTGTAAATGGCAACCATTGGTGAGAAATGGGAAGACAAAGTATGTCACTTGAATTGCACTTTACAATTATACTGTGATACAATAAAAGCTTTAATAAAATAAAAGCACTTTAATTTTTTTTTTTTTTTTTTTGGCTTTTCGAGGTAGGGTATCACTCTAGCCTAGGCTGACCTGGAATTCACTATGTAGTCTCAGGGTGGCCTCTAACTCATAGCAATCCTCCTACCTCTGCCTCCCAAGTTCTGGGATTAAAGACATGCGCCACCACACGTGGCCTTACTTTAATTTTTTATGTATAGAACCAAGATTCTATTATGGAGTATTTTTGTACACTAAGAAAAGATATTACCTTTTTCTATACCCTGGAGAGCTGATGAGTTTGTAATTGTTGCTACTATTCTTGTTTTTATTGTTGTTGCTACAGTGCTGGGGATGAAGCCTAGAGACTTGTACAGACTAGGCAAGCATTCCACCTCCGAACTTCAGTCATAGCTCATTTATTCTATTATCAACAAATCTTTAAGGAATACTTATTGCTTGAAAGAACTTTGCTCTTTTAATATTTTTTACTTATTTGCAAGTAGAGAGAGGTAGAGAGAAAGAGAGAATGGGCACGCTAGGGCCTCCAGCCACTGCAAATGAACTCCAGATGCATGTGCTTCTTTGTGTATCTGGCTTTACATGGGCACTAGGGAATCGAACCCAGGTTGTTAGGCTCTTCAGACAAGTGCCTTAACCACTCAGCTATCTCTCTAGCCCCTGAAAGAACATTTCTATGGTGTGAGGTAACAGTAGCATACAAACAAAATCATACCTATACTATTTTTTAAAAAAAGATTTTATTTTTATTTATTCATTTGAGAGACTGAAAGAGGCAGAGAGAGAGAGAGAGAGAGAGAGAGAGAGAGAGAGGAGATTGAGAAAGCATGGGAGTTCCAGGGCTTCCAGCCACTGCAAATGAACTCCAGATGCACAGCCACGTTGTGCATCTGGCTTATGTGGGTCCTGGGGAATAGAACCGGGATCCTTTGGCTTTTCAGGCAAACACCTTAACTGCTAAACCATCTCTCCAGCCCATATCTATACTCTTAAACACATTTTTAAATTTCAAATATATAATGTGAATCAGTACTATGAAGAAAAATAAATCAATATTATGGAATAGAGTAGAAGATGTAAATTATTGTTGAGATACTCAAGGACTGTCCTTTAGGGAGGTTGACATTTCAGCAGAGATATAAGTGCAAGGGAAATTCATAGAAATACCTGTGACCATTCCAGGCAGAGGAAAGATGAGTGTCCTTCCTCGGCTTGTGCTCTAATTATGTTCAGGAAGCTGATTGGGTTCAGTCAATGAGGACACTGGCAAATGATGACCCCCTTTATGCCATGTTCAGGTGGTTGACTGCTTCACCTCCCAGGGTTCCCTCTCCAACACTCTGTCCTCTCCAAGAACTATAATAATGCTCTCCAGTTGTCTGTTCAGACTTTCTGTTATTACCAACTCTGAGATACTACCTGTTGATCCTTAGTTATATGCTCTACATTCTATCCACACTCTTAAATAATCCCTTTAAAAAAATAAAGGTACAGGGCTGGAGAGATGGCTTAGTGGTTAAGACACTTGCTAGCAAAGCCAAAATACCCAGGTTCAATTCCCTAGTGCCTATGAAGCCAGATGCATGAGGTGGTGCATGTGTCTGAAGTGCGTTTGCAGTGCTAGAGGCCCTGGTGTGCTCATTTAAAAAAAGGTACAAGTAGGGCTGGAGAGATGGCTTAGTGGATAAGGCGCCTACCCACTAAGCCTAAGAATGCCAGTTCAATTCTGCAGATCCCACATTTATCCAGACGCGTGACACAAGGGCGCAATGCTGCATTTGCCCACAAGGGGGCACACGCACCTGGAGTTCATTCACAGCTGCTGAGAGGCTGCTAGCATGCCCATATCTCTCTCTCTCTCTCTCTCTCTCTCTCAAAAAATAAAAAAAAAAATTGAAAAAGGTACAACTATATGTTATGAAGAAGTTTAGGGATCTAATGTACAACTTAAGGACTATGTTAATTGTAAGATTTTTGTCACAAGAACAGATTTTAGGTACTCTCGGCTCCAAAAGGGGTATCTGAAACCTACTGCTGAAAACTCCATATGCTTTGGTTTCAGGATACTGAGAAATCAAGCTAGATTAAGCTGAATGCCTCCTTCCTACCAACTTGCTGTCTTGCTACTGGAAAGGACTATGCAGCCTACTGGGGGAGAAAAGTCATCAACAATCATAACCATCAGTGGATCCTGCAAGCTATGCAACTGGTCAGCCATGCAAGTGGACCCACTAGTGCAGGATTGGCACTGTGATCTACTCCATGGAATAAATCCATGCCTGATACTGAAAACCTAATCAAAATCTTATGGCTAGGAAGGTCATAGCTCTAGGGAGTTGGCGGGGAGTGAGGGTTACTACTAGTATTTAATTAAATTGATATAATGTGCCCACCAAATTTCCCTTTAAATATTTGTCTAATGCCCACATATTAGTGTTACTCTCACTTTTGGTTAGTGATAGTAGTGACTTCTAGGGAGATTCAAAATTCATCAAAGTGCTGAGAAAAAAATACCCTTGAAGGCTCAGGGACCATATCAAAAGAGGTAGCAGAAAAAATGTAAGAGTCAAAGAATATGGAGGAGTATGTTGAAATACTAACTTCTAGATACAAAGTGGTCGTTGCATTCATGACCTCATAGCTGCCATCATTAGCTGAACAAGACCTCTATAATGTTGGGCTTTTTAACATGTTGTCATGGATGATGGAGGAAGGTGGGGAAAAAGCATGAAATGGAAGAGAGAATCGTTGTAAAGAAGAGCAGGCTCCGTGGAGTACTGATGAGGGAGGACAACAAAGGAGAGTTGTGGGAGTAGATAATGTACATTTTCAGAGGATAAGACAGCCCAAGTTAATTTTGCTCCCAATTTGTACCATTCCATGCCTCTAGAACCATTACAGAAGTTTAATAAGTCAATAAGCCTTGTAGAATATTAATATAGGGACACTTTTTTTTTTCTGAATACTTTACAATTCCCCATTTTGGTTCAGCATCACATTTTGTGTATGTAGAGTCTGAACACTGCTTTATATCCCACAATACTAGGAAGATTCATTCATAAAATCTGATAAAGATGAGGCTGAGTAGGGAGGAACGTAATCTTCAGGAAAAAGAAATAGTTATTGGTGAATCCATTAAGAAAGAAATCTCTGGATCATATTATCATCATTCAGGCCTGATAGCTCTTTCTTTCTTTCTCCCCACCCCCATGCCCTCTATTTTTGACATAACATTTACATGTGACATATAATGGGAATATCATATCTAAAGTTAAAATAATCAAGAACACAGCCTAAAAAGGTAAATTTGGCAAATGAGGAAAGAAAGTATTTTAACCAGCCTAAAATCACAATTTTAAATTAGATTAACTATATGTTTTTCCTCTTTGTCTACAATTAGTGATCTGTGAAATATATTTCATACTTTGAGAGTTTGAAATAATGTAGCTTGTCTTCGGTCCAGTTTGATTTAATAGTTATAACCTCATGAGAAGTGGTGAGTTCTAATCTTAGGAAAGACTAGTAACTCTTATTTGTAGATAACTAATTTGTCCTGTTATCCTAGTATTACACCAGATTTTAGTTTGAGGAAATAAATGGAACATTATATTGATGCAGGAATACGGTGCAGGATTTTGGGGTTCAGGAGGGATCTGCCAAATTTAATTTTATTTATTTTTGGAGAGAGACACAGAGAGAGAGAGAGAGACAGAGAGAGAGAGAGAGACAGAGAGAGAGAGGGAGAGGGAGACAGACAGAGATGGGTGTGCCAGCAGTCTCTCAGCTGCTGTGAACGAAATCCAGATGTGTGCGCCCCTTGTGGTCAAGTTCGGCATTGCGCCCTTGCCTCACTTTGCATCTGGCTAAATGTGGGACCTGGAGATTGGAACCAGGTTCTTAGGCTTAGCAGGCAGGTGCCTTAACTGCTAAGCCATCTCTCCAGCCCGGATCTGCCAAATTTATCAACCTCAAGTTTTGGTCCTTATCCTATGTTAACAAAAAATTGACTTATAAATAAACTCAATAGCTGAGCATGGTGGTTCACGCCTTTAATCCCAGCACTTGGGAGGCAGAACTAGGAAGATCGCTGTGAGTTCAAGTCCACCCTGAGACTACTGAATAAATTCCAGGTCAGCCTGGGCTAGAACAACACCCTACCTCGAAAAACCAAAGGAAAATAAATGGACTCAAAAAGGATAAATTTTGAATTATTCAGTTTATTTAAGGAGAAATCATGAAGTTTATTTAGAGTAAATTGGGGGGTCTAGGAAAAGGCTGGAGCAAAGTCAAAAACACATGGAACATAGGACCCAGGAGCTTGTGTAGAAGGATTTAGAAGAAACACAAACTCATGTGGAAGGCACAGCATAGTTCAAGAGCTTCATTTAAGAGGAATAGAGGTCTAGGAAGAGGCTGGAGCAGAGCCACAAGTACTGGAATATAGGATCCAGGAGCTTATGTAGGGAGATTTAGAAGAAACACACACTCATGTGGGAAGCACAGCATGTGCCCTAAGCCTCCCCATGGAAGAAAGTTAACAGAGTAAGGGGTAATCGCTTAAGAATAAGAAAGAGGGGCTGGAGAAATTGCTTAGTGGTTAAGGTGATTGCCTGCAAAGCCTAAGGACCCAGGTTCGATTCCCCAGTTCCTATGTAAGCCAGAGGCACAAGGTGTTACATGTGCCTGGAGTGTGTTTGAGGTGGGTAGATACCCTGGCTCACCCATTCTCTCTCTCTCTCTTTCTCTCTCTGTGCCTCTTTCTGTCTCTCAAATGAATAAATAAAATATATTATCAAAAAAGAATAAGAAAGAGAAAGTACCAGAGCAGAGACCAGAAATTTCAGATGGGAAAGGCGTAGTAAAGAAAGATACCCCCACAATTACCCAAGTTTAGAGAAATTACACAGGTAGCAGGCCCACAGTTTAGAGGAAATACCCACATGGGAGATACAGAGTGTAAAGGGAATGAACAAGTGGTGAATTCAGAGATCAGAGAAAAATAATACATGTAATGAAAGTGAGAAGTTACCCCAAGCATAAAGCAGATAGAGGCAAGCAGAAAACTACCCAGGTCAAAAAAAAAAAAAAAGTGTTCTCCCCTACCTGGCCAGGCTGGATAGGGGAAAGCCAGACTAACATGTGTCCAGACAGAGATCACAGAGAGAGAGGCGGGGAGAAGAGATCAGCACAGGCAAGCCTTTATAGTCAATTAAAAATGGATTCTTGCCGGGTGTGGTGGCGCACGCCTTTAATTCCAGCACTCGGGAAGCAGAGAGGTAGGAGGGATGGCCGTAAGTTCGCAGCCACCCTAAGACTACATAGTGAATTCCAGGTCAGCCTGGGCTAGAGACCCTACCTGGTGGGGGTGTGTGGGGGCGATTCTTTAGTCAGACTCAGATGACCTGATTGGTTTGCAGATTCAAGGAGGCTGACCAGTGTGCTACACTGTCAAGACAGCAGGGGGCGCTTCAGCAACTGTGGATGAAACCGGATCCTGAACAAGTTCCATTCCTGCCAATACAAAAAAGCATCTTTTTGTTCTCTTTGGGCTACTGTCCTGAACTATCTGCCTATAAACTAAAACTATCTTACTACTATTTTCCCTCAATATTACTGATGAAATCAAATAACAAAATAAGATTACTTTAAGTTAATGTTGAACAAAATTGTCTTTTTTCATATACAAAATATTTTTAGTGATAAGGATACAAGCAAGAGGTCAGACTTACGAGAAATCAGAATTCTGTAGGTTTTAAGGGCATAACCAAATCTCACTTTATAATCAGATACGGAAATAGGACTCAAATGGGAATCATTTTGTAATATTGCCTGTCTGATTCTCATTTAATCAAGAAAATGTATCTTTAAGTTATAAAATACCATAAATGTTGTTGTCATTGGACATTAGTTGCTTTTCTATATTTTGGATAAGAAGAGTTAGCCCAGGTTATTTGGGTACCCCTAGTATGAGTCAATGGGGTTAAAGTTTCTTAAAGGTAGCTAGAAGACTGTATGCTATTAGGATTTTTAGAGTTTTTAATTTGTTATATTTTAACATTTTTAATATCAATAGAAACATGGTAATCCAGCTGATTGAACCCAGCTAATATTCTTTTATTTTTTTCTTAGTAGTAAGAAGTTTATTGGTTTGGGCCTGTAATAGTTTGGATCTACAAATTTGATACTCCAAAATGGAGTCCTTTTGGAAGCTTTAAAATATTGTTGTTAACTTAAAGACTGAATAATGAGAATGCTTTTACCAAGGTAGTAGGAAAAATTTGAATCTTTTTAAACATTTACATATTTAAGGACTTGGTTAAAGTAAGTTAGGAAGTATTGGTAAGTAAGCAGTCATAACAAAACCGTGATCAATGAACAGACATTCCAACTCCCCACAATTACAGAAGTTTAAATCAGTCAATCAGCCCTATAGAATGTTTAACATAAATGTGGCTTTTTTCCCCCTAGGAATTTCAGTTCACAGAACCAAAGACCTTAATATAAGCCTGAAACTCTGCAACTGTAAGTCCTTTAAGATACAGGCAATCACTTTCTGAAAAGGACTCAAATAACTAAGGAAACAATCCCAAGAACTGACAGATAGGATTGCATGAAGCTAAAGGCTTCTGCAGAGTAAAGAAAATAATCACCCAGTGAAGAGACAGCGCACAGAATGAAAGTCTTTGCCTGTTACATATCTGACAACTGTAATCATAGCACTCTGGAGGCTGGGTCAGAAGGATCACTATGAGTTCAAGGCCAGCCTAGGTTGCAAAGTGAGACCCTCTCTCAAAAGCAAAATAAAGAGGGGCTGGAGAGAAGGTTTACCAGTCAAGGCACTTGCCTGGAAAGCCTAATGACCCAAGTTCAATTTCCCAATACCCACATAAAAGCCAGATGCACAAAGTGGCATATGCCTCTGGTGTTCATTTGTACCAGCTGGAACCCTGGTATAACCATTCTCTCAGTCTCTCTCTCGTTCCTGGGCATGGTGGCACAAACCTTTAATTCCAGCACTTGGGAGGCTAAGGTAGGAAGATGACTGTGAGTTTGAGGCCAGCCTGAGACACATAGTGAATTCCAGGTTAGCCTGGGCTAGAGTAAGACCCTATCTTGAAAAAAACAAAAAAACAAAGAAAAGAAAAGAAAGAAAAGAAAAGAAAAGAAAGGAAACGAAAAGCAAGCAACATTGTGGTACATGCTTTCAACTGCTCTTGCACTTTCATTGGATTCCTGCTGGTGTGGAGGCAACCTGCATGTCCCGGCAGGTTTTCTTTGAATTTCTGGACTCTTCTGATAGAAACAGTTTCATTCATGCTTACTACCTCGATTCTCTGACTATTCCCAAATATTTTGGAGCTGGGAGAGGGGCTGAAAAAGTACATTTTTGTGAAGAGTGCACTACCTTGGCTCCCACTTTGGATGGCTTCACACTTTAACAGAATACCCAGCATTTGTACCTCGACTGCAGACTGTGTTGAAGACCCTTTGATTGTATTCTCAAATATTTCACAAAAGAAAGAGAGAGCAGCCTGGAGTGGTCTGAGCCATGCTCATCATAAATATGGGCTCTAAGTTATAACAAAAATGTAATATTTTGAATCTGTTTTCTTTTTAATCTACTACATGGGTCAGGGCTTCGGCACCATGGCACCCAAACAACCAGAGGGCGCTGAAGCCATTGGCTCTGTCCTAGCATATTTTAGCCAGGAAGTACCTGAAAAACTGAACTAGGGGCCACACAATATAATTAGTTAAGTTTAGTCCTAATAGAAGATGGATAGAAAGTCATAATTACCTGATAATGTAGTTATAATGTGGAGAACATGTGAGGAAAAATAGGAGAAAACACTCTATGATCAACAGCTGGAAAATATCAGATGTTGCCTGGCCATCAGATTCTAGTCATCTTGTTTTTGTGTCCAACAATAAAACTAAATTCAGGATCTTTTTATGACTTTGTGGAAATACAGGAGTAAAAACAGGGAAGTGTTTAAAGACTGCTCATGTGTGTGTGTGTGTGTGTGTGTGTGTGTGTGTGTGCGTGTGCATATGCGTGTAGGCACAAGAATGTGGAAGCCAGAGGTTGAAATTGGGTGTGTTCCTCAACTGGTCTCCACTTTATTTTTACTGAGGCAGTGCTCAGAGCCCACCGTTTTAGCTGGTCTTGCAAGCCAGTTTGTCCTGAAAACAAGATCCCCAGTCTCTGCTTTTCTGCTGGGATTACAGTGAGTGTGCTTTCACTGTGTGCTGGGGATCCACTCCAGTCCTCATGCTTGTGTGACAAGTGCTTTCTCAACTGAACCATCTCTGTGGCTCCTCATCTGCTCATTTTGATCCAATTGTGCCATACATTTTAAACTGTAGTAGGATCTTGATAGTGTTGGATAGCTATGACATCCTTTGTGGAATCTGGGATGCTGCATTCGGTCAGTGTTAAAACACTGGTTACTGATGATGGCCCTCCTGTGTCTTGTAAAATTGTCTCCAAATGATGAATATTTTCTCACTGCACCTCTTAAACTGGGACTACAGCAAAGGCAGAGATGCCTGCAGACATATACTGGATATGAGCATAGAAAAGAGGGCTGGGTGATGGCTTAGTAGGTAAGAGCACTTTCCAAAAATATAGGCCTGAGAGGGCCTCAGGCTGACTGAGGTCAATTTTCCAGGACCCATGGTTTAAGCTGGGCAGGGCCATCGAAGCCTGTAACCACAGTCCTGTAGGGAGAAGACACCAAAGAGTTGTTGAGGCTTGTGGCAGCTCCAGATTCACAGAGACTCCATCTCAAAGAAATACACACATGAGGGATAGAGGAAGGCATTCAACATTCTCTTCTGGTTCCCACATGCCTGCTAGCACATCTGCATATATAAGTGCGTACAACACACACACTGATTAATGTCATATATGTTCTGAATGCTCCACTGACTGGTTGTTTACACCTCACTTCCTCTCCTTAAGCCTGCCTATCAATGATAGACAATAATGAAATTAGGGCTGGAGAGATGGCTTAGCAGTTAATGTGTTCGCCTGCAAAGCCAAAGGAACCGGTTCGATTCTCCAGGACTCATGTAAGCCAGATACGCAAGGGGGCGCATAGCATCTGGAGTTCATTAGCAGTGGCTAAGGGCCCTGGTGCACCATTCTCTCTGCCTCTCTATCTCTTAAATAAATAAATATATTTAAAAAATAATGAAATTAAACCAGTGACTAACCCTAAAATAGCTTTTACGTGGTCAAGTGAAAGGAAGAGACTTTCCATTGATTAAGCTTAGCAAGGAAGGCATGCCAAAAACCAACACAGGCTAAAAGCTCTTACTAGTTAGCCAATTTATGAATGCAAAGGAAAAACTTTTGAAGGAAATTAAAAGTGCAACTCCAGTATGATGACAAGAAATTATTTACTTCTTCAGCCCCGTGACCAAAGCAACTTCAGTAAGGATGGTTTATTCTGGCTCACAGCTCAGAGCTTCAGGGCACAGTCCATCCCAGCAGGGAAGGTATGGCAGCAAGAGCTGCTCTAGCTGTGGTGGCAGGAGGGTGAGGCAGCTTGTCACATCGAGTCCATCACCAGGAAGCAGAGAGATTAGTTCTGGTGCTCCATTTTCTTTCTCCTTTGTATTCAGTTTTGGCCCTCAACCCATGGAATAGTGTCACCCACACTGAGGGTGGGTCTTTCCACTTACCCTTTTTAGAATCCCCCTCACGAAGACACCCAAAAATTTTTTGCTGATTCTAAGTCCCATACAATCAGGATTAACCATCTCAAGCCTTATTGCTGATGCAGAGGAAGTTTCAGTCATCTGGGTAAAAGATCAATCCAACCATAATATTTTCCTAGGAAAAACCCAATCCAGAACAAGTCACTAATTCTCTTCAATTCTGTGCAGATGTAAAGAGATAAGGCAATGCAGGGGGAAAGTCTAAAACTATTAAACACATGACCCATGAGGTTTAAGAAAGAAGTTCTCTCCATAACACAGGTGGAGCAAGTGCTGGTGTAGAGGCTGATGGTAGAAGATAATTGATTAAGGCAGATATATTACATAGCTTTTCAATGTAGCTTCAGCATTTCAAAGAATAGGATGACTCTTGTGAAGAACTAATGAAGCTGGTAATTTTAAGTTGAAGTCACTACTCATTTGCCATTCTGAAAATAAAAGGGCCCTTTTATTTATTTATATTTATTTGATTTAATTAATTTTTTATTTGAGAGAGACAGAGGGAGAGAGAGAGAGGAAGAGGCAGAGAGAGAATGGGTGCGCCAGGGCCTTTTCAGGTGCTGTGAACAAACTCCAGACACATGCATCCCTTTGTGTGCATGTGTGACATTGCACACTTGTGTCACTTTTGCATCTGGCTAAACGTGGGAACCAGAGATTTGAACAAGCATTCTTAGGCTTCGCAGGCAGGCGCCTTAACTGCTAAGCCATCTCTCCACCCAAATTTATTATTTTATTTTTTAATTTTTGAAGCAGGGACCAGCCCAGGCTAGTCTCAAATTCATAGTCCTCCAGCCTCATCATATTGAGTACTGGGATTATAGTCATGTAAAACACCCCCATCTGAGCTAGGACCCTTAACAGTGATACTAGATCAGAATAGAGAGGTAGTCAGTATTTTCCTTTTTAGTTGATTTTAGATTATACCAACTTACTCGTGTTTTCTATGATTATCCTGCCAAATGGGAACATAAGATCCATAACTGAAAATACTGGAGATGAAATGAATTTGTGCTAAAAGCCTATGAAGTGCTGCAGGCATTTTATTTTGTAGAAAAGTCTTGATGGAAACCAACTGCTACAAATACATTGTTTCATGTCCAGATGAATCATCTAGGGGCACTGAATGTTTTCAAACATATCAGATAGTGCATCTCGTGAAATGTGTTAAAGTGATTTAAGTGGGAGGAGAGCGAAACTGTTGGATATTTATTTTGGGGAAGAGATTTTATGCTTTGAAATATAGGGTATTCTTCACATTTCTCAGGTCATTAACGACAGCAATATTCTAGCTCTTTATGTAGTTACTATGAAATACAGCACTGAAGCCAGAATTTTAAAGAGGTGTTCCTGGGGCTAGAGAGATGGTTCAGTTGTTAAAGGCGCTTTTAATGCAAGCGTGAGGGCCAGAGGAGACCTGAGAGACCCCTAGAATTGGTTCCTCAGGATCAACATAAATAGCTGGGGATTGCCAAGAGCATCTGTAGAGAAGCAGAACTGAGAATCACCAGAGCTTTCAAAAAACAAAATGACAAGCTCCAGGTCAGTAAAAGACTCAGGCTCAAATAAGAATGGGCAGTGGAGTGAGACACCAGATGGTCCTGCTCTGGGCATCACAGGTTAGCATATCCCAATCTTTGGGAACAAACAGATACTTAGAAGGCACTTTGACATGCTGTCTGATTAGAATAACCACAATATTAGGTTACCCCAGGACCTAAGTCTGTAGCCATAGACTTTTAGCCTGATTTATAGTACCAAGGAACATTTCTCTCCTATGGAGGAACCTCAAGTCAAATTGAAAAGCAACTGGTTACCCCCATAACTTTCATGTCTCTATTGCACCCATGGATGGATACATCTTGTCTTGCAGTTGCTTATGAAGTACATAGGATCCCCAGCTTGGTATGATTGTTGCTGTCTTTTCTCCCATGGCAGCTTGCATAACACCTTCTGGCATGAAGAAAGCTAGACAGTTGGGAGTGAGCTTCTAGTTCAGTTCCTACTTGATTTCTTTATGTCCTGCACAGTGTGTGGCATTTTCAGCAACAGGAACCTACCATCTAGTTTTGGTGGGTAACCAAGAGCAATGTCAGTAGCCAATATTGTTTGAAAGGCCTCTCTGACATCCCTGACCAACAACTCACTGGAAGGTACTTCATCCTTGGCATTAGGAGTTTTTCTTATTACCCTATGGCTTCTAGAAACATATAATTATTTTGACTGCTGAAGCTGAGACATAAAATTCTGAGTAATTTTCGCAAGTAAGTGGCGAAGCTAGAACTGGAGTTCAGTCACCCTCACTTTAAAGCAAATGTTCTTCAGAGGCACTGCACTTCCCTGAAAAATCTCTAAGCTCCCCAAACCATCGAAAGCATTAAAGGCAGAGTGCTCCTTGCTGCACTGGATCCTCACTCCAGTTCATTCCTACTTCCAACCAGTATTGATCTGCTTGCTGCATTGTCCAGCCTCATTGTTTTCCTGTCTTGTACTCCTCTCCTCTTCTGGCCAAAGCTTTGTCCCAAGACAAATTCTGTGGCTCTGTGGGAACTATTTTTGTTTGTTTTGTTTTTGCTTTCAGAGGCCCAATATGTTAGGACACTGCTAAAGCACTTGGAGTACATTGATCATGCTGTTCAATCACTGGCCACAGATCATAATGCTTGTCAGTGATTGAACTGGGTTTCTGAGAACATTCACCAGCTAAAAAAGGGAGGCCAGCAAAAGTAATTATATACACAGTAAGTTTCTTACCCAGTAAGTAGGAAGATCAGAATTCCAACCTCATCTCTGAAGTTGTAATTAAAATACTGATGCTTGTTTACAGGAAATTGTAAACAAAACTGGATATCGGGCCATTTTTAGATGTTTTCCTGAATTTTAAAAATTTTATTATTTATTTGCAAGAAGTGAGGGGGGAGGGAAGGAGAAATGAGCACACCAGGGCCTCCCACCACTGTGACTGAACTCTAGATTCATGTACCATTCTATGCATATGGCTTTATGCAGGTACTGGAGAGTTGAACCCAGGCCATCAGGACTTGCAAGCAAACCCTTAACTGCTAAGGCATCTCACTAGCCCTTTTCTTGAAATTTTTAACTGGATAAGAAGATTTATGAATAAGTAAGGAAAAAATGACTCACAAACATACTGGTTAAAGATGTGAAGATAGCCCAGCGAGTAAAGCACTTGCTGCGTAAATAGGACAACCTGAGTTTGACCCCTAGAACTCACATAAAGCTGGATGTCAGCAAGAAGCTGTACTCCCAGCCATGCTGTCACGAGAGGAGAGGTGGAAACAGAGAATCCCCCAAGCTCTCAGGGTCAGGGCCTGGAGTTAACAGTGGTGAACAGCAAGAGACGCTGTAGCAAGCAAGGTGGTAGGTGAGGACTAATCCTCAGGGTGCTCCTCTGACCTCCAATGCCACTCCCTGGCATATGTGTGCCCACACGCATGAACACACATACACACAAAATATTTTTAAAAATTTGCTTAAAGTAAAATGTAACTCAGATGCAAAAGCAATTAAATAAAATATAATGTGCCATTAAGGTTTAAATTTTAACTCCTGTGGCAAAACCTGAGATGTAATTATGCCCAGAAAATTGCCTCATATGACTGGCTTATTTTTCCACTGGCTTAGGCCTTCTGGGTAATATCCTAGCAGGAAGTTAGATAAACTGGTCTCAAGCCAGGCAGGACTCTCTAAAGTACAAAGGTAGGTAGCAAAACTTTAAGTTCATCTTTAAGGAGGAGAATGAATGTTTTGTTAAAAGGTTAAGGAAGAAAACACCTCACAACGGTGCTCATCACCTCCTTCGTATCTTGCCCTCGCTGTGCCAAAAGAAATCTACTTCAAGCATACATTTCCCTATTGAACTTTTGCCTTAGTATCAGTGACTCAGATCACCTGGAAGATCAAGCCCAATTTCAGCTTCAACTCTCTTGCAACCCTTGTATTCACCAGCAGATGGAACATACTGTCACTTGCGCACGTACATCATGGTGAGCATTCATTATATTCTTATCTCATTGTCTTTGATCACATGTCCCTTTCCCTGTAAAGCTCTCTTCTCTTCACCTTTATCCACTATTGCTATCTACCTTCCTTCTAATAATGTCATCTTTTAAGACTTAGCTTATACGTTCCCTTCCCCAGTTTGTCTTTTTTTTTTAAATACCTTGTGCCTGAGAGGTACTTTATTTATTTATTTATTTGCTAGAGAGAGAGAAAAAATGGGGCACCAAGGCCTCTAGCCACTACAAATGAATTCCAGACGCATGTCCCATCTTGTGCATCTGGTTCATGTGGGTCTTGGGAACCTGGGTCCTTTGGCTTTGCAGGCAAGCACCTTAACTGCTAAGCCATCCCTACAGCCCCTCAGTATGTCTTTATCTTGAGTTCTATAAAGGGTTTTCAGCTGTTGACTTCCAGTGAATCACTGGTGGAAGCACAATACAAGGTACTTGATAAGGTTAAATCAATGGTTTTAATTCATTCAAAATGCATTCCCCAAATATTTATTGAATACCTCCTAAACACAAGGCCTTGGTGCCAAAGGTAAAACTAGATAAAATCTTTGTCTTTTAACTATATAAAGCTAATCATATTGATTTTCTATTACCACTGAAACAAAATACCACTTAGTGGCTTCACAGATCAGAAATGCAAGTAGTGAGATGGTTTCCCTACTGTGGGTCTCAGAAGGAAAAAAAATCAAGGTATCAGCTGACCTAGACTTTCATTTTTTTTTCAATTTTTAAATGTTTTTAAATATTTATTTATTTGAGAGAGAGAAACAAAGAGGCAGATAGAGTGGGCATACCAGAACCTCTAACCACTGCAAACAAACTCTACATGCATGAGCCACTTTATGTATCTGGCTATGTGGGTACTGGGGAATCAAACCTGGGTCCTTAGACTTCACAGGCAAGCACCTTAACGGTAAAGCCATCTCTCCAGTCCCTGACCTGGGATTTTATATGAAGGTTCTGAGAAAGAACGTGCTTTCAAGTTTGCTAGTTAATAATTAGACTCATTGGTTTCTATAATAAATACATTCTAATAAAATAATTTCTTTAAAAAAGTTTACTGAATTGATGGAAAGTTCCTTCCCTGCTGCTTGTTGGCTGTTAGCCTAGAGCGTCTCTTGGTCCCTCAAAGCCTTTGTGAACTGACATTCCCAGAAGAAAAGTTGCACCTGTATTAAAGATTCTATACAGCTGACTAATTAGGGTTTCTGTGATTATAGAGAATTGCAGTATTGCAGATCTGTATCCAAACTATCTTGAGGTATCTTTAAACCCCTTAATAGCCTTTTGTGACTATCAGCAAACCTATGTGAAATGTACTACCAGACTACTAGCTTTGGCCAATCCAAAAACTAAAAATGTCATCAGACATCCCCTGATACTTACAGCAGAGAGTTCCTTGCTGGAATCTGATCTGCCCACCAGTATAAATGAAAAGAACCATCATGTATGAGTTCCCTTTGGTCTGTGATTATAGACATTTAAAAATATTTTATTTATTTATTTGAAAAAGAGAGAGAGAGACTGCCAGGTGTGGTGATGCATGCCTTTAATCCCAGCACTTGGGAGGCAGAGGTAGGAAGACTACCATGAGTTCAAGGCCACCCTGACACTACATAGTGAACTGTGTGTTTTGCACAAGTACAGGGTTTTGCAGAAGTACAGGTTTAGCTGGGTAAAGTGTGCTGGGCAAGGGACAAGAAGCAAAGGTTGGAAGACAACAGAGTCAGTGCTTGTCAGGCCTGTGTGCCTTATTCTGTGGAGATGCAGCGCTTGCAAAAGCTTCTTAACCTGGGAAAACACATGACTGGATTTGCAGTTTTGAAAGAAGACTCTGGCTGCACAAGAGACGAGGTTAGAGGTTAGTCCGAAACTGCAGAACCTGACAAACAAGGAGGCAGCCTGGACTCAGGTAGTGGGGATGACAATGTGGAGCTGAAGAAAGTTGCAAGCCGTGATTCTGTAGGATCAAGCTTCAGGATTAAGGGAATGGTGGTAGTCAGGGGAGGAAGAAGCAATAGGAGAGCTGAAAGTTGCTTGGATATTTCTGACATGGAGGGACATCTAGATATTTGACATTATCTAATTTAATGAATGAAGGCAAAGGAAGAAGTATGGTCAAACTTTAGTCTCCTCTTGTTAAACAGCAACAAGGACAGACACAGCTCTACACTGTAGCCTGCGACAGCCAGAAGGGGTCCCGTAATGTTTTAGTGACGTCAGGTCCTCAGCTGTGATGCAGAAAATAGTTACAGATATGAGTGTGGGGGGGCATATTTGTGTGTGTGTGCATGGGGGGGTGTGTTACTGGTGGTCTTGTTTGGACTATATTTCTAGGTTCTTGTTGTCTGACTGAAAGCTGGAAAAGCTCGCCCAGCAGAGCAGCAGGAAGTTTTCTTTAAAGAGACAATGACAATGCAGGACAAGAAAGCAGCAGAAGACAGCTGAGTTACTCAAGAGCATCCCACTACTGGTTGGGGCTTTCTTTCCCCCCTTCAGGAGGAGTTGGTTGCTAGGGATGGGTAGGAGTGGTTTTGTTTTGATTGGCAGCCTTGGGTTATGTAGCCTTTGTGCACTGTACATGTCCTTTCCCATGATGTATCGAATTTAAATCATATGCACAACTAATCATACCTAGGAATAGGATGGTAAATAGAGGATTTTCCCTAAAAGTTCACTCCAAGGACACAGTTTACCTGTGTATGCACCCAAACTCAGTCCAGGTTGAATTAGCCTCTGGTTCCAGGTTATATTCCAGGATGCGTCTGAATTGGAAACTAACCACAAAAGGGAAGGCTGCTAAGGAATTAGAATGAGTTACTACGGCAGAGTGACTAGTTGCTTTGTTTGAAGAGGGATTTGCAGGTAGGGATCTCCAGTAGCTAAAAGCTTTATTTGGAAAGAGGTATATGTGTAAACCCAAGCAGAGTCCTGATTTGCTGGGCTACCCTTCAGCTTGTTTGCCTGACTCAAGGCACGCAGGTGTGCACGTTTGTGTGCACACACCCATGTGCCAGAGGACAACTGTGAGTGTTCCTCAGACACGCTGTCTAACTTTTACAGAGACAGAATATTTCATTTATCCTGGAATTCATTAATTAGGCTAGACTGGATGGCCAGCAAGCCACGGGGATCCTCCCATCTGCACCTCCTTAGTGCTATGAATTACAGGCACACTCTACTGCAACTGAACTCAGGTTCTCTTACTTGTCATCACTCCGCAGCCTAATTAAATGACATTTTGACATAGGTTTTAAGCACAAGGCTTAAGAGAAGGAAAGAGACACTGGCGAAGAAAGGAAGACACACCTGAGAGGAAGAGTATGGACCTCTCTAAGAGAGACTTGCATTTCATTGTCTTTACAATAGTCATACATAGGATTCTGGTGAGTTTTCACGCTAGTATCTTCAAAGGGCTGCTAAGCAATTGTGATCGTTAGATTGTTATCAGCTTGATCAGATTAGGAATCAAGTAACAAATTATCTCTTGAGAAGTTCTGTGAGAATGTTTTCAGGAAAGATTAATGAAGACAGGAAGACCTCCCCCCAAAGCAGCCTTTTGGTGGTAGACTATATATAAAATAGCTCCAGGAGAACCCAGAGCCTTTTACCTGGCTGCCTGTGCTGTTTGTGGGTGCATACATCTACCCTATTGCAGCTACCCTTTTCAACATGGACTGAAGACCACTGGCTCTCCAGGAACATCTGAGGCCTTCAGGGCCAGTCCCAAGTGCTGAGGAATTCAACCTCAGAGCCTGAGCAGCTAATGAGTTCTACAACTCTCCAGCTTGCAGAGTTGTGGGATGGCCCAGCCAGTATGCTGTAAGCTAATCTAACAAATCCCCTTCGTAATACGTATTCATTCTTAGGTTCTGTTCCTTTAGAGAACCTAAATAAATCACAAGGTGGTTCCTGAGGTGAACCTGGCAGGATCTCGGTTCATAAGGTAAAATTCTAGATTACAAGGATGCAGGAAGGCAGGATATCTGCACTACAAACAAAATAGTCTTGTTTGAGGCCCCCAGACATTTTCCGGGATGAGACCCTACCCACGCACTTAGGCCTTAACCCTGGTTATTTGCTATTTTAACATAAAACATATAAATATGAAAACACTAGTATCACTACGTCGGCAACCTTCACGGAAAGTGTTAGTTGTACTGGGATTTCTGTTTAGCTAGCAAGATGCTTCAAACGAGACTCAGGGATGAGGAGTTCCTTTCCCTTCCTGTGTCCATACTTTTCCCTGTCTTTCTACCCTGCCTCAGTCTAATGCTTTTGCTGAAACAGGTGCCATCCTTGGGTTCTAAGCCCAGTTCTAGCAAAAATCTTGTAGTTCAGTCTAAAAGGAAACTCCTCCCTTGATAACTGGTCATCCTCACCTGCCTTCAGCAAGAATCTGGTTAAGTCTGTTTAGCAAGAATGTCTCACCTTTAAAGTCACCTTTTAGTAATTTTCCATCTAATGACCACTCCCTGTGCTCACTGGTTCTAGATCCCAGCTCTCTTTCTTGTATTGGGGTTTGAGCCTCTTCTCTGTTGTAACAGACCTGAATAGTCTTTGCAGCATTTCAACAAATGTCAGAAAACTTTAACAACGGTCAAAAATCAAGAACTAAAGTTACTGCCACACTCTTCTAAGTTTTAATTTGTGGCATACATCCTTTAACTATGGTGTAGTTAGAAAACAGGTGAACCTAATGCATCGCTGGGCTTGGCAGGCAATTATGAAGGACACAGTCCAGCTTCTTTGCTCCCAAATGACTACAAGCTCCCTCTCCACTCTTCCTTCCCTCCCTCCCCCTAGTCTTCCTATATAGCCTGGCTGGCCTAAAACTTACAATCCTCCTGCCTTAGCCTCCCTAGTGCTGGTTTTCCTTAATGAAAAAAATAAATATATTATCAGTGAGTTTGGCAGCTCATGAGACTCTCTTCCAAAATTATTTACAGTTATCATCATGCGGGTGGAGATTGCTACAGCACTGACCCTGTAGAAAGTGAACCTTGAGTACAGAATCTACTGTTTTTTGTAAGTAGTTAACACTAGAATTAACCAGGGGTAGTGGCACATGCCTTGAGTCCCAGCACTTGGGAGGCAGAGGTAGGAGTATTGCTGTGACTTCGAGGTCAGCCTGGGACTACAGAGTGAGTGTAGGTCAGCCTGGGTTAGAGTAAGACCCTGCCTCAAAAAAAAAAAAAAAAAAAAAAAAAAAAAAAAAGGCAAACACTCGATTCATTGTGGATTGTAGTCTGCCTTCCTGACATTCATAAAATATCGGAAATCGAACAGAGGGCTAACTATGGAACCATTGGTAGGACACTATTATCTTCAACAGGTCAATAGATGCAAAAGAGCTTTTAGTGACATTTAGACTTGGTGACAATACCTAGAAACGAATAAAAATACGTGTCAGGACGATCACACCCGGAGAATGAAGGTTAACGCAGCCTACTCCCCAGGAAAGAGGGAGGCACAGGCCACGAGCAGGGTCTTCCGGGACATGGAGGCCGAGGACCATCTCAGTTGAAAAAGCAAAACACCATCAGCAAGCACCCTCACGAGACCACAAAAAAAAAAAGAAAGAAAGAAATCACAAGCGGCCCCACCGCCAACCACGCCTCTCGGGGCGTGCCCACGTACACAGACTCCTCTTCCTCCCGGGGCTAAGCTCCACTGCGCATGTGCCGACTGATGATTGACAGCGTATCCAACGTCCCGGTAGTCTCTGATTGCCTGACGTCACTTCCGTGGGGCGGGGCTTAGCGAAGGGGGCGGGACTCCGCGGAAGGGGCGGGGCTCGGGTCACGCACGGAACGTCTGTTTGGCTTGGGAGTGAGCTAGCTGGGGCGGTTTGCACGTCAGTCGTGACGGGAGCAGGTCGCCGCCGCGGCGCTAGTGTCTACGGCTTGAGCCCCGGTAGGTGTCTGCAAGGAGGACGAGCGTGATGCGGGCTGGCTGGTGGCTCCGGGTGGTCGTGGTCCGGCCGCGGAGGGTCTTCTGTGTGCCTCTGCGTGGGCGTTTGCAGAGTTAGGATCGGGGAAGAGCCCCGGCCCGGAATGACCAGCCGGGACGTTCGGGCAGGTAGCCCGGCCCCGGAAGCGGCGCGGGTTCGGGGCTGGGAAGGGGGCCGCCCGCGTCGTCGCTAGCTTGTCCCCCTCCGTGGGCGCTGTGAGCCAGCCCCGCGGGCGTCGTGCTGCAGCCGCGCTCTGTTTGGGTTCCGCTTGCCCCGCCCTTGTCCCACCCTCACGGCTCAGGGCTGGCTGTCACCGGCTGTCGCTCGTTCCCTGGTGGCTCTTGAATCTTCTCGGGCGTCCTTGACGTGTCAGCGTGCACCTTGTGCGCTCCCTGTTTTCCCTACCAGCGATTGCTTTTCCGCCGCACGCACCCACCTCGGATCCCACCCCCCACCCTGACTGCTGGAGGCTTCCGCAGCTTGAGATGTGCGTGCTCTTTTAAAAGTTGAAGATGCTGTATGAATCACCGGGTTGCGTTAACCCTGTGTCGTTTCGGTGGCTGTGCTGGTGTGGGGGGGCGGGAACCTGTTTTCCACACCCAGTGCTTTAAAGAAGAGCGAACCACTGGGTTCATATTAAAATTTCTCTGGCAAGAGTGTTGTGAGTGGCAAAAGTATGAAAGGATGTCCTGTTCTATACAATAACATAATGCTTCAAGACAAAAATATTGAGGTCTTGTCATTTCTTTTTTTCTTTTTCTTTTTTGGTTTTTCCCAGGTAGGGTCTCAATCTAGAACAGGCTGACCTGGTACTCACCCTGTAGTCACAGGGTGGTCTCAAACTCACATCGCTTCACCTACTTCTACATCCCAAGTGCAGGGATTAAAGGTGTGTGCCGCCACACTTGGCCTTGTCATTTCTATTTTTTAAAATTTTTTAAAAAAATCTTTATTTATTATTTGCAAACAGAGAGAGAGAGAGAGAGAGAGAGAGAGAGAGAGAATGGTGCACTAGGGCCTCTAGCCACTGCAAACGAACTCCAGATGCAGGTGCCCCCTGTGCATCTGGCTTACATGGGTATTGGGGAATCGAACCTGGGTCCTTTGTCTTTGCAGGCAAGTGCCTTAACCATTAAGCCATCTCTCCAGCCCTCTATTTTACCCTTTTCTTTTTTCTATCCTTTCTTTTCTTTTGCTTTTATCCCTTCCCATCCCCCTCCTCTCTTTCCCTTCTCTTCCCCTTTTTTTTGTATAGATATATAAAATAGGTCTAGGGCTGGAGGGATGGCTTAGTGGTTAAGGCGTTTGCCTGCAAAGCCAAAGAACCCAGCTTCGATTCCCCAGGACCCACTTTAGCCAGATGCACAAGTGGGCGCATGTGTCTGGAGTTTGTTTGCAGTGGCTGGAGGCCCTGAAGTGCCCATTCTCTTTCTCTCTCTCTCTCGTTCTCTCTCAAATAAATAAATAAAAATAAAAAATAGGTCTATAATTCAATTACTTACTGATAATAAATTATAGTGAAATGTATTTCAAAACAAGTTTCTGATATACATATAACTTACCATTTATTAAAGATGAAATCAAATTTGTACACTAACAAAGGAATGAACCCCTCCAAGGCAAATCTCAAGAGAAGTCACTTAAGGGACTATCCTAGAGTACTTTTTAAAATACTGTTTTTGGGTTGTTGTTTTTTTTTTTTAATTTTCAGGGACAGGTATTTTCTGGATCTGAAGTCCTAATTGTTGAGAGCTCAAAAAATGGCAAAAGTAGACTTCAGGATATTAAAAAAAAATACCATTACAACAATGAAATATTAAGAATATTAAAGTCTGAGGATTTTTTTTTTCAAGTACATTAAACTGAACTGAGAGTTTATGCTTCCTGAAAGGCAAATATGGTATCAAGTTCTCTTGATATTTTGAATTGCGTATGCAAACTGGCTGTCCCTAAAATGTAAGAACATTTTGTTTCATAGTTTTTACCGCTCTCACGTGGTACTGTTGATCATCTTTTTCTATTTCTGTATGACATCTAAGTTAAAATCTGTGGGCAGTACTCCTCTGCATGATGCTGTGCTCGAGGAAGGATCAGTTTCACTAGTATATCACTTGTTCCACATGCAAAGCTGCCACCAGAACAGCTTGTACCCCGAGCTGTTTTCCTCCCCTAGTGGAGGCTGGGATTTTGCAGAAACCTACAATTTACTTCACTTGCAGAACAAAACTTTGTAAAGAGGTCAGTTAGAACTCTTGACTCTAGACATCTTTCCCGTCATTTTTCAGTTCTGATCTTTTATGCATTCCTCCTGTATTTTATTCTGTTTGTTCATTGCTTTTAAAAAACTTGCCGCTGGATTTTTAAGGAGGTCTTTCCTCTGACACTTTCTTGTTTGCTTAGAGTGTTTACTTTCTACTCTGTTCTACCCATTATTGTTCTCTCTCAAGCAACAGTTTTAACTTGACACCCAAGGAATACTAATGGGCCTGTGGATATATTGAAATGTCAAGGAAATATAGAAGACATTTGTATTTAAGCATTTGTTAAGAGTGACGAGCTTTTATCAGGTTCTGTTATCTCTGAGTGCTCCCAAGTTTTCCTTTGGTAAATCCATCTGGACATAAGGGTTCAGCTGACATGGAGCCCATAAATCTACAGTTTGTGTACATTTGAGTGTCCATTGTTACTTCTTTCGTAATTCAAAAGAAGATTCAGTTTTCCTTTATATGAAATTGGCTGTTGTCCGGTTTTTTCATATTCATAGGAGGAGATGGCATTCTTCGTACACATCTTACTTTTAAAAATCTTGCTCTTTACACCTCTTACTCCTTATCTCGTTCTTTTCTTGTCTCATAATCATATCTTTTGTTTTTGTTTTATAGCTTCTTTCTACTTCAAAATGTAGTTCATAGTAGCCCACTTCTCCATTGTAGTACTGTTACTTAATTCAGACCCGTGTTACCTTTTTGCCTACATTATTGCAATCATAGAGTGACATCCTCAGCTTTCATTCATTCCATCCATAATTGGGTCTGCACCTAACATTTACCTTACTAAAATTCTTAGTTTTTTTTTTTTTTTTTTTTTTTTTTTAAAACTCCATTCCGTTTGCTAATAATAAAGCAAAGTCTCTCCATCTTGTATATACACCTCTGCTGCATTTATACTAATTCAAATTTTCCTTGCTCTTTTCTCTGTACCCCTCACTTTTATACTATTCTCCCTCTTGTTGCACTGCAGCTTTAGTTATGGCAGTTTTTTTTCTCTCAAAATACTTTCCTTGCATTTTTTTAGTGTTATTATTTGGTAACAGTGAAGCTTGCAGATCATCTCTGTGTTGAGTTATTTTTCTTGGTAATTGTGGCTTCTGAGAACAGGTATTAAAATCTCTCATTGTGTTCATGAAATTGTCTCCCTATAATGGTTCTCATTTTTTTTTGCTTTATGTTCTCTATTTCAATGTCAATTTAATAGGTTTGTATTCATAATTGTATTTCTACTGGTGATGTCTGTGTGTTTCCAGGTTCTTGATTCCTTATTCAAAAGATTTGAAAAGATGCACATCAAAAGTAAACCATCAAGGAACTTTATTAAAGAGTAAAGTTTTATTAGAGAGTGAAGAGAATACACTGCCAAGAGGGTAAAAGGCTTTCTCATATTTCTCCTTCAGTGTGAGGAAAGAAGTAAGTTTACTGCCAATGCCAAGCAGTGTCCTGGGCTGCTCAACTATTTCCTTATGCAAGATGATTGTATCTCATTGGAAAGAAACAAGGCAATCTGTGTTTCTGCCCTAGTCTTAGACATCACAGTGATTCTTCTTTCCCTTCAACTGTCTTGCTCTTGCTGTTCCTAAATAGAAAATGCTCATTTTTGTCTCCAAAATGTTGCTTGCTTTTTCTTCTAACTAGAATGGTTTTTCTAGCTTCTCTTAATTATTTGCTCCTCACTTCATTCAGATCACCACTAAAATCAATTTGTCTGACAGTACCATCCAAAATATTTTTTGGTGTGTATGTAGTGTGTGCAGATGTGTGTGCCTCGTGCTCATGTGTGTGGAAGCTAGGGGAGTATGTTGGTATCCTCTTATCACTCATCCTCATGTTTCCCTGAGATGGAGTCTCTCACCGAACCAGAGCTACTGTTTTCATTCAGACCAGCAAGCCCCAGTGATTCTCCTGTCTCTACCGCCATGCAAGACTGGGCTTACAAGCATGTGTAGACATGACCAGTTGTTTACATGTGTGCTAGGGAATTAAATTCAGAGCAAGTCAGACCTTCAGAAAGTGGCTGCAAGTGTTCTTACCTGCTGAGCCATTTCCCCACCCAAATAGTATTCTTTATGTCCTTCTTTACAGCCAGCCTCAATTCATAACACTTCTTATTCTGACAAGACACTATTTTAGTTATTTGTTAATTGTCTTACAAGACATACTGAGGTTTGAGAAGTAAATGGATCATTTTTAGGTTTCCTGTTTAATCCTATGTAAATTTTCCTTAAGAGGCTTTTTTTTTTTACTGTATATTGTTTAGAATATCAGTATCCTCAAACCTTTATTTTCAACCCTTGTCATTAAGCTGTGTGTCAAAGCTAGTATGTAGCTAGACTATTCATTTCTGAAATTTTACTATCCGTTTTTACTTTCTATTTATTTTACTTTTTCTTCTTTGCTTCTGTATTTTTATTCCTCCTGTTGTGTCTTTGAACATTTAATCTTACTTAATTCCTGTTTTCAAATCTTGGTTACACATTTTCCTGTTGGCTGTATTTGCTGATCCTCTCTCTAGGTGATGGTTCATTTCTTAGCATGTTTTGTAATCTTTGCTAGTTAATGTTCAGTGGTGATTAACCACTGTGTGAGTCCATTGCCCAGCATTTTGGCAGTGTCTTTATGTGGTGGTTCTATAGTTAACCAGCACTGACCAGTTTTTATTTGATCAGGATCTCACCACAGTGTAAGTAGTATGACTGTAGAGGCAGACCTGTGGTTAAACCTATAGATTACCCTCACTGGTTTTGAGCAAGTCTTAATCCACAAGTACTTTAACTATGTCTTATCAAGAATTGCTGTGTGGTGGAAGTTACAGGTTATGTTACTGGGCTTATCACATTTACTGCAAGTTCCCGGAAGCTCAGAGCAGTGGTCCAGGAAGGCTTGCATCTTTATGTCCTTCCCCAGCACAGTTAAGTGTTTAAAAATAATATGTGCACATGCAGTACACAAAAGAGGATTTTATTTATCTTTTATGTATGCTCAAGCACGCATGAACATGTGTGTAGAGGCCAAAAGACAACCTTCTGGGGCTGGAGAGATGGCTTAGTGATTAAGGTGCCTTCCTGCCAGCCTAAGAACACCATCTCCAGGTCCCACATTTAGCCAGATGCAAAAGTGACACAAGGGCGCAATGCCGCACTTGCCCACAAGGGGGGCGCATGTGTCTGGAATTCATTCACAGCGGCTGAGGCCACTGGCGCGCCCATTCTCTGTCTCTCTCTTTCTCTCTCTCTCCAAAAAAAAAAAAAAAAGATACCCTTGGGTATCATCTTCAGGAAAACCACCAATCTTCTTCAAGACAGGGCCACTCATTGGTCTAAAGCTCAGCAGTTAGGCCAGACTGGCTGGTTTGTGGGCCCCAGGGATCATCCTTTCTCTGGTGTTGGATATAAGTTTATGACCCCACATCTGGATTTTTTTTCTTATATGTAAGTGGTTTGCATGCATATATATATGTGTTTGTATGTGAGTGGGTGACATGTGTGCATATGCATGGGGAAGCCAGAGGTTAATGTCGGGTTCCCTCCTCAGTTACTGTCATTTATTCAGACAGGAGCCTTCACTGAACCTAGACTTCACCAGCTAAACCAGTAAGTGAGGTGGTGCTTTTTTTTTTTTTTTGTTTTAATATTTTTGGATTTTCCGACAAGCATCATTTTATTTTTATTTATTTATTTGAGACAGAGAATGGGGGAGGGAGAGAATAGGCATGCCAGGGCCTCTAGCCACTGCAAACACACTCCAGATGCATGTGCCACCTTGTGCATCTGGCTTATGTGGGACCTGGAGAATAGAACTTGGATTCTTAGGCTTCACAGGCAAGTGCCTTAGCCACTAAGCCATCTCTCCAGCCCCCTTTTTTAAACACTTGGGTACTGGGGATTGGAACTCAGGTCCTTATGCTTGCAAAACAAAACTTTTAACAACTGTGCTATCTTCCCAGCCCTAAGAAAGGGTTTTAGTTCAGACTTCCCTCTTATATCTCTTCTTCATATAATCCAAGTCCTGCCACAAAACATTACTTGGAATTTCTGAATGTACTCTGTCTGCTTGCTTTCTTACATGTCCTTTTTTGTTATTGTTTTCTTAAATATAATGTATATTTTCTCCTGCCATTCTCAAATTTATATACAAATTTCTTTTTTATTCATATATATATATTGCAAGTCTGGAATTTATGATCTTCCTGCCCCAGCCCCAAGTGTTGAGATTACAGTTTTTGTTACCACTATACCAAGGGCTTTTATGGGTTTTTCAATTTTAATTTTCTTTATTTATTTGAGAGAGAGACCGAGAAAAAAAGAGGCAAATAGAATGGGCACTCCAGGGCCTTCAGCTACTGCAAACAAGTTCCAGATGCATGCACTACCTTGTGCATCTATCTGGCTTATATGGGTCCTAGGGAATTGAACCTGGGTCCTTTGGCTATATAGGCAAATGCCTTAACCACTAAGCCATCTTTCCAGCTCAGCTTTTATGGTTTTAATTGACCATTTCATGGTTCCATCTTTATCCTTTCCTAGAAAATTAGTCATATCTTTAAAAAACAATGTTAATATTGCCCTAGAGTTGAGAATATACACTTACAACTAATCTAAGTGCAGTTTAAGTTAATACTGCTACTTCCCAGATACCTTACAGTAAGAAAGAAGCAAAAGTTCCTTCCTCCTCCTTTATATCATCATTTACTTCATCAATTTATAAGCATACATAATCACTTAATCCCACAAATATGGTCAAATAAATCTCTCATTTTTGGTACATATCAGTTGTGTAAAATGATGGATTCCACTGTGACATTTTCATACATGTTGTGACATATTTCAGTACTGCCTCCCTTATTGCTCCCTCTTACCCTTCCCTTCCCCTTGTCCTGGTCTTCTTCTCCCTTGATAGCTCCTTTTATTTTCATGTCGGCCCGCCTCCCCCCAAGATTCCACATGAGAGAAAGCTTGCGATACTTGCTTTGTAAGACTGACGTATTTTGTCTAACACGATGACCACCTATACCATCTATTTTCCTGCAAATCACATTGATTTTATTTTCTTTTTGGCTCAATCATATTCATTTCTATTATATTGTGTATATATTTATTATGTTCTTAGCAGTCAGGCTGATTCCATAACTTAGCTATTGTGAATGAACATGGGCATGGTGGTCAACTGTATTGTATCTATATTTTGATTCCTTTAGGTATATATTCAGTAATGGTATACCTGGACATATAATAGTTCTGATTTTAGTTTTTTTATTATTTTTTTTTTACAAGGAGAGAGAGGGGGAGAGAAATGAGCATGCCAGGACCCCCTACTACTGCAGACAAGTTCCAGATGCATGCACCACTCTGTGAATCTGGATTTACATGGATGGTGGGGATCTGAACCTAGGCAGTCAGATCTTATAAACAAGTGTTTTTATCCACTGAGCTATCTCTCCAACCCTGCTTTGAGTTTTTAAAGGAACTTACGTCTGTTTTAATTCCCACGGAGCTTATACTAATTTATATTTTTACCAGCATTGTACAAGGATTCTATTTTCCCTGAGTCCTTGCCAGGATTATGTTTTATTTTCTTGATGATAGCCTTTCACAGTTTTCCTAGTGCCCTTTGTTGGAAGAGTTTTCTCTCAAAATGTATTTCAGGCCCCTTTGTCAAGAATCAGATGGTTATAGATATGTAAGTTTATCTTTTGCTCCTTTATTCTATTCCAGTGGATTTTATGCCAGTACCATTTATTTTTGTTGCTATAGCAAAATGTGGTATATTTTGAAATCAGATATTGTTATATCTCCAGCTTTATTCATTTTGCTCAGGATTGCTCTAGATATTATAAATATTTAGGATTTGTTTCTGCTTTTTTAAAGTGTACCATCTTTTTATTTATTTTTATGAGAGAGACAGACAGACACACACACACACACACACACACACAGAGAGAGAGAGAGAGAGAGAGAGAGAGAGGCAGATATATAGAGAGAATGGGCCTGCCAGGTCCTCTAGCTGCTGCAGACAAATTCCAGACATTTGTGCCTCCTTTTGCATCTGGCTTGTGTGGATCCTGGGGAACTGAGCCTGGTTCCTTTGGCTTTGCAGGCAAGTGCCTTAACAGCTAAGCCATCTCACCAGCTTGTCACTGGTATTTTGATGAATTGAATCTATATTGTTTTGGGTAATCTGGCAATTTAAATGGTATTGTGCTGATTTTTGACCAGATTTTTGACACCTAATAACATGTAGTATCCTCTTTAATTTCTTTTGGGGGAGGGTATTTTATATTTTTCATTGTGGAAGTCTCTTCTCACTTGTGTTGTTTGATATACTGATAGGTGTTTTATTTGGGGTTTGTTGTGAATGAAATTCATTTCATGGCTTTTTTCTTCCCAGGTTCATTATTGGTATGGAGAAGAGCTATTGTTAAGCTATACCTGGTTGTACAGGCCTGTGATCCAGCTATTTGGAAGGCTAAGAGAAGAGGATTGCCAGGTCAAGGCCAACTTGGCTACAGGGTGAATTCAAGGCCAGCCTGTCCAACTTATTTTAAGTCCTTAATTAATTAATTAGTTAATTTGAGAGGCAGAGGGGTGGGGGAGAGAATGGGCACACTAGGGCCTCTAGCCACTGCAATGAATGAACTTCAGATACATCCTCCACCTTGTGCATCTGGCTTTATGTTGGTATTAGGGAATCAAACCAGGGTCCTTAGGCTTTGCAGGCAAGTGCCTTAACTGCTGAGTCATCTCTCCAGCCCCATTAGTCACTTTTTTAAATTAGATTTTTTTCATTCTTGTCTGACATTTCATCTACTGTAATATTTTTGGATTTAGCTATTGAAGAACATTGTACTTTTGAAGTAGACGTATTGCCTTGCTTTTTCGTATTTGTATGTTCCTTCTTTGAAATTTGTGCATCTTTGAGAATCTTCTCAACAGTGTGTTCGGGAACACTTTTCTGTTGGGTAGTGTTGATTTTTTATATGGTCTAGTTTCTGTATGACTGATTTGGCTATGAAAATGAAATTTGAAGCAGCACTTAGTGTGTCAAGGTCTGAGCTGTGTGTGTTCTCTGTAGGTCTCACAGGAGTGAGGTTCTTCTCAGTCTTAACCAAGGAACTGAGCTTGAAGCTGCAAAATGCTCTGTACTTTCCCCACTTTGACTTTCCAATGCTTTGTGCTCTTTCTGGCTTCTTGTCAGTTGTGAACTAAAATTCCCAGGAAGAAACCGCATCTGTGCCAAAGTTTCTTCAAGACTGACTGACTGACTGATTAGAATTTCATTATTTGGGAAACTTATGTTGAAGATCTAGGGTCAAATTACCTTGGTTAAGGTATTCATGAGTGCTGGGATATATGCTGCTATTCTTGGCTAAAATAGCTGTTTTTATCAGCATTTTTGATGATATGAAGTATTTTTCATAATTTTATCATTTGTAAAGATTTTTCTATGACTGCTCTACTTACTTAGATTTACTCATTTTAAATTAGACTATTCTTTCCTTTCTTGTGTATGTGACTTTTGAGGTTCTGCACCTCTTGCATGTTATTTGTTGCATGTCTTTCCTTCTTCAATGAGCAGTTATACTAGATAGGAAAATATTCTTCACATGGCTATTTCCTGCTTTAAGCTAGAAGGTCCTTACAAACTTATTTGTGGCATCAGTATCTAGTGCCAAGTCTGATATAGATTAAGCATTATGTAAATAGTTTGCAGTAAACGAGGTAAAGATCTGCTTTTGTCTCCAGAGTACTTAAAGTCTGATGTTTATTGACCGACCTCCTCAATAATGTAAAAAATTAGTGTAATTAGGAAAACCTATTATGAAACTTTCCTAAACTGTTTTTTTTTTTTCCTAATCTTACTACTCAAATCCTGTTCTCATGGACTTCTATACTAGAATGGTTATTTTCTATTTGCTTAAAAATTAAATCTGAATCAGCTATGTTGGAAATATATATAATTCTATCTTTTTGAAGGAATTTATTGAATGTGTCTCAAATAGTCCTGTATATTATTTGACTTTTAACTTGAATTCTAATCTTCTTTTTACCATTTCAGGTAAGACCACGAATTATGGAATTTCTTAAGTGAAGCATTCTGGAATTAAATGAGAGAATGCCATGGAGAAAAATAAATGATTTTTAAAAGTTATGTCTGTTTATTTGACTCTAGATATATATATTTATCTCCTTAGTAATGCAAGAAGTGTTTGTGGGACACAGAGAAGCAAACAGCTGCATTTTGTGTGTTTACCTAAACATCAGTGGTGGATAAGCCAGGTTGCTGTTCAAAGAGATTTTCATGCAAGCAAGATAAGATGTAAATGGAGTAAAAGTGAAGCACATTCTAGCAGTACACACTGGCACTCTCTGAGCAAGGATGGCTTACATATTGGAATTTTGAGACTTAGTACTTCTGCTCCCAAGGGACTTACAAAAGTGAGCATTCGTATGTCCCGTATTAAAAGTACTTTAAGTTCTGTATCAAAGGCTATTTTTGGCAGTCAAAATGAAAGGATTGGACGTTTAAGTCAATTTAAACCAAGTTTTCAAATATTAAAAAAAGTATCAGATAGTGGCTGGTTAAAACAAAAAGATACTAAACAAGCCATCAGATCTCTAAAAAAATATAGTGACAAAGCAGCAGAAAAGAGTTCTCTTGCAGAAGAGAAAAATGGCATCGTAGATAAAGAAGGTGATTTAGGTAAACAAAGCCTGTTTCGTTATGCATCTTTTATAACCTCAAAATTTGGAGATTCATTTTACTTTTTATCAAATCACATTAACTCATACTTCAACTGGAAGGAAAAAATGTCTCAAGGAAAGGAAGATAAACAGTTTCAGTACAAACCAGAACTTGAAAGTGAAAAGCCTGAAGAAGGGAAATCCGTTTCTCCTAGCCCCGGCTTCTTGACCAATACGCCGGACTCAGAATCATCCATGGATGCTGGGAACAAGCCTTCAAGTCCAAGTGGGATGCAAGAAGTCCTTCCTGTGTCTACAAAGCAAAGTATTGCTAACTTTCTTTCTCGTCCCACTGAAGGGGTACAGGCTTTTGTAGGTGGTTATATTGGTGGACTTGTCCCCAAATTAAAGTATGATTCAAAGGGTCAGCCAGAAGTACAGGAAGAACCCACTAAATCTGAGCAGGCTGTTAGCAAAGACAAAAGCACAGAGGATAAAAAGCATCTATCTCTTCAGCGAGAAAAGGCAAGTTGTGATTTTAAGTTGCATTGATTTTGATCAAATGTAAAAGTTTCATTTGCTAAGGAGACTTAAGAAACACCATTTAGAGTAGTTTCATATTCTAATTAGATACATTTTTATTAATATGTCTTTGTAGATTATTGCAAGAGTGAGTATTGACAATAGAACTCGGGCATTAGTCAAGGCACTGAGAAGAACAGCTGACCCAAAAGCTTTGCATTACTCGAGTTGAAGAACTGACTTTTCATCTTCTAGAATTTCCTGAAGGGAAAGGAGTGGCTGTTAAGGTAATTTCTTTAATATTGTTTCACCTTGAAATAAAAGTGCTAATAAACCTTTTTAATCTTTTATAAGATAGAACATGTCAGTTGCATTGCCTAGTCCAGTTTTTGTTAAGCACATGATAAGTATTTTACTATGAAGTTACTTGGGAGGCTGAGGCAGGAGGATCACAAACCAGACTGGCTACATAACAAGAGCCTGTCTCCAGAAAACATAATTAATATACAAAACAATTTCTAGTTATTATTCCATTGTCTTCTCATATTTGAGATCCTAAAATTTTTACTAACTTTATAATTGAATTGATAATCATTAAGTAAACCACCTAGTTTTGTTTGTTATTCAACATAGTGAACAAAGAAATGTTAGACCCTGTAGACTGTTTTAAAAGAATGCCATAAAATACAACTAATGTAGTTGCCTTTCTATATCTGTACTGTTGACTTGTAATAGTAGCTTAGAAATATATAATAATAGAGGTTAAAATTTCACTAGAACTAGTGCTTATTTTTAGTCAGCCATTCAGAAAATTGTATAACATACAACATGTATGTATAACATATGTATTATGATATATAGCTTTAATATCTTATGATCCTAAAAATTGACTTTATCATTCATATTTGTGTATAAGCTTACCTAAAATATAAATTTTCCAAATGTATGTTTGTATATATTTCACATCTTAGTGATAAACAGAAAGTAGAGATATAAAATAAAATTACTGGTTAGTCCACCCCACTGCTGTAACAAAATACTTTAGACTGGGTAGGGAATACATAACATAACAGAAATTTATTTCTCATGGTCTGGATACTGAGATGCTCTTGATAAGGTGCTTATAAATTATGTGTCTGGAGAAGGTTTATTCTTCAAGTACTGTGACTTGTGGCAAATTCATGTTGGAGACAGGGCAAGAAAACTATTCCTTTCAAATACTTTTACAAGGTCAGAATCCTTTACAAGAGGTAGACTCTTCATGACTTATGCACTTCCCAAAAATCATTGGGTACTAAGTCCCATCATAAGAATTTTATGAGGGACACTAACATTCAGAACATAGCATATGCTTTAAAATTACCTCATGCAAACATGTTATTCAAGAGCAAAGCACATGCCTTTGCAAGTATACAGAGATCATGTACATCCATATAACAAGAAAGGGAACCTAGTATTTCTTTTTTTTTTTTTTTTTTTTTTTGGTTTTTCAAGGTAGAGTTTCACTATAGTCCAGGCTGACCTGGAACTCACTGTGTAGTCTCAAACTCACAGCAATCCTCCTACCTCTGCCTCCCTAGTGCTGTGATTAAAGGTGTGTGCCACCATGCCTGGCAACACAGAAGTATTTCTTTATCTTTGTTCACTAATAGTCTCCCCAAAGAGGTAATAACAGATTAATTTTGCTTCATTGTATGGTTGCCTTCTTTGAATTGGCACAGTCATAGGAATCACTGATGACATGGTAGGTAATTGTAAATTATTTTTATTCATTGACTTTATATTACATGGTATATCACTTTTTTGTATTATTAATGAATTTGGGGTAATTATTGTCTTTGAGACAGTCTCACTATGTACTTTAGGCAGGCACTAATCCATTGTGTAACCCATGCTGGATTAATGTTATCTCTTCTCCTACCTCTGCCTCCCAAATGATAGGATTACAGGCATGACCAACATATCTGGAAGATTGACCTTTTTTATTGATCAGGACAATTTCTTTGTATGTTATGGCAATAAGTTTCTAGGGACTTGTGTCTATTTGTGTCTTTCTTACTTGCTGATATATTTCCCACTCTGGCTTACCTTTCATCCCATTTTCTGTTAGGTGAACATGATAAGGACTACACTGTGGAAACAACCTTCCATTTTTCTGTTAACTGATTTTATTAATTTTAATTTATCTCAGTATATATGGATTTTTCTTTGTGGCCTGTGTAAGAAATTTTTGGCTATACTAGGGTGGTATTCCATTTTCTTCTAAAATTTTTACCTTTCACACATGTTTTTCATTAGAATAGATTTGATATTATTGTGTGATTGATTGCATTATATGTATTTATAAGATACATTCAATTGACCCCAGAATTATTTGTTGAAAAATTTTGTGATGATATAATTGTGTTTGAGGCTGCATATATGAGTCTGTTTTGCACATAAGGTTGTTCTTTGTTTTGTTTTGTTTTGCACATAAGATTTTGTCCCATTGGTCTGTTTATCTGCTTTGCTCAAGTACTACACTGCCTCAGTCATTGTATTATGATAACAAAAAGTAACAATATATATATTTTCTTCTCAATATAGGAAAGAATTATTCCCTGTTTGTTACGACTGAGACAAGTTAAGAATGAAACTCTTCAGGCAGCAGTTAGAGAAATTTTGGCTTTAATTGGTTATGTGGATCCAGTGAAAGGAAGAGGAATCCGAATTCTCACAATTGATGGTGGAGGAACAAGGTAAGGCTAGAAAAATTAGTTTTTAAAAAAATATACATTTAGAGATTGGGAGGTAGCTTAGCTGGTAAAGTGCAAACATGAGAGCCTGAGTTTGACCCAGTAGCGAAGTCAAAATGCTGGGTGTGGTGGCATGTAACTGTAATCCCAGTGCTGGGGAGGCGATGGGAACTGGGAAAGAGTTCTGTTTTGGACATGCTGAATATGAGATTATACACATTCATAAAGAAGTACTCGTCAACAAAAGAAAAAGAAAAGGAAAAAGAAAACTAAAGAGAATAAGTCATAAGAAGCTCTTGGGTGTATATTTCTTTCTTGTGTTAGAGGGTTTTGCTGTGTAGCTCAGGCTGGTCCACAACTCATTTTCCTCCTGCCTCAGCCTCCCAGGCTTTGTGGATTATAGGTGTTTTACCACCACACCTGGCTAAGTTGGTAGATTTAATAAGAGAAATGAAATCATCCAAGAAGGTGCCCTTTATGTGTTCTACACAATGATACTGAACTGTAAAGAGTTGTGACAGTTCACTGAATCAGTTCAAAGCACTAAGAAGAGGGCAATAACAAGTAAAGGTGTCTGGACTTTCTCTGAGGTGTGGGAACAATCTACTGTTAAGTTCGAGGATGTTGGGATGGATGATGACATGTATCGAGTCAACTGATTGAATACCTCCCGTGTTAGAACTGATTTAACTCTTGGGGACACTTAAGTAACAAAACAGACAAATCCATGTATGTCTGCATGATGTTTGCATAAGAGGAAAAAAGCAACAGATGAGAAACCAAAGCTATGTTTTTGGGTACCAGGGAAGTAGGAAAGTAAAGCAAAGGCAGGGTTACAAAGTAATGGTGCTATTTTCAACATTGTAATGGCTGACTTTTTTTTTTTTTTTTTTTTTTTGGTTTTTCGAGGTAGGGTCTCACTCTAGCTCAGGCTGACCTGGAATTCACTCTGTATTCTCAGGGTGGCCTTGAGCTCATGGCAATCCTCCTACCTCTGCCTCCTGAGTGCTGGGATTAAAGGCATGCGCCACCACGCCCGGCTCATGGCTGACTTTTAAAAAGAACACTAAAGAAGAAATCTGAAAGATTAGTAAAGGATATTTTAAGCCTGTTTAAATTGTGAGGGAAGTAGAGTGAAGAAGTCATTTGTGACCAGTAAATATTTGCTCTTATTTTTATTTATTTATTTATTTTATGAGAGAGAGAGAGAGAGAATTGATGTGTCAGGGCCTTTAGCTACTGCAAATGAACTCCAGACACATGCATTACCATGTACATCTGGCTTACATGGGTTCTGGGGAATCAAACCTGGGTCTTTAGGGTTTGCAGGCAAGCACCTTAAACACTAAGTCATGTCTCCAGCCCAATATTTACTCTTAGGTTAGAATAAGCATTTGTTAGTCATGCAGGGGAGTGGGGGAGTTTAGGAAAACCTAGGAAAGTGCTAGGATGAAGATCGGGTTGGATCAGCAATCCTCTACTGGAGGTGATTTTGTCCCATAGAGGACATTGTCAATGTCTAGAGACACTTTGGTTGTCACATTGAAGTACTGTCACTTAATCTGCTTTGAAGAGGACAGTTAGTGTTACACATCCTAAAATATACAGGGCAGCTCTCCAAAACAAAGTGTTAGCCAGTCCAGTCTCCGCCGCTGCTGTTGAGGAACTTGAGTTTAGGGATGTTGAAGAGAATAACCCGAAAGGGAGATTGGTGTTGAAAGCAGTAAGTTGGGAGGAATTGCGAAAGAACCCATAGGCTTGCCTTCAACTCATGAGCCTCCTGCCTCCCAGCTCAAGAGTCTCTCTTTTATTGTGTGTAAGACAACCTGGTTGCATAGTGTTAGGCACTAAGTTTATATATTTTAAAATCAATTCTGAATTAATTCATAAATGTTACTTTTTTGTTTTTTCTGTTTTTTTTAATACTGCATTTTAAAATATTCCATCACACACACACACACACACACACACACACACACACACACACACACACACACAATATTATACTGGTAGTTAGAAAAACTTGGAAAGAAAAAAGAAAAGAATATAACTCAAAACTTTAATTTACCATATTTTGATTTACTTTCTTCAATTGTTTTTCTGTGTAAATGTATACATGGCACACTTAATTGCTATGTAAAAGGTAGTGGATATAACATTGTTGAATATATTTTATACAACATTGTCTTTATTTCTTCATGTCTCACCTGTAATTAATAATGTATCTCGGGCTAGAGAAATGGCTTAGTGGTTAAGGCATCTGCCTGCCAAGCCACAGGATCCCGGTTCGATTCTCCAGGACCCACGTAAGCCAGATGCACAAGGAGCACATGCATTGGGAGTTCGTTTGCAGTGGCTAGAGGCCCTGGTGTGCCCATTCTCTCTGTGTCTGCCTCTCTTCTATCTCTCTCTCTTTCTCTGCTTGCAAATAAATAAATAAAATATAAAATAATAATAATAATGTATCTCTTATAAGCCATCTTCTTACCTTTCTTCAAATACATACTATTTGCCATCATTAAAAAAATTATCAGTCAGGCATGGTGGCGCACGCCTTTAATCCCAGCACTCGGGAGGCAGAGGTAGGAGAATCGCTGTGAGTTTGAGGCCACCCTGAGACTACAAAGTTAATTCCAGGTCAGCCTGGCCAGAGTAGTGAGACCCTATGGCAAAAAACAAAATAATAATAATAATAAAAAATATATCAAGGGCTGGAGAGATGGCTTAGTGGTTAAGGTGCTTACCTGTGAAGCCTGAGGACCCAAATTCTTTTAGCCAGTACCTACATAAGCCAGATGCACAAGGTGGCACATGCATCTAGAGTTCATTTGCAGTGGCCCTGGCATGCACATTTTCTCTCTCTCTCTCAAGTAAATAAAATATTTTTAAATCAACATTTTTGGTTTTTCCGCTATAAATTTCAAATATTTTCCAGTGACTTCTTGTTGGTAAGCATCACAGAGCAACTTGAAACTCTAGTTTTATTTTGTGGTGCCTGATTGCCATTGTGTTCTGGAATTAACCTGCCAGACACCACATATTGGGAGCAGAACTTTGTACTGTTTGTTAAGAATAACTAGACTGACCCTCCTGTGCTGTGTTGTCACTTCCTCCTCCCTCCTGAAGTTGTTTACTGCCTGTAACAAAGATCTAGAGATGAACAATGCAGTGTTAAGCCTTCATGTAGAGAATTGTCCTACATTTATTATCTGACTTGTGAAACATACAAAATACAAATAATAGAGATACTAGTGGCTAAATAAAAGAATAATAGAATAAAAGGAGAAACCAGTGTGTGGCAAATCAAGTGTTTTCTAGAGTTGAAATTAGCACAGCAATAAAGAGCTATTGATACAAATATCTAAATGTACTTCCATTGTACAGCTTTTTTATATCACTTTTAGATACTGGGTTTTGAAGTGATATTGAAACTTTTGTCAGACAGTTTTTACTAGTGCTAATTAGTATTATTTTCATGTTAGCATATAGGCTTTAAGAGCAATTCATAGAATTGTTTTATTAAATCAACTGGATTTTTCTTGAAATAAGAATTCCCATTTTGTATCTCTTTTTCTACAGGGGTTTAATTGCTCTTCAGACACTGAGGAAATTGGTTGAACTTACTCAGAAGCCAATTCATCAACTCTTTGATTACATTTGTGGTGTAAGCACAGGTATTTATTATGTAGAAGTAGTGTTCTGGCATACCTTATAGAAAACAACTTTGTTTGTTTGTTTGTTTGTTTGTTTGTTTGTTTGTTTTCAAGCTGGGGTTTCACTCTAGTCCAAGCTGACCTGGAATTAACTATGTATTCTCAGGGTGGCCTCTAACTCATGGTGATCCTCCTACCTCTGCCTCCCAAGTGCTGGGATTAAAGGTGTGCGCCACCACGCCTGGCTAGAAAAGAACTTTATACACAGGCTTAACATGTTCATTCTCTGAAAAGATGTGTATTAGTTTCATGGTTGTTTTGTTTTGTTTTGTTTTGATTTTGAGTTTTCAAGGTAGGGTCTCACTCTAGCCCAGACTGACCTGGAATTCACTATATAGTCTCTGGGTGTCCTCAAACTCATGGTGATCCTACTGCCTCTGCCTCCTAAGTGCTGAGATTAAATGCATGTGCCACCACACCTGGCTAGTTTTGTGTTTTGATGATGAATGTCATTTGGTTAGTTTATTAACGTTTAAAATGTTATTATAAGTAAGGTCCCACTCAAAAGTAGTTTTTAATGTGCTTTTGCATTATGTCTTCAACAAGCCACATTGACAAGAATTCATAACTGCTGCTTCTTGGCATATTCATAATAAGGAAAGTGATAAAATGAAGGTACACATGGTTATGGTTTTACTTTTTATCAGGGATATCTCTCAGTGAGTAACTTGCTTCCTGTATTGCTTTTATGTGTTTGTTTGAAGCCAGAATTTAAGGTGATAAATGTATCTGTTTTTAACAAGCTACTCTAAATATTGTAGTTGTAATGCATATGAAATTGTAGTTTTATGTTCCAAAAGCAGTACACACATAACCAGAGTGTTCTTTGCATTATTAGTGCTGAGTATCCCTATTCCCAAAGGGCATGTCAGTTGATGTTCAATTGCTAAGTCAGAATGATGGGAGCCTTTCCAGGCTGATTCAGAAACACTCAGGTGAGGAGTCAGTGGACCCCAAGGTGCTGGCAGGCATAGTATTGGAATAAATGAAGAAAACCAGATTTCTTTACAGAGATCTTTCATTATGTCAAGAATTTTTTTCTTTACAGATTTCTTTTTATTTTTTTATTTTTTTTTTTTTTTTTTGAGGTAGGGTCTCACTCTGGTCCAGGCTGACCTGGAATTAACTAAAAACTCTCGGCGATCCTCCTACCTCTGCCTCCCAAGTGCTGGGATTAAAGGCGTGCACCACCACGCCTGGCCCAGATTTCTTTTAATACACTAAAAATTACATTGTAACTATTAAAATAGGAAAATAATGTGTGTATCCCAAATTGATTTTATTCTGGGAACCTTTTAAAGATAAATTTCTCAGGGCTAACTTTTTTTTTTTAATTAAAGCCATGTTTTAAATAAACCATTTCTGTTAAATTTTGGAATGGTCTAAGAAATTCAGAAATCTACACATATCTGCAGACTAACTTATTGCTTTGGCTGCATTCTTGTTAGGGGTCCACTATCGTAATTAGAATCTCCAATCAAGATGATCAGTATATGTAATGTGTATATTTCTATGCTGATTACAAACAGTTTTCCATTGCACATTCTTAGTATAGCACTATTTTATTTTATTTGGTTTTTCAAGGTAGGGTCTCAAGGCTGACCTGGAATTCACTATGTAGTCTCAGGGTAGCCTTGAACTCACAGCAATCCACCTACCTCTGCCTCCCAAGTGCTGGGATTGAAGGTGTGCTCCACCATGCCTAGCTCTCATTTTGTTTTTATTTTTCCATTTTGTATATGTATTGCATATGTTGTTTATACTTGTGATTTTTATGAAGTTAATAAATACCTATTTTAAGGGTAATACCTTTACTAGTTTACTAAAATTAATTTAGTTTTTGAATATCTGTCCATTTTTATAGTAGTTCTTTTTAAAAAATAAATGAATGGGGCTGGAGAGATGGCTTAGCAGTTAAAGTGCTTGCCTGTGAAGCCTAAGGACCCACATTCTACTCCAGATCTCACATTAGCCAGACACACAAAGGTGAGGCAAGTGCAAGGTTGCACATGCCCACTAGGTGGCACAAGCAACTGGAGCTTGATTGTAGTGGTGAGGCCCTCTCTAGTGCACCCATTTTTTTCTCTCTCTCTCCCCCCCTCTCTCACCCTGTCCCTCCCTCCCTCTCTCTTTCTCTCAAATAAAAAATTAAAATAAAATAAATGAACATAATGTTTTTACCAATTGTTGTGATTATTAGAAATTTTCTACAAGTAAAAAATAATTGTATAGTTTATGGCATAGCAACATAAATTGTCTGATCTTTTAATGGAATAATAGCGATCATGGTAAAGAAGGTAATATATTTAGACTACATTATGATAAGATTTTATATTCATTTCTTTGTATTTTATTGCCATCCCAGGTTAAGTGGTGATAATAAAGGTTGTCCTTGCTCCACCTTCTCCCTTTTCCTTTTAGTTCAGTTAGGACAGTTAGGGCCACTAGATGGCAATGTGAACCACAAGTTACAGTTAGCACATGAAATCCACTATGTTTTAAAAGGAGATCCTAGAGTATCTAATTCTTTAATTACATTGGTTTTAGGACCAACCTGAAGGAGTAATTGCTTAATGAATTGGTGAGTTGGCAAACATACTACGTTATATTAAACTAAGTGTTAATGTTAGGTTTGTATTTGCCATGGTCTCATATGTTACTCCCGTAGAAAACAACATATTTTTTCATATATTTTAAAATCAGTATCATTATCATCTTGGAATAACATTTATTTAATCGTCTTGGGACCTGATAAAACCTTTTATGTGTTATTCCAGTACAGCGGACTTAGAAATTTTAGTTTATCTCTATTTCACAGATGAAAAAATTAGTCCCTGCAAGTTTTTGTTCCAGATGACACAGGTAGAAGGTGTCAAAGCTAGATGTAGACAGGTCTGTAGCTCAGGATATTCTGTAATTGTAAGTATAGCAACATCACTGCTAATAAAACTAAGGATTCTTTCTTTCAGGTGCCATATTAGCTTTCATGCTATCATTCTTTCATATGTCATTGGATGAATGTGAGGAACTTTATCGAAAATTAGGATCAGATATATTTTCACAAAATGTTATTGTTGGGACAGTCAAGATGAGTTGGAGCCATGCGTTTTATGACAGTCAAATGTGGGAAAAGATCCTTAAGTAAGTTATGATTATTTTTACAAATGTTCTTATTATATAGGTATTCATACTAAAATTTGTAAGAGACAGTAAATACAAAAAATAATATTAATTTGTTAATCCATATAATTGAAAATAGCCATTACTATTTTGATGAGTCACATTCTAGTCATAGATTTTTGGGTTCTTGGGTGTAAAAGTTTGTATATAGAAGTTATAGTTGCCTTTTTTAAAGTTAGGAGATCATTTTGTATATAAATAATATTTATGTGCTGTTGTTTGACTTGATAGCTTAAAGCTTCTTCTCAAGTCATTATTCTAAAGCAGCTGATGGCTTTTAAATTTCTTCTCAAATACTACAAAACCAAAAATATAAGTGTAAAATACAAATTTAAAAACACCCCAATCCTACTGTTGAAAGCTACAGAACTTATATTTTCTTTTAGTTTAGAGTAGACATGTTTTTAAATACATTTTATATAACTAAAATTATTTTGTAGTTGTAAATTTGTATTCTTTACCCCTTTTCCAACTTTATTAAAACCAATAACACTTTTAAAAGACTATCACATATTCCAGTGTGTAATGGTACCATATTTTCTTAATCACTTGTATTTATGGACTAGTACATTTATTTTTTAATTTATTTTTGACATGTGTATATGTGTATGTATGGTATGTGGTACGTGTACAGATGTGTATTTCCTGGGCACACATGTGTAGAGACCAGAGGAGGACATTATGTGTACTCCTGTATCATTCTTCTACATTATTTCATTGTGACAGAGCCTCTTAGTGAACTGGGAGCCTGCTGGGTCTTGTTGTTGTTGTATGGCTGACCAGGGAGCTGCAGGGATCCACCTGTCTCGATTCCACTTTGAACTGGAGTTACAGCTCTTCACATGGGTTCTAGAATATAACTCCAGTGCTCATGTTGTACAGCAAGTGCTTTTACCTGCTGAGCCCTTTACCTGGCCCAGTTTTCATATTTTTCTTATTTTTTGTGATTAAGAACAGTTTTATGACAGAAAACTTTAAATTTCTGCCCACATTCACAATATAGCAGCCTTGACAGTTTATAAGAAGCATAATCATTTGCTAACATTTTGATACTTTTAAGTAATGGAAATATAAAGAATATATAAAGAAAATGATGAAAGTAACAATGTCTCACTAAGAATAATAGTACTATTAGCATTTCTTTTTAGAATTTGTTATAGCCAAGCATCTGTGTACTTGTATATTTATGTAGTCATCATTTCATAGAATTAGGATGATGACGCATAGTCTGGTATTCTGCATTTAATGTGTATAAGAATCACAAAGCTGCACATGCCCACTAGGTGGCACAAGCAACTGGAGCTTGATTGTAGTGGTGAGGCCCTCTCTAGTGCACCAATTTTCTCTCTCTCTCCCCCTCTCTCACCCTGTCCCTCCCTCCCTCTCTCTTTCTCTCAAATAAAAATTAAAATAAAATAAATGAACATAATGTTTTTACCAATTGTTGTGATTATTAGAAATTTTCTACAAGTAAAAATAATTGTATAGTTTATGGCATAGCAACATAAATTGTCTGATCTTTTAATGGAATAATAGCGATCATGGTAAAGAAGGTAATATATTTAGACTACATTATGATAAGATTTTATATTCATTTCTTTGTATTTTATTGCCATCCCAGGTTAAGTGGTGATAATAAAGGTTGTCCTTGCTCCACCTTCTCCCTTTTCCTTTTTAGTTCAGTTAGGACAGTTAGGGCCACTAGATGGCAATGTGAACCACAAGTTACAGTTAGCACATGAAATCCACTATTTTAAAAGGAGATCCTAGAGTATCTAATTCTTTAATTACATTGGTTTTAGGACCAACCTGAAGGAGTAATTGCTTAATGAATTGGTGAGTTGGCAAACATACTATGTTATATTAAACTAAGTGTTAATGTTAGGTTTGTATTTGCCATGGTCTCATATGTTACTCCGTAGAAAACAACATATTTTTTCATATATTTTAAAATCAGTATCATTATCATCTTGGAATAACATTTATTTAATCGTCTTGGGACCTGATAAAACCTTTTATGTGTTATTCCAGTACAGCGGACTTAGAAATTTTAGTTTATCTCTATTTCACAGATGAAAAATTAGTCCCTGCAAGTTTTTGTTCCAGATGACACAGGTAGAAGGTGTCAAAGCTAGATGTAGACAGGTCTGTAGCTCAGGATATTCTGTAATTGTAAGTATAGCAACATCACTGCTAATAAAACTAAGGATTCTTTCTTTCAGGTGCCATATTAGCTTTCATGCTATCATTCTTTCATATGTCATTGGATGAATGTGAGGAACTTTATCGAAAATTAGGATCAGATATATTTTCACAAAATGTTATTGTTGGGACAGTCAAGATGAGTTGGAGCCATGCGTTTTATGACAGTCAAATGTGGGAAAAGATCCTTAAGTAAGTTATGATTATTTTTACAAATGTTCTTATTATATAAGTATTCATACTAAAATTTGTAAGAGACAGGAAATACAAAGAATAATATTAATTTGTTAATCCATATAATTGAAAATAGCCATTACTATTTTGATGAGTCACATTCTAGTCATAGATTTTGGGTTCTTGGGTGTAAAAGTTTGTATATAGAAGTTATAGTTGCCTTTTTTTAAAGTTAGAGATCATTTTGTATATAAATAATATTTATGTGCTGTTGTTTGACTTGATAGCTTAAAGCTTCTTCTCAAGTCATTATTCTAAAGCAGCTGATGGCTTTTAAATTTCTTCTCAAATACTACAAAACCAAAATATAAGTGTAAAATACAAATTTAATCAAGGCTGACCTGGAATTCACTATGTAGTCTCAGGGTAGCCTTGAACTCACAGCAATCCACCTACCTCTGCCTCCCAAGTGCTGGGATTGAAGGTGTGCTCCACCATGCCTAGCTCTCATTTTGTTTTTATTTTTCCATTTTGTATATGTATTGCATATGTTGTTTATACTTGTGATTTTTATGAAGTTAATAAATACCTATTTTAAGGGTAATACCTTTACTAGTTTACTAAAATTAATTTAGTTTTTGAATATCTGTCCATTTTTATAGTAGTTCTTTTTAAAAAATAAATGAACAGGGCTGGAGAGATGGCTTAGCAGTTAAAGTGCTTGCCTGTGAAGCCTAAGGACCCACATTCTACTCCAGATCTCACATTAGCCAGACACACAAAGGTGAGGCAAGTGCAAGGCTGCACATGCCCACTAGGTGGCACAAGCAACTGGAGCTTGATTGTAGTGGTGAGGCCCTCTCTAGTGCACCAATTTTCTCTCTCTCTCTCTTCCCCCCCCTCTCACCCTGTCCCTCCCTCCCTCTCTCTTTCTCTCAAATAAAAAATTAAAATAAAATAAATGAACATAATGTTTTTACCAATTGTTGTGATTATTAGAAATTTTCTACAAGTAAAAAATAATTGTATAGTTTATGGCATAGCAACATAAATTGTCTGATCTTTTAATGGAATAATAGCAATCATGATAAAGAAGGTAATATATTTAGACTACATTATGATAAGATTTTATATTCATTTCTTTGTATTTTATTGCCATCCCAGGTTAAGTGGTGATAATAAAGGTTGTCCTTGCTCCACCTTCTCCCTTTTCCTTTTTAGTTCAGTTAGGACAGTTAGGGCCACTAGATGGCAATGTGAACCACAAGTTACAGTTAGCACATGAAATCCACTGTTTTAAAAGGAGATCCTAGAGTATCTAATTCTTTAATTACATTGGTTTTAGGACCAACCTGAAGGAGTAATTGCTTAATGAATTGGTGAGTTGGCAAACATACTATGTTATATTAAACTAAGTGTTAATGTTAGGTTTGTATTTGCCATGGTCTCATATGTTACTCCCGTAGAAAACAACATATTTTTTCATATATTTTAAAATCAGTATCATTATCATCTTGGAATAACATTTATTTAATCGTCTTGGGACCTGATAAAACCTTTTATGTGTTATTCCAGTACAGCGGACTTAGAAATTTTAGTTTATCTCTATTTCACAGATGAAAAAATTAGTCCCTGCAAGTTTTTGTTCCAGATGACACAGGTAGAAGGTGTCAAAGCTAGATGTAGACAGGTCTGTAGCTCAGGATATTCTGTAATTGTAAGTATAGGAACATCACTGCTAATAAAACTAAGGATTCTTTCTTTCAGGTGCCATATTAGCTTTCATGCTATCATTCTTTCATATGTCATTGGATGAATGTGAGGAACTTTATCGAAAATTAGGATCAGATATATTTTCACAAAATGTTATTGTTGGGACAGTCAAGATGAGTTGGAGCCATGCGTTTTATGACAGTCAAATGTGGGAAAAGATCCTTAAGTAAGTTATGATTATTTTTACAAATGTTCTTATTATATAAGTATTCATACTAAAATTTGTAAGAGACAGGAAATACAAAGAATAATATTAATTTGTTAATCCATATAATTGAAAATAGCCATTACTATTTTGATGAGTCACATTCTAGTCATAGATTTTTGGGTTCTTGGGTGTAAAAGTTTGCATATAGAAGTTATAGTTGCCTTTTTTTAAAGTTAGGAGATCATTTTGTATATAAATAATATTTATGTGCTGTTGTTTGACTTGATAGCTTAAAGCTTCTTCTCAAGTCATTATTCTAAAGCAGCTGATGGCTTTTAAATTTCTTCTAAAATATTACAAAACCAAAAATATAAGTGTAAAATACAAATTTAAAAACACCCCAATCCTACTGTTGAAAGCTACAGAACTTATATTTTCTTTTAGTTTAGAGTAGACATGTTTTTAAATACATTTTATATAATAACTAAAATTATTTTGAAGTTGTAAATTTGTATTCTTTACCCCTTTTCCAACTTTATTAAAACCAATAACACTTTTAAAAGACTATCACATATTCCAGTGTGTAATGGTACCATATTTTCTTAATCACTTGTATTTATGGACTAGTACATTTATTTTTTAATTTATTTTTGACATCTGTATATGTGTATGTATGGTATGTGGTACGTGTACAGATGTGTATTTCCTGGGCACACATGTGTAGAGACCAGAGGAGGACATTATGTGTACTCCTGTATCACTCTTCTACATTATTTCATTGTGACAGAGCCTCTTAGTGAACTGGGAGCCTGCTGGGTCTTGTTGTTGTTGTATGGCTGACCAGGGAGCTGCAGGGATCCACCTGTCTCGATTCCACTCTGAACTGGATTTACAGCTCTTCACATGGGTTCTAGAATATAACTCCAGTGCTCATGTTGTACAGCAAGTGCTTTTACCTGCTGAGCCCTTTACCTGGCCCAGTTTTCATATTTTTCTTATTTTTTGTGATTAAGAACAGTTTTATGACAGAAAACTTTAAATTTCTGCCCACATTCACAATATAGCAGCCTTGACAGTTTATAAGAAGCATAATCATTTGCTAACATTTTGATACTTTTTAAGTAATGGAAATATAAAGAATATATAAAGAAAATGATGAAAGTAACAATGTCTCACTAAGAATAATAGTACTATTAGCATTTCTTTTTAGAATTTGTTATAGCCAAGCATCTGTGTACTTGTATATTTATGTAGTCATCATTTCATAGAATTAGGATGATGACGCATAGTCTGGTATTCTGCATTTAATGTGTATAAGAATCACAAATGATTTCTTTTATTATTTATTTATTTATTTATTTTTGGGTTTTTGAGGTAGGGTCTCACTCTAGTCCAGGCTGACCTGGAATTCACTCTGTAGTCTCAGGGTGGCCTTGAACTCACAGCAATCCTCCTACCTCTGCCTCCTGAGTGCTGGGATTAAAGGTGTGTACTTTTTTTGAGGTAGAGTCCCATGTACCCTAAGCTGGTCACTATGCCTGGCTACAAATGATTTCTTATTAATAATTTTTGAAGCATTTTTTTTTTTTTTATTTTTTCAAGGTAGGGTCTCATTCTAGCCCAGGCTAACTTAGGACTTACTCTGTAGTCCCAGGCTGGCCTTTAACTCACAGTAATCTTCCTACCTCTGCCTCCAGAGTGCTGGGAGGTGGCTCAGTTGATAAAGAACTTACTGTGAAATGGGAAGACATGAATTTGGACTCCCAGCACACATAAATGTGGGAGGAGGCGCATGAAGGGTCACCTGTAATCCCAATGTTCATCAGATGAACACAGGATCCTGTGTCAACATGGCTAGTGGTAGATTAGCCAGTTGGTGAGCTCTAAGTTCAAATGAAGGGCCTTATCGCAATAAATAGGTAGAGGGTGATCAAGGAAGACACCCGACATCAACCTTTGGACTCCTCATGTGCACGCATACACACTCACACATGCGCATACACCTATGCACATAAACAAATTGAGGATCCAACTCAGGTCCTCACACTTGTACAGCAAGCACTTTACCCAGTAAGCCCTCTCCCTAGCTCCTATACTGTGCTACTTAATGAACAAACTAAGCATTTTCTCTTCTTTCTCAGAATTTGGTTATCTGCTTTCATTTATACTTCCAAATGAATCTTTATCACATTAAAAAATTTCACTAAGCCGGGCGTGGTGGCGCACGCCTTTAATCCCAGCACTCGGGAGGCAGAGGTAGGAGGATCGCTGGGAGTTCGAGGCCACCCTGAGACTACATAGTTAATTCCAGGTCAGCCTGGACCAGAGTGAGACCCTACCTTGAAAAACCAAAAAAAAAAAAAAAATTCACTAAAAATATGATATGTGAGAAGTATCAGTTATATTGTGGAATGCTGACATCTTTCCAATTGTAAAATCATTCTCTCCATTATTGCAATTTAAAAATGTTATTTTTTGGTCTTGTATGTCTATTAAGAAAAAATAATTTGCACCAATTCTCATGAAATCATAATACTGGCTTAAGATTAGTTAACAGTGCTTTAAAAATTACTGTAAAACCAATTTATGAATTATGGAATGTCCTTTTTATTTTGATAGTATTGATAGTATCTTCATAATACTGAATAGTGTTTGACATCTATTAATTGGATTATAAAGTTCTTGGAGTAGATAGTTAGATTTCTTTTTGGTGCCTTATAACATCTTAGCAAAGCTAGTGGCAAGCATTAAGTAGTGTATATTCTTTGATCGCTAAGAGATTAAATCCTTTTGATATAATTCATTTATTCTTTTTTACTAAAGGGAAAAAATGGGATCTACATTAATGATTGAAACTGCAAGAAACCCTTCTTGTCCTAAGGTAAGTGATGTATCTCTTAATGGAACATCAAAGGGTTTGGTGAAAGCATTTATTCTGAGGACTCTTTTATTTTTATTTATTTATGAGGGGGAGAGAATGGGCATGCAGGGCCACCTCTAGCCCTCTAGCCATTGCAAATGAACTCCAGAAGCATGCATCAACATGAGCATCTGGCTTATATGGGTTTTGGGGAATCGAACCAGGGTTCTTAGGCTTCGTAGGTAAGCACCTTAATCACTAAGCCATCTCTCCAATCCTGAGGACTTTTATTAAGAAGAAAAAAATCTTATGAATTTCATCTGATAACTGTTATTACTTCCTCATTGATTGGGCCATTCTATTAAGATACAAGATATGATCATTAGATCTTTTCTGTAGTAAAAGTATAACAATCTTGAAAACATGAAACTAAGCGTAAAAATAACAAAGAATTATTTTATGGTAATTACTTTAATTAAATCTAGTGATTTATGAGAAATTATAATATTTCCTCTCCTAGATTTTTTTTGAAATCTCTTTTTTATTTTTATTTTATTTTATTTTTTTGGTTTTGCAAGGGCAGCTCAGCTGAGACACAGAGTCTCAGGGTGGGATGGTGACCTCTGGAGATGGGATTGGCTGCACCACCACGCCCAGCTACTGAAATCTCTTTTTTAAATTATTTATTTATTTGCAAGCAGAGAGAGAGACACAGAGAGGGAGAGGAGATGATGGCTGCAAGAACCACAGTCAAACACATACACATCCCTCTGCTGCTCTTTAGATTTGCATTTTCATCTTTTCATCATCAGTGAATAGTTAGGAACTATGTGCCCACTGAGCCAGTATAAGTGCTGGTGTTGCACTTAACTTTCTTGTTGCTGGGTCAAACATCTGATCAGAAGCAGCTTATGGAAGGAAAGGGATTATTTTAGTCTTACAGAATCCAAGGGAAGCTCCATTCATGGCAGAAGGACACCACCAAATAGCCAGCAAACAGAAATAGCTAGAGCTCAGACTGCTCTGAACACACCTTATGGCTGGACTATAAGATCTGTCCCCAGCGACACCTCCTCGTATAGAGCTTTGCCTGCTGGAGACTCAAGTTGCAAGCATAAAAAAAAAAAAAAAAAAAAATACTTCAGCTATGGGGGCAAATATTCAAAGTGCCACAGATGGATACTTTAGATATGTTAGAAAGTATAGGAAGACATGGAGTTTACAGTTCTTGAGGATAGTGCATTGGTTAAGTAATCACACAAATGGATGGCTTACTGAAAGATTTGCTGTGGAGCACACTGGCTGTTTTCTGAAAGCATATGTTTAAAGGGACATAAGATAGCGATTCTGTGAGATCTCAGCATGAAGACTAATGAGTAGGAGCACTCTCTAAAAAGACAAGAAAGAGAATGACCTGTGCAGAGGACCCAGAGAATTCTAAGAATAGAATTGCAGACTGAAGACTAGAGCCCAGAGATCTCAGGACAACATGGGGGGATGAGGCCAGAATAGTAGACAGATTCCACCATGCATTGACCTCAGGCCACAGTAAAAAAATGACCTAGTTATTTGTGTGTGGACCCTAGGATGTGCTCTACATCTCTTGCGTGTCCCCCTGTATCTCTAGGGTTTTGTTTGTGTGCATTTTGTTGCCTCCAAATTGTGAAAGTTGTCAACTTTGAGTAAAAGCATGGATAAGAGTGTAGGAAACTTGAGTCAAACCAAAAAGTACTTCATCTACACAATTAGAGCAGCTACCCACTCATTTCTACCCACACATTAATCCAGTTTTATTTGTATACTAATTATAGAAAGACCCTTTGGGTTTTAGTGATCTGGAGTCACATTACTTACATAAATTTAGGTTATGACTTTTGTTTATTAAATAACAAAGCAAACAGGGCTTGACACAGGAACTAAAATTTTGGTCATATCAGTACCTTTCTGCTTCAATAAGTTTGTATTGCAGATCACCAACAAGTATGACACATTTTATAAGCCATCTCTCCAGCCCAATCCTTGCATTCTTGAGTGCTTTTTAAACTCAAATCATGTAGTCAAATCCTCCTTTTCACTGTTCTTTTCTAATGTATTTGTCAGAATAGTCTCAGTGGTTATTTCTGTTATTCCATAAAAAAATTATCTATCTTAGTTGGGTGTGATGGCACATTCCTTTAATCCCAGCACTTGGGAAACAGAGGTAGGAGGTTCGTCATGAGTTCAAGGCCACCCTGAGATTACATAGTGAATTTCAGGTCAGCCTGGGCTATAGCAAGACCTTACCTCAAAAAAAAAAAATTAAAAATATTACCTATCTTAAAAGATCTAATTCCGGGCTGGAGAGATAGCTCAGTGATTAAGGCACTTGCTTGTGAAACCTAAGAACTCATTTTCAAATCTCTAGGTCCCATGTAGCCAGACACACAGTGACACAAGCACACAATGATGCACTTGTGCACAAGGGGACATATGTATCTGGAGCTCGTTCTCAGTGGCTGAAGGTCTAATTCCTTTGCTCAGTATTTTATGTTACACATTGATCTTGTTGGAGTTGTAAATTTACACAAATAAATAAATTATATTTAGCTGGGCATAGTGGCTCCACTTGTAATCAATCCCAGCACTGGCAAGTTTGAGGCCAGTCAAGGCTAAAGACTGAGACCTTGTCTTAAAAAAAAAAGAGTAAATAAATAAATACTATACAGTTACAAATTCCAGATGTTGCTGTTTACAGTCGTGTTGTTACTTTATAATTGTCCAGGTAGCTGCTGTGAGCACCGTAGTAAACAGAGGAATTATACCAAAAGCCTTTGTATTCAGAAACTATGGTCATTTTCCTGGAATCAACTCTCATTATTTGGGCAGTTGTCAGTATAAAATGTGGCAGGCTATTCGAGCCTCATCTGCTGCTCCAGGCTACTTCGCGGAATATGTACTGGGCAATGATCTTCATCAAGTAAGTTGACATGTATAGCTGTCTTTGATTTTTCACATGATTAAATAATCAGCATTTACTAGCTGTCACCAAACTTCACCAGGATCAATAAAGGAAATTTCTTCATGTTTTCAAATATCTTTTGGAACCATGTATACTTCTGGACTTGAAGTTATTTCAATTTCTCCTCTGTTATTTATTTTTAATGGTCTAGCTTTGTAACCAGAGCTAGCTTGGAATTTGCTACATAGTCCAGGCTGGCCTTAATTTGCAATCTTCCTATCCCAGATCTTTATTTTCATCTAAGAGAAGAAGTTCTAAAGTTCAAATTGAGACTGGTTTTAGATATGGCTATTTAAAAGGTAACCAGGCAGTACAGTGGCTCCTTACCCACTTCTCATGCACTATTGACCTCTCTCATTGTGTTTTGCCATTTATATTGATGACTATAATCTTAGTTTATTTTGAGCTACAGATTAAAACATTGTCTTATAGAAATTTTATTTAAGGCTTATAACTACATTGACTGAGATTATACTTTCACGTCCATCAGTGTTCCTCCAGACAAAAGTGAAACATAGAACTTCATAAGACTATTCAAATGAGATCTGGAGTCTAAGAACCTATTTAAATAAATAATTTCTTTATTAGATACAGTTTTTCTTCCAAGACTTGAGGAAGAAACTGGTTATTTTTCCCCTCAAAAGACAAATGAAAAGATTGGTAAGAACATTCTATTCAGGGGCTGGAGATGGCTCAGTGGGTAAGAGCATTTTCTGTGCAAGCATGAGGGCTTGAGGAGGCCTGGGAGATTGTTTAAGTTTGATCCTTAGGACCTACATAAACCGCTGGATGTGACCATGCACATCTGTAACCTCAGTCTTGTAAGAGAACAGAGACTGAAGGATTGCCTGAGGTCATGAACAGAAACAGCAAGCCCAGGAACAGTAAGTGACTCCAGCTCAAGTAAGAGCAAAGGAACAGAGCTAAGACGCTCTCCTGTGGCACCACAGGCAAGTGTGCAGGGTGCCACATGGGCACCTCCACGGCACTTACTTACATTTTACATGTTTACATTCAGTGCTTGGAATACAGAAACCTAAAAATGAAGAAATTTTATATAAATCTTGTAGGTAAGGAGAGTTTTAGCAGGGACTCGGGAAATGACTAAATGGTTAAAGGTGTTTACTTGCAAAGCCCTCCAGCCTAGGTTCAATTCCTCAGCCACACACATAAAATTGGATGGACATTTCTTTGCAGTGGCAAAGACTGGTGCATTCTCTCTCTCTCTCTCTCTCTCTCTCTCTCTCACACACACACACACACACACACACACACACGTACAATAATAACATTTTTTAAAGAATTGCTATTTTAAAAAAAGTGTTGGTCTGGAGAGATGGCTTAGTGGTTAAGGTGCTTGTCTGAGAAGCCAAAGGACCCAGGTTCAATTCTCCAGGACCCATGTAAGCCAGATGTGCAAGGTGGCGCTTGTGTCTGGAGTTCATTTGCAGTGGTTGGAGGCCCTAGCACACCCCCCCTTTTTTTTCTTCTGTCTCTCAAACAAATAAGATAAAATAAAAAGTTTTCTAAAAAGTGTCTTAGCCAAAAGAAGCTGCCTACTACTTAACAACTATGCCTGTATCAGGTCACAGCTAACAATTTCATCAAACTAGACAGAACTATAGGGAGTGCTTGGTTAGTTGTGCTAGCTGGGAAGAATGTAAAGTTTTAGTAACAGCTAGCATACTAATGTGCTTCATGGATCCTGCAATGACAGAGTTAACTGGCAGTCAAACAACACAGCTGTGAATGTAAATAGTTACAGAATCAGGTGATAAATTCACCAATAGAATATGTACATGATTATTATAATGTTGGCTTTCCCTATAATGAATGTTAAATTGTTTAAAATACAACTGTTGTTTAATTTTGTTCTTGAGATTCTGTTTTTTAACTTGTGTTTTGAAGGATGGAGGTTTGCTTCTGAATAACCCTTCAGCATTGGCAATACATGAGTGCAAATGTCTCTGGCCAGATGCCCCATTAGAGTGCATAGTATCCCTGGGTACTGGACGTTATGAAAGCGACGTGAAAAATACAACAAAATCCACAAGCTTGAAAACAAAACTTTCTAATGTTATCAACAGCGCTACAGATACAGAAGGTGAGTGTGTTTTGGTGCTATCTTAAGACACCAGCTTATAGCATTTAGTTGTTGGTGAAATACAGTCTTGACCGTTAAAGAGTATGTCATATCTATTTTGTGGGTTCAAGAAGTACATAGGAGTGAGTATTTTGTTGTTTTCTTTTTCCTTGCTCTTTTAAATGACCCCAAAGAGATTACTCCCTGCCTAGAAGCTATTGCCATCTTTTCCTGCCTGTGGTTGGAAAAGTATCCATAGCAAGCATGGTACCAGAGCCTATGTGAAGACACTTGCCAGTTAAGAAAGGGAAAATTGGGGGCTGGAGAGAGGGCTCAACGGTTAAGGCACTTTCCTGCAAAGCCTAATGACCCAAGTTTGATTTCCCAGTACCCACATAGAGCCAGATGTACAAATTGGCACATGCATCTGGAGTTCATTTACAGTGGCTAGAGGCCCTGACATTCCCTTTCTCTCTGTCTCTCTTCTCTCTCTCTCTCTGATTGCAAATAAATAAATATATACATAGATAAATAAATGTTTTTTAAAAAGAAAGGGAAAATCAACAGAAGGCATAAAGTTGGTTCAAATGTTGGCATAGTCACAAAGGGTGAGAGGACGTGCAGAATTTGATGATTACTAATGTGGAAGTGAACTGGCATTAGAGGTCATTCTTGTTTGTACTCTTGCTGCCCCTATACTATGTTCTCACATTTCCCCCTTCTCAAAATCCTCTCGGAAAAAGTAGAACTTTATTTATGGACAGTGTGGTTGTCTATGTTGATAATCACAGGAACCTAGGAAAATGCTACTTAAACTTATAAGTGAGTTTAACAGAGTTGAAGAATATCAGATTAATAATCAGAATGAGTTTTATTTCTGCATACTGACAATGAACAATTAGAAATTGAAATTAAATAAATATATTGATCAATAGCTAGCATTTATAATAATATCAAAATTTTAAATATGTAGGGAACTATGTAGCAAATTATGTATAGGGTGGAAGGAGGGTGACTAATGAGGGTAATGGGAGGGGATTATTATCAAATTACAATCTGTTCATGCATAAAAATTCCTAAAAATGATGTGAATGGTAGAAACAGTAAAACATTCCTAAGAGAAATTAAAGGTCTAAATAAATTAGATAGACCATGAAAATGAATTAGAAATACTAATATTGTTAAGGTGTCAGATCACAAGTTAATCTATAGACTCATTGTTGTTATCAAAATCCAAACAGGCTTTTTTATGGGAATAAAGGGTGTAAACTGTATATGGTACCTAAAGAACTTAAGATAGCCAACATAAATTGACTAAGAAAAAAGTTGAAGGGCTTATTTTCTCTATTAAAACTCTTAATAAGTAGGAAACTGGTGCTTGGATGGAGATAGACCAGTTAGTCAATGGAATATAACCATCAGGAAATTGATGCATACCTGTAAACCCAAAAGCTTTTCAAAAGAGATGCTAAGGTAGGAACTCAGTGAGAAAGGACAGTCTTTTTCAGTTAACCATTCTGGAACAGTTAGATAACTGCATCTAAAAAGTTGAACTCCAACTCTTCATACACACATAGTATGTAAAAATACCTTGAAGAGTTAAACCTATACAATTTTGTACAAATACTAGATGACCTTGGGTAGGTAAAGATTTTTGCATAAGATACTAAACACATGAACCGAGAAAGAAGTTAACAGAGAAATTAAATTTCAAGTCACAAATTTTGCTTTTCAGGATACTCTTAATAAAATGAAATATCAAGCCACAAACTGAAAGGAAATGTTTATAAACTGTCAGCTGGACCCATTATCATATTGATCAGTCTCAAATATTTAATCAGATTAAAAATATATAGAATTACTGCATTGTGTGTTTATATGTGTATTTAAGAAAATATACAAATGAAGCCAAGCACGGTGGTACATAGCTATAATTCCAGCACTTGAGAAGGAAGGAAAGAAAGGGAAGGAGAGAGGAGGGAGGGAAAGGAAAAGAAGGAAAATGCCTAATAAGTGCATGAGAAGCTTCTCAGCATCATCAGTCATTAGGTGAAAATTCCAACCACAGGTAGCACCCTCTAGCATGTCACTGTTTTAAGTACATGGACCTTCATCCCTGAATTTTTATCCAAGAGGAGAATAATATGTCCACACAGAACCTTAGGTGAAGGGCTGGAGAGATGGTTGAGTGGAGAAAGTACTTGACTCCAAGGGTGGGGACAAGAGTTCAGAACCCTGCTGGTCCACCTGTAATCCCGGTTCTCAAGCGGTGACAGGATCCTTGAGGCATGCTGATTAGCTAGACATGCTAAATAGGTGAGCTCTGGGTTCATCCAAGTGAAAGACTGCCTCAGAAATAAGGTGAACTATTGAGGAGGACTTCTGACATCCACCTCTGGCCACCCTGTGCACACAAATGTGCACACATACACACACTAAAATTAAAATTAAAAAGGTAAGGAACAACTAAAAAAATGTGTACCTGTTTATATTTGGATTATTCTTAATAGATCCAAATGAAAGAATAAGAACTGAAGAGAACAAATTGTGTTAGAGCTGTACAACAAAATGCTACACAGCAGTAAAAATACTCTTACTATACTGTGAATGAATCTCAAGAGCATATGTTGGGCTGGAGAGATGGCTTAGCAGTTAGGGCGCTTGCCTGCAAAGTTAAAGGACCCAGGTTCGATTCCCCAGGACCCACATAAGCCAAATGCACATGGTGGTGCATGCATCTAGACTTCATTTACAGTGGCTTCTCTCTCTCTCTCTCTCTCTCTCTCTTGCATAAACCTCTTTCCCTTTCCCACTCAAATAAGTAAAAATATTTTTTTAAAAAAGACCATATGTTAAGCCATATGTTAAGTGAAAGAAGGTTGACACAGAAGAACTTTAGACTTGTGATTCTATTTGTGTGACATTCTTGAAGACAGACGCCAAGGAGAATCCCCTGTAAAAAGATGAAGCAACCTGTGGAGTGATGGAAATGTCCATGGTTTGTTGTGGTAATTACACAAGTACACATTCACAAAATTTGTCAAGCTATACAATTAAAACTGGTGAATTTTACTTTATGTAAATTATACCACAACAGAGATTATTCTCAAAAATGAAACAAAAGGAAAGTTGAAAAGTATTTCAGCAGAGAGGGGAGACTTGTCAAGGCGTTCCTAAATTAGCTGAATATACAGAGTGTTTGGAAAGTAAATTTCAGCTGTAGTCTTGTGTTTTGTTGGTGCAAGTGTGGATATATGCATATTCTTAGATGTGTGAGCACTAGTGTGTATGTAGGCACACATGTATGAGTGTGCACATGCATGACACTAGAGGACAATCTCGGGTTCACTGTCCACTTCTTTTTGAGACAGGGTCTCAGGCTAGACTAGTTGGCAGTAATCCTCCTGTCCCTCTCCCCGCTGCTAAGATGGCAGGGGAGCACCACCACCAGCAGCAGCAGCAGCAGCAGCAGCATTTTACGTGAGTGCTGGAGGTCAAACTCAGGCAAGCACTTTACCAACACAGCTATCTCCCCAACCCCTCCTGTTAGTTTGAGTGGTAAAATAAATGAGACTCTGTCATGTGTCTAAGATGAAAATAATTTTAAATAAAGAAACACTAATGAATCATTACAGAATAACTTACCCTAACCCCCCTTTTACCCATCTCCTCCCTCCTTTGTCTTAACAGAAGTCCATGTAATACTCGATGGTCTGTTACCTCCTGACACATATTTTAGATTCAATCCTGTCATGTGTGAAAATATACCTCTAGACGAAAGTCGAAATGAAAAGTTGGATCAACTGCAACTGGAAGGTATGAAATACATAGAAAGAAATGAATATAAGATTAAAAAAGTTGCAAAAATATTATGTCAAGAAAAAACAACTCTGCAGAAGATAAATGATTGGATAAAGTTAAAATCTGACATGTATGAAGGTCTTCCATTCTCTTCAAAGTTGTGATGAGTATGTGCACATGCTTTCATAAATGAAGCCCTGTTCAGAAAAATCCACTGAACTGAGTAAGGAATTGGGAGATTCAGCATGGAGTACTTAGGAATTCTGAGAATCCTGGAAAAGATGGTGCTTTGACCAGCTTGCACAATACAGAAGTTATGTTTGGTTACAGAAGTAAACATGAAAATTGGATTTTTAAGATGTTAATAGCTAAACATTAGACATTTTATTATTGTACTGGTTGGTTTTAGTAGATATCGGTGTTAAATTGTTTGATGTTTAAAAGTTTATTAATATATGTGCCAAACAAGAAACTGAAAATATACTATGTTCTTTTGCTTTGTCATCATAATCATGTTGTATTTATACGATCACTGTGGAAAAGCAAATTTCTTTTTACATTCACACTACTTATTTTCACTAGCTGCTCTCTGCAACCCATATGCTACCTTTCACTGTAATTTCATCTAAATAACTGCATAAAAATGACATTCTCTCTTAAAGTAATTTTACATTTGAAATAGGAAAGAACCAAATACATTTTCTATAAAATATTGCTTGATTAAAAGAGTGGTGAATTTTAATTTCCAATGAGCCAGCCTTTCAAAAATTTCAAGATAATGCTATGTGTTAACTTTTATAGATATGGCAGTATCTTATCATTTGCTGTTACAAAATCAATTGTTTGAATTTACTGAAAAATATTCATGTCATTAACAAAAATAAACTATTGAAGTATTCTGTTGTTAAAAGGCTAATGTCATTTTAAAATTTTGTGTTGTTCATAATGTAGCCCCACCTACTTCTTGTAGTATTTGAATACATCTATCAGGAGTAACAAGGAAAGAAATAAATGGCTTGGTTTTTTTTATTAACTTCTTTAACAACCTGGATTTCATAGACATTAAAATAGAATGGACTTGAGACCTTGTTGTTTGCTGAACATACTCATCTGTGTTGTGTTAGTTCTGCATTGCTATGTAAACCCTTACCCACTGTGGAGATTTCTCAAGGTCAGTGCAACAGGTAAGTACTCTTCACTTCATACAGATAACTGATGCCCAGACACCATGTTGCTGCTCTGCAGCCTTGAGTCCCCAAGGCAGAGATGAGTTTCAGAGAACTTTGGAGGGAGGACTGTCTGCTACTCAGTCCCTCTATTTGTGATCTTTAGGAAAGAGGACAATCTGTCCGAGATGAGCTGTTTGATTTGTAAAAGGAGGCGAGCTAGGTGTAAAATTTGTAGCCTTTTACTTTTTAGGCGCAAGGTGAGTAAATAAACTTCCAGTGATTTCTGAATCTATGTAAAATAATCCATTCATACCACAGACCTATGCAAATTCTTACACACCTAGAATAACGTATAAATGTAAGAAAAGTATAAATAATTGGAAGTCTGAATATTTGGGGGAATTATAATTAGCAAATTTCAAACACAATAATATTTGTGTACTTGAGTTGACATATTTGTACCTTATACTGAAGCCACTCTTCCCCTAACCTGGCACAGACCTGCTGTGCAACAGGTTCACTAGGCCTTGTTTGTGCTTGGTCAGTTGTCATTCTCTAAAACAGTACAGTGCACAGTGTGTTCTAGCCACAGCGTCTGTCTGCTACCACACAACGTGGTCACCATGTCAGCTCTTTCAGCCCAACCAAAGGAAAATCCGTTTGTGTAGTACACCAGTTTTCACTTGTTCTTGTCCCCATTTGTACTTGATAGTTATCCATAGAGCTAAGTAATTCACCAGAGATCACCCTTACTTACAATAAAGTCTCCATCTGTCCAAGAGTAACCGTAACCATGTTGCTAGATTCTGCAATCTACAAAGAAAAGATATAGACGTGGAAATGAGTGTTCAGTCCTATGCAGACAATGTCTGCCTTTCTCAAACAACAAGAAAGAATAATCTGTTTATGAAATGTAAATTCTCCAATTATATTAAAAAGTAGAATTAAATTATTTTGATGCTTGGACCTTTCTGGTTGCCTCAGATCTAATTTCTTTAATAAATGAAGGGCTGACTTTATATAAGTTCTGTTCTTGATGCAGATTTATGTATGTATGTATGTATGTATGTATGTATGTATGTATTAGAGAGAATGAGAATGGGTACACCAGCCCTCTAACCACCACAGATGAACTCCAGACACATGTGTTACCATGTGCATCTGGCTTATGTGGGTTCTGGGAAGTCGAACCTGTGTCCTTAGGCTTTGTAGGTAAGCGCCTCAACCACTAAACCATCTCACCAACCCCAGAATTCTTGATTAAAAAATAGCACCTCAAGCTGGGTGTGGTGGACACGCCTTTAATCCCAGCACTCAGGAGGCAGAGGTAGCAGGATCACCATGAGTTCCAGACTACCCTGAGACTACATAGTGAATTCCAGGTCAGCCTGAGCTGCAGTGAGACCCTACCTCAAAAAAAAAAAAAAAAAAAAAAAAAAAAAAAAAAGCCAAGAAACAAATAGCACCTCAGAGTTGCCTCCACAGGCCCAGGGGCTAGATGAGATTTACCCAAGAGGGTGGAGAGTACCCTGGCTGGATTATAACTGCACTGTGCACTCTCAGCCAGTGTCGCAGGATTCTTCTTAGAGGAAAGGAAGTCACAAAAACCTGCGTGCAGTCTGAAGGGATTGAGAAGAGTCTTCAGCTTGGGTGATAGAAGGAGCTCCCTGAGAACTTTTCTCACCCAGTAGGTGGCAGCAGCTACTTCCTCCTTTTTCACTTGTAATAGAGCTAATTTGCTTAAGCAGCTAGAGCTCCTAAAGTTTAAAGGCCAGAATTGTCCTAGCTCACTGTGCCCGAGAACTAGTTCTCGTCATCGGGAATGTTGGCACACCTCTGTAATCACAGCATTTGGGAGGCTGCAGCAAAGGATCAAGAGTTTGAGAATAGTCTGGGTTACATAGTAAACTCCAGGCTAGTCTGAGTTACATAGTGAGACTGTCTCAAAAAGACTGCAGAGAAGTAGAAGAGTGAGCAGGGGAGGGGAGGGGGAGGAGGAACAGTTCTAATCATTTGTAAATACTTCACAAGCATTAGTGCCATTAGCTGGACTAAGCACGTAGCTTACTGAGTACCAGGAACTGTGTTAACAGTTTGACATGTTACTAAGCCTGACTGAATATATTTGTTGCTTTCTTAGAGGGGAACAAGTTGGCTGAGATAGCAAAGCTAGGAAAAGGCAGGAGTAGGACCACCCACTCTTAGCAAAGCCCTATCCTCTTTCTTACAGTGTCTTCCACTAGAATGTTTTGAAGGTATTTCAAGTCCAAGCTACTGAACTGAATCTCTTGAGATTTGGGGTTTAGTCATGAAGAAAGTGCCTGTCTCAAATGATACCTCAGTCCTCATGACCTCAAAAAAATTTTTTTGGAAAAAAAATGAGTCCATTGTGAAACTATATGGGTATTGTAGCACATAGCTACAGGTCGCTGAGGTGAACCTCTAGACCAGGCACGTTTATGGAGGAAGGGATATTTGAAGCTTACAGATCCAGGAGAAGTTCCATAATGGCAGAAGGAGCTGGCCCTGCTTTCACAGGTCCAAGCAGAAAGACCACACCACACAGCACACTTCAGGAACTCCAGGCACTTTGCATATCTTTAGATTGGAATTTCAAATCCATCACCACACCTTAGGGCACCACACCTTAGTGACACCTCCAGCAAGGTGGCTGCAGATCCAAACTACAAACTAATCAAACACTGAGTATATTGGGGGTCCTTCATTCAAACTACCGTAGGTATACTTCATGTCTTTTTTCAGCAAGCTTGGGCTCCATATAGGGGTTCTGACTAGCACTGGTTTACCAAGCTCCATAGGAGGACATGAGGCAGAGGAGAATTGGGCACTACTGGCATGTAATGCTTGATTCAGAGATGGTAAGTGTTATGCGACACGCTGGGCAGGGAGCCCTTCATAAGGGTGAGCTCTCCCAGCAGCATGCCAGCATCACTTACTTTCAGAAACTGGCCTGTAGGAAACTGAACATGTAGACATTGCAGAGTTGGGATGTATAGAACTGTTCATAAATTTCCATTCCGGTTACATTCCAATAAATTCTTGGCACATTTATTGCTCCATGTTTTATTTCTCTTGCCAAGTTTAAATACAACAGAATTATTTGCTTAATTTTATTTTAGCAGCACATCTATGGCAATTACTTTGATGACTAGGAAATAGAAAGGAGGGGGCGCACATTCAAAAACAGTTTGTTCTGTTCCCGGCAGGAGCTATCTATCATCCAAAAAAGATATACAGAGTACAGATGTCCCTGGACTAAACTGGTTGCATGTATTGGTCCAAGTGTTTGATAAATGTGCCTCTGAGAAGTCACACTGATTGCTTTGTTCACTAACTTTTTTTTTTTTTTTACCAAGGTAGGGTCTCACTCTGGCCCAGGCTGACTTGGAATTCACTTTGTAGTCTCAGGGTGGCCTCGAACTCATGGCGATCCTCCTACCTCTGCTTCCCCAGTGCTGGAATTAAAGGTGTGTGCTACCTCACCTGGCTGTTCACTAACCTTTATTCAGCTGATGTAAATGGTTTCTGTTTCGTCATATTCCACAGATATTCATTACTAAGTTGGATAATAGTTTGTTAAACATAAAATATTAAGCCAAGTGTGATGGTGCATGCCTGTAATCCGAGCAAGTTCAAGCCAGCCTGGGCTACATAATAATTGTGAAGCAAACCTGAGCTATGGAAGACTATCTCCAAATAACTTCAATAAATAAAAAGACTGTGATGTTGACTTACCTTCAATATAAAAGGCTTTAACAGGGGGCTGGAGAGATGACTTAGCAGTTAAGGCACTTTCCTGCAAACCTTAACGATCCATGTTCAACTCTCCAGATCCCATGTAAGCCAAGCATACAAACGTGAAGCAAGTGCAAGGTCTCACATGCCCACTAAGTGGCGCAAGCATCTGGAGTTTGATTGAAGTGCCTGAGGCCCTGGCGCACTCTTTCTCTCTTTCTGTGTCTCTCGCTTTCTCTAAACTTTTTATTTTTTAAAAAAAAAAAAAAAAAAACTTTAACAATGAGCCAGGTGTGGTGGCACATGCCTTTAATCCAAGCATTCAGGAGGCAGAGGTAGGATTGCCTTGAGACTACATAGTGAATTCCAGGTCATCCTGAGCTAGAGGGAGACCCTACCTTGAAAAACCAAAAATAATAATAATAATAATAATAAATTTTAAAAATAAATAGAAAAAAATCTTTAACAATGCAACTCCTGGCCTCTAAGCAATATATATTATGGGATGTATTTGAAAGATTTCTGTGTGGGGCTAGAGAGATGGCTTAGTGGTTAAGGTTGTTGCCTGCAAAGCCAAAGGACCCAGGTTTGATTCCCTAGGACCCACATAAGCCAGATGCACAGGTGGCACATGCATCTGGAGTTCGAACGGCTGAAGGCCCTGGTGCGTCCATTCTATCTGCCTCTTGCTTTCTCTCTTCCTCACAAATAATAACTTTAAAAAAAGATTTCAGTCTGATTGACTAGAACAGGTTATATGGTCCAAAACGATTGAAAGTTCTAGAAATAGTATTTGTTGTCATCAGTGTTCACAACAACCCTATGAGGTATAAGCATCAATCCTCTTTTATGTAGTAGGGCTGGCATGACACAGTGAGAAACGTTATACTTCCTGACTGCTTTCTCAGCACCAATGAGAAATTATGAACCACTGTATGAATATGTCTATAGCATTCTTTCCAAAATTATGCACCTAATCTAGAATTATAAATATTGTAATATCCTTTCAGATGCTGCATTATAATAACACCTACACCACATTTAAATGCCAGGATAGGGTTATCATGCTTCTCCCAGATGAAAATAAAGCACCTATTTCATAAACAATAAAGTGGTTAACACATGCTTTTTCTTGTATATGTTCCACTGTCTTTGGAGAAGACATAGTGATTATTAACAACCCACTGGCCATCTGAGAAGAAAGGATGGCCATATCAGGTTACAGTAACTACATTGCCTTGTGTTTCCAACACACATTGATTTCCAAAAGATACAGCATTTCAAATGGGCTGTCAAAATAATTTTAAAAGGATATGAATTCCAGGCCAAATTGGCAGTGCATGTCTGTAGTCCCAGCACACAGGAGATGGGTGGTAACAGGAAGGGGGCTTGTGAGTTTGAGGGCAGCCTGAGGTACATAAGACCAACTAAAAAAAAATACCATTGAAAATATATTCTATTTTTTCCTTTCTTTTTTTCTTTCTTTTTGTCTTCTGTCAGTTTTAAAAATTTTTTTAATTGACAACTTCTATACTTACAGACCAAAAAACCCAAAGAATATTAAGAAAAAAACATGAAAGTAACCAAATGTTCCATCAAGATATACACCCTTAATATTCACCTGTAACACTTATTTACAAAAATGAGTATTTTGCCAGGCATGGTGGCACATGCCTTTAATCTCAGCACTCAGGAAGCAGAGGTAGGAGGATTGCTGTGAGTCTGAGGCCACCCTGACACACATAGACTACATAGTGAATTTCAGTTTCAGTTCATCCTGAGCTAGAGTGAGACCCTACCTCAAAAAAAAAACAAAAAAAAAAAAAATGGATTTTGTCTTTCATTCTGTTTTGTTCATCTGAGCTACTGTTGGGAGAGGGAGTATTCTAGGGTCACAAACAAGCATTGTAATTTCATGTTTATAGTAACACACATACTCTAAGGGATCCTTACTAGCCTTCTGTGCCTTTCACATTTAGTGTTAGCACATTTTTTTTTTTTCTATAATGCTAGTGGAATTGAGTCATTTAGAACTAATTTTGTATTTCCCAAGCATTGAAACTAGTCTTGTACATCATCACAGGTGCTGTGATTTTGCATGAACATGTTTGGTATCAGGATACAGTTAATCCATACACATCTAAACATGTCCACTGTATTAATTTCCTGTTTCTTTATGGATAAAATGCTCAATACTAATACTGGAAACTATAGAAGCAAAGGAAATAGATAGGGCATGATGCAAGTATCTGGTTTTGCAGCAAGCAATAGGACAAAGACTTACATGCTTCGAATGTTCTGGCAATTTGTAGATGGTATAGAAGTTTCATAGAACAGAATGCTACAGCATTTGCAGTTTTTGAGCCTGGGAAAATGGTGATGTCCTAATCTTCAGACAGCATCCCGGGTGTTTGCAGCATGAAAATTGCACAATCTTGTTCATCACAAACAATTAGCTCAATAAGTCAGGCCCCTTGGATCAGACAATAAAAAGGTCAGACCACAGAGCCCATCATTTCTTTCCACCTAGCACCTGAAGTAAACATCTACATACTTGCATCATGTCTTATATCTTTAGAGGGACTCAAATGCAGCCCTTCTGAGCACAGGATAAAAGCTTTCTTTTGTCTGAAGTTTTTTTTTTTTTTTTTTTTCCATCTCTCTGAGCAGTGACTGTTCATTCTAAAACTCTTTACCTGTTCCTCATCTTTGCACTTTCTCATCTTGTCAGGGTAAATCCTTTTATTGGGCTACCTTGTTACCTAGATCCTTAAACACAAACTTTCTTTTAATAAGTTCATGTCAAGGACACATTCCACCTTCAATGAACAATTATTATACATATGTATAAGCAACATATTTGTCGTTGCATGTGGTTTTATTTTTCTTTTTAAAATTTCTAAACTTTCTTGAGACATGCTCACTCACGCTATTCTAACAAACTGTCTTGTGGTTTTAGCACTGACATACATAGTTCTGAAAGCAATGCTTGTTTCTAAAACAGTGTCATAGACCTAAGGTGATAATACTCCCTCTCCACTCTGAAATTGTCATGGAGTCATTTGACATGACCTCATTATTTTGCAATATCTTTTATTATTCTGTTATATTGTGCTATATGATGCATTGCTAAAAACATTTGATATTAGTACAAGTTGAGAACCCCTAATCTGAAAATCTGAAATCTTCTAAATCAGAATGCCACAAGTAGAAAATTCTGTACCTGACTTCATGTGACAAGACACAGTGAACGCATGTACTAAAATATTATATAAAATTACCTTTGGGTTATATGTATTTGATAACTTTTAAACTTGAATAAATTTTGTGTTTACACTTGGATCCTATCTTCAAGATATCTCATTATGTCTATGTAAATATTCCAAAATATGTGGAGTTTAAAATTCTTGTAGTTCTGTGCTTTTTGCATAAGGAATGTTCAGTCTTTATTATGATTTAGGGATATAAGTTGAGGGTCTAAGCAATGCGTCGTGGGTTTTGGTGAACAGTGCTCTTGCAGCAATCAAATTAGTGCATCCCATGTTAGCTGCTTCCTTTTTCTTTGAAATTGATTTGAAACTAGAACAGTATGCATGATCATTGAAAGTGTAGGCTTTAAATATCTACGCCTAAAAGATACTTTAATATTTTCAGCACATTTTATTTCTCCAGCAGTTTCTAAGTGTGCAGGTCCTGGCATTTCAAGTGAAATCAGTTGACTGTGAAGAAGTACATCCAGGGCCTTACTGTTTTTACCGCCTCAGATCTTGCCTGCAGTCAGACCCCTTCCCACAGAGCCCATTCCATTGTCAAGAAATGTAGAGAGGGCGGCGTTTAAAGTTGAGTCAAGGCACATGGCAGGAAGTTTGGAAAGCAGCCCATGTTTCTAGAAAATACCTACATTTATTTTTTGTTTTCCTGGATCTAGAAATTTAATTTTCTTATGTCTTCTTACCACATGGATCTTTTCTTCACTTCCATACACATGCAATAAGTGACAAAAGTCTGCATGAAGCAAGAGGCAACAAGACCATCAACAGTCCTACACGACCACCTGAATAATAAATAAATAAGGGGGTTGAATCACACTTTCAGTGTAGGTCCAGGATAGAAACTCAGTGATTTTAAAGCTAGAGAAGAAATAAAGGAAAGCACTGTTTGATTATGGTGGTTATAGGAACAAAAAGAAGCCCCATATTTTACAAATGTTTTTGAAATACATTAATTGTGGTTTGAATGCGAAATGTCATCCATAGGCTCCTGTGCCTGAATACTTGGTCCCCAGCTGGTGATTTTGTTTGAAAGTGGAGTAGGTCACAGGGTGGACTTTGAAGTTTTGTAACTTCATGTTCACCCTCTACTTCCACCTGCTAATATGATGAGCTGGCTTCCTGCTTCTGCCGCCAGGCCTGCTCCATCATGAAACTTCCACTTTAAACTGTAAGCTGCAAATGAGCCCTTCTCTTCCTTAAATTTCTTCTGGTCAGGTATTTGTTCACAGCAATGAGAAAGTAATACATTAATAAATTATAATAGTCAATTTTATTTAAAATGTGAACAGAAATATTCATCTACCTCATTTTACAAACCAATTTTTTTTCAGGTCCCACATCCTCAAACCCCCTCCTAGCCAGGTTTCACTAGAGGTCATCAGAATTTAGGCATATCTGCTTTTTGACCACTTTTCACCACAGCTTAAACCAACACCTCATCACTCCAGGAACTTCCCTGCCTCTAAGGTTGCCAGTGATGGCCAGCCCTCCAGCTGACAATGGTTTTAATTCTTCTGTGCCAGTCAGCAGCATTGGATTCCATGAACATTCCCCTCCTTGAAATGTGTCTTCCCCCCTCCACACACACCCTTTCTAGAGTTTCCGTTGTTAACTTCTGTGTGAGCTTTGCGCTTCCTCAGCAAAGTCTCCACAGGTCCTCAGCTCTGCTTAGTCTTCACTGGGCTCCCCGAGAAGCTGCCTCTTGCCACTTTTTTCAACTACTTAGCAAATTTTTACCTAGATCTCAATATCAAAGTGTGGAATTTTTGAGACATTTGGCTAATAGAGGAAAATAATCTCAGTGTTCTTGGCCAAAACTTAAGACAGCATTAGTCATTTTCAAGAAAATTGTATTGTTCTAATGAATCTTGCCTCCTTTCTGCCCGCCCCCAAACTGTGGAAAAATAATTAGGATTAGATACATTTATGTATAAACTATTACTAATGGAAATTACTTGAATCCACAAGCAACCTTTTTATCCTTACAATAAGCTTTGTGACAACAGCACACCTATTACATTTAGAAAGAGATTAACTGAGGAATTTTCCTTAATAAATGGGGGTTGGGAGAAAGAAGACAACTAGAGAACTATGTACCATATATCTAAATGTTTAAAATTTAAGATCTGAACTCAAGGTCAAGGTTTGGGTTTAGAAATCTTGGACTCTGAAGTTCTCTGTCAGAATGTGCTGGTGGGAGAACCAGTCCATTGCCAAGTTCTAATTTAGTTCCTCAACTTTTAGAACCCTCCAGCACACTCAGGGAAAATGTCAATCCATGTCCAAGTTCTGCCCTACCTCAACGACAGGTCACACTTGTGCACTAGCCACCTGTGAGGCCACCAGATGCTCACACCTGCAGAACAGTATCATCGATGGCGAGGGAAAGAGCTTATACAGGCCCTGATGAAATTCTTTCATCTTCGGTAGTCAGGTGTGGTCTAGAAGAAGGGATGATACAGGCAAGAGGACAACCACAGAAAGGCTTTCTTTCTTTCTTTTTAATTTTTTTGTTTGTTTTTAATTCAGTTATTTGAGAGTGACAGACAGAAGGGCAGACAGAGAAGAGGTGGGGGGGGCAGGGAAAGAATGGGCACACCAGGGTCTCCAGTCACTGCAAATGAACTCCAGATGCATGTGCCACCTTGTGCATCTGGCTTATGTGGGTACTGGGGAATCAAGCCTTGAATCAGAATCCTTTGGCTTCACAGGCAAGCACTTAACTGCTAAGCCATCTCTTCAACCCCACAAAAAGGCTTTCTAATGTACTGTTCTTGCTCGATTCTGTGGATATCTGACTCACAAAAAATATTGGAAGTTTTTAGGCCCATTATCACTACTGTCATAAAGCAAGACAAAATAAGACACATTGACAAGTGTATCAGTTTCTCATTGCTGGGACAAAGTACTAAACCAGAAGCAGCTTAAGAAAGGAACAGCTTACAGTTTTGAGCAAAAATTCATCATGACAGGGAAAGTCTGGCAAGGCTGAGTAGGAAGCCTGCATATCACATATCATGTGAGCAGAGAGGAAGAAGAGACAGAGAGAGAGAGAGACAGAGAGAGAGAGAAGGCTGGGCCTGGAGAGATGGCTTAGCAGTTAAGCACTTGCTGTGAAGCCTAAGGACCCCGGTTTGAGGCTCGATTCCCCAGTACCCACGTAAGCCAGATGCACAAGGTGGTGCATGCATCTGGAGTTCATTTGCAGTGGCTGGAGGCCCTGGTGTGCCCATTCTCTTTCTCTCTCTCTCTCTGTTGCTAGTAAATAAATAAAAATTAAAAAAAAATTTAAAGAAAAGAAAGAAGTGAGGCTGAAAGGAGTTTAGGGGACCTTAGGCAGAATAGGAAACACGTTAGGGAATGCAGAAAGTCCATTTGTACAATCAACCTCAGGGCAGGGTAGAAAACCATAAAAGCAAAAGCTAGGAGAGAAAGAAAAAAAGTTAAATGGCCAACAATTTTAGATATATTGTGGTAGAGGTTAATAGGGTGGGCTAAATCCTGAATTCCTCATCACCACAGCAAGAGGGGAGGAAAAAGATCAAATCCTATACAGCCTAGTCTCAGAGCCCACCCACCGGGAACTTCTAGCTCTGGGGCCCCACCTTTCCTCAAGGAACCATTTTGCTTGCAATAAAGTTTGCTACTTCTGCTTTACCTCTACTTCTGAGCCTGAATTTCTGGAGCTTCCAAGGTCCCTTGACCATTGGGAGAGGGGGAGACCATTTTATAAAACCTCAAGTCTTGCCCTCACCCCAGGGACACACTTCCTCCAGCAAGGTTCCACAACCTTTCAGAACAGCATTACCAGCTAGAGATTAAGTATTCAACTACATGAGTGTACAGGGATATTTGACATTCAAACCACCATAGCAAGGATATGGAGAATGTACACCTGGTAGACATGTGAAGCAATGCCACTAGAACAGAGAACAATATTATGATTCAAAGAAAAATATTAAATTATCATCTAACCTCACAAACCTTGAAAGTAGTATCTCAGAGAGATATTTGTACACCTGTGGTCATAATAGCATTCATGGGAGCCAAGTTAGTAGAAGCAACCAAGTGTCCATCAACAGATGAACAAGTAAATAAAATGTGGTATTTGTGTACAATGAAATAATATTCAACCTTATAAGGAGGAAGGGAATTCTTACATGCTGTAATATGATTGAACTATGAACATATTAGGCAAGTGAAATAAACCAGTCATAAGGAATCAAATACTGTATCATTGCACTTTTATGAGGTACTTAACAACAGTCAAATTCTAGACACAGTAACTACAATGGTGGTTACTAGGACACTCGGGGAGTTGTTTAATAGGTTTAAAGCGTCAGTTTTATAAAATGAAAGGAATTGTAGAAATGGAAGGTGGTGATGGTCACAAAGAAACGTAACACTGTTCACTTCAAATGGTAAAGATGGTAAGCTTTATGTTATGTGCATTTTATCATCATCTTAACAATATTTTGAAAAAAGCTTGAAATTAAATTTCAGTCAAGCCTTAAAAGAAAATATAAATAGAAGTGCAGTGTTAGTTTATATTAATCAAATGAGCTGCATCAAAACAGCCAAATATCAGAAAGCCACTGAGTTACCCATTTATATGTGAAGCACGCTCTTTCGTTCCTCCACAGTGAATCTATCTTTACTGTACCTGTCATCTGCTCCCCTTAAGCTAGAAATGAAGGGCACATATCAACAGTGGCTCTCAGCATGCTTCTGTTCTTGATGACCCCATTTGCAATGGCTGATTGCACATTGACCTTGACTAGCCTTAAATCTATCCAGCACAACTGTTATTCATTTCTGTAGATAGAAACTGTAGGAACAGATGGAGGAGTTGTCTATAGGAACATGCTTATTATCATTTAAAAATGTTCCTTTTCGTTCCAACTTGGGTCCCCAAGGTTGGGGGTGTGTTGAGCCAAACTGAATATAATAGTGATTCATGCATTCCCAGAGGAGAAAACCCACGTATGGAAGTCATAAAGGTCACATCTTTCTCCACTTGCTTGCATGTTACTTTCTTTAGATGGGTGTATAGATAGTGTGTTGCTAAGCAGCAGGCAAGGGATGGATTTTAAATTCTGGATTCTATTTGACACTTGCCCACATGGCACCAGGTTGACACACAGAATTCTGTGGCTGCATGGCAGATGGCCAGGAGAAGCATGGGGGAGCAACTGGTGCCTTGCAACTGTGAAAATGTTCCACTGTCCACTGGTCAGGTGCCGATGAAACCACACATCACACTATTATATATTATGAATGTAACTGTACATCCTGTGATTATCCATAGTGCATAATTGCCACCCACTAGGAATATTTAAGAGCTGAGCTGTGGCTGGCAGCCAGAAGAAGGAAGGCACAGCTCTGAGTGGGACACAGTGGACAGTTGAACTGGGTGCAGGAGCTAAGTGTGACTTCATTTGGAGACTAACTTCAGTCAAGTCACATTGTTTCATTTGTCCCGCAATTGCTTCTTTATACCTTTATGTATATACCTGTATGTATGTATGTATGTATGTGTGTATGTATATATATATATATATATATATATATATATATATATATATATATATATATATATGTGTGTGTGTGTGTGTGTGTGTGTGTGTGTGTGTGTATATGTGTGTGTATATATATATATGTGTGTATATATATATATATATATATTTGTATATATATATATAATGTTTGTATCTTATGACCATGGTAGTTGTCTCTTTCCTATCCAAAAACAGATTCAATTTGTATGGGAAGGTACAAAATCAAAATACAAGTATTCTCTTAAACAACTGCATCAGTGAGAAATTTAGCAGCTTAATAGTAGAACATTTCTTCCAGCATCTATGGGTCCAGAAACCAAGCATAGCTTCATTGAGTCCTCTGGCTCAGGACCTCCTAAGAGTGTGCAACTGAGAAGTCAACCTGAACTAGAGTCATCTCAAGGCCCAGCTGGGGAACTATTGACTTCACTAACTTGATAGTGGCAGCATTCAGCTCCTGTGTGGCTAGTGGGTCAAGGGCTTCAATTCTTTATAGGCTGTGGACCAGAAGCTACTCTCAGTTCCATGTCATCTGAGCCTCTTGATTTGTCATTTTACATCATGGCAGCTGGCATCTCTCAGAACAAGAGCACAAAAGAATATGACTGAGGTCAGAGCCTTTCTGTAACCTGACATCAGAAGCGACACCCTACTACCTTAGTCATTTTTGTTCATTAGAAGCATATCACTTGGTCTAGGCTTCACTTACTATAACTTGAATCTGGAATGTTCTCAAAGGCCCCTGTGAAAGGCTTATCTCTAAGCTTGATGCTATTGGGACATGTGGAACCATTCAGAAGTAGGGCCCATTGGCAGGTCTTCCAGCCATTGGAGCTGTGCCCTTGAAGGGGATGGTGGAACCCCCAAGGTCTTCCTATATTTTTGCCTTATAATGAGATGAGCAGTTTTGCTCCCCCCCCACTCTGCCATGGTGTACTGCCGCAGGCTTAAAAGCAATGGGCCAACCCATCATGGGCTGATGCCTCAGAAACTGTGAGGTGACATGAACATTTTATCTTTATAAGTTGATTATCTTAGGCATTTATTATAGTGACAGAAAGGTGACTACATCAGACTCAATGAAGAACATTGCCCATGGGCCAGAGCTCAGAAGAAAATGGTCTGTCTGGGTTGTGAACTTGACAGGATTTAAACTCACCATGGAAACAAATCTCTAGGAGGGTCTGTGAAGGATTACTTAGAAGGTTAATTGAGATGGAATGAACTAACTGTTGGCATCACCATTCCATGAACTGGAGTTCTGGACTGAACTAAAAGGAGAAAGCCAGGTGAACGTAGCAGTCAGCTTTACATGCTGGGATGAACTTCCAAACCAGGCACAGTTATGGAGGAAAGGAATTTATTGAAGCTGACAGGTAGAGGGGAAGTTACATAATGGCAGAAGAAGCAGGTCTACTTTCACAGTCCATACCAAGAGAGAAATACGATCAATGTCACTATAAGCAGCGCACTTCAGGAACTCCAGCAGAACTCAGGCACTTTTAGGTTGGAATTCAGATCCACCCCCAGTGTCACCTCCTCCAGCCAGGCAGCTGGAAATCCAAGTAGCTTTAACAAAACTCCTGAATCTACTGGGGGACATCTATTCAAACTACCACACTTAGCATCATTATTCATCTGTCTCTCTACTTCCTGACTGTGGACTGAGTGAATCAGCTACCATCATGATTTCCCTGCCATGATGGGCTGTAGCCTTCAATCGCAAGCTGAAATAAGCCCTTTCTTAAGGTGCTTTTGTCAAGATATCTGTTGCAGCAATAAGGAAAGTAATGAATATGGAAAATTGGTATTGGGAGTGGAGTTCTTGCTGTAATAAACTTGACCATGTGCTTTGTATGCCCTTGGGACTGGTTTGTGGCAATACTATGGCTAGAAACCTGCTAAATGAGGTTTGGAGGATGGCTTAGCAGTTAATGCACTTGTCTGCAAAGCCTAATGACCCAGGTTTGTTTACCCGGTCCCTAGTAAAGCCAGATGAACAAAGTGGCACATGCACTTGGAATTCATTTGCAGTGGCTAGAGGCCCTGGCATGCCCATTCTCATTTTCTCTCTCTCCCTTTCTCCCTGCCCTTGCAAATAAATGAATAAAAATATTTTTTAAAAGAAAACTACTAAATGGGCAGAGCTTAATGGGCTATTATGGTGGTACTTTGGAAGATGAGAATACTAAGAGAAATGTGGACAGTGGAGGACTGTGTCAGTGATGTGATAATGGTTTTGGAGGCACACTCATGCAAAGTTGAGGGAGTCATGGAGTATTTCACCATAGTTCCAGAAGACTACTGAGGCCAGGCAATTGTAGAGTCAAAGTCTCTACAAGCAGGCCCTGAGAAGTCACCGTGTGAAGCTACAAAGATGAACTGTAAATTGTGATTATTGTAATGTAGAATGAAGACCCTAGGATGCTGGAGATGTCAGAACGATAGGATGTCAGCCAGGGAAAGCTGCAAGTAAAAAAAATAGACTTGCCCCAAGAGAGAGGGAATGAATACTACAGGTAGAAGAGTTAGATTGGTGGGACTAATCAAGCTAGAGTCAGACAAATGGAACTACCCACGACCTTGGGGGCCCAAATGCTTCCATCATGAGTGCTCGCTCAGGGCCACATGGGGAACTTCCAGATTTGGTTTGCCCTGCCGGGTTTTGGTCTTTAGTCTGATTTTTCCTCGCAGTGCCCCAGTTCCTCCTTTTTGTAATGGTAATATCTATTCTCTGTCCTGGTATATTGGAAGTTTGTAGCTTGTTTATTAATATATAAGGGTTCTCCATTAAGCAATTGCTTTGAACAGTTTTGGGACTACTAAAGACTTTGGGACTCTTGAAGTTGGACTAAATACATTTTGCACTATGAGATGGCCAGGAATTTGTAGGGACAAATGGTGGAAAGTTAAGTCTTAAAAGTGATATGTTTGAGTTTCAAGTGGTCAAGGGATAGATTTGTGATGATTAATCTGGGTTTTCAACTTGACAGGATTTTGAATCACCATGGACATAAATCTCTGGGAATATCTGTAAGAGATTTTCTAGATTAGATTGAGGTGGGAGGACATACCCTCATTGTGGGTGACACTTTTCCTTGCCTGGCATCCCAGACTAAATAAAAAAGAGAAAGTGAGCCAGGCAGCAACATTCATCTCCGTTTCCTGACTGTGGATTGAATGTGACCCAGCTGCTTCATGCCTTCCCTGCCACGGACTGTAACCTCAAGCTATAAGCGAAAATAAAACCTTCCTTCCTTAAATTGCTTTTGTCAGGGCATTTGTCACAGCAACAAGGAAAGTAACTAATACAGCATCTTAGAAGCTAAGCTGTCTATCATAACAACTATGTTTCTTGACCACATTAGATTATAACGCCCTTTCAAATAGAGGGCCTTTTAAAATAACTGTTTTCAACATCTCTCTGCCAGAAACCACAGAAGTTTAAGATAATGGTGACATTGATCAAAGTCCTTTTTTAAAAAAATATTTTATTTTTATTTATTTATTTGAGAGAGAGAGAGAGAGAGAGAGAGATACAGAAATAGGGGGGAGAGAGAGAGAGAGGGAGAGAGAGAGAGAATGGGCGTATCAGGGCCTTTAGCCACTGCAAACGAACTCCAGATGTATGCATCCTCCTGTGCATCTGGCTTACGTGGGTCCTGGGGCGTCAAACCTGGGTCCTTTGGCTTTGTAGGCAAAGGCCTTAACTGCTAAGCCATCTCTTCAGCCCCAAAGTCCTTTATTTCGTAGCAAATCACCTTGGGTTGATGCTACTATAGGAATATTTCTTTAGTGCACCAATCTTTCTGAGCTAGAATTCAGTTGGCTTTCCTTCGAGTTATACTAGGAGATTCACAAAAATGTTCTTGGTTACCACCAGAATCATAAAAACAACATGACTAGAAACCAATTTCCATGTTCATCTAGCCTTTTCTTTTTCATTTCACAGGGTTGGAATAGGTGGAGGGGGAAAGTCTCTTGCTGATGAACACACAGCTGATGTCTAGTGTAGCCTGGACCATGCTGGGTTTCAGAGAACTTGAGATCAGGTTTTAGGGCTGAGCCAAGTACACATTCTCCTTTGGGAAGCCTGCAGCATGGATGTGGATTAAGAAAATTCAGGTGAAAAATTAGGCAAAGGAATTAACAAGGCAAAAGGAAAAGAGGAGTAGAAATTTTCTAGACAGAACTGAAAAAGACTAAAGGAGAAAGGCATACCACTTCAGATACCACTGGGGGGCTCTGGGCCTTTCTGAAGTAGCTGCTTTAATGCAGTGACACTGATTCTTCAGTCAAAACACTTCTAGTGTGCTGTCACTGAAAGGCAGCATGGCACATAGGTCAAGACTGTGTGGGCTCAGGAATCATGTCTGAATCCCATCTCCTTGAATCCCATTTCTGCTGCTAGTTGTGTAACTTTTGAAAAATACCGAGCTGTTCTTGCCTCATTGTCTGAAGACAGGATGATAATATTACACATGGAGTGGAACTGTCACTAGATTAGATAAGATAATAAATGCAGAGGGCTTACAACAGCACTGGGCTTGGGCAAAGCTCTTTTGTTACTGAGCAAGAAGGACAATAGACTTACATCATTCCTGGTCTCTATCTGGGATTGAAGATGGAATAAAGTTTGGGACAGGGCACAGGGGCAAAATGACTGGGGAGAGGCAGTTACAACAGGTGGAATGAGGAGGTGACTGTGCATATCTCTGGCAATGTGCAGCCACATCAGCATGCCTGGTGTGTCACCACACAGGCCAAACAGACTGCTTCAGAAAGCCCTTGGCTCATGCAGGCATCCTCCTAATCCTTTTTCAGATCATTCTATCCCCTCCTCCCTCCCATGCTCCCTTCATTTCAGCTTCTCAGGCTGCAGCTGTTTGATTCTGCCTGCCGCTCCTCCTCTCAAGAAACTAATCTCCAGCCATGTAGGGCTGTGATACAGTTGAAACAATAAGCTGGAAATTGTAACCTCATAATTTTATATTATGACAACTTTTATAAAGTATCAAAAAATTAATTTTAATTTCATGCTGTCACGGCGGTTCCCACTTCCTCCAAATAATCTCCCTTCCTTGCCATTTTTTTAAATTCAAGCACGTATTTATTTGGCAAGCATCTTATCAAACGATTGCTGTTCAAATTAGAACTTGCTAAGTCCTAGTTACTCTTCAGTGCTTTAAATTGCCCCTCACAGTAACCCTGTGAGAGAGCCTGTCACACCTGAGATCGTTCATAACCTCGGAGTAGCTCTGTATCCTAGGTGATCCCAGAGGCATGGAGGTGGACCTGAACCTCCCCGGAACTTTCTTGTGTCTGCCCCATCCTGGCTTCATAGTCCAGTGCCAGGACCTAAAGAGGAAGACTATTTCCAAGCAGAAGTTGAAGGATCAGAGGAGGGTCTCTGAGATTGTAAACCCTGAGGGACACAAGCACTGTTGTGTCATTGCCCAGGGAACAAACTGCTCCAAGAACCTAAGAGAGGAAGCTGTCACTGTCCCACTTAACAAGAATGTGGCCAGGAAATCAGTCACAGTGGCTGAGGTGAAGGGACAGCTTTGGAGCATCAGAGCAGGACATGAAAAATACATGCAGTAAAGTCCCAGGAGTCAGAGCAGTTATGGGGGGAGGGGAGTGCAAAGTCCTTTCCACGGTTAGTTTGCGGCTTCATTTGTATCAATGGGAAATGGGGTCAAACAAAAATAAGTAAGGCATATTTCCTTCAAAGAAATGACCTTTTGAGAGCTAGACATAGAAAGAGATCACTAAAAGGTGGCCATGCACTATTACAATAAAACACACACGGACTCTGGAAAGAATTCACAAAAGAGGTAGCTACGTACTTGAGGCTCTAGAGGATGGGAGAACATTCTAGGTAAAGGATTCTCATCTACAGAGGTTCTCTTCACTGGAAAGAAGTTTACAAGTGAGGAGCAACTTGGAAAGCACACCAGAAGATCTGGGCTTTATCTTAAGAGACAACAGAAAGCCAGCGTAGGTGTTTAGATAAGGGTACCGTGTTACTGGTTTTCTTCCTTTCTCTCCTCCCCACCTTGTTTTTGGAAACATATTTACTTTACAAAGAAATATGGACAAGAATTGAGAAGTGTGAAGACCTAGGCCAATTGTGGCAGACTGAGGACCAGGCTTATAAAAGTGACATGACTGAGGAAATTGCATGAGGAAAGACAGTAGCCAGAGATCATTAACACCTCTTGAAGAAGAAAGAAGGAGTCAGTATCTGTGTGTGGCAGGAGAAAGAAGGTAAGTCTACTCCACTGCACAGATGCACAATGCTGTAGGTTGAAGTGCAAGTTCAAGTGTAAGCAGGGCAGAGGAGCTGTTTGGTCCCTGAAGAATGACTCTGATCCCTTTTTATTCCTGAATTCCACCCTAGTACCTGTTCTGGAGGTTGAGTTGAGGGCTGTCATGTGGCTTCGAAGAAAATGTTTTCTTGAATTAAACTAGAGAATCGAAGGAGTCTGCTGGAAATGATCAAGCCAGACCCGCACAGACAGGAGTTTACCCAGGGCCTTAAGCATCAGGCTAAAAATCAGGCTGGATGCAGAGCAGAGTGGACCCCGGGGGCCCTGAGCTGTTCAGCTGGCAATGTACTCAAATTATGTATGCATGTATGTGTATACATGTTAATTTTCATTTTACATATCAAAAAAACAATTATTTCCCCATTACTTCCAAATCCAAAGGAAAGCTAGAAGCAGAAACCCAATTCCTACCGCCAATGTGCCCTTCTTGAGGAGTATGTGGAAAGAACGGTGTATAAAAACGTAATTAAAAAAATTACCAACCCTGTCCTAAGCATCTACAACTGTTGTTACAAAGGAATTATATGCTTTAAAGAGGCAAGAGGGAGCGAGAGAGGGTATAAGAAAGGAGAGTGGGAAGGCTGGAGAGATGGCTTAGCGGTTAATGCACTTGCCTGCAAAGCCAAAGGACCACAGTTCAATTCCCCAGGACCCACGTAAGCCAGATGCACAAGGTAGCGTGGGCATCTGGAGTTCGTTTGTAGTGGCTGGAGGCCCTGGCGCGCCCATTCTCTCTGTCTCAAATAAATAAATATATGCATGCATGCATACATAATACATACATACATTATATTTAAAAAAAGAAAGGAGAGAGGAAGATGATGAAGAAGATGATCAACCCATGGAAACCTTAACCTAGGAGAGTGGCATTTAGACCATCACCCCTCTTTCTTCCCCCCCCCCGCAACATCTTTTGTAGGGAAACGCCAGTCCCCCCTCCCACCCAAGTCCTCGGAACGCTCCCGCCCCGCGCTCCTCGCACCATTCCCCCCCTGCACAGGCCCCGCACGACCACGAGCTGCTGTGTGCGGCGCAGGCCGCACAGGTGCGTGTGGGTCACCCAGCCCCGGGGCGCGGGTGTGCGCCCGAGACCCGGAGCCCATTCACTGCAGCGGAGGCGGGAGGGGAAGGGACGGGCGAGGCCCGGAGTGTGCGGAGGAGAGAGCCGCCGCGGAGGGGCGGGGAGTGCGAGCGAGGGGCGAGCGGAGGGCGGGGGCGGCGGCGGGCGCGGGGGCGCGCGCTCCGCCCGGGTCGCCCGCGGACGCGCGCCGCTCTCGGTGTCTCCGACGCGCTGACGCGAGGTGGCCGGCGAAGCCCCGGGGCTGAGGCGGCGCACGGGGCGGACGAGCGCTCGCAGGGACCACGCGCGCGCGTGTGTGTGTCTGTACGTTCGTCCGTGCGTGCGTGCGTGCGCGCGGGGACGGCCGCGCCTCAGGGCTTCCCCGGGGCCCGTGGCGCTCGGGCTGAGCAGTGGGCGCGGCGGCGCGAGAACGTGAGTGTCTCGGTGTGCGTCGGGCGAGGGGGTTGACACGTCTGTCGCTCGGGGGTGGGTGTCTTGGGCCACGGAGGAGGGCGCGCGGGAGGGAGGCTGCGGCGTGGGTCACCGGCGGACACCGGCTGCGGCGCGGGCTGCAGGAAAAAAAAAAAAAAGAAGAAGAAGAAAAAAATAAAATACCACCCAGGTCGCCCGGACTCCTTGCTCTGTCCACAGGCGCGCGCGCCAAGGCTGGAGAAAGGGACACCGGTGCCCGGGGGTGGAGAGGGCATAGCCAAAGCACCCACCGACTCTCCCAGACAAGGACCTTGGCCAACTTCTTCCTGCGCGTTTGCGCCCCCCCCCGCACAATCCCAAGCTTTCCGGGGAGCAGCCCTCCCTGCACAAGGGTCTCCCCAGTTTGCAGATGGGCACCGAGAGGCGGCTTCCGGGACTCGGATCCACCCCTCCCCGAGGGCGCAAGGGTGGCATGTCCACGGACTGCACCTGCTTGCCTGCCTGCCGGCCGGCCGGCGTGGAGCAGCGCGGGGAGCGACCGTGCGGGGATGCGCGGCGGCGTGCGCGCGATCGGCTCCCCGCGGACACATCTGGGCGTGGGCTTTGTTCGGGTTCTTGTCCACACCTGGGCGCATCGCGGAGTTCGAGGGGAGGGCGAGGCCCACTGCCCCTGCTCCACTGTCGCTGCCCTTGGAGGGGACTGTGGGAAGCAGCGGGGAACCCGAGACACACTGAGGATGGAGGGTTGGTGTGTGTGTGTGTGGGGGGTGCCCTTGAGTGTGTGTGAGGGGGCTTTGGGGAGTCCTGGCACCACACCCAGCCCTCCACGCCCACTGGGTCTTGCTAGGGCTGCTGTGCTAGGATTGGAGAGCACTGCAAAGAACCCTCTTCCGCGCCCGCCCGGGGGCTTCCAGCGGTAGGATCTGGCACCAGCTTCGCCCCCAGGATGCAGTGGCCTGAGCCAGGAGTCCCTGATAGAGCATCCATCTAAGCTGAGAGCGCCATCTGCGTCCGGCGCAGCCCCGGGTCCCCTCCAGGCAGCAGCGCAGCGCAGCGCGGGTGGGCGCCGCAGCACGCTGGTCCCGGGCGGTGGGCGGCTCCCACACTCCTGGCCCTCTAGCTACCCTAGCGCAGGCAGAACGGGGAGCGGGAGGTGGTGGGGGGTGCGATAGGGGATGTCGCGGTTGGCTGAGTCTAGGAGTCGTTTTATTTTCCGAGAGAGGTGATCTCTTGGTAGTAGGTGCCTCAGGAGTTCCCAGGGTCCAGGGGACTGGTGAGCAGGTCATTTCCTTGCTCTCGGCCCCAAGGCCACCTCCCCCTACCCCAGGCTCTAATTGGCGGTCCCTGGGCTGCGGTGCACACCAAGGGAGGTCGCAGTGTGCCTACCTCCCCCCCTCTCTTTAGGCGCCGACCTCTTAAGCCTTTGGCTATCCCATGCGGAGATGTCTTGAGAACCAAATGTTCTTTTCCTAACCCGGTTCCCAACGGTTAACAGTCAGAAGTGCGGGTCCGAGGGCTGGGACCTTCATCATCCCAAGCTCTTGCAGGCGGCGTTGGTGCGGCACCAGGAGCTCCCCCTGGGGTTGTTCTGAAAAGGAACACAGTGGCCAGAGAATACAAACTACTAGGGCTGCCCCGCTTCTGTTGGGACTGCCTTATGCGATCATTAAAATACTGTAGTCATAGCTCCTGAATGAACGAAACCTTCCAGAATCGCTGAAACAGATCTTAGCAATCGAATCCTTTCTGCTTTAATGAGAATGCTACCCCGTACATGTTTTCGAGAGCTTCGGGTGAGCACTGAACACGTTACTGCATAACCGCACTTAATTTCCACAACAACCCCATGTCAAAATCAGGAGACGGTGCCAAGACCACATAGCTAGGGAGTAACGTGTGGGATTAGCTTTTTGGCCCAGCGCTTTACCATAGGAGTCTGTGAAAATGCGGCCTTCGGGAGACTTCTAATTTAGAAGAAGCCTAAAGCCAGAGTGTTCAACACCAGGCGGATACATTGCAAACCCATTCCATTCTGACCCCTGCAGACTTTTTGATAGCAGGCAATACTGTTAAAACACTGTGCGGTGGAATAACTTCTTATGTTCTGGGCTGCTCCTAATTCCTTTACATGCTCTTGTATCCCTGTTAGCTTTTTATGTGGGTGTTAGCCACAATCTAGTCCATTGTAGTCACTGAAGTGTTCTTCATAACCAGGGCCCCTGCAATTACATATATATATTCTCTCTCTCTCTCTCTCTCTCTCTCTCTCTATGTGTGTGTGTGTGTGTGTGTGTGTGTGTGTGTGTCTGGGCAGTGTGAGGACCCTTCCTTTGGAGAGAGAGAGAGAGAGAGAGACTTCTCCAGAGCATACTTTTGGATCACATCTATCGTTCAGATGGAGGCCAAAGATTGACCTTGGGCATCTTCTTAGCTCACTCTTCACTTGATTTACTGAGACAGGATTTCTCAGTTGAATCTAGAGTTGGCTGACGGGGCCAGTCTAGCAGTAGAGCCCTGTCTTCTTCTGTCTTCACCTCCCAAGGGTGGAAATCACAGGCAGGCCACCACGCCCATCCAGTGTTTATGTGGATGCTCGAGAGCCTAACCATTTCTGATGCTTGTGCAGCAAGCACTTTTTAATCCAAACAACACTCTCCCCAGCCCCAAATCATAATCGTTAACAAAGTGTTTCTTAAAAAGAAAATGCAAACATTTCTATTTGCCAAACATTTCTGTTTCAGGGCTCAAATCCTGAATGTCCGTTGTAGGCTGTTTTTCTTACATAAAAGCTGCTCCTCAAACCATAGGCTTAGTTTAAATAGAAACCTAGAACAGAGACCCAGGGAAGCCTTCAATATCCTAGATATAGAACAACGTGTGGCAAATTTATCAAGATATTCCATGTCCACTAGTAGAAAGAATTTGAACAAAAATGAAACCAGCTATTTCTGGCATAGCTATTAGAACTATTACAAGTAACCAATCAACTGGAAAAATGATTCATTTTACACTTACCCTGACTGGTAATCTTCCTTTAATTTTCAACTTTATTACAGGAAAGCAGCTAAACACGTTACATATTCTTGGAATTATTATGCTATAATAGAACTCAGGAAACTTTGTACCTAACCGTTTGAATTTTCAAAGCAGTGTGATGAGGTTCAGAGTGGTTTTGTAGCCATGTCATGAAGGGTGGTGGTTTGGTCTTGGGATTGAATGCCAGTGCCCTTACACCATATTGTTGTCATCTTTGGAAATGCTTCTTCCTGTGAGACCCATGTGATGATAATAGCGGAGTGTGGGAGCTTCAGAAGTGTGTCAGAGGGCACTGAGAATGCCTAGGGTTGGGTTGTGGACAATTTCATGTCAGTTGATGCTTCTGGGCAGGTATCACTTTCCTTATGTTATCAATGGAATAGAATCTGTAGATATGACATTGTGCACATGCAGAGGTGCTATTTAATGGAGTACCACATGAACCTTTTATTCTTTTAAAAAATTATTATTTATTAATTTATTTAAACAGAGAAAGAGGGGGCAACAGAGAATGAGCACGCCAGGGCTTCCAGCCACTGCATACAAATTCCAGATGTTTGCGCCCCCTTGTGCATCTAGCTAATGTGGGTCCTGGGGAATTGAACCTGGGTCCTTTGGTTTTGCATGCAAACGCCTGTACCACTAAGCAATCCCTCCAGCCCATGATAAACATAGTCGTATGTGCTGGGCCATGGGGAGGCAGTGATGATTGCAAGGGCTTCTGACCTCAAGGAGGTTAATTCTTTCATATTACATATTTTTTCCGTACCATAAATGTACAGTTGGGTGAACTTGCACAAATTAAACACAGTGATGTAGCTGACACATCCCAGACCAGAGTGTAATGGCCATCCAAGAAAGGCCCCTTTTGACCCCTTCCAGTCACCCTGATGTCAAGGGTGACCACTGAATATCGCCCAGGCTGGCATTCTCACCATGGCATCATATTGGAGTCCCACCTCATTGCTAAAGAGCAGTCTCCATCTGAGAAGCATGGTGGCTTGGAGCAAAGTTAACTGGAATATATTCTTTGAATGTGTTTGAGTGTTTGGTTCCAAAAAGTACTTTTGGTCAATCTTCAACTTCTGGAAGGGCTAATGAAGAGGAAATGGTTTGAAAGCAGCTTCAACTTACTAAATATTCTTAAATGTTCCTTTTATTTTAAATGGCATGCTTTCTTACCTAAAGGAGCCTTGAATTTTCCTGGCCGGAAGACACAGAAATATACGCTGAGTGCTAATGGCAAGGATCTAATGTCTGATTTTATTTAACTCCTTGTCTGTTCAGGGAAATGTGAACCTTGTTTAGTTTTAAAAGGCCTTCATCGGTATTAGAGGACAAAGTCCTCCTGACCCCAGCTCTGTTAAGGAATACAAGACAAGTCAAAGTCACATATATTTAAGGTGTACAACTTGATGGTTTGATATAGGTTTATATTGTGAAATGGTTACCATGATCAAACTAACATACTCATCAACTAATGTTGCTTGGCTTCTTTTTTCTTTTCTGCAGTGAGAACACTTAAGATCTACTGTCTCAGCAAATTTCAAGAGTATTATTAACCATAGTCACCATCATATATATATATAATTTGTTTTTGCAAGGTAGGGTCTCACTCTGGTCCAGGCTGACCTGGAATTAACTATGTAGTCTCAGGGTGGCCTCGAACTCTTGGTGATCCTCCTACCTCTGCCTCCTGAGTGCTGGGATTAAAGGCGTGCGCCACCACGCCCGGCTGAAATCACCTATGATCATCCTATATATTTGATCTCCAGAATTTGTTCCTCCTACCTAAGAAACTTTGTACCATTTAATCAACATCTGTCTATCCCTCACTCAGTCTCCAGGAAGGATCATTCTAGGAGTGTGCCACTGAATTTGGCTCCTCCTCTCCTCTCCTCTCCTCTCCTCTCCTCTCCTCTCCTCTCCTCTCCTCTCCTCTCCTCTCCCTCCCCTCACCTCTCTAGTAATAGTCCTCCCCCTCCTCCTTCTCACTTTCCTTCCCCTCCCCTCTTCCCTCCCTTTCCTTTCTCTTCTGTAGTCTTTACCCTTCCCTTCCTCTTCCTCCTCTTTCTTCCCCTCCTCTCTTCCCTGCTCTTCTCCTCTAGTCATCATCTTCTACTCCTCATTCTTCTCTCTCTTCCCCTCCCTCCCTCTTGTCTTCCCTTCTCTCTCCTCTTCTTTCCTATTTTAGAATATTTATTTATTTATTTATTTATTTATTTATTTATTTATTTATTTATGAGTCAGTCAGACAGACAGAAAAAGGGAGTGAGTATGGTCTCTTGCAACTGCAAACAAACTGCAGATATGCACACCACTTTGTGTATTTGACTTTATGTGGGTACTGGGGAGTTGAACCCAGGTCATCAGGCTTTGTAAGCAAGTGCCTCTAACCACTGAGAATTCTCTCCAGCTCAGTGCATCCAGTCTTTTTTTTTTTTTTTTTTTTTTTTTTTTTTTTTTTGAGATATAGTTTCATTCTAGCCCAGGCTGACCTGGAATTCACTATGTAGTCTCAGTGTAGCCTCAAACTCACAGTGATCTCCTACCTCTGCCTCCCTAGTGCTGAGATTAAAGGCATGCACCACCACTCCTGGTGCATTTAATTTTTTGTTGTTGTTGTTGTTGTTGTTTTATGAGGTAGGGTTTCACTCTAGCCCAGGCTGGCCTGGATAGAACTCACTTTGTAGTTCTAGGCTGGCCTTGAACTCATGGCAATCCTCCTACCTCTGCCTTCCCAAGTGCTGGGATTATAGGGGCGCATCATTATACCTGGCTTCTTTCTTATTTTAGATACAGGGTCTTGCTATGTTGCTTAGGCTGGCCTCCAATTCATAATACGCCTGCCTCCACATCCAAAGTGCTACCAGGCTTAGCTATTGAAGTTTCTAAGAATGAAAAAAAAAAGTACCCAAATCAACAGGTGATTATTGATTTTCCTTCTCAAAGCGAGAAGGCTGCACAAGAGAGAAACATGCTGGAACGGCATTACCTTCAGCTTTAGCAACTTTAAGTCCTTTATCATCAGGTTATCTTTAAAAGGGAGGGCAAATGAATATATTTATGTAAAATGTGATGTTTTGAGTGTGTTTTGATTGTAGTGAAGCTACAACTATAACTATGCTAAAATATCTAATTCATTGGCAGTAAGTGCATTCACACCGTGGGCAACCATCACCATTATCAATCTCCAAACAGAAAACTTGTGCCCATTAAACAATAACTCCATCCTCTGTCCCCACACTGTCTGGCAACTATTATTCTCCTTTGTGTCTGTATGAATGTGACACTATACATACCTCATATGAGTGAAAACATATAAAATTTGACCTTTTGTGACTGGCATAGTGACTTTAGAGTTCATCCATGTAGTTCATTCTGCATATATGCCATCCCTGGCAGTGGACATCTGCGTTACTTGCAGCTTTTGAGTACCTGTATGATGCTGCTATGAATATGGATAGATGCATAAATACATTTGAATGACTGCTTTCAATTGTGTTGGGTATATACCCAGAACTTGGGCTGTTGGAGTATCTGATAATTGCATTTTAATTTTTTTCTTTTTTTTGGTTTTTCAAGGAAGAGTCTCACTGTGTATTCTCAGGGTGGTCTCGAACTCATGGCGATCCTCCTACCTCTGCCTCCTGAGTGCTAGGATTAAAGGCATGCGCCACCACACCTGGTTTGCATTTTAATTTTTTAAGGAACTACCATACTGTTTTCTGAAGCAGATGCATCATTTTGCAACCCATCAACTTATACAGGTGTTTCCAGTTTCTCCACCAACCCTCATTACTTGCTGTTTTCTTGATAAGAGCCATCAAAACAGGTATAGAGTGCTGTCACTTCTATTTTTAACACTGTAAATTAATATAGCATATATTATAAACACAGCGCTAATAAGATTTCCCAACTTTGTGATTTAACTTAATTAGCCAGGAGTTAATACATGAGTCCCAACAAGTACTGGTGGACTACATGCCTTGTGCAAAGCATGAAACAAATGCTATGGCGCATGTGTGTCAAGTTCCAGGATAAGGCAAAACTGGTAACATACATTCCTGATGATTTTTAACATACTGAATTTGGACTGGTTATGTCTGTACAGTGCACTTGTGCCAAGAGGATGCTTTTGTTTTATTGACTCAAAGTAACATTATCATTTTAAGCCAGATCAAGAGCAAATGTACCTCAGGTGTGAATATAGATAGGAATATCTTAATGCCCAATGTTAGGGATGTGCTGGAATTGTAAATTAGAGCTCTGCACTGGGCATTTCTGCTTACCACTGAGTCTTCAAAGATGACAGCATAAACCCTTACCACCCAATTATAATTGCTTAGCTGAGTTCATAAAATGATGTGGTGTCAACTTAATTGACCTATTTTACTGGCCTACAAGATTGGAATTCCAAATTAGAAAAAGTCGTTTTAACAGTCTGATGTGGGATTTTCCTTACATGACTAAAAAATTAGTGAGTATACGAAATGCCCGTGGTAAAGGAATCAGATTTACAGCCAATACTCTTCCACTGCACATACCATCTAAATGCCTCATTCTACTTTACAAAAGGAATGGCTCATCCTATCTTGTATTTTGTGTTCCTTTATTTCTTTCTGTGTTTTTCTGTACTAATACATATTTTTATTCACATGAGAATGGCAGTGGTAGTTACAACTAAGCAAAAATCACACTAAAGTTTTTATAAGATGACAATAAAAAGGACTGGAAATAGAAATTTAAATATATATGTATATATTCATTTATATAGATTTACATTTTATGATGGGCATGGTGTATTGGCTCAAAATCCATTCTAACCAGAAAATTTTTCTCAGGGCAATTTGAGGGAATCCTGTAGGAGGTCTTCCACTGGGTGATATGCAATGAATTTGATTTATCTTTCTCAAGTGGGCTGTGAGCATTCAAAAAATTCAGTATATGTATTCAGCATGTAGTGCTCTTTTTTTTTTCTTTCAAATTTCAGCTTTAAAGCTAATTCCATGCTACTTTTGAATGCCCTTAGCATTTGAATAGTGTGATTCACAACATACGTTTTTAAATGATGAACATTACAAACTCATGTTAAACACCATGAACATATTCCGTCCAGGGAAGAGGAAAAGAAGAGGAAGAGTGCTAATCTTCCACTAATTATGCCTCAAGGTAAGAATGGACTGTGAAAGAGTTTCATCCTGGAGACTTTTTTGGTTCTTTGAGGGAGGATGGCTTGCAAGCAAGCAGCCTTCCAAAGCCTGGTGCGCCTTTTCAGTCCCTTACCTCAATAGAGAGCTGAAAGGACAAGAGAACAAAGGAGGCCTGTTTTGCCTGCCCCACTTGCTGGGCTGTTGTCTTGGCCCTTTTCAGTGAAGGAGGGGGGAGCTGGGTCAAAGTTGAAGAACTTTGAAAAGGAATTCAAGCTTCATGTCGAAATTTGAATTATAGCTTCAGTTTGAGTGTCGTTTAGATTAGTTTGAATTGAAAATTTTGAATCTGTGGAAGCTTAAGTGACAGATGGTGTTGGAACAACGTACATAGTGCTGGATGGCATACCCGTCATGTTGAGTGCCCAAGCAAGGCATCTAGTTAACTGACAAAAGTTTGAACACTGTAGGAAGTGCAGTTTGATGCTGTACAGCGCATTAAGACGTTGGAGTGTGTGAATTAAGGGAGGCCACTGCGTCTGGCATACACTCAGATGTACTCGTCCCCCTCTAATTGCATTGCAAATATTCTCTTGACTGTTCTGTGGCTTTCCTCTCTACTATCTGGTTGACTAACTACAGAAATGCCTAACCAGCTTCCTTTGTAAAATTGCATTACAGTATTTTGCTTTGTCCACAGAGTATTTTGATGTACAAGAGGGTCAATTTGTTGTAAATATTGGCTAGCATATTTTTCCTATATGAGTAGATCTATGAAGAATGATTTTGGCTTTTTGGTTCTAGTGGAGCATCATTCATATTCGACATTGAAGTTGTTAATACAGCACATAGCTTCCTACTAATTGGGTACATAGCATCCAATTAAAAATGTTTCAACTGCAATAATAATATAGTGAGTAAGAAGTATATATTAGTAGAATGTAAACTAAATTTAAAAAAATTGGGGTAATTTGAAACTTTTGCTAGTTGTCTGTAAAACTACTACTAGAAATTGAGAAATTGCTATACTTGAAAATTGAAAATTTGAAAGTTGAAACTTAGCAAATTTTTGCTTTGGCATCTTTGACTCTTTAAATGACTTGATGATATCTAGTCTCTTGTTATGATGTTTATAGCATGATTATTTATACATACATATTAAATACAGCGAAATAAATATTTCTGCTTTCAGGGAAATAACACTGGTATGGAAATAATGTGAATAAGCACTACAGAGGAAATTCATAGGTGATACTATAAACAAAACTAATTCTCTTCAGAATTGATTATAGTCACTTATGTGCTATGATGTATGCTTTATAAATTTTATTGAAACTGCATTTTAATATATTAATAGATGAAATGGGGTTTAAAAAATCTCCATGGATACACACATGCACTTATACATATTTCTAGTATCCATTACTAATGATACAAAATTACAGTGGGTGGTATGATCTATCAAGGGTTGACTTCTGTTCTGGAGCTATGAGGGGATTTAGTAAATAGCAGACAGTAAGAGAGTTCATGGTCTAATTCATTTTCTGGGACTGTGAATGGAAGGTTAGGGCTTTGAAGGGTTCTGGTGGAGGGAAGACTTAGATGGGTGAGTATTAAAAATTGTGAAATCCGGGCTGGAGAGATGGCTTAGTGGCTAAGGCGCCTGCCTGCTAAGCCTAAGAATGCTGGTTCCAATGTCCAGTGGTTCCAATGTCCAGTGGTTCCAATCTCCAGGTCCCACGTTTAGCCAGATGCAAAGTGAGGCAAGGGTGCAATGCTGCACTTGCCCACAAGGGGGCGCACGCATCTGGATTTCGTTCACAGCAGCTGAGAGACTGCTGGCGCACCCATTTCTGTGTCCCTCTCCCTCTCTGTATATCTCTCTCTGTCTCTCTCTCCAAAAATAAATAAAAATAATAAAAAATTTAAAAAATTGTGAAATCCTAGAGATGAGACACATGGCAAAAGGAGAGAGAGGAATATTTTAAAATGAGCAGAGACTGAAGAGCTAAGCACCATAAGTGTAATAATGTAAAATCTGAAAGAAAGGCAGAAGAATAAAAAATTATGATCATCTTGCTAGGATAGAATAGTCTCCACTACATAGTATCCAATACTAAATACTGTTCATTTCATAGCATCCAATACTAAATATTTTAGGGAATTTTAAGCGTTTCTTTTCAAGGTAAGGGGTCACTAGTCCAGGCTGACCTGGGATGCACTCTGTATTCCCAGGCTGGCCTTGAACTCACAGTGATCCTTCTACCTCTCCCTCCCATTTTTCTTTAATAGAACTCTATACCATTGCAGAAATTTGACACAAGATAAAAACAATTTTTAAATTAACATGTAAAATAAAATAATATGTTTTACATTTAAGAGAAATATAAAAGAGGTTACACAAGCATGAGGACTTGAGTTTTGATCTCTAGAACCCACATAAATGCTGGATGTGGTGGCATGCACCTGTAATTTCAGGGCTCAAGTGGTGGAGGCAGGAGAGTCCCTGGGTAAGCAGGCTAGCTTGACTAGTGGAATTGGTGAATCCTGACTTTGCTAAGAGTCCCTGTCTTAATAAATATGGTGGAGAGTAATAGAGGAAGATACCTGATGTCAACCTCTGGTCTCTACATGCATGTGCACACATGTGCATGCATAACCCCACACATATCAACATTCATGAACACATGTATAAACACTACACACACACACACACACACGTGCAAAAAAGAGAAACCATGCTGAGAATTCCCTAAGAAGTCAAGCTAAAGTTATTTTGTGTCCTGGTGGTTGCAGCTTGAGAACATCAGATATATGAAACTGAAGTTAGCCAGCCCATTTGGGATTATTATTTATGTCCAACAGGAACCTTCAATTTGCACAACGATTTTATGAGTGAGCTCATACAATATATCAAAGTGCAATACAGGAGCAATTTTTCAGTATATTCAAGTAGAGAATTTATTCAGTCTGCAGAAAGAGCAGAGCATAATAGATATCCAGTGAAACCCAAGCAAATGAGACTAAATAAAAGTAAAGAGGGAGACAGGTGGTAAATGAAGAAAAGTACTTAAAATTGCATGAAAATATTTGATATCTACTCTAGATAATATTGAGGGGCCATGTCTCACGTGACAAAGGAAAAAAGATAACTAAGCAGGTGTCTGAGTACAGTGGGCTTGCTCATAATGCAATTCTGTCAGCACTCCCAGGGGTTTGGCTGTGTAAGCCAGTCTTTGCTCTGTTCCATGGGAGTCTGTCTCCCTGCACATCATGGTATGCATGTGCGAGCCCCATATTTGATGAATATTCAGGTGAGAACAAGAATGAACAACTGAATGCTTTAGTGTTGCCAAATGCCAGTCTGTCTGGAGGAGTTTTTGTTGGGGAGAATGGGAGTGAGATCTTGTACTTAGCCCTGGTTCAAAGACAGGTAAAACCTAGACAATGAAAAATCAAGCATTCATAATTTCATGCCTGGATTCTGTAGACTGTAACTTGCTTCCTGCTTCTAAGTTAAGCACTTGAGCAGGCAGGTGAAGTCGTTCAATCCAGAAGGGTACGATTTTATAAATGGCCACATGTGGTTCTTAAATACACTCTGATCTTAGAGACTTCCTTACATAATTTTCTACCTTTGCTCACCGAAGATGATTCCAGATTTGCACAAACCTTTCTTTCCTTCGCTGTCTAAAGCTGTTGCTTGTCACTTCCCCCCCCTGGAATGGTCTGAGTGGTTGCCCACTGATTGAGTTAATCACTTTCTGAGATTACTTTCCACTATGTGAATTAAAGAAATTGGAAGTGAGGCATACAGGACAGAAAGGAAAAGTGAGAGGGTGTGCTTGGGAAGCAGATTGGAAGGCCCTGGCTTCACTCAGATTTGAGCAATTAAGTTCTAGCATAGAGGTTTCTTCATGTTTATTCTAAGATGAACTGAGTCACTGCATGTCCTTTTCCATCTAGGTGTGGGTTACAGGGGTTTCATTCAAGGCAGAAGTGCCATGCGGAGGGACAGCTATAGTAAAAAAAGCTACACAAATATTGATGAATGAGATGTTGTAAAATACGAATCTACTCCACATTGATCAGGACACCTCATTCTGCGACATGGCTTTGGAAACGTTTCCCAAGCGCTTCTCTTTCTTTACTAGAAAATGCACGGAAAATTCTAGCTTTCTCATCACCCCATCCTACCTCAGAAAGGCATGTAACTGTAACAAAAGGTGACAAGAATGAAAGCACAGAGAGAATGATCACATAAATCTATGCTTTTATTAGATACAATGAACCAGTCATTTTTTTTCCACCATGGCATTCTGGCAGATTTGCCTCAGGAAAATGTATGTATCATATATCCTCAGTGATAGCTGTATCTACTTGATTTTGAATACATTATCTTGTTCTGCTGTCCAAGAGATTGATACCCTTAACTGATGCTGCAGGACGGATCTTTTGAAAACACAAACTACATTCTTAATTTTTAATGAATGTCCATTATATATTTGAAATATTGAATCAAGATGATAAAATAAGATTAAATTTAACAAATACTTTTTCTCACTTATATTTAATGTCAGCAATAGACTTTTGAAATCTAATAGGTTTAATTTCAAGTCATGATCCCATTTATGTTTCTCAAAGGGCAGCCTGTATTTTTTTATACCAGCCATGACTAATGAGGGACCTCCCAAACCAATAAAGCATGATACAATTTTAATATATTAAACTGATTTAGCTTGCAAACTGCATATGCTTAGAAATGTATGCAGTGAGCTCATGGGCAGCTTGGGTCATTTCATCATGGTATTTTATATTCATTCTGTTTCTGTGATCTTCAAAGAAGAGATAAGTACTGAAAAACAGTAGTCATCGAAGTGGGTTAGGCACTGGGTCCAATTGTGTCTTTCAAAATGTGTATGTGTGTGTGTGTTTTGCTGGAGCTTAGACCTATCTGTGGCTTCATGGATGCTAGGAAAGTGCCCTACCACTGAGATAAATCCCCAACTCCCAGAACCTCAGAATATAACCTTATTTGAATGTAGGGTCTTTACAGTTAAAATGAGGTAATTAGGTTGTGCTCTGGTCCAGTATGACAAGTGTCCTTATTGCAAAAAAGGGAATTGGAGAATTCTTACCAGTGGGAGAAAGCCAAGTGAAAATGAAAACAGAGATTCGGAAGCCAGGTAAGACCAAAGATTGCCAACAAAGAAGGTGGACTTGAAAGAGAGTGTCTTTCACATCCTTAACAAGGAACTCATCTTCTTTTTTTTTTTTTTTTTTTGTTTGTTTTTCGAGGTAGGGTCTCACTCTGGCCCAGGCTGACCTGGAATTAACTATGTAGTCTCAGGGTGGCCTTGAACTCACGGCGATCCTCCTATCTCTGCCTCCCGAGTGCTGGGATTAAAGGCGTGCGCCACCACGCCCGGCTGGAACTCATCTTCTGATGCCTGATCTTGAACGACTACTTTCTAGAACTGTGAAACAACACATTTATATTTTTAAGCCCCTCAGTTTGAGGTACCTTGTCACAACAGCCCTAGTAAATGAATACAGAATGCAGAAGTGAGTTGACTGTGTCCCTTACAAAAAAAAAAAAAAAAAAAAAAAAAGGAAAGTATAGCTTCCCACATATCTGTGTCCCTATATCTATGTCTGTATCTTTATATACTGTGGGTACCAAAGGGGTATGTAGATATAAATCAAATGCTTAGAAAGTTTGTATACTTTGGGGCTGGGGAAATGGCTTAGTGGTTAAGGTGTTTGCCTGCAAGGACCCCAGTTCGATTCCCCAGGATCCATGTAAGCCAGATGCACAACGGGATGCATGCATCTGGAGTTTGTGTGCAGTGGCTGGAGGACCTGGCACTCCCACTTTCTCTTTCTCTCTGCCTCTTCCTCTCTCTCTCAAATAAATAAAAGACTTTAAAAAAAGGAAAAAAAAGAAAGAACGTTTGTATATTTTGAACTAACGTACATGCATTCTAGCATTTGTGGGGACAGTGTTATTTCTACACTAGAGACTTTTCTTACTAATGATCAAGTTGACCTGTCCTTGGCTGTGTCTGTTGGGTGTAAATTGCCGTCACTTGGGAACACAAGTGGCTGTTTGCTGAAGTGTCTGCAGGTGCCTGCTGCTCTGGCTAATCAGAAGGTTCCTTGGGCATGACAGATGATAAGGCTGCCGAGCCTGACAGGCTGAGTGACTTGGTGCAGCCTTGGATGAACTCCACACAACTTCACTCTGATTGTTGCTTTGGATTTTGCAGCTCACAATAGCCAGACAGCACTGCTGACTGTTGGGAGAAGCAGGCTTTCTGAGAGCTCTGGAGCCCGCTTGCATAGCAGTTTGAAGATGGAGTAAACTCTGAAACCGTTTCAGCTGGCCCTTTGTGATGTGTAGTGTGAGTGGGGGCCCTTCATTGTCACCAGCCATAGTCTTTCCTGTCTATGAGGGTCCTATGTTTAATGAGCAGCTACATCCAAAATTGAGCCTAATTGTTTTAATACCAAAGGAAGATTTGGTAAGCAGATTCTTGGGAAGAATGCTAGGGACTGTAAACCTCTGTGTAAGTTAGCAATTCCATTTTAACACATGCCACTTGCCAATTTGTTTTCCTCCTGGTGATAATAACTTTTCCTTGCTATGGATTGAGTATATTTATGATCCTTTTGGGAAGGACTAATGAGAATCCACCAGCATCCAGAAGGAAATAATTTTAAATCATGACTGCTTTAATTTTTCATCTTCTTATAGCTTTTCTTTAACATTCAAGGCAGCAAGGTACAAATTGATCTGGTGAGATGTTTAAGGCCCTGGGATAGGAGCAGATTACAGTTAATAGTTGTGTCTGAAAATCAAGGTCTCAGTGTAAACTTGTTAGATCTTTGAAAGAACTTTGTGAGGATTGTTTGAAGGTTTATGGATTTGGTGACGGAATCAAGTTTATTTGCAACCATACTCATATAGGACAGCAGTGTTTCTTCTATTATGATACAATATTTTTTGGGACAAATAATATATAAATATATTTATATGATATAAAACATATGTATAAGTATGACAATATAAAAGTTATATATTTTATATATTATTGTAATATATATATTATATAAATCATTATATTATTTGGAATGATTAGTCCAGGCATATTTTACATTTTTATATACTATACCACTCATCTTATTTCCATTTTCAGACAAACATAGTTCACCTTGGGAAACCATTTGTGGCTAACTGTATCTGCTCTGGTCACTGTCTAAGCAAAATTTCAGTTCTTCTCACTCCCTGGCTGGTCTACACCACACAGTTCTGAGTGGGGCCACTCATTAATATGCATGTGTCACACACCTGTGACCAACAGATCTCCCATCAAGGACTTGTGACAGCTGCTGTCTGTGGCTCACAGGTCCCCCTGCTCTGCCCTGCTCTGACAGCTGCATATCACATCACACAGTTTTACCTTCTCAGCCACCTCCATGACCAGAACATTAAAATTAAAAAAAAAAAAAAAAAAGGCCAAGCCTGCTGATCCCTTCAAGGTATTACTTCATGGACAGCCTGCTTCTGAAGTATTATATATAAACATACCTGTGAATTTTAGGAAATGAGGTCACCATGTTTTGGCAACTTATTGCTGTTAATACACAATAATAATCATCTCAGACATTTGTTGTTACTTTATCATAAGGAGCACCTTACATAAATTCTGATTTAATCTTCAAAAAATACATTTATGTCAAAAACTGGAAAGTTTTGTTTTGACTTTTCTGTAAACAAGTATCTGTCAGATACTTAATATTTTGTATTTTTAAGTCATGAAGTCTCCAGATGTAGTCATAGATAATACATAAATAATGAACATGGGGATGCTCCTATAAAACTTCTGAGCAAAATCGATACTGGATGGATCAGGCCCCTGTGCTGTCATTTTCTTATATAGGTGGTCCAGGTGTTACATAGTATGATAACACTAGTATATTTAAAAGGAAGACCCTTATTTCACTAAAGAACATCATGAAGAAGAATTTCTACGGCCTTTAATATAAAACCCTTGAAAATAATCTCCAACCTCTCCTTCTAACCTCCACCCACATGTTCTTTTGTATATTATGTCCATGGTGCCAGTTGAGTTTTGGCTCAAGAATAACAGACCTATAAGGTAATCATCCAGTTGACCTTGTTGGGCTTCCCCAAAGGAAATTAGTGGTGCTTCCTGGTGTCAAGATAGCTCCTCTGGGGCTGGAGAGATGGCTTAGTGGTTAAGGTGCTTGCCTACAAAGCCTAAGGAGCCAGGTTTGATTCTCCAGTACCCACATAAGCCAGATACACATGGTGGCATATGTGTCTGGAGTTTTTGCAGTGGCTGGAGACCCTGGTGTACTAATTCTCTCTCTGTCTCTCAAATAAATACAATAGAAAAAAGATAGTACCTCAAATAGAAGTACAATAATGTACTGTATTTTTTTAACTTTCCTATCTTATTTATTAAGATTTTGTATAGCAAGCTCTTTAAAGACTGACGGTTCTTAGAAGGAGCCAAAATCAATTTTGTTTTAGACAGCAGTTCAGAAGACACAAAATACCAGAAGCAGCCAAACTTCAAAGATGTTCCCAGGATTCCATTAAGAGCCCTAGAACTCACAGTTCCTCATGTCAGGGTGAATGGAGTTTAGGATGTGTGCAGCTGACAAAGTGTGGTCCTCAACTGACTCTTCAACGCTTTGCATACGTTGTTCGAGAGAAGCTCACAATGCCGCCTCTCCCTGGTAGGGAAATCAGAGAGTGAAAACTCTTGTCTCAAGGCAATTCTCTCTCTTTGGAAAGCTGAAGTTTTTGAATGCAGTTGAGTCTGTTCATTACCAAGAAATCTGACTAAGGAATAAAACTCAACTAGCAGAAAAGTTGGCCATTATGTCCATGTGAAATAATTACTATCAATTAATTGGTAAGGAATTATTAAATTATGATTGGTGGACATAGAAAGGCTTATTTATGTTGTGTCATTTCCTAGAAATGGTAGTGCTAGATATAGTTCATTTAATTTGAAGAGTAACCCAGATTTAAAAATGGAATTATAATATAATCATTTTTTCCTGGTATATTTTATAGCTTTATTCATATAGCATAAAGCTCACCCATGACAAATATAAAATTATTGAGTTCTAATTTATAAATTTTACAGGTGTGGCAAGTGGAGTTGTAAGATAGTTTCTAAGGTTCTGTCCTCTGGTATCCATGTTGTAAGTCATCTTTCCCCAGAGTATGTGTGGAACCTGTAAATAAAATGATATGATAATTAGTTCCATAATTATATGTCAGTCATAAAGGGATTTGGCAGATGTAATGAAAATTCCAAGACCGTTGATTATGAGTTAATGGAAAAGGAGATTATTTGGGGTAGGCCTGACTTAATCAGGTATAAATTTGAATGAAGGACTGCCTTACGGGACACTCTCCTACTGGCTCTGAGGAAGCTAACATCTCCATTGTGAATTCTTACGGAGAGGCAAGCCTCAGTCCTTAAACTGTGAGGAGCTGAGCACCGCAGCCATACATGAGCTGGAAGAGGATGCTGAGCTTCAGGTGAGAAGCCTGGCTAACATCTTGATGGTAGCTTTGATGGGCCATCTCAGCCACACCTGGGCTTCTCACCTGTGGGAGACTATGAACTAACTATGAAATAGTGTGTTGTTTTAAGCCTCTAAAAATGTTATAGCATCTTATGCAGCAATAGAAAACTAACAGAGTCACTTTCACTGAGGTCCAGTGTTCAGAATTGTTGTCATTGCCCCAGACTTCCCTTGAGGACAATAGTGTATTTTCCTCTACCACTGTCCCTTTTCTGGACATTACAAATGAATGGAATCATGCAGTGGAATATATGAAATCTGCCTTATATCAATTACCATGCTTTTGAGGATCCTCCATGTTGTGACATGCATCAATGGTAGTCTACTGCCTGGAGATCCCATACTGTGCTTAATCAGTGAATGGACTTTGTTTTAGAATTTGGAAATTTTATGAAAAGTGGGGCCATGAGTATTATTAGCATGCATGTCTTTATATATACCTACGTTTTCATTTCTCTTGACGTGATACTGGGTAGCAGAGTTGATGGGTTGTATGGCATATTATGTTTAGCTTTTTAAGATATTGCCAAACTGTTTTCTCAAGTGGTTATATCATTTGACTTTCTCACCAGCAATGAATGAGGATTCTGGTTTCATGACATCCTATCATTTTTATTATGGACATTCTGGTGGGTGTCTAGTGGTACTTCATTGTGGGTTTGCTTGAATTTCACTATTTACTAATAATGTAGTGTATATTCTTCTTCTTCTTTCTTCTTCTCTTTTTGGTTTTTCAAGATAGAGTCTTGCTCTATCCCAGGTTGACCTGGCATTCACTCTGTAGTCTCAAAGTGGCCTAGAATTCATGGTGATCCACCTACCTCTGCCTCCCGAGTGCTGGGATTAAAGGCATGCCCTACCATGCCCAGCTTTCTTTTAACTTTTTAAAAACATATTTTATGTATTTATTTGAGAGAGAGAGAAAGAATCAGATAGATAGAGAATGGGCTCATCAGGGCCTCCAGCCACTACAGACAAACTCCAGATGCATGTGCCACCTTGTGCTCCTGGCTTACGTGGGTACTAGGGCATTGAACCCCAGTCTTTATGCTGTGCAGGCAAGCTGCTGCTTGCTTAACTGCTGAGCCATCTCTAGCCCCCTTTTTAACTTTTTTTAAATTTTGAGACAGGTTCTCACTAAGAAGTTGCCTTGGCAGGCATTGAGGCAAAGAATCCTCTTGCCTCAGCCTCCCTCCCTCCTGCCCCCTTAAGGATGGAATTTCACTCAACTGAGACTGAAAAACAGTAGCTTCATTGTATCTGTCAGGTTGGGTGGGCTGTCATTTGCTTATAGCATTTACAGTTAAAATGGACGTTTTTACTGGAAAGCAAAGAGGAATAGCTGCAGGTTGCATAACTTAAGCTGTAGTCAGTATGGGGACAAGCAAAAAACCTAGTAGACTAAGCTGAGCTTTTACAGAGTTCCACTGGGTGATTGAGACATTAGGCTGAAAAAGACTATGCAAATGAGTAGCAGAGACTGGTGGAGACCAAGTGAGCCCACACTCAGGCTCAGTGGAGTACACACACACACACACTCTCTCTCTCTCTCTCTCTCTCTCTCTCTCTCTCTCAGCTTGTGCTGTTTTTAGGGAAAAAACCTTCTCACTACCTTAAAATGGAAGCCCTCTTCATATCTTGAGTGTGTATGCGTCCATGTATGCATGTGTACACATTCATGAGGTCATTCATCAGAATGGGTGAACTCAGAAATATGTATGAGATACATATGTGATCCCATTATTCGACGGATCCATTTGTTTTTAGAAATGCACTATTCCAGGTTTTACAACTAGAGAAGAGAGACTGAAAGTAGCCAGACCCAGATTGAACCCAGTTGCCACTGCCTGCAGTGACTTGTATAACTTGAGATTAGTTTTTAAACTCCTACTAATAACCCCAGCTTCCCTATTAGTAAGATGGGGATTATAAAGATTAATTTATGCAATTAAAACCATGAGGGAAAGATCTATCACATAAAGAAAATCCCCAATACATATCAGTTCTGCTATGGAGCATCAAGTGATTACCACAGACTTTAATGATTATTTTTTCTCTTAAAGAATGAGACAGAGATTTTAGTACCTGTTTTTTTCGTAATAATTAGAAAATTAGGCCTTTAAAAAGAAAGGGGTCTGGGGAGATAGCTTAGTGGTTAAGGCCCTTGCTTGCAAAGCCCAAGGACCCAAGTTTGATTCCCCATTACCCACGTACAGCCAGATGTACAAGGTGGTGCATACATCCAGAGTTTTTTGCAGTGGCTAGTGGCCCTGGTATGCCCATTCTCTCTTTCTCCCATTCTCTCTTTCTCTGTCTTTCTCTCTCTTAAATAAATAATTGAAAACAAGGTTAGATAAATTGGGACTGAGTCACTAGAAGAATCTGAGTCTTAAAGTGAACATTAAAGGGTAGTGAATTAGGAACTATAGGAATGCTGATAAGGCAGACATAGGATTGTGGGGAGAAAACAAGGTAGGTAAGAAAGAGACCGCAAACAAACAAATCTCTGCCCATGGATGGTCAGCTTCATCTAGATGGAGAGATGGCAGTGTCACTGCCCATTGAGTCTTCACCACCTCAGAGCTATCTCGTCCAGTGGTCTGCTCATGGCGCCCACTCTGTCTTGACATTCTGGGGGGTAGCCCTTGTCCTGTACCACCCTTCCTCGTTCACAGACATTTTGCAAAGACCAAATGGATTTATGGGTATAGGCTGTCAATATATTCTGGCAATCCTGGCCTGTGCTGACCTTCCTGTGAACCCTGGTGATGAGGAATGACAGTATGTTCAGAGACCGGATCTATTAAGGGCTTAACTACTTTCCATCCCAAGAATAGTTTTTCCCTGAAAATATTGACACTTAGATCCAGGATAGATACCTGGTGTGTCACCTCCCTCACTTTAGGGATGGGAGCCAAAGTCCACAGAGATTCTGTGACTTGTCCAAATTCAAAGAGTGGTTATGTGGCAGAGCCAACATTCAACTCCAAATCACTGGCCTCAAGATGAGCCTACTACCCAGATTTTCCATGCTTCTCAGTGGACCTCAGTATGCAGAATGACAACCTCCAGGTTCTTTAAAATCTTTTTCTTTTCAACAAAAAAACAGAGCAGTTTGTCTATGCATTTGGATAAGTGGGCTAATGAATTTAAGAAAGATTTTCAACAAAAATCAGAGGAAATATTTCAGAAAAAAACCATAGTTAAATATATTGTTTAGCACTATGGACAGTCTAATTTACAAAAGATCTATAGTCTCCCTCACACACTGGCTAGATAGCCAGTAAAAGTGACTGACTAAGGTCCCTCAGATGCCAGAGCTATAAAACCGCCCAGGGTTTGAGTGCAGATTAGAACAGCAGGTCAAGGATCAAGTAACATACAGCCAGCCATCTCCCCTCCCCAGATAATAAATGACATTGAACATACCAGGCATCTCATTTCCTAAGTAGACTAAGAAGCAGTATTTGCAGCATGCACATACACACACACACCATTTAAAGATAGAGACGTTCCAAGAAGTGCACAGTTAGCCAATTTTATTGTTAGGACATCATAGAATGATTTTATATAAACTTAGGTGATACAGGTCTGTAACTCCTTTTGGCCTCTTGTGGCACCTCTGCAGACACAATAAAAAGAGTTGTATAAGACTGATGCTGGCATAACATGCTATTTAACAACTTTAAAAATAATTATGAGTATACTCTAATAATGATAAAGTGTGCACTATAATAAACTCATAGATCAGTAACAATTGCTTAGTTTCACGTATTATGCAGTGTACATCATTGCATATGTTAGGCTTTTATAAGACTGGCAATGCAGAGAGTTTACACCAGCATCACCACACACTCGTGAAGACTGCATTGTGCTACAATGCTATGATGACCACCTTGTCTCCACACAGTAGGAGTTTTTCAGCTTCATTTTAATTGTATGGGCTATCATATATGCCACCCACTGGGTGAGATGCTGTTTTGCAGCACAGAGGTACATATTCCACCCCCCACCCCAAATTCTTCATCATTATCACAGCTCTTACACTTGGTCACCAGCACTCCTGCTTTCAGCCCATGGCTCGAAGACTACTGGGCTGTACTTCTTGGCGTCTGGCTGTTCGGTAAGGGACGAGGAATTCAAAGGCGAGTGAATGTATAGTTTGCTTTTCAAACTTTATTATGCACCAGAATCACTTGTAATCTTATTAAAATTCTTAAGGTTCAGGTTTAGGAGGTCTGTGGTGAGACCTAACCTGAGAGTCTGCATTTCTCTGTGTGTGTGTGTGTGTGTGTGTGTGTGTGTGTGTGCATGCATGTTCACATGCACATGTGTGCTGTGGCATTTGTGTGTAGATCAGAAGAGAACCTTGAACGTCAGTCCTCACCTTCCCCCTTATTTGACGTTGGGTCTCTCTCCTAGTTCACCTCTGCATTCACCAGGCTAGTTGACTGCTGAGCTTCTAGGAGGTTCTCTGGTTTCTACCTCCCCTCTCTCCCTAGGCATGCTGCGATTACTGATGCCCACCACAGGATCCCAGTTAACTCGCGCTCTGGAGAGTCAGACTCAGATACTCACGATTGTATGCCAAGTAGTTTGTCCACTGAGCCATCTATCTACTCTGCTCCAGATCCATCATTTCTAATAAACTCCCAAGTGATGACAATGTTGCTGGTCCCTAGGCCACACTTAGGGTAGGCAGTGAGGCTCCAGACCTGGCTCCAGGAAATATGAACCCCCGAGTTTCCTGTCCAAAGAGCCAGCCTCTACATGGAGGGCCTATATGTGTCTCTGAACTGACTGTTGCTGGTGTGCATACAACCACAGGCTGCAGAGGCAGCAGGGAAGTAGCTAGTGTCAGGGGAGCAGCTATACACTATGGGAAGTGGGTAAATGTGAGAAACACAGGTTGGAAAGCTTATAATCTGTCACCTGGGATTCTACACATAGACGCTTAAGACCTCTGGAAGTGCAGAACTGAGATGCCATGGGAAGAAAAGGGAGTCTTCATTTGTAATCTTGCTTTAGCTGGTGAGTACCTCAGAAATGTTTGGGTGAAATTACTTTATGAGGGCCCAAATGCAAAATAAACAAATTCCTGTTTTTCTTCTCTCCATGCAATTATTGCCCTCTGAAAGAGCATGTCTATTTCCCCTTTATCTTGCATTCTAAATTCCTGCAGTGTGTGGACAAAGCGTCAACAGATTGTTCATGGTGTTTTGATAACTATGGGCAACCTCCTTTTTCTGCCTCCTTAGTGCTGGGCAAAGGTGTGTGAGCTAACACTCAGTGTTTGGTAGAAATCAATAGGCTTATTTCAGCAGCAAGAGGAGGCTGGCCATGTTGCGTGCTTTGTTTCTCAAACATCCAGAATCACAGCATTTTGAGGATCTAAGGCAGGATGGCGGTGAGTTCGAGGCCACTGTTGACTACATAGTGAGACCATGTCTGAGACAAGTAAACAAACAGCACGGCATAATTTACTGAATTCGATTTTGTCTCCTAAGGTCCAGTGGAAATAACTAGAAATTGCTATTTGCTGCATCTTTAGTGATACAAATAAGAGGGCCAGTGCCATTCACTTTTTCCTTATTCTTTTTCCATTATAGTAACTTGGACAGACTAGACAGGAAAAAGATTAGTGGTTGAGATGGTGAATGTTCTGTAAGGACAACCCCATGCAAAACAGTAGTCAAATGTAGCTAATGACCCAGGTGGCTGTCCATTAAAATTCTAATATCTATCTTTAGCACGCTTCTTCTTGCCAGTCTCTTTCCTCCCAACAATCTTCTGCCACTAGCGCCAAGGCTTGCCAGTGTAGGCAAGGAAGTGATAGGTCCCTAACCCAGTTTGCCACACGAAAGCCCATCTACCTTGGCCTCTGCCTTTTGGTTTGGCTAACATAAGCCTGAATGAGTCTTTTAAACTAACTTCTGGCAATATTGCTTTGCCTTGTTTTGTATTATGCTGTTTTTTTCTCTCTCTAATCTTGTGGATTTAATGCTACCCTTGTCTTCTGCTCTTTTGATAGGAATTATGAGTCACGATTAAAACTAAAGACAGTAGTCCATTGTTAGGAGTTGCTCTAGCCTTTGACCATGGTGTCATGCAGGGGCTGAACTGCCCAGGCCCAATGGATGCAATGAGAGGTGCTGATGTTGGCAGCCTGGTCAGACCCTGTGGCAGGACAGTAGCACAGTCTGCTGGGGAGAGCACTGAAGTCAGTGGGCTTTGGCTGGAGTTCAGTCTGTCATGAGACGGCAAGTCCGGTTCCCTGAACAGCATTTCCCTCCTGACATAAACAGTAAGCAGCTTTCTTCTTAGGATTATTACTGAGATCACAATGAGATGGTAAGTCAGAGAGTCCCTTGAAACACAAAGGATCGTAGTGCGGGCTAGCAGATTATTCACTCAGCAAGCATGTACATGCCAGGCATGAGTTACTGTTCTGAGTACGCGGGGCGATCCATGAGCTGGCTCTCGTGGATTCTTAGTGAAGAGGATAAGCCCTAAAGCACATCCTTTCAGGACCATCAGGTGAGCACAGGATTTCAGCAGCTACCCCACTCTATCAGAGATCAGAAGTGACCATGGCTTCCCGTGCTTAGTGGAGTCATTCAAACCACCTAAGTGGTCTTTGAACTCACATTTGAAAACAGCAGAATTTTGCCCGACGGAAAGGCATTGAGAGGGCATCAGGTCAGGGACTCACCTGTTCACACAGACACAGAGACTGTGCATGATGCATTTGCTGGAGTAACTGTCTGTATGCACTTACGTGTATTCGATAGCTTCAAAGTTTAGCATTTCTCATCTCACCCGCTGTGCTCCCCAGCCTAGGTCGACTTCATCTTGGCTTATGGCAACCTGTCCTTCCAGCTGCTTAGGTCAAAAATCCTTGAAAGCAGACTCCGTTCCTTTCTTTCTTCAATACTTCACATCTAGCTTGTGGGAAAAATCCCTTTCTCCCTCCAAATATCCTGCATCTGGCCACTGCTCAGCACCACCACCAGTTCTGTGCTGGAGCAAGCCTGTCATCTCGTTGTGTGGAGGACTGCATGAGCCTCCGGTTCTGTCTGCTGCCGCCTTGCTGCTCCATCTTATTTTCAAGCTAAAGAACAGGATCCTTTTCGTTCGTGTCAGGTCATGGTACTCTTAGTTACCTTGACCAGGGACTTGTTTCCCTCAGAGTGAAAACAAGATTTCCACTAACTGGTAAAAGCAGGACAGTAGAGTGTGTGGACGGAAGCCTGTGTGGCCTTGTCTTTCCCCCTTGCTCAGCTTGGATCACAGCAGGCTTTGCTCTTGCTATAGACCTGTGTGTTGGCTTTGTCCAGGACCTGGATACTTCTTTCTGCGAACCTGTGTGGCTGTTCCTTTGTTACCTCTTTCAATTCTTTCCTCAGATGGCATATTTTAAGGAGGCCTAAACTGGTCACCGTGTTTAAATTGCAGTTCCCCACCGTTTTCACCTGATTCCCTTTGATTTCTATAGTGTTTTTTTTTTTTGTTGTTGTTTCTCATGCTACTTTTCCTCCCCATGCTACTTTTTAAAGGATATATAATTTTCTTAGTCAGTCACCCGCAGCTAAAATGTCTGCTTCACAGGCCAGAGAGTTTTACATCCCTAGCATGTAGAATGGTGCCCAGTACACATTAGGTACCTAGTAAATTTTAGGTGAATGAATACACAAAGTAGTCGCTGGTGCAGCATTAAGGAACTTGCTCATGCAAGATAGCGTAATGGGCACCCCTGAAACAAGGGTCTTAGATTATTGTAGTATTTTCAGTTTGGAGAGCTGAAAAGGTCTTCAAAAGGAGAAGTAAACAGTTTTTTTTTTTTTTTAACGTGTAGGGATAATGAGTTTTAAAAGTAAAATAACTGGTTAAAAGAAAAGCTTTCTTTACATTGACTACTCATTTTGTTCTACAATTTAAAAAAGTTTAAATCAATATTATTAATTAAACCTTGGAATTTAATGTGTATTTCACCATCCCTCTGAGCCAAAAGCTTGTGTGTGTGTGTGTGTGTGTGTGTGAGAGAGAGAGAGAGAGAGAGAGAGAGAGGGAATGAGTATGGCACACCAGGGCTTTTTGCTATTGTAAATAAACTTTGGATGCATGAGCAACTTTGTGCAACTGAGTTTACATGAGTATTGGGGAATTGAACCTGGGCCTGTGGGCTTTGCAAGCAAGTGCTTTAACTGCTCAGCTATCTTCCAGCAGAGTTTCTTCTTTATGGTCTGAGGAACTGGACTGCTTGATAATCCTTTAATAAAGGGGAAAACAAAAGAAAAAAAATTAGGGCAATAGGGCATATAAAATTCCATTTTTTCTTCTTATGCTTGTCCTTGCCAAGTATTATGGGTTCTGTCTGCCAATCAAGAAATGAATTTCTTCTGCCAATCAAAGAAAATGAAAATCAGGTGCAAATGTAGGGGTAAGTAAAAAAGTGTAAAATATTTCCTTATCTTAAAAGAAAGGCAAACTGGACTATTTTAAGCACACTTGCTGAATTACCTGAAATGATTTTCACTGATACCACACAATGTCCATAAGTGCTATGGTTTTCAGTGCTTCTAGGCCTGCACCGAGGGAGAAGCATCTCTGCTAGAGCAGTCATGGTGCACTGTGATCACGCTGCTCAGTTTTGTTTGATTTTCTACTTCCCTTGTCCTCCCCCCCCCTTTTCCCTCTTTCCTTTTGTGCTAGGGCCTCAGTGTCATTTTAACTTGCAGCCTTTGTGAGTCTGTCCACAAGCGTGCATAGTCTTTCACAAGCCAAAGGTCACAAGTGCAACCCGTTGGGCAGCAGGTTGGTTCACATATTTTTCCTGAAAACATGGACTCTGGGGACATGGAGCACAAACACTGGAAATATTCATTATTGAAATATATAAATATATTTAGGCACAACTGATACAAAAGTAATAATTTTTTTTAATTTTACCAATCTAGTTGTATTAGCCAAAAATATATCTAAAGACTGTCTTCTTTTCTCAACTACTTGCAGAAAGATGGTGGGTGGCTTTTCTTTATGATAGCATGATGCTCTGAGTAATGTCAGCAAAGATACCTATAGATTTTATATCCTTCTGTTTCTAGGAAGGCTTAACATGTTTCTCTTTGTGTTTCATCTTGTCCTTTCTCTGGTCTTAGCCATCTATCACAAAGCCCATTTGTCATCAATGACCCATGACCCCTTCTTATTATATATACTTAAGAAGGTCAGAGATCTTAACTCTGTGCTAAAGGAGACATTTCATTTCCCTAATTTGCAGGTTGTGAGGCCACAGGGGAATCTTAAATTTTGATTGATGATTAACCACTCAAATAACAGGAGATATGGCAGTAAACCAGTTAACAAAAACAGAGATCAAGATTGGATTACCTCTGGTAGTTTCTCAGATGTGTCATTTATCTCATAAACAGTCATTTTCATCACAAGCTAATATTTTCTTTCTTGACAAAGTATTTGTAAGATTAAAATAAAACTGATGGTTATCTGTTGATATTAAGACAATTTGAGGACCTGATCCCTTTATATATATATATATATATTATGTATGTGTTTGTATAAAATATGATAGAGTTTGGCCATTTTGATTGAATAAGCATGGTAATAATAGATGAATTCCTTTCTTTTTCTCAAAGGTAAAGTTGGTGGAACTTGTAATTAGTAGTCCTCATTTAAAAGTGTGGTGAAAGCAAAAAGCCCACATCTCTAGAACGTTGGCTTAGAATCATGGATATCGTAAGTCTAACAAGATGTAATTATAGTTATGTTATATGCCAGGTACATTTGAAAAGTAATTTACTATAGAAATTAGTTTCATATGTATTTGCTCCTTTGATTACACTTGATTGTCACAACAAGCTTTACCAATGGGCTGGACAATCTTATCCCAACTACAGATAAACTAAAATCATGTCTTGCTAAGGCCAGGTAGTAGTTAGTAAGAGGGCTAGCCAATGAGGCAGTTTTTTCTCCTTGCCCTCTTTTTTCCAGTATTTTTTTATTTCATTACTTCTGCCAGTTCAATGCTACTTCTTGAGTGAACCAGACCGGTAAGTCTCAAAGGGCAGTTTCCCAAGCCTATGCCATCAGTATCACCTGGGGACTTGATAGATTTGCACATTCACACTTTTGTTCCCTAAACAAACCAATGAGAAACTTTGGGGTTGGAGTTCACTAGTCTGCTTCTAACACTTTTTTTTTTTTTTTTTTTTTTTTTTTGAGAACTGAAGAATACATTTCTTTGTTGGCTAAAACTTGGGGGAGGCAATTTATCCACAGGTAATCTAATTAAGAGTTGCTCATGGGAGACACAGGGAGCATTTTCCTTCTAGGAACTTATCCAATTGAGGAGAGAGGACTTGCACACTAGGAACAATTACATCTATGTGTATTGCTCATTAATTAGGTTGAGAAACAGAGACAGAGACAGAGACAGAGACAATAAAAACAGAGGGTCCTCAGGGAAGCATGTGTTCCCGGGAGGTGACAATGGTTGGAGAAGGCTTCCTGGGAGAAAGGGAAGTGGAGATGGTTATTGAAGTGTCCTAGGATATGGAACGAGGAGGCAAGGATGAGAATCCCAGGTGAAAAGTAATTTGTGAATACTAGAGAACTCCTGCTTGAGTAGAGCAGAACTTTTTGGCTAGGAACAGAAAAGGCAGATTGGATAAAGAAGACCAAATTGTGAGCAACTTCTTTAGTCAGAAGATGGTACAGCATAAGCAGTGGGGAGTCATAACTAATTTTGACTACATGATTGAGATAATGACACTGTTTAAAGAATGTTGAACTGCCATATGTGAGCAGGATCCACATGTAATTTGAATACTCAAAGTGTTTTGCACATTGTTGTCCCTTTCCTAAAATCTTTATGGGTTTTGAAGTAAAGCTTGGATTTACAGATATTTGAAAATCAACAAATTATTTCTTTTGGGTTGTGGCAATAATTACAAATGGTGTCTGCTTAATGGAATGAACATGTGTGCTCTTTGTTTAGCCCAAATGACAGGTGGTCTTCATCTGCTGATGGGAAAGCCTTGCAGGCTTTCTCTGATCAATAGGGCTGGCTTTCCTCTCCATTTTGGTGGGCCTTTTCAGTCTTTTAAAAAAGATTTATTTATTTATTTATTTATTTATTTATTTATTTATTTATTTATTTATTTATTTATTTATGACACAGAGAGAGGGAGAGAGACAGACACAGAGAGAAAGTGAGAATGGGTGCACCAGGGCCTCTAGCCACTGCAAACAAACTCCAGATGGATGTGCCACCATGTGGATCTGGCTTATGTGGGATGTGGAGAATTGAACTGGGGTCCTTAGGCTTTATAGGCATGTGCCTTAACTGCTAAGCCATCTCTCCACCCAGTTTTTAAGTGGAGAAGTTTCAACTCCATCTTGAATGAAGTTTCTGCTCAGAGCAAGAAAAGTAGTATAGACTTCATGTGGCCAGAATAAAGTTGGCTTCCCATATGGACATCATGAAGTTAAATACTTTATGAGCTATAAAGGAATTTGGCTAATTATTTCACATAATTAAATTAACAGGGAAAAATGTATCAAATACTCACTGTGTTTAAGCCTTGTACCCAAGGCATAGCAAAATGAAGGTCCCCATGATAATATCTAGAATTTGTGGGCAGATTTGGGCATGGTCATGAAAGACTATCAGCTGGAATACACTTGTGTAACTTCAGCTCATAGGTAAACACAAAAGGAGAAGTGTAACTATATCCTGATTAATGCCAAGCTCTGATCACAGAGCTGAGCCTGTCTTCGTAGCCACACAGACATAATGAGCATAATGAGTTCCGAGATGCTGTACCCCTTGAGAACTCCAACTGGTTCCTTAAAATAATGCATCCATGGCATTCTGGTATGGTCCATACTTTAGAATGTCTTTCTCAAAAATAAGATAGCCCTTGAGGGCAGCTGCTCCAGACTCCAAAGAAAACCAGAGGCAAGAGCAGCAATGAGAGAAGCCAGAGCTTTGCTTTCCTCAGCCCTGTTGAGGGGATGCCAGAGTTTTGCTTAGCCAGGGCCCTTCTTCCTGAGGGCTGAACTACTCTGTGCCCATTTCTGCTCACAATGCACTCAGTGTACAGTGCCAACAGTTTGTTTAAACGCTGGTGGTAGTGCGAATGACACATGGTTTGCCAATGTGGTTAGTGGAGCCAACAGGCCAATGTGAGAATTCTGTGAATTTGGGTGGCTTCTACTTTATATTTTGCCCTGTAACTTTGAATTTGGATCTGTTGGAAGGACAGTGTCCACCTCAATTATATGTAAGAACGATATCTAATCAAAGACAATTACTGAAGTAACTACCTTGCTGGAACACATGTCTGGATCTTGACTGATTTACATAACAGATTGTAAGGGTAATGGCATGCTGGAAATTGAGACCCCCAAAGCTGTCCCAAACTCACAAATAAAACGTACCAATTAAGAACACTGGGGTCAGATTTTTTTTTTCACTCAGAGTTGTAGGAGAGGAATTGGGAAGTTTAGAATTAGGTAGCAGTTTCTATAGAAAAAATATGCAAAAATTATTGGAAATATATTTGAAATAAATTGGTAAAAAATTGTCTTAATGGGTTCACTTCTCTGAGCTATTCTATAACATAAATTTACTGTTTTTTTTTTTTTTTTCAAGGTAGGGTCTCACTCTGGCCCAGGCTGACCTGGAATTAACTATGTAGTCTCAGGGTGGCCTCGAACTCACAGCAATACCTCTGCCTCCCCAGTGCTGGAATTAAAGGCATGCACCACCATGCCTGGCACCTGTGTACTTTTTAAAAAAATATAATCCTATTAAGTTTCTGTACTAATAGCTCTTCCCCTTTTGGGTCATAGTTATTTTTAGAACTTAAGGAAAACAGTGACATCTCACTCCAGAAAACTGATTAAATGCACATGCGTGTAACAAAATTCCATGATGGTCTGGGGAGACGGCTCAGCAGTTAAAGGTGTTTGCTTGCAAAGCCTGCCAGCTTAGGTGTAATTACCCAGCTACCTATGTAAAACTAGATGGGCATTTGTTTACAGTGCCAAGTGACCCTGGCACCCCCGTGCATGCAAACAAATAAATGATTTCTTTTAAATTCTGTGAAATTGGGATGATAGTGTTCATGGACTTCATCAGACCACATTTTCCTAAGGCAATCATTGAATATAAATTTACATATCACCTGTGCACTAGTTCAGCAGCATCCTTGAGAAAATCATCATGCAAAACACTTCTTCTGCAGCTCTAGTCTCTCATCATGAAGAAGAACCCTGATTGAGAAAGCCAGCACATAAAAGTAATATGCTATGTCATATATATGCTAACTTCAGTTATACCATTGTTTCAAAATAACATAGTACGGGGGTTTCATAAGTCTCTGTGTTTTGAAGAAGAGTCAATTTCCAATTTTCACCTTGGAATAAATCATGTTCAGTTGCACTGAAATGACTATTGCTCAGGCATCTTGGTGAACTATGCAACAGTTTATATTATCTGCATTCGATTTGTAACATCAGCAAAACAGTGCAATCCCAAAGTGAAAAAGGTGTGAGGTTTGAAAAATGATATGCTTTAACCTACTATGTCAAGGCCCCCTTTCTGCTTTCATGTATCTTTATTTTCCTTCCTGAAAAGTGGCATACTCCCTTATTTCAGTGATTAGTCAACACACTGAAATTGTCAGTTTGAAATGTCAACTGATATCTGACTGACTTTTTTCTCTGCAGGGCTTCTTGGAAGCCAAGGCATAAGCAGATTTATAATACCTCATCTTGCTGATCAGAATGGTTAACATCTCAGGCATTTCAAAGTGAGAAGGCTTACCCCTTCTCACTGTACCCTTTGATGGTCCACGGCTGGTAGGAAACCTGATAGGTCCTTACCAGGTCAGTCAATGCAGCTAAATGTAGGATCTGAGATTTGGTGGCTGTGAAGGGCTGAGGTTTCTTTTCTTTTAAATGAGTGCATGAATCCAAGAGCCATGGGCTAAAAGTGGGATGAGTGATTGACAAGCAGAACAACTGCCCTGGGGCACCTTAGGAGTCTGTGATGTGAACGCTGTCTTGGATGGGAGGTAGAAGCACATAGAGACAAGATACTGACAGCAGTAGGTTTAGACGTGGGATTTGTCACTTCATTCAACAGGGCAAATCTTTGAGATGAACTTCTAAAGAAGGGATTTCTGCTCTTTGATGTGAACGTATGTCAGTGCTCTGGCTTCACTGTAGCTAAGTGTTCTGCTCTTGGTCTTTTCCACTGGAGCCTGGTGAGGGAAGGTGGCAGCTTCTCACCTACAGCAGTAGCCTGAGTGCATCAGTCTGTTCTTCTGAGAATCCTGAGTGATAGAGAAGAGGTCAGATTCTGTTTGAGGTGAAGAAGGGGACTGTGTTTTACAAGCATTGACAAGAAGGCAAAGGAATGTGTTAACTGGAATACGGATTCTTGCGTGGTGGCTGAGAGGAGTAGCCATGAGATTTTGTTTGGGAGCTTCTACTGGCACATCTGAGTTCTCATGTAAAACAATTCAACATGTTCCACCACACTCTGTCTTTCTTTTTTGGACATTTTGAATTAGGTTCTTACTATGTAACCCAGGCTGATCTTGAATTCACTAGGGAGCTCAAGATGGCCGTGTACTCACAGCAATCATATTGCCTCAGTCTCCCACATGCTGGCACTTGTAAAAACCTGTGAAACCACATGACACTAATAATTACTTCATTTTTAGGTGCAGATCCTACTTTCCCTTCTGACCTGGGTGATTTAGGTGTACTGTTAAGAGATCTCTGATGACAGCTGAGTTATTTTCTCTGCCCTCCTCCCTCCACACACAATTGACCTTAAATTTTTCCCTGACCTGTCACTTTCCTTTTCTTCTTGCTGCCATCTTTTTTATTTTCTGGCTTTCATTTACTTTCTTCTCTGAATCAATATAAAGTCTCCCTTTCCCTCAGCTACCTCTGTGCTTTGTGTTATGCATTTAATAATTTCATAATTAAAAGCAGACATAATGTCCATTCAGCCTGAGAAGTAGAATAGTGGCAATATAGTTGAAATCCTGGCCCTTTCTATAGCCCATGCCTTCTTCCCTAGAGGTCACCCCTGTCTCCTAGTCTATTTCCCATCCTGTTTGGCTTGCTCTGCAAAGAAGGAAGGGTGCTCTCCCTGTGCTTGGCATGCCCAGTGGTGCTTTCTTGACAAGTAGAGCTAAGCAGAAGCAGGGTGCTGAGATGACAGAACCACTCTCCATGGCATGGTAGGAGCTGGAGCAGGCAGGAAAGTTTAGCTCTTTCATCATAGATTGTGGCTGGATTGCTTCTCATTTGAGGGTCAGTTTTTCTGGCTTCACTTGTACTTTTGGGTAGGAAAATGTCAGTGGACTTTTGTTAAGACATGCTCAGTGCTGGCACTGTGCATGATAGGACTGTTTGTGCTAACATAGATTCTCCCTTTCCCTCATGTTTTCACTGCCCCTTTCTTTTGGATTGAAAAACCCCACCCTACTTTATAACGTAGTGTTATGTCAAGGATGATCTGTAATTTTTAAGTTAAAAGTTCAAGTTAAGTAAAACATATCACCTCTTAGGTGGGTTGTTTTATACTCTCTACATCTCAGTATGTCTAAAAGATTTTACATTCTGGCTTGGGCCAGAGGGATATAGACCTTAGCTAGACCTCAATTTGAATTCTTGGCTAGTGGCCTTACATAGTTACTGAAGTTTTAAATTTTTTTTTAAATTTATTTTTATTTATTTATTAGAGATTCAGAGAAAGAGAGTGAGAGAGAAAGTGAGAGAGAATGGGCAAGCCAAGGCCTCTAGCCACTGCAAACGAACTCCAGATGCATGCGCCACCATGTGCATCTGACTTATGTGGGACCTGGAGAATCGAACCTGGGTCCTTAGGCTTCGCAGGCAAGTGCCTTAACCACTAAGCCATCTCTCCTGACCAGCCTTAATTTTTAATATGCATAAGTGAGGGTATTAACAATATGACCTCTCAAGTCTATTTATGAAATGCGACAAGTGCTTATTGCAGTGTCTGGCACTCAGAACTCAATGAATGCAAGCCATGTGTTAAGGTTTGAATGTGAATTATCCCCTGAGGCTTTTATTGAATCCCAGATGGTGGCACTGTTATTGTGGAGCCTTGCTGGAGGAAATGGTCACTGGGCTGGCCCTGACATTTATAGCCTAACCCACTTCCTGTCTGCTTCCTGCATCTCTGAGATGCGAGCAAGCAGCTGTTTGCTTCCACCACCATGAAGCCACCCGCTGCCACACCGTGTGAGTTACCTTCTCATTGCTGTGAACAAGTAGCAACCTCAGGAAGGAAAGGGTTTATTTTCAGATTACAGTTTCAAGGGAACGTTTGATCATGGTGGGAAGGAAAGGCAAGAGCAGGTGGTTAGCTTGAAACATTGCTTTGGCAACCAGGAACCTAGAAAGAACAGTAAATGGAGCCAGGCCATAAAATCTCCAGGCCTGCCCTCAGTGACACACTTCCTCAAGCAAGGCTCCACCTCCTAATGGTTCCACCAACTTCCCAAACAGTGCCACGAGCTAGGGCCAAGTGTTCAAACCCATGAACCATTTTGCATTCAAGCTACAACACATGCCCCCTGCTATGACATATAATATCTCCTCTAACCATGAACCAAAATGAAGCTTGCGTCTCTTAAGTTGCTTCTGGTCAAGTATTTGTTCTCAGTAATGAGGAAAGTATAATCACAGCATTTAAGATTGGACATGATGACATTTAATGGAAGCATTTACTTTCTGATAGAATCTGGAATTGGAAGGCTTGTGGCTGGTATTATGGTGGGGGTGAGATTGAGAGAAGGGGACAAAAGATTTTGGTGAAGCCCTGGGGAGACATTCCCATCTGTGCTGTCTATGACCTGTCACTTTGCTGCAGTGGACGTTGAGGTCTCCACGTCCCAGAGATCGACTAGTCCACTCTTCATGGCACATGATAAGCCTCCCTCTGTTTCTGTGACGCAGCTGCCACTGTTCTGTGAGTCAAATCTTTCCTTGCTGCTAGACCAAATGTGATTAAATACGGCATTAATCTCCATAGGGCAGGACAGAAGACTGTAAATTCCCAAGATCTCAGTAAGTAGATAAAACCACAGACTTCTTGAAATAAGCTGTGTAGATTGGTCAGAAAAGCAAGATAACTGAAGAGCAAAGCCATTTTCTGTGTCAGTGGTTATTGCTGTATTGATTTTTCCTGAGTTGTGGATTGAATAGCTCCTGTTCTCTGTCTCTGTACGAGGAAGATTTGACCTACCCTTTTCATTTAACAACAAAACGAATGCCATGCTGCACCTACATTTGTGTTTTGCTTTTTTACTTCAAGAAATTGTGTTAGTAAGATGGCAATGACAGTAATGATTGTAACAGCTACTTCCTGAATAAATGCTTTCATATTCTTTATCTTAGTTCATAGCCTGTTGCTTATAGCTTTTAATTGCATTGCTCATTTAGGAGGTTCAGTTTTTCTAATATTTTTCCATAAATGAAAGAAAATGCATTCTTTTCATAAATATGTTCTTTTATTTCTGTGGAAATTAGAAAGATCTTGTGATGAATTTAACAATCCGCTGATCAGAAGAAGGCACGGTTATTTTATGCATAGTTCCTGGCTTCTCAGTGCTGACATCCTCACTGAAAACTTTTGACACGGTCTTCATTTTTGGCTGATGAAAGTTTTCTCCCAACATTTGAAAATCTTTTATAAATATTTTTAAAAATTTATTCCAGCGACAGAGAAGGAGTATGAGGTCGCCAGGGCCTCTTGCTGCTACAGACAACCTCGAGATGCGTGGGCCACTTTACGCATCTGGCTTTACCTTAATACTGGGAATTAAATCCAAGCCTGAAGGCCTTGCAAACAACTGCCTTTAACTGCTGACCCATTTCCCCAACCCCAACATTTGAAATTCTATAATAATTTTTAAACCTCTTAAAATAATATTTGTGTATTAAAAATAAAATTGTATTGCCTATATTATGGAATAATTATACATATTAACATATATGATTATAAGACATAAGCATTCATAAATGATTTATGATATTATAGACAATTCTTTGTATGTTACATCCAAGACAAATGTTGCAAATTAAATCAGAGCTTGCCAATATCAAGCTCAGTTAACTTCTCTCACAATTTTTTGGCTTATTCCATTTAATGTAACACAAGATTATTATTCTTTTATATTGCTTTGTGCACAATCTCTTTGCCCAAGCATTTTCCATCATGTTGAACTTGTATGGAGGTATATTGACAGAATGAATTCTTCTTAGCTGGCTGTGTAAGATTGCTTTTTCATATATGCTATTTTGAGGTTCATGGGGGGAAGAATTAGTTTTTCTTCTTTCTTATAATTGTGTTTTTCAGTTTTTAGTTGGTAGGCACTTGTTTCTATCAATATCCTTTTACTATATTGTGTGCGCATGCGCACACATGCACACACATGCACACACATGCACACACACACACGCACACACACACACACAATTCTTGCATAGAGTGAGCTCTGAGTTGATCATGATGCCAGATGATGGAAAGAATGTACAAATAAGGATATTCAAGCACTGACTGATGGAATTTCTACTTTTGACAAAATTTCTAAAATATGAAGCCAATGAAATAGTTGGGAAGAGAAGTCAAGCACTCCTTTAAAAATGTCAGTTCACAATATAAACATACACACAATAATTGTAGAATAAGTAGTTGGAAAGTAGCTATTACAGGAGATGAGCAATGTCTTGTGATCTGGGGACTTGTTCTCACTTCTTTCTAGATAGCTGAGAAACTTTTCCTCTTCTAAAAATAATCTCCAGAATTTCTTTAACACTTATGGACAGAAGAAAGGTAGATTAAAATTTGTTTAGTTAGGTATGGTGGCACATACCCATAATCACAACACTCAGGAGGCTGAGACAGGAGGATTGCCAAGAGTTGGAGGCCAGCCTGGACTACATAGTAAGTTTCAGGCTAGTCTGAGTTACATAGTAAAGCCATGCCTCAAAAAAAGAAGGAAGGAAAGAAGGAAGGAAAGGAGGGAGGAAGGGAGGAAGGGAGGGAGGGAAGGTTGGAGAGAGAATCTCTTTGTTTCTGAATGTACAATTTATGCCTTTAATCCAGGTACACAGGCTGAGGTAGAAGGATTACATATTCAAATCCAGCATGTACTATATACCAAGTTCAAGGTTAGCCTTGGCTACATAAAAAGACCCTGTCTCACAAAGCCAGGGTAGCACAATGGTAAAGCACTTACTGAGCATGCTCAGTCACCACCACCACACACCAAATATCTTGTCTGCTTTTATAATTAAAAGATTAGCAGCTTATATTGTGATCAGACCATGTATTTATTCATAACACACAGATTATTATTTTTAGCAAGAAATAATTCGCTCTTTGGTGAAAGAAGAGTAGAAATCTTCTCAGGAGTAGAAATGCTTAATAGCAATTCACTCCAGTGATCAAGTGTCGACCAAAGTTTATTGAATGTGCATGTGGGAAGCAGACTCTCTGCAGGCCACCTCCTAAAGTAGATCTTTTTTTAATGATCGATGTGAGAGGTAAATATTGACAAAGGCCAACAGAGATAAGATCAGTACATTTAAGTCCACTTCTCTTCCCCTTCCCTGATTCTGCAGCCAGGGAGAGATGTTTAAAAGGATGTCATTTTGAAGATTCAGATCCTTGTAAATTAAACACATATACCCAATGAAATCATTGCATGATTGTTAAGTACCAGTCTTCTTGGTTTGCTAATGAATAACTAAACCATGGCTCTGTCTTAACAATGGAAAACAAAGTGAAATGTGCTCGGTGGTTTCTGCTTCTGCTTTGTAACAAACACCTTTGTTTCTTTTGAGGAGCTATGCATGGGACTCAGTGCCCACTGGGGACTTCTGCCCTAATACCAAAACCTGTTCTCAAGATACAGTCCATTTTAATCCATCTTTGCAAACTTAAATCATTACTTACCTGCTTTGATTTAAGACATATCTCCAGATCTGCATAAAACTTTTTTTTTCCAATTTTAGCCAGGGAAATGTTGGGTATTGGCACCTCTTAAGAGAAAAAAAGGGTGTCTTAAAATTGAGAACCCAGGTGAGCTTCCATTCCTTTATATCTTATGGATGTCTTCTTTATTATGATCTTATTTAATACCTATCTTAGAATACGTTGCCAAGCTCATTTCTAAGGGATTAAAGCTGGGCATGGTGCTGCTTGCCTGTAATCTTGGCATGAGGGAGGTTATGACAGGAGGATATTGAGTTTGAGGCTAGCGTAGGCAACAAAGCAAAGCCATGTCAAAAAAACAAGGAAAGAGAAGAAAGGAAAGCAGGAAGGAAGGAAAAGAGGGAAGGAAGGAAGAAAGAAGGAAAAGAAAGAAAATAATTGAATGCTAAATAAGCATAGACAGGGAGGGATATCCAACATTGGGGGGATTTGGGACACTAAAAGCTGAAATTGCTGGCAAGTAGGTAAACAAGAAAATAGAAAAGTATAATGAAAAACAACATAAATCATGTATTTTCCTTAAGATGTGAGAAATATATTAAGCAAAGGAAGATATGCAAGAGGAAATTATGAGAGTGAGCTGGCAGTATGCTGATGTGAAGAAGCTAATTAGAGATTATCTGAAGATAAACCTTCAGAACTCTCTGGGGAGTGAACTGGCAGATGAGAAGCAAATTGCAGGAACACAAAGACTAATGTTAGGTTTTAAGTAGAGTTATGAGCTGAGAACAGTCCCTGAAACATGAAGCAAGGAATCAAACCGGAGAGATGTGAGAAAAAACCTGTATGGCAAGCAATAAGCAGTGTAAATATCCTCCGGTGTTGTGGTGAAGCTCATTGAGTATGCGCATGTCCTATTGGTGCCTCTTACTACTAAAAGAGCTAGGAGATTTTTTTGCCCCCTTTGGAGTGATGGGTGGAAAAATTTGCTCCTGAAAAACACTCCAAGTAAACGTTTTGAATTGTGAGTAGAGTTTTTGTCCCATGATCCTTGCTTGCCTTTAACTTACTGGACTTATTTCTTGTGTCATATTCAAAAGGTTCTTCACTAATGGTGAAATAAACGTCCATAATGGAAAGTAAGCCAGAAAAGAATCTTTTTTTATTTTTCAAGGTAGGGTCTCACTCTAGCTCAGGCTGACCTGGAATTTACTATGTAGTCTCAGGGTGGCCTAGAACTCTCGGTGATCCTTCTACCTCTGCCTCCCGAGTGCTGGGATTAAAGGCGTGCGCCACCATGCCTGGCCAGAAAAGAATCTTAAATGATTGAATTGTTGAATATTGAAAGTGTATTAAACACATTTAATCCATCGTGTTAAATATTGGTTTTGTGGCAATTTGAAAATAAGAATAGTATATGGTGTATTTTCTAAGTGTTTAGGTATTCAGTAAGTGTTGCACATGGACACACACACACTATCAGAGATTTGTGACAGATAAAAATCTTTCCTTCAGCCAGGCCGGCCTGGGTTAGTGCGAGACCCTACCTCAAAAAAACCACAAACAAACAAACCAACCCTTTCCTCCAAGCCAGTGTGTGTGCTGAGGACCTCAGAATGGAATGACACCACTTGTACTGTATGTTGTCACGGCCTTCAGTAAGCCCTTTGTTCAAGGACCCAGCAGCCATTGTCTTTCCAGGAAACACTCATCTGCACGTAATCTGTGAGTCGGCTTGTCTTTCTTTTCAGAATGTGTTTGATATTATGTTGTGCTTCATGGACTCAGAGAGATCTTCTGCTCAGTGAGAGAATCTCCACTTGAGGAACATGGTCAGCGTGTTCTGTTGCACTGACCTTGAACTGTGGGGAAAACCAAGGAAGTACAGATCTGTAGCAGCTACAGCGCTGAAGAGTCCCGGTGATCACAATTTTCACATTTCTGCTCTGTGTGTCACAGGTGTAACTTTGATGAACTCTAAGAACAGAAGGGTTTCTAAAGGTAGCTGCAATGGGTGTGGATCCCCTTGGACCAGAGTTAGTGATGGAGACCTTCAGGGCTAAAAGGCTGAGAGGCTGCAGTTTGGTGTGACAGTATTGCAGTCTGTACATAAACTGTTGGAAAGTCACAGCAGCTTCAAGGCTGCCCCCACCCCCGGCATTGGAAAGATGTCAATAAGTGGTTGTTTGAAAACGCACCAGCATTCCCTCTGCAATTGTGAAAGAAGAAAAGGGCCATTTGCCTAGTACCCACAGGTGTGGAAATTTGAGTTAAAATTCTACAGGTGATTAAAACACGAACTTCCAATTCAGTTGCTAGGTTGTTTACCTTAGTTACCAGAGAATTGCCTCTTTTCTCCATGTCAGTTGTACTAAGCTATTCTTGGCTGCTAGCTTTAAGACTTAGAAGCACTAATATTATCAAATTGTGAGATGCAAACTGTGTAACAAAAGCAAAGACCCGTGAGGCTTTCACTCAATTACTATTTAAAGAAAATGGGAAATTTGGAATAAATGGCCAATAACAATAACAGCACCTCAAAAGTGATGCTCTAAACCCAAGAATTTCTCTGGGAAAAAAAAAAGATGTGTCTATAACGTTGTTCGCTAACTGCTGAGGGAAATGAACAGCATGGAGCAACTGTGAGAGGAGACTGTTGTAAAGCAGAACTTCCTTCCATGGTTCATAAAAGTAGGCCTGTTCAATTGCGGAGCTAGAAAGATTCATGAGAAACCTCTCCAATTTGTGAATGGCATTGTTAGCTAATGGGATGTGTGAACGGTTCTGCAGTGATTGAAATTTCATTCAAGTTTCTTTTCCTCTTTACTGGTTTCATTCTGCTTTGTTGGAGGATTTCCCATGCATTCAACAATGTGGACATGAAATTCAAATCATGAAAACACATGAAAATCAAAGATTTTCCCTGGAATATTAATGTGTCTAGTAGTGGAAGGATATTGCATTATTGTTTCATTCTGAAGGTCATAAGCATTTAGACATAAAATGAAAGGTAAAACTATTCCCCCATGATTGCCTTCTGGCCAGCTCATGTGGCCTGCTGCCATAGAAACATCTCTCTGATCTCAGAAATGATGACAGGGCATGGTTCCTGGTAGAGCAGGTTCCTTTGCCACATGACCATGATTCAATGTTTTCTTCTTTTCCCCATGAGACAATTCAGTCTAGCATTGTCAACCATGTCAGGTTTAATGGGACTGTCTCAAAACATTAGTAAAAAACTGACAAACACAGACACCATGGCTCTAAAAAGAATATGCATTGGCTTTCCGGTTCTACCGGACTCCAGAAATGGCATTTGCCATCTTATCTAAAGCAGTTGTGGCATCAAATCTCCTGTAGGTATATTTCTTGCTGGGTGAAGATGAATCTCTTGGCCATACTGATAGAGAAAGGTGGACAGGTGGCCCCGTTATGTCCAAAAGAGTCATTCTTCTAGAGTGGAAAAAAACAAAATGTTTCTGAAATGTTTGTGGCATCTCTCAGAGGAAAGGAAAGCGTGGCAGAAATAAAGGCCACTGTAAAACAATCGAGACTAAATAAGAAACCACAGTGAACTGCAGTGAAGCCACAGAGCCGTCTCATCTTTTTATGGGCACAAATTAGGATGTGGGCCAACCACTTAACTAAGAAGCATTTAAGGTTTCTTTTTATCATGCTTCGCTTCTTCCCTGGCTTGCCCACTTCTCACGGCATCAGGTCTAGACTCCCTTTTGATGTTTTATGGAATCATTTTAATAATATTACTGCCTTCCCTCCCATTTGCAACAATGGTGAAATAGCATAGAAAAATGAGACTAATGGAGAAAGAGAAATGCTAGCTTTATTACAGTGAAAGCCAACAAGGAAAATAATGTGTGGCCAGAAAGGGGTTCCCTGGCACTTCTCCCCCTTAGATTTTCTCACCCTTGTGATACCCTTGAGACAGCTGCTCTCCCCAAGTGCTGCTTCTGGTTAAGACAGTCTCCAGGGGTTCTCTCCCGTTCTCCCTTTGCCATGCCCTCTGTTGGAGCAGGGCTGGGTGCTGGCTTCACTAAGGTGACTCTTCTCTGGGGAGCACTAGGGAGAACCTGAAACAGTGCTCCCTACTCCCTCTTCTCAGCCTTTTTATGTCTTCATTTGTGTGAGGGGGTGTGCATGAGTGTATGAGTGTTTGTAGATTTGTGGGCACACATGCATGTTTTGCTTGTGGTGGTAATAGGGTGACATCGGCTGTCTTCTTGGGTTTCTCTCCTCTTCTTTTACTGCGGCAAGGTCTCTCACCTGAACCCAGGGCTCATCAAGTCAGCTACCTGGTTTGTCCCAGGAACCCCCTGTCTCTGCCTCTGGAGCAAGTGCTTAGATTGCAGGTGGGCTGCCAAGTCCACCCTGTATCTGTGTGGGTACTAGGTGTCCTGACTCTGGTCCTCACACTTGTTTTAGTAAGCACTTTATTCACTGAATATTTCTCCAACCCACTCAGACTTTAAAAAAAAAAATTAAAATTTCTTTTTCTTTCTTTTCTTTTTTTCTTTTCTTTCTTTTTTTATTTAGAGAGAATTGGCATGCTCAGGCCTCAGCCACGGAATGGAACTCCAGATATTTAAGCCACCTAATTGGCAAGTGCAACCTTGTACTTGCCTCACTTCACCTTTGTGGTTCAGGTTTATGTGGGATCTGGAGAGTCAAATATGGGTCCTTAGGCTTTGCAGGCAAGCACCTTAACCTCTAAGGCATCTTTCCAGCCCTCACTCAGACTTTTGTTTTTAAGATTTATTTATTTATTTATTTGAGACAGAGAGAGAGAGAGAGAGAATGGGCACACCAGGCCTCTAGCCACTGCAAACAAACTCCAGATGCATGCACCACCATGTGCATATGGCTTACGTGGGACCTGGGGAATTGAACCAGGGTCCTTAGGCTTCACAGGCATGTACCTTAACCACTAAGCCATCTCTCCAGCCTGACTCAGACATTTTTAAAGCTCCCTAACCCCTAGCATCTGCTGTGGATGAGATCTGTTGGCTTTTCCAGGATGCTGTCAAATTTATTGTGTACTATGTCCAAAGAGCACTATTAAAAAAAAACTAATTTCTAAACCCCTGCACAATTTATTCCTATATTACATTATTTTTTATTTCCTACCATTCATTTTGTCTTTTTTACTTATGGTCACATATGCAGGTGCCTTGCCTCTCCAATGAGGTCATAAGATTGCTGTGGGTAGGTCTCTTTCTTCCATACCTCCTTTGTACCCTTTCTCAGGAGAGTCCTCCAATGCAGGGTTTTATGGAGATAAGGTGCTTTAGCTGGAGTTCTCTAGAAAATAGCACCTCAGGCAAAATTCACAGAGGTCTTATGGCATGGCACGGTGCAATTCCAGAACAGCAGCTGTGAGGAAAGAGAGCAAGGCAAGCACCGGGTAGTGTGCTAGCAAACTGCTCGTAGCTTCTCACAGAAACATGGCCTGTTGTTCTGTGACAAACAGTCACTACCTCCAGGTAGCAAACAGGTCTTTGAGACCAAGGCAGGGACTATATCTAGCTCCTTCACGCTTCTTAGTGGTCCAGGATATCTGATTGAATTTTAAGTTATGTTTTGAGGTTGTGTCCCTGTGCCTGTGACCAGCCTCTGGGAAGCCATATCCTGTTCTCCACAGAGAGTACTTCATTTGGATCTAAATGTGGTTGGAGGAGCCAGAATCTCCACAGTAACAGCTTTGTTGGACTGAGGATCAGAATCGTGGGAGCTCCTGTCATGGCGGACATGATAGACCGAGCCATCACAGGAAGCAGAGGCAGCTGCTGGTACTGGGAGACAAGGAGGCAGATATGCAGCCAAAGCAAAGTGTGAGGAGACACAAACAAGTCTGAGAAGTTACTAAACTTGGGTCCAATATAAAACCCAGTATATCGATATTGGCTGGATAACCCAATATCATAAATGTTTGGGCTAGGTTTGAGACTCAGAGGTAGAGCACTTGCCTTGTAGGCCCAAGGCCCTAGGTTCAGTCTCCAGTACCCCAAACAAACAATTACATGAAAGATATCCTAAGTGTTTAATAAATCCTTATTATTGACTTTTGGTTACTTTATGTCTTATGTTTCTACCACAGTGGAATCAGTGAGAGATGGAAAAGGTGGTTTGGAACCCAGTTCAGGCTACATGCAGTCATGTTGAGCGATGAGAGTAAAGAAGAATAGAAGTGTATGAGTCAGAGTAGTTAGCCAAGGATGGTCTCCTGGAGGTAGTGAGTTTTGCGCTGTTGTTTGAAGGCTGTAATGATAAAGATGTATAAGGAGCAAACAGTTGTCATCAAAGTTCTCATGGAATCTTAGATCTCAGTAAAATGCCAGGTCTTAAGGCAGATTTTATGTATTTGCTATGATAGTTCAGTTAGATTATCCTTTGTAAAATATCAGAACCATCTAGAAAATTGCTATTTATATTTTGGCAGAAATACAAAAAGTATCTTTTTCTTTTGAGATTGAAAAAAAATAAATCTGACGGTGTGTAGTACTGTCAGGAGGTAGAGAGGCTAAGTTTCATAGACATTCATATTTGTGTATAAATTTTCAACCTTTTGGGAGGGCAACTGTATTTTAAATCAAAATTTACAATTCAAACAATTATTGACCAAGAAATTTCATTTGGGGAAGTCTAGGTACATAAAAAATATTTATTTTTATTGTAGTTTTGTTTCTAATAATAAAAATGGGTTTGCCTTAAATGTTTGCCTGCTGTGCAATGCTAACAGGGGAGTGGGTCACAAACTGAGGCACATGCATGCTGTGTGATTCAGAAGACAGGAGAGACTCTGAAAACATCTTATCTTGTCACACTAAAAAGGCAAGCTGTAAAATATCTTTCTGGAATAAAGACAAAAAAAAAAAAAAATCCGAACCTGAAGATAAGGCTGTAAAGGCACCTTTCCTTTTTATTCTGTTGTCCTCCACATATATTCAAACTTAAGGGGAAAAATAAGCCAGTGTGGTGGCACATGCCTATAATCCCAACACTGAGCACGGGTAGCTGAGGCATGAAGATCTCACCTTCTAGGCAGGCTAATAGTGAGACCCTGCCTCGCCTCCAAAAGAAACGCTCCTAAAAGATCCCATCCTTCAAGTAGAACCAACCTTGATCTCCCAGAGAGGGTTGGAGGAAATGTCCATGTCAGTGTTCAAACAAGGAGGGAGGAGGAGGAGGACAAGGAGGATGACAAGTCAGTCACAGGATGGTAGTTCTGTGCTGATCACATTCACACCACATTGAGGACAAGGAATTGTTTCATATATTGAGAGAAAAGCCCAACTGATTTTCAACAGGCTTTTGATAGGCTGAGGTAGTGGAAGAGGAGGAGGCGAATCAAATGATTCATTTCATTGTAGAAGGAAAACTATTTTGGAACTAGTGATACTGACATGGAACAAACCGATTTAAAATTTTTTTTTTTATTGACAACTTCTATACTTACATACAAAAAATGCATATTTCCCTCCCCTGTCCCCATACCCCTTTAGAACTCCAATCTCCATCATATCCCTTCCCTCTCTCTATTAGTCTCTCTTTTAATTTGATGTCATCATCTTTTTCTTCTATTATGAGGGTCTTGCGAAGGTATTGCTAGGCACTGCAAGGTCATGGATATCAAGGCCAATTTCTGTCTGGACAGTGGCATTGTAAGGAGTCCTACCCTTCCTTTGGCTCTTCCATTCTATCGCCCCCTCTTTCGCAATGGGCCCTGAGCCTTGGAGGGTGTGACAGAGATGTTTCAGTGCTGGGCACTCCTCCATTCCTTCTTCTCAGCACTATGTTGCCTTTTGGGTCATCCCAGTGGTCATTGCCATCTGAAAAGAGAAGCTTCTCTAACCAGCAAACTGATTTTTAAAAAAACATATTTTATTTTTTTAAGAGAGAGAGAGAGAGAGAATGGGTGCACCAGGGCCTCCAGCCACTGCAAAGGAATTCCAGATGCATGTGCCTGCTTGTGCATCTGGCTTATGTGGGTCCTGGAGAATTGCACTGGGATACTTTGGCTTTGCAAACTCCTTAACTGTTAAGCCATCTCTCCAGCTCCATGGAACAAACTGATTTTATGTGCAGATCAGTAAGACGTCTTTTTTGCCTTATTTTACCTTTCATATGGATCCTTGGTAGAAAAGTTCAGCTTCAAAGATTTGAGCCTGCTTTACTGTCCTAGACAGGGGATCAGGCAGTCAGACCTCCCTCCACACTTGTGAGAAGATGTGGCCCATTGGAAAGTAACCTGGTCTATCTTCAGACAGCTCTGCTTGTTATAAAGTTTTTAGCACTTGACTGAAGTAAAATCTACCCTGGGGAAGATTTACCTCCAATACACATTTGAATGAGCTTTACAAATTGATAGAGGTCTAGTTGCCACCCTAAACCAATTAAGCACTTGGGAGTGCAGCCCAAGCCGAAGGGAGTTTCATGGGCAGCTGGAACTGCCAACCACTGTACACCCTCTGGGAAGCCCATTAAAATTTTAAAGCGTGCACTCATGTCTTACTTTTTTCTCTTCTCCAGAAAATAATCTGGTCTCCATCAGTAAAGGCTGGTAATATTTTTAAAAGCATGTATGATAATACAAATCCATAGTGACATCACTATGACAGTACATAAATATAACTTAATAAGAAATTTGGTCAAACACAGTCTGAGTGACTAGAATTGCATTACAAGAAAACAGACCATATTTTATTCAGGGGATATTTAGTGTGCATGTCTGTGGTGGTTGGATTCAGGTGTCCCCCATAAACTGAGGTGTTCTGAATGCTAGGTTCCCAGCTGATGGAGATTTGGGAACTAATGCCTCCTGGAAGCAGTGAATTGTTGGGGGTAGGCTTATGGGTGTTATAGCCAGTGTCCCCATGCCAGTGTTTGGCACATTCTCTTGCTGTAGTCCACTTTATGTTGGCCAGAGGGTATTGTCCACCCTCTCTCTGTTCATGCCATTATTTCTCCCTGCCATTGTGGAGTATCCCCTTGAGTCTGTAAGCCAAAATAAACCTTTTCTTTTCCCCACAAGCTGCTGTTGGTCAAATGTTTTCTGGCAGCAGTGCGAACCTGACTGCAACAATGTTGCTTTCTGTCTGTCCTTGAGTGGTGTATTAACTGAAACTTCAGGTCTGTGCAGCAGCAGCATGTAGACTAGAGAGGTTCCTGTAGCAGGACCCTGTGGACTGAGCAGGTTCCTTTGCGTCCACTCTGTGTTTTTAATGGTTTTGTATCAATTTCAAAACAAACTCAAAGCACCGGCAGTAATAAGTCAGAGATGTAATGCATACCTGGTTTGCCTTAGAGGGAAACCAATCATTCAAATACAAGCCTTTTGTTTTGTTTTGTTTTGTTTTTGTTTTTTTTTTTTTTGAGGTAGGGTCTCACTCTGGCCCAGGCTGACCTGGAATTCACTATGTAGTCTCAGGGTGGCCTCGAACTCATGGCGATCCTCCTACCTCTGTCTCCCAAGTGCTGGGATTAAAGGTGCGTGTCACCACGCCCGGCTAAATACAAGCCTTTCTTTAAAAAAAAGTATGTACAAAATAAATTTAGTAGTGAAAACTAGAAATTATGACATGAATAACATTAGATTCTATGTTGCCTTTGTAAAGTTATGTGTGTCATTTTATCTGGAACTTAAGACAAGCAGCCTGGTATTCATAGTTCCTCTAAGGTTCGAGGGGATTTTTGCATGGGGAAATTTTGCTAAAGTTGTATTCAGTTCTCACAGCCAAAGTGAGAGTCTAATACGGGTCACTTTCAAGGTGTTTTACACACTAGTAGAATGTGAGTGTAGAAAGGGAAGGTATTATGCCTCCTCCAAAGTGGGGTTCTTATGCTCCTGAGCTGGGTGACCCATCCCCAGGGCTTCATGCCAAATTACTGGGGTAACTTGGAAAATGGCATCAGGAGTGGCTCCAGCATGAGTCTAAGGAGAGGTGGAACAACCAGGAAGTGTCAGGAGGAGTCTGAGTTTAGGATGGAGTGGTGGCCATCTCAGACTGTTGGCACAATGTGTGGAGCTGGTTACTGACACAAGTGTCTGGTTGGTCTTACTTTTTTTTTTTTTTTTTTTTTGTTCTAGAAGAGGCATGAAATCTTTCAGTTCAGCCCTTCGTTGCAGGTACACAGCCAGTAGCTTCCTTTCCCCTGAGGTGGTGATAGTGGCCAGCGGTCAGGAAACCATGCCTTTTAGTGGTTGACATTTCATTCTCTGTGCACATCAATGCTAACCTGCCTGGCCTTCAGCCTCGATAAGAAGCCTTCCTGTGCTTGTGCGTGTGGTCTGTGACTCCTCCTCCATGGGTGTTCGATGTCTTGTCTCACTGCCAGCAACTCTCCTAGCAGGTCACTCCTCCCTTTCCCAGAGGAAAGCTCCATCTCAGATTTCATTTGGCAGAGCCTTCAGGAGAAGGGGCTGAGCAGGCATTGAGGCAGACCATGACTGTGAGGGTCACAGCTCTCCCCCTGCTTCTCCCATAGTCCTTTCAGTGAACTCAAGAATCTGAGAGATTCTCCCCAGTGAGGGTCGGCTCCATTTCTTTTTCTTCTAATTCCTTTTAGACAGTGCTTAGCTGGTGTGGAATGGAGCCCTATGCCATGGCCCCTTTCCAGCTGGGTTAAGTTCCAAAACTGTACTCTGTGCCAATACTAATTATATTCAGAGATTCTCATTAATAACAGAGTAAAGACATATGTAAACTAATATTGAATATTAATTTCTCTAATAAGAAGGCCAAACCATTTTATTACAAGTATGATGCTGTCTTGTCTCTGAAGATGAAGACTCTGGCAAGGAGCTTCACCTGTCAGGAGGCGGTGATGGTGCCTCTGGCAGGAAGCTTCTAATTTTCTGGGACAGCTTTCCTAGCTTTTACTTAAAAGCTTGGGCCCAGTTCAGTGTGCCTTGGCAAGCAGAGCAAAACCTCTTGGATTTAAATGGCACTCTTAGAGAATCAGTGATCCTCCAATCGGGCCACAGCAGGTTTGCTTCTGCAATTTCTGTGTTGAGTTTTCCCTAGATAAGTCAATATTTACACTATGGTATATATAATCTCGTTTAAATGCTGAGCTCTTTGAATGTCTCAGACCATACATATGCATGGGCTATGTGCTGCCTACCATGGTGCCCACAACACAATAGACTCCTACAACTTTAATTAAAGAATTATTAGACCACATTAAACAGCCTCTAGATTTCTTTGCTGAATATAATTTTATTTTAATAATTTTAATTCTTTGGTAGAGAGAATGGGCACACTAGTACCTCTTGCCACTGTAAACATACTCTAGATGAATACACCACTTTGTGTGTCTGGCTTTATGTGGGTACTGGTGAATCAATCTGGGACCAGCAGCCTTTGTAAGTAAGTGCCTTTAATTGCTCAGCCATCTCTCCATCCCGTGAATAGCATTTTAAAATAACTTTTCTAGAGAATGATAAAAATCACTTTTATAATAAATACTCTCTTGTCAACTTTATATCAGTCTTATCAATTTATGAGTTCAAGTGTAGGGTCACTATATAGTAGGTTAGTGGTTCTCAACTTGACATTAATGCCACTTTGGGAAGGTCACCCAAAATCAGCAAACTAATAATTTCTATTATGGGTTTTAGATATCTGGGATTCTAATGTTTCAACAACTTTATTAAGGTATAATTACCATGCTATTATCTGCAAGTGTTTAAAACAGACAATTTTGATAAGGTTTAACCTATGTAACCTCCTGTGAAATTATTACCACATTCAAGACAATAAACAGATCATCTGTGGCTTTAAAACCTGCTCAGATGGGCTGGGGAGATGACTCTGATTAAAAGTGTCTGTCTGATGTGTGAATTTGACAACTAAAGTTCAAATCTCCAGAACCCATGTAAAGCTGGACACAAGAAGTGCACATGTCTGTAATCCTAGCATGCCTGTACATGCCTGTACGTGCCTTACAGACACATGCCTGTAATCCTAGCATGCCTGTACATGCCTTACAGACACATGTCTGTAATCCTAGCATGCCTGTAGCAATGGGAAGTGGGATTAGAATTCCAAAGATCCTGAGCCAGATAATCCACCATTTGCAGGAGAAAACAATAGGACAGATCCCGTGGAAAGCAAGAACCACCCTGAGATTGTCCTCTGACTTTCCCATGCGCGCGTGCGTGCGTACATGCCCGTACACACACACACACACACACACACACACACACACACACGGCTAGTGAGCTTAGGTAATTGCTAAGCCTAGCCCAGCTGAGAACTAACAAAATAAGCTGTATTCTTTCAAACTATGAGTTGGTTAAGTGGTGTTCGCTCCATCCATGTATATGGATGACTTGTGAAGCTATAGATATAGAACAAATGGTGAGGGCAAGCATATCTTGGGAAAAGGCAAGATCTAAGAGGGAAGTTGCATTGACTGTGCTGTTGCACAGGCACCTGGCCTGAAAGCCTCTTTAGTTCAATTGACCACCAATCCAGATGAGAGAAATGGAACTTTATAGTTCAGTAATGCTCCACATTATCAATAGCAAAACAGTCATACTGGCTATTTTTCATCCAGAACTAGTAAAATAATGCATGTTCAGAAAATACAAAAAAAAAAAACCAAAAACCCAGCCAATTGAGATAATGCTAATTCTTCAATATTTATTAAATACAAATGGTTTCTTTATATGGTAGAAAACTGTGCAGACACCCAAAATGATTTTATAGATTTAATGATTTGGGGGAGTTAATTAAGTATCATTAAATCAGTGTGTGCTAAAGAATATGATTTTTTTTTGAAAACTTTTGAGACAAGGCTTTTTATAGCCCAGGCTGATCATGAACCTAAGAACTACCTGTTTCCAATTCCCAAGCATGCACAACCACAGCCAGCTAGTCAGATATGATTTCCACTATACATATACACACACACATGAGAACATTCAAAATCTTTAAAAAATAAAAATTTTAACATATATTCACGCAGGCAAAATAAGACACTTGGAAAACATATACAAAAGTATTGACAATTGTTATTTCTAGTGGTGGGAGAAGATATTTTAATTCCTTTTAAAAATGTTCCTATAGTTTTCATATTTCATACTATGATAACACTTTTTAAAATCAGAGACAATAGAGATTATTTAAAATGCAGTTTGCAAAATTTCTCTCAAGTAAAAATAAAATCCTGTCTAAAACAATCAGCCAAAATGATAAAAAATATACAAATCATTAGTATTCTAGCTTCGAATGGGTGTGCATTATCCAGTAGTCATTCAGTGACTGTTTCTTGAGCATTTGCATAAATGACTGGAGCTAAGCAAAATAAACAAACCCCCTGCTCAAGTTGGAACTAGTTCAGATGTTTTTTTTTCCTCTTTTTTTTTTCAGAGTCATCAAAGCAAATTTGCTTTATTTATTCTATTAAACTCCAGTTTGGGGTTGGAGGCATTTGTATTACTGTTGAAGTGTGTTGGCATTTCATTTCATTTTGACTGACTCCAACTGTTTCTCAGAAAGAAGACTGGGCAGTATGCAAATAAGCATTTCTCTGTACACGGGCCCACTTCAGAAAGCTGCAATCTGACATGCTCTGAATGTAGGCTTCTCTTGTCAGGTTGAAGTAGATCACATGTTTATGATGCATGTGACAGTACAACAGGCTATTCCTCAGTCCCTGCTTGTGTCCCTTTTTCTTAGCGCTCTGCCCTGGGCCTTGGCTTTGTTTACTAATTTTGTCAACTTGGAGCTTCCATTCTCTCTGCTTTTCCTTTTTGTCTCTTTATTTTTCTACTACAAATGTGCCCACGTCATCTCTGGCCCCCAAACACTTTTTATCTGTCCCGCTCCCAAGTTACCATTCTATCTCTCCCCGCCACCCCCCATCCCCCCTTTTTTTTCCACTGCAAGCATCTCCAAGAGGTTGTTAGTGATTACTGCCTGATTCTGGCTTGAAGTCTTCTCTCCCCACCCTCCACACCCAAGCACTGTACCTAAGTCTTCATGATGTTTGTGTCAATCACACCCTTTCCTACTATGTTATTCTAGGTCAGGCCTTTCCTGTTTGATGCATATCTCCTTCCACTTCTGAATTCCTGGGAAGACAGTAGGCCCTATATGGACTGATTTGTAAGACCAGGGGGCTTCCATGGAAAGATTGAAGTCTGGCCTGGTGGCCCAAGCCTATAATCTCAGCTTCTAGGGAGGCACAAATAGGATTTCTAGTTCAAGACCTATCTGAACTAGGGGAAGTTTCAAGGCCAATCTGGACAATAAAAAAGGAAACAGAGGACTAGAAATATAGCTTAGTAGTAGAGTGCTTGCCTAGCATGTGTGATATCATAGGTTCAATCCCCAGTATCACCACTACCCCCATTTTTTTTTACGTGTACATGTGGAAAGGTTTATAGAGGCTCCCAGATATTTCCTGGAACACATTTCTTCCAAGTATGCTGTATTTTTCGCATACATCTCACACCTAAAGTTCACAGCCCTTCCAAACCTAACAGTACTTTTCCTTTTCATCTAGTGGTGTTCACTCCTTACTAAGGTTTTGTGTGTTTTCTGGTTGATTTACTTTAGCAGAGACCTCGGAGAGCATGCCACAGCACAGAGAGAGCCCTGGGTTCAGATGCCAGCTCCAACATGGACAAGCTATGACTTTAGGATACTTACCAGACTTCATTGTACCTTGAGATGTTTACATGGAAAATCACTGTAGTAATATCCACTGGTGGAGTTCGTGTGAGAATTAAAAGAGAGATTGTTTGGAAAGCCTTTAGCCATGGAGGTTACTTACTAAGTGCTGGAGCATTCTTCCTGTCTCCCTTCTTCTTCTTCTTCTTCTTCTTCTTCTTCTTCTTCTTCTTCCTCCTCCTCCTCCTCCTCCTCCTCCTCCTTCTTCTTCTTCTTTTTAATTTGTGGACATGCTCAGAATAAGGAAGGTGACTTGAGGAGTGAGTACACAAGCAGCCGGTGAGTTTATGTAATGCAAACTGGTGTCCCAGATCAATATATTTCAGGAGTCTGTTGGACACTGCCTCCTAGCTCACAAGCCATACATGCCAATGTTCTATACTTTCTGCTGTCTCCAACCAGTGTGATCTATCCAACACAGATTTTAAAATAACAGAAAATATACATAGAAAGTATTAAGCAGATGGTATTTATATGCTGCAAGCATTCTGTGCTGCTAAGTCACCCACATGTCCACAGTGGAGGGGAAGGGGGAAAAAACTACATTTCCTTCTTTTCGGAATTGCCATCTTTTTTCATCTCTGATGCCAATGTCTTCTCACAGGATTTACAAGAGAAGAAAAGTCTCACTGTTCTGGAAATGCCAGAGAACGTTCCAAACCCGGCTTAGCTTTCTTCCTAGCAACAGATACAACAACTTCCTCCACATTTCTTCCGGAAGGCATGGCTCTCACAGGGTTGACCACTTTCTGCCACCTACATAGCCATACAACCTTGGGCTATTAGCCCAGGTCTGTTCCTCAGTTTTCTCATCTATCTGATGGGGTTGATCAAATGATCTCATAAAATTGTCAGGAGGATCAAATACCCACCAGCTGGATACAGTGCCACTCAGCATGGAGTAGGCTTCAGTATGCTTCTGTGTGTTCATCTTACTCACATCAGTAATCAATGGACCTGTGGGTGAGTGCAAGGCATGTGAACCAAGAATCCCAAGACACCTAGAGTCCTCACTTTGTAATTTATTACCAATAAGCTATGAAAACATATTTAATTTATTTATTTGAGAGAGAGAGAGAGAGAGAGAGAGAGAGAGAATAAATACACAGAGAAAGGGTAAGTATGGGCATGCCAGGGCCTCTGCTCCTGCAAATGAACTCTAGTAGCATGTGCCACTGGTGTACATAGGTACAGGGGAATTGAACTCAGGCTGTACGGCATTGCAAAAAAGCACCTTTAACTACTGAGCCATCTCTCCAACTCCTGAAATTTATCTTTAATATATAGAGAAACATACTTGTTTTTCAGTACTAAATGAGAATACTTTCTGTGGAAAAAAATCTCTAAATACAATTGAGCACAAAATGTTATTATCTCTTACTTCTGTTTTGAATAGAAGCTAGACTTGTCAAAGTGCAAGCACTTCTTATGGCCTGTGGGAACTTGCCTTTGGTGAATGAAGAACAAACAGTTTAATAATTCAGTATGGCCGAGGAAGAAGAAACAATCCAAGAAGTCTGCCTGGTCAACAGAGGTGTTGTGAAATCCACTCCTAAACTCATGTGTTCTCCTGATAGCCTGGCCGAACAGACACTCTTGAACCAGCCTTGGGAGGATCAGAGGTTTCCAATTGGAGCAAGAAGGAGCTGGGCTGCTCTGGGCAGGACACTGGTCACCTGAGAGCCAGCGGCTTCACAGCCTAACAATGATGCTTGGAGACAGAGACACTAAAAAAAAAAAACCAGAAATGGGAACTTTAAAAGCCCATGAGGCTTTTTACTGTAATAAGAGATCCCACGAGAATTACTGAAAACTAAATTAGACAATGCAATTGAGATCTTCTTAGAAAAACAGTTTCACTTTGGCAGGGGTATACCAGATGACCTAAAATGACAGATTCTGCTAATTTCCATGATTGCCTCAGGGAAGGTTGAAACTAACCTGGCTCAGTTTTTGCAATATGTTTCTCAAACATAACTTCTTGGTCTGCTGCACAGGTAATTACTGTAACCACAGAGTTCATGTTGCCAATTATATCTCAACGTTGGCCTTATTTTCTCTTCTGTTGTGCAGGCCTAATTCTTCTGGGTTTGGCAGTCTTTAACCAGTAAATTTTAAAATCTTTATCCAGCAAACAAATTGCTTGGTCTGTCAGTTTATGTAGCACTTTTGTATCATCAGGATAATTTGAAGTCACTTTGGAACACTGACAATTTTTCATTTTTAGTCACAGCCAGGACACTAGAATAAATTTATTTTTATTTATTAACAACTTGGTGTTCATTGTTTCCACGCTATTGTAGCATGAATGTCATTCTCAATGGTATGCTTCTCTAACTTGTAGATAGTGTTAAGGTGATAGGTGTGACAAATACAGGAGCAGAATATGAAGTTAGGAACTTGGTTCTAACAGAAAGACCTATGAGGTGGAGGGACTCATTGCATAGCTTCCTCTTAGGATCTGGAAGGTAGGAAGTTGTCAGGGTCTTAGGTGATCTCAGGACTTTCTGATACCCTATCTCTCTTCTGTAATTTTTGCTCATGTCTGCATATTCAGTAGGTTTCCCTGTGACTCCCCAGTAACCTATTCAAGTCACGGAGAAATCTAGCTGGATTGATTTGGCTTGCTGTCATCTCCTTTCTGGGACAGAGATCTTTGCACGCAGCTTCCTTCTATGCCATTCACCCATATCTGAGGTACTTCTGAACCTGTGACCCAACCACCTTTGCTCAAGCAACAACTAGCTCCTCTTTCTTTCTGGACAGTGGGCTGTGGTTGGTGTAATTTACATTAAAGTGTGAATCTGGGTAAAATTCCTAGGGACAAAATTGGAATCACTCAGTAACAAATACAGCAAGAGAAATTCAGTGCCATGTAGAAGTCCTAAAACTCGGAATAAACCATTACTGAATCTAACCTTCCAGCCTCTTTCCACTTTCCCAAATTGTGTTTCTGTTTTTCTTACATTCTTTTCTTTCCAGAGGTGTCTAATGAAAACTTCCTTTTTATATTATTAAGATAAGCCATAAGATAATGCTGATACAGAATAATTAAGATAGGCCCAAGGTATCAGAAACAATAATGTTCTTGCAGTAGTTTCTTGAATAAGTCTCTTTTATATGCAAACCTTTATAAATTAGATTTTATTATAGTCAATAGCAATTTTCGATACAAGGAAAGGAGATAATCGACAGAATGTAATGTATTGGAGTAACAAACTGCCACATAGGTCCTACTTGAAGATGATTAAAGATAAGTGTGAGAATGTTTGGGAAAAGTTCTCCAAATGTATTATAAATGATATTCCAGGGTTTTAGTTCATTAAAATGTACATATCAGATGAACTGAGTCATTTAGGGTAGATTTCAGTGATGACTGTTCAGGCAGTTGTCTGAGCTAAAAGAGTGTAATTAAATCTCAGCACCCAGCTTTTGCTAATTTGGAGTTGTGTTTGTGTGCATGTAGGGGAGAATAAGTCCATGAAATATTAATCCTCTGTCAAGCAATGGAAATTAGTTATCTCCTGAGACAAAACATGATAGCATCAGGGAGATGCTGGGATGCTTCTGTTTCGATGTAATAATGAGTCTACACAGACAAGACAAGTAGACAACAAGGGCAGAGTGGTCTTGCAGCCAGTCTGCCTGGCTGCCATGTTTCTATAAAGGAATGTATGGTCAGGGAAACCAGCTTTGTTAAAAGTCCAAGGCTGGCCTGGAGAGATGGCTTAGCAGTTAAGCGTTTGCCTATTAAGCCTAAGGACCCTGGTTCGAGGCTCTATTCCCCAGGACTCATGTAAGCCAGATGCACAAGATGGTGCATGCATCTGGAGTTCATTTGCAGTGGCTGGAGGCCCTGGCATGCCCATTTTCTCTCTCTCTCTCTCTCTCTCTCTCTCTGCCTCTTTATCTCTGTTGCTCTTAAATAAATAAATAAATAAATTTTTAAAATTAAAAAAAGTCCAAGGCCACCATTTTTGAGATAAAACAGCTCGTTTGGCCTCAGTTTACTCATTTATAAACCGAGAGTGATACTAGTACCTGGATGAGAGTCCTCTTGGGGACTAAAGAGCTTCTTGGCATACTGTCTAGCTCCTACACAGTGCTTAGCAGTTCAGCTTCTAGAACTATTAGCTTTATTATTCCTTAAGGGAGCCAGAAAGCCAAGAGCATCTTCATTCTCCAGAAGGTAGTGTCACTTTGTCTTCTACTCTTCCTCAGCTCTGCCTCAACCAGAGTTGTGTCCAGGCCTCAGCTCACAGTCTGCTTTTATTCTCCCCATACATCTATCTCATTGCGGCCACATTGCTTGGATCACAACTGTACCACTCAACCCTCAGTTCCATCCTGATGACAAGTGGGGGAACTATTTTATAAGGTTTTTAATTATTATTATTATTATTATTATTATTATTATTATTTTGGATTTTCAGGGTAGGGTCTCACTCTGGCCCAGGCTGACCTGGAATTAACTATGTAGTCTCAGGGTAGCCTCGAACTCATGGCGATCCTCCTACCTCTGCCTCCTGAGTGCTGGGATTAAAGGTGTGCGCCACCACACAAAGCTGGTTTTTAAATTTTGAACTCTATTAATTAAAACTGTATGTATTTAAAAACAAATGAGCTGTTGGGTGCCACAAGTATAGAGAGAAGTCATCAAAAACATCTTCCTTTAATGTTTCGCTTTTGAAAAAGTACTGATGCTTAGGTACCACCACTTCTGAGATTCTGATTTAATTAACCAGGGATTTATGTGTCCTGGTTGGGGTTTAGCCATCAATATTTTTATTAAGCTCCTTAAGGTACTAACTATAGGTATGATCAAGGAGCATTTAGCAAGCCAAGGCCGTGCTGTTGGCTTTTACGAGTCTCCCTGCAAGCTGACCTCAAGACCTGTTTCAACAGAAACTTTCTGAACAATTTTCTGTGACTCTGCTTTTTCTCATAAGAGAAAGGCATTAAATAAACACACTATTCAAGCATGTCTGTTTGTTGCCTTCCGTTTAATTAAGGTTTCATTCTGTATATCTCTGCCTTAACCTTATGCTGTTTTCTTACAATAGTGTGTTCAGCAACCCATTTATTCTCAGGTGCTTTCTTTAATTGCTGCCTTCAAAGCCAACTCTAAAATGTAATTGCATTGCTGAGTTCCTTCGTGACATCGTCAACCTTGATCAAATCCCAAGTTCTTCATTGTTTGTTCTCTTCAGCCTGTATTAGATGCTTTCCAGACGTGCTTCTGTGTTATGTGATTGTAAAACACGGTGCATTCCCAAGAAGTATTAGAGCAGAATACGATCAAGTGCTTTCTTTTTCTTTTTTGTGTACGCAGTTGTTTCCTGCTATTTAGAAGTGATTCGAATTTTTCTGCCATTCTGAAGTGTAAATGGAATTAAGTTACCTTTTAAAATTATCTGTGGCTCTTAAATTGCTTAAAGTTTCTTAGACATAGTGATGTCCTTACGAACAATAATGCCTGGTTAAAAATTAATCATAGAATTTCATACGTATTAAATTTCCCTTGACAGCTTATTAGGATAGTGCGGTAGTTTGAATAGATAGCCCCCAATATATTCAGTATTTTATTAGCTTGTAGTTTGGATCTGTAGCCACCTAGCTGGAGGCAGTTTCACTGGGTGGATCTTAGGGTCCAGCCCTAAGGTATGGTGGTGGGTGTACAATTTCAATCTAAAGATATGCAAAGTGTGCCTAGCTGGAGTTCCTGACGTGTGTGGTGCTATGCTGTGCTGTATGGCTTTTGGCTTGGGGCTTTTCTCTCTGTGTTTGGTCCTGTGAAAGCAGGCCAGTTTTTCTGCCATTATGGAACTTCCCCTGGATCTGTAAGCTTCAATAAATATCCCTTCCTCCATAACTTTGCCTGGTCTGGAAGTTCATCTCAGTGAACCTGAAGTTGTCTACTATAGACAATAAAATAAAATCTCAGCTTACTAGAATTAAACACCCCTAAACAATTTACCTCACCCTTTGTGTTTTCCTTGCCTTTTCAGAAATCTCTGTGCTATTCTTCCTTGACACTGTTAACCCTTTTTGCTGAAGACTTTGATCAAGGCTGCTCTCAGCTGTTAACATCAACTTGAGAAAAGACTGGCTTCAGAATTCAGGGAAACAGTGGAAGCTTCTTGGCCCCTTAGACCTTCTAAAGGTGAGAATAAATTATTTCTCTTTTTTCTTAGAAATCTAAATTAGCTAGTCCACCTTCCAAAGAAGTGAATAAGTTCCTGAAAACTCTCTGTTTTCTGTTTGGGGAGAACTTCTAGTTGATATGAAAAAAATCAAGTGGATATTTAAACCAAATGGGAATTTATTTGACTTTTGATCTATAAAGACAAGTTTGAAAACACACACACACACACACACACACACACACACACACTGAAAAAAATCAAGAGCAACTTTCTTTCCAGAGAAAAATCTTATGAATTTAGGGTCTGTCAACCTTGGTATGTACCTTTTTGGCCGTCTAGGGTTGGGGTATAAATTATATGAAAGAACTTTGTAAACTGGAGGTATTATTTGTATAAGAAAGCCAAAATACTCTCACACCCTTCAGTTTTCCCTCTTAGTTTCATACATCTCAGGTCAGTTCAGTAAAATGTGGCTCCCAAGAACCAAAGATGGTAATTCTTTTAAGGGATATCTGTCAAATGCAAGTGATAGATATGGGTAACTTCATTGTGGTACAATTGTACTGGGGTGCATTAAGGAGTGGAGCAAGAATCTAATGCAGCCTGGGGCTGGAGGATGTTGTATGGTAAAGCAGGCTTCCTGGAGAGGTGGTCCCTGAAATGGCTTTTGAAAGAATAGAAGTTAGTCAGGTAAAGAGCAGAAGGTAGCGATCACTGTAGGCAGGAGCTATGGGATGGGGGTATGAAACCTGCATGTGAAGCAGTAAACTATTTGGGGTTGTGGAACCATGAAGACCCATGTATGTGTGTAGCATAGGGGCAGGAAGCACTGAGACACTGGAAGTTGAAGGCATTTCAGTGGTATAACCCTGTACTGGGTACAAAGTAAAGAATCAAGTGGAGGTGATGACCTAACTTCCTTCCACTAAGTTCTACCTCTTAAAGGAGGTGGCTACGAAGCCTTTAGCCTGTAAGATCTAAAGAGACCTTTAAGATCTAAGCCATTGCCTGGGAATGCAGATTGGCAGTAGAATGATTGCCTAGCATGGGTGAAGCTCTGATTTAAATCCCTGGTTCTACAACATATGAAAAACAAACCAAAAAAAGTACCAGGATTCAAACCAGGTAATAAACTACAAATCTTTTTTTTTTAATATAAATTTAATTTTTTTAACCCTTCAATATTATTTGCTCATGTACTGAAGCACAGCTCACCACACTATCAATTTCCACTTTAACATTTATTGGGTTATTTGTATATGTAGTTGTTGGACTTATTTTTTCTTGACATGATAAATTAGGATGCTTCCTAAGGACTGACGTGTTGGCCTTATTGTTTTGTTTTAAAAATGAAATTTAAGGGCTGGAGAAATGGCTTAGTGGTTAAGGCTTGCCTTCAAAACCTAAGGACCCATCTTTGACTCTTCAGACCCCACATAATCCAGATGCACAAGGTCACACAAGGTGGTGCACATGTCTGGAGTTTGACTGCAGTGGCTGAAGGACTTGGTGTGCCAATTCTCTTCCTCTTTCTCTCTCTCTCTCTAGCTCTCACTCTCGCTCTCATGTGCTCTCTCTCAAAAACTAAAATAAAATAAGAAGTTTAAGCAGTATTTGAAAAGAGTGGAAACCCTAAATGTTATTTTCATGTATAGTACTTGCAGAAGTTAGTCAAGAAAGGTGCTTTGCTTGCCAATGTATCATTCGTTTTCAGTATTAATCATGATAGTTTCTTGTCAAATTTTCACTTTCATTGTCTTGTGCAGTATTTATGCAGTACTAACAGGATACCAAGTGGGGTTATTCTTGCATTTTTCCATGGGGTGGTGTTGGTCCATTCCCTTACTTTGGGTGTTCCCAGCATCCACCCTGAACATGGTGAAGGGATTTTTTTTTTTTAATAACAGAGGCCTTACTGTTTGAGAGCAAGTGCACCCTAGTTTTAGACTTTTGAAATTCATTACTCAGAGCCTTCTTTGAGGGAATGTCATGGGTAAAAATTTTAAATTCAAATACTACTTACAACTATGCTATTTTGAGTGAATTTTAATCTGATTACTGATCATTATTAGCTTACTGACTTTTTTCCTTAAGACTTGTTGGAAAATTATAGCCTTACCATTTTAGTCGACGTAGTCCACTTCATTACCATCATTCTAGTATCAGATAATCACTTTCATTTTCATACACAGAAAAGTAACCTGAAGCAAGATTGAGTTTCTTCATACCAGTCTCATGAAACACACTCTGGCTTTACCACTCTTTTTTTTTTTTTTTTCTTTTATTCCAAACTCAGTGTGGAATGAGTTATCCAGGTATCTTAAGTAGAAAATAAAATTCAGTAAATCAGTTTACACTAATGGAAGTTGGCTTGGTTAATCATTCTAGATTCACCAAGAAGATTTTTCTATAATACTCAAGGCTCTGACTAATGTGTTTTTATTTTAAATTTTATTTATTTTTGAAGAGAGACACAGAGAGAGACAGACAGAGAGGGAGAGGGAGACAGATAGAGATGGGCACGCCAGCAGTCTCTCAGCTGCTGTGAATGAAATCCAGATGTGTACGCCCCCTTGTGGGCAAGTGCGGCATTGCACCCTTGCGTCGCTTTGCATCTGGCTAAATGTGGGACCTGGAGATTGGAACCGGGTTCTTAGGCTTAGGAGGCAGGCGCCTTAACCGCTAAGCCATCTCTCCAGCCCTATTTTTAATTTTATAATATTTAATTTTTAATATGAATTTTCTTTCTTTTATCTTTTATTTCTCATATTGGCTTTACCACTAAAGTGAAGGATGTAAACAGAACCAAATAGCTTGTGTCTAATTCCAGTTTAAATTCAGTGATTTTTAAAACCAATACTTTGAAGCCGAAAGTAATTCTGATTTGGTCAATTATGCTTAAAGTCAGCTGTGAATTTTGTATATAGAAAATGAATTTGTGGACATGTGGAGCTGGTGTAACAGAAATGACAGCATATGCATGCAACTTGTAGGTTGACAATGAATTGTTCTCTGAAATGCACAGTGTGGTCAGTCTTCACTATAAAACCAGTGGGCTGTAAGTCAGAGTGTGTGTACAAAACACGATTCACTCATCCCAGAAGCTTCCAGGAATAAAAGGAGCTTTCACTCGTTTATGTGCAGGGCACATGTCTCCCTGTTTCAGTCTCTCTGCCCTCTCCTACCTCTTTTTATTCTGTTTATGACTCCTTTTCTGTCTCACTTGTATCTCTGTGCTGCACACACTAACTTGATTCCTGTAAAGCTCAAAGTTTTTGAACAGTTCTGTCTGTAGACTTGGCAGTGGAAACAGCATGTTGTTGATAAGAGATGAGATCTATGGGGAGATGCTGGCTTGTGCTAAAGGTTTACTTGGCTGTGTGGCACAGAACTGTGTGAACAGGGAAGAATGGATATGGAAAGTGTTGCAGACTGCACGCAGGATGGTGTGATGGCTCTGAAAGGGGAGGTCCGCTCTCACCACTGTGTGTTTTGATGGTATCTTCCTTACTGTCTTACCATGGGGGAGGCCCAGAATATGACAGTTTGGGGTGGCTGCTTTTCACCCAGCTTCAAGGTGAGTGTTGCAAGTACCAGTGTACCAAATAAAAGAAGGAAACACTTGTTAGTTTGGGGACTTAAAGGTATTTAGAGTTTGAGGTCATCATTTAAGATTGCTCTCCTCCTCCATACAGTTGGAGCACAGAATTCTGGAAGAAAAGTTTTTTTGTTTTTGTTTTTAAGAAAATTATTGGAAAATAGAAGCCCTGGGTGAGTTGCCAGGCTGACACTTGTGAGTGGGCAGGATTCCAAAAGGATCAAATCACATTTAGCAGTAAAATGTGTCCCCTATGCCTTCTGTAGGGTAGGATTTTAAAAAGAAAGGAGAAAGGAAATGCTGATCTACTAACTTTTGGTACAAATTCAATCCCACCATAGAGGTCGTAGACTTTGCATCAGCAATTTGTGCACCATTTTGGTAGAGGACAATGACAGTGGGTGTCTAATCAGATAATGTCCTGCAGCATTTACATTTTCACTCTCCACTGCCTTTTGTTGTTTAGGGACTTTCAAAATTATTCCTCATTCAGGTTTATTATTAACTTTTGAACTCCAGCTACTGCAGTAACATCTTGCTGCTCATGCTAAAACAGGAATGGTGACTAGAGAATTTGTTTTTGCATCAATTGATAGAATAGCAAGGCAACATAATAAGAATTAATGGCTTTTCACTTTCCCCCATAATATAAGCTAGATTTATTATCCCCAGGGTGTCTATTACAGAATCATGCCCTAATAAACCATTTTTTTCTAGTTGCTGATTATCTAGCTTCTTAAAAGCTTCTACCTAATGGAAAAATATGTAACAATCAATAATATATATTATTAGCATAATCTTTAAGACATTTAAAAAATATATTTTATTTACTCATTTATTTGAGAGAGAGAAAGAGGCAGAGAGAGAAAGAAAGAGAGAGAGAGAGAGAGAGAGAGAGAGAAAATGAGTGCTCCAGGGCCTCCAGCCACTGAAAATGAACTCCAGATGCATGCATCCCCTTGTACATCTGGCTTATGTGGGTCCTGGAGAATTGAACCGGGATCCTTTGGCTTTGCAGGCGAATGCCTTAACTGCTAAGCCATTTCTCCAGTTCTTCAGACATTTTTTTATTGTTCTCATTAAAAATGAAAACTTAGGAGAACTTAGAATTCAGTAATTCTGAAAAATGTTGCTTTTTTGTTTCCACATTCACTTTATAACTAAATTTCTTCTAGTATCTTTGTGTCTAAATAGACCTTTATGTGCTTTTCTGAGAATCTAACAAGTCTTCTCTTTCATTAAATAGGTAATTGTACATTTAAAAACTTGCTAGATATTATCATAGATTTTGATTTTACTGTGTGCCATCTCTTTATATGTACATAACAATAAATTGGCCATTTGTACACAATGTAAATTCCTTTGTGGCTTAGAGCATGGGAAGATGTTATATAAATTTTGATGAGGATAGCTATGAAGGACTTTGAAGCGGCCATAGGAGGTCTGGACCTTTGGAGAAGAATTTATTTTCAATCAATTGATTGCTTAGAAATTGAAGAATAAATATAGGATAGATTTATTTTTTAAATCTTTTTATTGATAATGTCAATACATGCAGACAATAAACCACAATTTCCTCCCCTCCCCTTCCCCACTTTCTCCTCCACAAATCCACACTCTATCATACCCCTTCCTCTCTCTATTAATCTATCTTTTATTTTGATATCATCATCTTTTCCTCCTATATTAGGGTCTTAGGAAGGTAGTGCTAGGCACTGTGAGGTCATGGATATGAAAGCCAACTTCTGTCTTGCCGATTGCATTCTAAGGAGTCCTACCCTTCCTTTGACTCTTACATTCTTTCCGCCCCCTCTTCCACAATGGATCCTGAGCCTTGGAGGGTGTGATAGAGATGTTTCAGTGCTGAACATTCCTCCATCATATCTTCTCAGCACTATGGTGTCTTTTGGGTCATCCCAGTGATCACTACCATCTGAAAAGAGAAGCTTCTCTAACCAAAAGTGAGAGTAGCATTAATATATGCATATAAATGTAAATAAAGTGTTTACAGGGCAGTTTGATGAGCATAATATATACTTTTAGCAAGACAAGAGCAGGTGTTATACTCTTAAGGCTCATGACCTCCCCTACCATAGGCTTTTGATTAGGTTATTGATTAGAGAGTAGTTAGTTTCTCTCATAACAGACACACCACTATTGCACCTGTTCAGTCATTTGGCCTGGATGGCCAAACTTGCAGCTTACACTGTCCACTATTTTCACTGCTGATGACTTCTGTCTCCTATAGAGCTGCATGCTGGGCAGCGTTTTCCAGATTTCTGTCAGCAGGTATACAGGGAGGAGGTTTTCAGCTCAGCCCCAGCTTGATTTCTTGTTACCTTGCAGCCCAGGCCTGTGGAATCTTCAGCAATAAGGTTTTACCATCTATTTCTGGTGGGAAACCAAGAGTCTTGGCAATGATCTGTAATGTTTTAGGGGCATCAGGGACCTCCCTGGCCAACAACTCACTGGAAGATATCCTGTCTCTGGCACTGTAATTTTTCCAGTAATGGTCTCTGGCTTCTGGGTACGCCATTATCCAAAAAAGTAGGTTATCATATGGCTTATTCACAATATCTTGAATTTTTATTAACCCTCTCCCACCCTTCTTTTAGTCTATCTCTTCCCCTGATCTCGCTTAGGCCATTCCATCCCCAGTAATCTGTTCGTCTACTCACATATATAAAACACCATCCCCTTAAGCCCTTCCCTCTCTAGCCCTTTCCTAGCTTATTGGCATCTACTACTGATTTTTATTCCAACTCACCCACAATACTAAACATTTGCAGCTAGGATCCACACATGAGAGAGAACATGTGTCATTTGGCTTTCTGGGCCTGAGTTACCTCAGTTACTATAATCTTGCAAATTTCTTTTTGCTTTGCCACTAAATGGAACTCCATTGTATAAATGTACCACATCTTCATTATCCATTCATAAGTTGAGAGACATCTAGGCTGGTTCCATTTCCTAGTTACTGTGAATAGAGCAGCAATAAACATGGTTGCACAAATATCTCAAAGTAGTGAGAAGAGTCCTTAGGATATATGCCTAAGGGTGGTATATCTGGGTCATATGGCAAATCTATTTTTAGCTGTCTCAGGAACTGATTCCCACAGTGGCTGAACCAGATTCCATTCCCACCAACAGTGTAGAAGGGTTCCTCCTTAGGATGTAGAACGTTTTTTTAGATATTTATATGCCATCTGTATTTCTTCTTTTGAGAACTCTCTAGTTCCATAGCCCATTTTTTAATTGGGTTGCTTGATTTCTTGGTGTTTTTCTGAGTTCTTTGTATATCCTAGATATTAATCTGGCAAAGATTTTTTCCCATTCTGAAAGTTGCCTCTTTGCTCTATTCATAGTGTCCTTTGCTATACAAAAGTTTTATAATTTTATGAGGTCCCAGTGGTTGATTAGTGGTTTTATTTCCTGAGCAACTGGGGTTATATTCAGAAAGTCATTGCCTATGACAATATACTTAAGGGTTTCCTCTACTTTTTCCTCTAGCAGTTTCAGAGTTTCAGGTCTGATATTAAGGTCTTTGACCCATTTGGACTTGAATCTTGTGCATGGAGAGAGATAAGGATCTATTTTCATCCTTCTATACATAGATATCCAGTTTTCTTTGCACCATTTGTTAAAGAGGATGTCTTCCCTCAAATGAATATCTTTGGCATTTTTGTTCAAAATCAGATGATTGTAGCTGCATGGATTTACATCTGGGTCTTATATTCTGTTCCATTGATATATGTGTTTGTCTTTGTGCCACTACCATGCTGTTTTTGTTACTATAGCTTAGTAATATAGCTTAAAATCAGGTATGGTAATACCAGCCTTATTTTTGTTGCTCAAAACTGGCTATTTGAGGTTATTTTGTGTTTCCAAATGAATTTTAAGTTTGTTTTTTCTATTTCCGTGAAGAATGTCATTGGAATTTTAATTGGGATTGCATTAAATGTGTAGATTGCTTGTGGTAAGATTGACATTTTTATAACATTGGTTCTTCCAATCCAAGAACATGGGTTATCTTTCCATTTCCTAGTGTCTTCTGCAATTTCTGTTTTTAATGTTTTAAAGTTCTCATGTAGAGATCCTTCACTTCTGTGGTTAGCTCTATTCCAAGGTACTTGATTTTTTGAGGCACTTGTGAATGGGATTGGTTCCCTAATTTCATCCTCCACATGTTTGTTGTTAGTAAATAGGAAAACTTCTTATATCTGTATATTTATTTTGTATCCTGCTACATTGCTAAAAGTATTTATCAGCTCTAACAGTTTGCTGGTAGAGTCTTTATGGTTTTTATGTACAGAATCATATCATCTGCAAATAATGATAATTTAATCTCTTTCTTTCTAATTTGCATCCCTTTTATGAATGTCTCTCTTGTATTATTGCTATAGCTAAGACTTCTAGTACTATATTTAAATAAAAGTGGGGACAGTGTACACCCTTGTATTGTTCCTGATTTTAGTGGAAAAGCTTCAAGTTTTGCCCCATTTAATATTATATTGGCTGTAAATTTGTCATAAAAATAGCCTTTATTATGTTGAGATAAGTGCCTTATTTTCCCAGTTTCTGTAGGAATTTTACCATGAAGTGATGTTGGATTTTGTCAAATGCCTTTTCTCCATCTATTGAGATGATCATTTGATTTTTGTCCTTCAGTCCATTTATATATTGTATTACATTTATCGATTTGCATATGTTGAACCATCCCAGCATCTCTGGGATAAAGCCTACTTGGTTGGGTTGAATGATCTTTTTGATAGATTCTTGTATTCTGTTTGCCAATATTTTGTTGAGAATTTTTTAATCTAAGTTCATGAGGGAGATTGGTCTGTAATTTTTTTTTTGTTCTGTCTTTGTCTGGTTCTGGTATCAGCATGATGCTGGCTTCATAGAAGGAGTTTGGTAGAATTCTTTCCTTTTCTATTTGATGGCAAAGTTTGAGTTTGAGTTCTTCCATGAAGTGGAATCCAGTGAATCCATCTGGGCCTGGATTTTTTTAGTTGGAAGATGTTTTTTTTATAACTGCTTGGATCTCTGTACTTGTGATAGACCTATTTAAGTGATTAATCTCATCTTGATTTAATATTGGTAGGTCATATAAGTTAAGGAAACAACTCATTTCTTTCAGCTTTTCAAACTTAGTGGAGTATATGTTCTTATAGTATGTCCCTATGATTTTCTGAATTTCTTTGGTATCTGCTCTAATGGTGCCTTTTTCATCTCTAATCTTATTAATTTGTGTCTCATCTCTCAGATTGCTAAGGGTTTATCAATCTTGTTTATCCTTTCAAAGAAACCAACTCTTTGCTTCATTGATTCTTTGTATTTTTTGGGGGGGGGTTCTATTTCATTAATTTCTGCCCTAATATTTATTATTTCTTCCCATCTACTGATTTTCAGCTTGCCTTGTTCTTTATCCAAGGCCTTAAGGTGAACCATTAATTTGTTTGCTTGCAACCTTTCTAATTTCTTAATATAGGCACTTAAAGCTATAAATTGCCTTATTAGGATTTCCTTCATTGTGTCCCAAAGGATTTGGTATGTTTTGTTATCATTATCATTTGATTCTATGGAGTTTTTCATTTCCTTTTTTGATTTCTTCAATGGCACATTCATCATTCAATCATGTACTGTTTAGTTTCCATGATTTTTTGTATGCGCTATAGTTTTTCTTGTTGCTGGTTTGTACTTTAATCGCATTGTGATCAGAGTACCTGGAATTATTTCACTTTCCCTGTATTTGTTAAGATGTGCTTTGAGTCCTAACATATGGTCTATTTTAGAGCATGTTCCATGTGCTGCTGAGAAAAATGTGTACTCTGAGACCCTGCCCCTGTGTTATTTAAGAATGGCAAATCTAATCGACCATCATCACCTGCCCTGCATGGAAGGTGCGATTAGCACTTCCAGTGCAGGTCTACATACCAGGCTTTCTGGGTGGGTCCTGACCTGGTGTAAATTGGCCCTGTTACCTTTTGAAGTGGCTTTGGTTTCAGGTATGTGGCATGCAGCTTGGATCTCTTGTTATTGCACTGTGGGTTTAGGTAGGCTGGCTGGGCCAGTGGGTCCGCTGCTCTGTATTGGGTGCTGTGTAGCTGAATTCCTTCTTGGGTCTCCAGGGGGTGGGGAAGGGGAGCTGTGGAGAGTGCCTGAAGTTGTACCAGAGCTGTGTAGCTGGTCCCCGCCATCCTCTTCCTCATGAACCACTCAGCTGGTCCCTGCTATCCTCCCCTTCAGGTTTCTTGAGTTTGTGAGGAGGCTGATGTGAGTGGAAAATCCCTTCGCCTGGCTTCTCCTGCGGCTCAAGCAGAGCCTGGTGGTGGGTGCCGCCAGGTGCCACTGCTGCAGCCACTTCTGCCTGCTTCTGTGGTTTCTAGAGTCTCTGGATCTCTCCTACTTCTCTGCTATGGTTGATAATTTCTTATACACCTTCAGTTTTCGGTCTAAGAGTGTATTTTGATGTTTTTTCTGCTTATTTCCTTGCTAGGCTGTTTTGGCATGGCTGCTATAATGCCATCCTACCCAGAAGTCCTGGTATAGATTTTAAATCTAAGTGTTCTGTTAAGATCTTAGAGATAAAAGGAAGTTTCTAAATTTTTGAGTCTATTGGAATTTGCTTGTTCTTGGTATGTCTTGTCAAGTAGGAGCAAGTGGAGGCAACATTATGTACGTGAGAGGACAATAGACTGGATACCAGTGCCTGGCTCTGGTCTTGTAACAGCCACAGATAAGCTGCTCACGTCTCATAAAACCATGACTGTACAGGTTCCTCTGAACATCTAGTCCTTGCATCCCAACTTACATGCAAACCACTGTGACCTCCTTTCAAGGACATCTAGTAGACTAGAGGGCTCACTCCCACTAGTGCAGACTGAAGGCCCCATAACTCTTTCACCCAAAGCAGCTCTACTGTTCTCTTCTCTCCCATTTGACATAGACATACATGAGTTTTATTTATGATTTCACTTGATGAATGGGTCCAGTGCTAGAGAAAGAATGTTTCAAAGTGTCATGGAGTGTTGTAGCACTGTGACATCTGACCCCCTCAGGAAATACAAGTGCTTGAATCATTTCAAAGTGTACATTTGCAATGTAATATATGCATTTAGACAAGAAGGTAATTGCAGTTTGGAAATAAGTTTCAGCAACATGAATGAGATGTCCTCCACAAATAGCAATATATCATTTACTTACAACCAGATGATTGATGTTGTTGAAGTTCAGCGTCACACTGGCGTATGAGTAGAACAAGTGAGAATATATCAGACTAGAAAATCTTGGAGGATATGCCCCAAATTCTTCTGTGGTAAACTCATAGAAAACACAAAAACTCACATCTCAAACTCACATTTCAATTCTGACAACCATGTTCCTAAAAGTGTGATCTACATTCCAGCAGCATGGAAAGCACCTGGAGCTTGTTAAAAATTAGATTCCAGACCCCATCCTAGAACTCCTGTCTCAGGATACTTGTTAACCAGAAGCCTGGGGTTCCCGTGTTCTTTAAAGTTAGAGATGTACAAAAATCTGAGGATAGTTTAAGCCTCTGAGGTACAAACATGAAAGGTATTTTTTTTTTTTTACTCCTATCATTGTCTTCCATCTTATCCATCAAATGTCCTTGCTTTTGAAGAGATTTTACAGATCTGATAGATTTTTAGTTACTTTCAAGTTTTTAAAATTTTAAATGCAGTCTAAGCCATGTTTTAAGCTTCAGATTCAAGCCAGAAATAAAAGTTTTCCTTTCCCCCAGCCCAGCTTTTGCCCTTAAGCAATTTTTTGTGTGTGTGTGTGTATGTGTGTGTGTGTGTGTTCATCAACTTTTTCTTAAACCCAGTGGACTATTTCCAAGCCTTTTCTCAGGAGTGTGTCATGAGAGTGCTCGTTTTTCACAATGAGGAATTCAGTTGCTCCATTCAGTCCTCAGTGAGCTCAGAAGGGAAACTCAGCCCACATAGCACATATGAAACAATGCAGAAATGTCCGTGTTCACTCACCTTATGTCTCCAGGTTATCAACCCAAAGGTGGTACGTGATTGTCTTTGCACAGACCAAAGCTAAGGAATTATGAGACATATTTCATTATTTGTTTTTCTCTTTGGTGCTGGGGATTGTACACAGACAGGCCTGGCACATGCTTAGGCAAGCACTCCACCACTGAACTACTTCCCTAGCACTCTACTTCATCAAAAAGAAATACTTTTTAAAGCTCAATTTTTTTTTTAGACTCCCCATTTATCTTTGGCTATAAAACCAGGCGTTGGATCTCTGCCCTTGGAGCCAAATAACTGGCTTGGAATGTTAAACATGGAACTCAGTCAAGTGCATGGGGACCATGTTCCTTAGCATTCCTTGGCGTGTCTCCCTCAGCCCCTGCCATACATTACACCCAGTGTCTGACTCCTTATCTTCATCCTGAAATGGAAAGCTTCATTTTAGCTTTCCTGCTGCTTCTCTGTGTCTTGTTTGTTTTCACTTTAATGTGACAAGAAAAGACAGCTTTTGTCTTTATTTCTAGTTAGCCATCTTCATGAATATTCATTAGCAGGTTTTCTTTTCAGCTACTATTTTGTAATTTGTTGTCTTAAAATGAAGTCTCAAGTGAAACATAAATTTACTTCTTACTTTCATATATTTGGTTTGTTAATCTTTATTGTGTAGTTCGTGAGCCAGGCTGCATCATTATGAGAAGGCACTGGTCGTGTGTGTGTGTGTGTGTGTGTGTGTGTGCGTGCGCGCGCGCGCTGTGTGACTTGAGGTCAGAAGTGAGTAGATGGGACAGGGATGGACCATTTCTGTAATTTCCTCAGGACATTGTGGTAGGCTTCAAAGATAGTGTCTCACTTCTCTTCACAGCAGCACTGTGAGGCAAGTATAATTATGACCATCTTACAAGCTGTGAACCAAGCTCGGGGAAAGTTGGTGGTTTGTTCTAATTCACAAGACAGTGAAGGAAGATGAGCATGTGGTGAGATGCTGGAAAGATTGCTTCTTTTCTGGTTGTTTTATGAAGTAGCTAGTGAGTGATTTGGAAATAATTGCTGTTACAGAATGAATATAGTTTGTATATTATGGTATACAAGTTCTTATGTAAAATGCTGCTGACCCTTCAAGCCCATTAACTTTAACCTGCTTTTTGCTTAAACTAGAGGCTCAGCATTATTCTTACACGCCAGGAGACTGACCAGTACCACTTAAGAAATGCCCTTTCATTGGCATTTTCTTAAGGGGATAATAATACCAAAGTCTATGGTAATATGTCTTCTCACTTTTCAAAAAGCCTTGTTTTCTGGATAAGTGGTGATGTAGCTCAGAAGGGCTGTACAGGTTCATTGCTGTACGGTGTGCGATTTCTCATTCTGAGGCCATGGGGCCATGGGGCCTTGGATGCTTCATCAGGAACCTCTTGTTAAACCATGTTCCTAAACTTACCAGCCAGCAGCAGCTCTCTGTACTGAGTTTTGTTCCTAGTTGCTGCATAGAATTTCCTGGGTGTCTGTCCTTAATCCTTGTATAGTGGCAGTGACAAAAGAACCCACCAGGAGTACCTTCCTGCCTTGGGTAAGGGTGGGACTGTCCTGAATAATAAAACCAGTGGGAATCAAGTCTTTACTACCTTCTGAAAAGTTTTTTTTTTTTTTTGATAAAATGCAAGACACTATTTGTCTTTGGATACAAAGCAAAGGCTCTTTTTTTGGAACCCAGTAACATTCATGGCTGTCTTTTCTCTTTTAGGCAAGAGGTAATTAGACTTCCTCTGCAATTTACCAAGTGCTGAAAGATGTGCTATAAAAAAGTCTAGGGACAGGAGTATTTTTAACTAGTACTGATTTTCCTTTTGTATGTTAAAGAAATATGTTGTTCATTGGAAACAATTTGGAAAATGAAGAAAAATATGACAAGAAAATAATTAACACAAGCACAATGATATTAGTTTTAATATGTTTGTTTCTCTTACCAACACACGCACATATAGATATACATGCATATTTATCTTTTTGCAAAATAATTTGTTGATAATGGCCCTTGGGTTATTAACAGCAAACATCTTCCTTCTTTTTAATTATTTCTTGTTTTGCAATGGAACATTATTCACACACAAAAGGAATGTGCTTGTATTCAAGAGCATTTGTTCTGGAGACAGCCTAGACTTGCCATTTGATTGCTACCCTGGAACTTTGCACAAGTTACTTAATCTTTCTGTGCCTAAATTCCTCATATTCAAAATGGCATAAAACAGATATCACTCATAGAGTATTTTTAGAATTAAATTGTAAAGTGTTAGTTACTGTTTTTGAAAATGATTGTATATGCAAAGTAAAAAAAGAATAAACACAAAAACAACCAATATAGGAAAGATACCATTATTATTTTATTCCTTGATTTCCTTCCTCTAACTCCTCCCATATAAGCATTTAACTACAAAATTTTGAGCTTTGTATGATTCATATCATACTAAAATTAACTTACCCTTGTTTATAAGATTTACTCAAGACTTTGACCATGATAACAGTATTCCATTTTGTATACTTATCACAATTGTGTATCCCTCTTAGTTGTTTTAAATTTTATGTGATTGCAAGTGATGCTGCCGTAAACATTCTCCTACCTGTCAAAGGTATGAACATTTTTGTGCACATGTCAAAGTTTGTTGTATTGTTTTTCTTTGAAAAGAGTTTAGTTGCTGGGTATATGCACCTTCTACTTGACTAGTTAGATGGGGAATTCTTTTTCAAAGTAGTTATGCTGATGTACATATACTATAAGTGTATAAAGGATGAAAAGTATATAGGCGATTTAACTTTTTGTTCTGTGGAGATATGAGTTTTCTTTTCACAGTGTTCATATGTGTGGATGGTATGCATATACATGCATGCATGTTTGTATGTGTGGGTGCAAGTGTGTGTGGGTGCAAGTATGTGTGTGTGTGTGTGTGTGTGTGTGTGTGTGTGTGTGTGTAGAGGCAAAGGTCTCTCACTAAACCCAGAGCTAACTGATTTAGCCAGATTAGCTCACCAGCAAGTCTCAGGAATCCTTCTATCTCTATTTCCCTAGTGCTGGGATTACAGGCATACATTGTCATGCCTGGCTTTTACCTGGGTGCTGAGGATCTGAACTTGAGTCTTTTGCTTGCATGGCAAGCACTTTACCAACCATGCCATCTCCCCAACTTTCTCTGTCTTTCCTTTTTGATTGCTTAAGATATTTTTCCTTAGTTACCTTTTCTGTAGACCTCCTGAGAAGTCTGTAAATTAATTTTAAATATTTTAGTGTGTATTTCTTAGTACAGACCTCTTTTGGTATAAACTGGGATTCCTATGCACTGGATTTGAGTTTTTCATTAATTCTGGAAAAATATTAGCCATTATTTCTTGAAAATTGCCTCATTTCTGCTTATTGCCTGTCCTCAATTCTTTCCCTTTTAATTTCTCTTTACACTTATTGGGCCATCTTGTTTTGTTTTCTTTGACTTAGCTCCTCTTATATTTTCCATTTGCTTGTTCTCTAATATGGGTAACTTCTTCAGTTCTGCCTTTTAAAATAGTTCTACTGTCTGTCAGTATCTGATAGTAAGTTTGCCTCATTTATTGACTTAACATTTTTTGTGAAGTTAAACAATCTTACTTTTTATTATTTAGACCTGCTTAATCACTTTTTTTCTTAATCATTTTATAACATCTTAAACTTTGTGATCTAAAGTTTTAAAAATTGTGATGAAAGATACAATTTCCATCTTGAAATCATGTTGTTATTTGTGTCAGGTGCATTTATATCATGGTACAGGAAGTATCTAGAACCCTTCCTCTTTCAAAACTGAAATGCATAGCCATTAAGCTCTCCCCTCCTTCCACCACCTGACATTCTACATTCTGACTCTATGAATGAGGCCACTCTAGGTACCTTATATAATAAGTGGGACCATACAGTATTTTTTGTGACTAGCTGATTAGAATTAGCAGAATCAAGGCTTATTTCTTCTGTGGTATAATGCTAGAATTTTCTTCTTTCTGTAAAATCAAGTACTAGTTCATTGTATGTTCTCTTGTGACTTTAATTAGCATATATTTTTAAATCATTTCAGTGGCAGTAATATTGTAGGGTCTAATAACTAATATCTGAAGTTCCTGTGTGTCTAGATAGATCTGATGTGTGCTATTGGTTTTCTTTTATGGTAGCTTCTTCCCCTGGGCTTTTAGAAATATTATTTATGAGAATACAGTAGATTAAACTTAATATCTGGGAGTCCTGAGGCCCATCTCAAGGAGGATTTTAATTTTCTTGGTCAGGAGTCAAAGACCCAGCTAGTCTGAGAACATGTTAGCCATTCAGGTTTACTGTCTGAATGTCAGGCTCAGCTGCACCTCACAAACATCCTCAGCCATTGCCAGCATTGACTCTAATGAAAGTCAGGTTTGTTGTTTGGATTTCCTCCCCATTCTTCTCTGTAATAATCCTTTCTTCTAGTTCCAGTTCCTTTTGCCCTTTTCAGCCTTTCTTTCTCATATCATCTTCTCTTTATCCACAATATTGCCTTGTTTGGCTACTGGGGATTTTTCTCTTTGTCTTTGGAATTTTGAAATTTCACTGTATTTCCCTCTCTTCCGCCCTGGCCCACCTCTGTCTCTGCGTATATATATGTGTGTAATCCTGTTTATTCGTTCTGTTCTGTGAATCTGATAGTTAGCTGGCTTCATGTGTGTTAGTTTTTTTGTGTCACTGTAACAATATCATGTAGAAACAACTTATGAAGCAGAAGATGTTGGCTCTGGATTAAGATGGATTCAGATCATCATGGCAGAAATGTGGTAGGAGCATGTATGTGGCAGAGGTTGTTTACCCCATGGAGGACCAAGTGGATATGACAAGATCCAGGGGATGCATATCCCCTTCAGATACCTGCTCTTATTTCCATACTTCCACCAGTTAGGTCCTACAGGGTCCACAACCTCCAAACACGGCATCACCATCTGAGGGACACACATTGAAACCATGAGTCTGAGGAGACATTTTCAGATTCAAACCATAGTATCATCTTTTCGGAAGAACTCCTAGTCATATTTCTTCACATATTAATCCTCCCTCAATTTCACTATTTTCTTTTTCTAGAATTCCTGTTACAGACATTTGTGTTTGTCTTTATCATTCATAATGCTTAATTTTTTTTGTTTTAAAATATATTTAAATATATTCCTTTTGAAGGGCTCTGCTATAATCTGGTAACTTCTTCAACTTTGAGGTCTAATTCTCTAATTCACTCTTTATTTTTGTCTTGTTAGATAATTGAACTAGGCCTTTTTCTTTCTTTTTAAAAATTTATTTATTTATTTATTTGAAAGAGAGAGAGAGAATGAGGAAGAGGCAGAGAGAAAGAGAGAATGGGTATGCCAGGGCCTCCAGCCACTGCAAATGAACTCCAGACACATGCGGCCCCTTGTGCATCTGGCTTATATGGGTCCTGGGGAATCGAACCAGGGTCCTTAGGCTTCACAGGCAAATACCTTAACTGCTAAGGTATTTCCCCAGCCCACCTTTTTTTTTAAAATTTATATCATATTGTTGGGTTATAGACATATCTCAGTTGGTAGAGTGCTTATTTAGTATAAACAAACTCCTGGGTTCTATCCCTAAAACCAGGTGTAATGACACACTCTTGTAATCCAAGTACTCTGCAGTGTAAAGGTAGGAGGATTAGAAGTTCAAGTGAGTTAGAGAGCAGCTACTTAGTGAGTTGGAGGTCAGCCTGGGATTCATGAGACAAATAAAAGAAAATAAAATCAAATAAATATTTTTAGGGAATTCTGTTTTGTTCTTTGTCAAATGTACTTCATTTTTTCATAGTTTTATATTCTTGGCCTATATATTCAAGTCCCCTTTTTTTTTTCAATCATGTAACTCACACTGGTGTCAAATTTGCTATGTAGCTGAGGATGACTTTGAACTCCTGATCCTACTGAACTTTCACTTCCTGAGTAGTAGGATTAAAGATGTATGTCACCATGCCCAGCTTTATGCATTGCTAGGGATAAAACCCAGGTGTTTGTGCGGGTGCTATGTAAGCATTCTATTAATTCAATTATATCCCTAGCATGGTAATCTTAAAAAAATTTTTTTTAATTTATTTGAGAGAGTGAGAGAGAGAGAGAGAGAGAGGAAGAGAATGGGTGCACCAGGGCCTCCAGCCACTGCAGATGAACTCCAGACGCATGCACCACTTTGTGCATCTGGCTTATGTGAATCCTGGGGAATTGAACTGCGGTCCTTTGGCTTTTCAGGCAAATGACTTAACCTCTAAGCCATCTCTCCAGCCCTTGGTAATCTTTTTTAATGGCAGAAAATGATGTTTTGATTCCAGTAATTCTAGTATATGCACACCTAGCTGCATGTCTGTATAGAGTGTTCTGTTGACTCTCACTCATATTTCATACAGCTTTTTTGTTATGAAATAATATTGCTGGGACTTTATCTGTGAGAATACTGCAAGGTTTTATTTGGGGACTCATTTCTGCACAGGAGATTTAGATTTGTTTCTGAGGCAATCAATACTGCTTCAAATTAATGTGTTGGCTTTGGAATGTGTAGAAAGTGTAAGTCTGAACCCAAACCTTTCCAGGGAGAACTTTCTTCCTTCTTCTCCAAGGGGATAGACTTTAGGGAACCAGGCTATACATAGTTGCCTCTATCCTACTGTAGCATACCTCTTTCCCCACTCCCACCTTCCCATAGTCCATGAATCCCAAAACTCTGATTATTAGCAGTTAAAAAATAAGTACTGACTTCAGTTCTGGCCTAATTTTTAGATTCATGCTTTCCGTTTTCTATTATCCTCTGATATTTCCTGTTTAGTTACTTAGAGCTCAGCAGTCTTCTATCAGCATATCTATCGTACTTGGTTCAGTATGTTAAAGCATTTGTTGAGCATCAGGGTCGTCTGCTACATTGCTGGAGAAGAAAATTCTGAGCATGTAAAATGCTACCAGTGCTCAGGAATATTAGAAACAGCGCTGCTCTGATGTTGGTACGTAATGAGAGTGCAGGACCTGCTTGCCCCGGGTGGACTGAATGGCGTTGGGATTGTCATCCACCCCAGAGCCTTTCCAACTTACTGGGGCTCCAGGTTTGTGGCAAGGCCATAATAACACTATGAGACTCTTGGGGCTGCATTACTCTGAAAAGTTGTCTCCATTTTCTTAATTTGAACGTTCCCATTCTTAAGTAGCATTGTCCAGCCTTAGTTTAATAATTTCCCAAAGGAAATTCCGAGTTCTTACTGAAGATATTTATAGTAAGCTCATTGACATTCATTGCTGACATCTTTTACTTATTCTTTTCATATGTCCCTCTATTCAGGAGACTGTAAATTGGGTTCCCAAGTGTGAAAGTGTTACTGCTGTCTAGGATGTACTTTGTTTGCTAAGCAGCTTCCTGCCCTGCCCATGAATGTCCTGAAGCTTAAATTTTGTTTTGAGAATGGAGTAAGCAGACAGGTCCGTTCGCTGTATTAAAGGCATGCTGTCATTGCTTTATCAAGTAGTGCTGGTGATACATTCTCTGCACCTTCGCTTGTACTATTCTGAAGCCATGCTGTGTTTGTAAAGAGTTGCTCTAAAATATGTTTTATGTAACTATGTATGTGTACTAGTGTTTACTACTGTTTAAAGTAGAATACAAAGCAGGTTTACTGCTGTAATCCCAGCACCTGAGAGGCTAAGGCAGGATGATTTCAAGTTCTATGCCAGACCCTGTCTCCAGAAAGGAAAAAGCAAAACAGAACTGAAAAACCACAATACAGAGAGAACTCAGGATGATCTTATCAGCTTCTCTATGCTGACCTTGCCTAATCTTCAACTGGGCCTTAACTGGGAAAGGGGTGGTTAGAGACTAAGATAGGCAATCACCACTGTGGTTCACATTTGCTGCTTTGTGGGTTTTAAAGTGACAGAACAGGCACTCTACCTCTCCAGCTGTAGCTCTTACTTTCCATTCCCCCTTCCAATACACTAGCCCACACTCATCTTTCATATAGCAAAACTAATCTTGACTAACTTAAAGGCAGTTTATGGGGAAGACACAGGAGATCACAGACCTTTCAAGATGACTATGGGGTAGACCTGGACATGGGCACGAACCAGGATATCTCTAGCAAGTAGGAAGCAGGAAAAACCAAGATTATCTTGCAACAGGAACAATTTTATTAAGCCTAGCTTTTTTAGTCTCTTAAACACTCTGCTCAGGATTTGAATTCCAGGCAGCTTTTTACTTGATCAAATTAGATGGGAAAGTTCTGAGAACTAAATTCAGCCCCTCCACATTATATTCAAGGTTGAGGAAACTCCTAGGATGACATGTGTTGGCGTTCATAGGAGTGAGGGTAGCAAACACTGACAGATGTCTCCCCCAGACTGTGTTTGACCACTACAGGGTTTAAGACAAGAGAGGTTTACCATCACAACAGGACTAGCCATCCACCATACATCTGATTAATACAGTCAATACAAATATTTCTGGGATTTCTTAGTAATTTCAGATTTTTTTATCCTTTTAGCCATCAATAATTCACACAATTTCCTCTACAGATATTTAGACAGTTGATAGTGTTTAAGCATTATATGTTTTGTACACCAGATACAATAGACAACTTGGCTAGAGAAGAGTGGAATAAAGTGTCTTGGGCATATGCATTTTCTGAGTTTGCTGATTTGGGGATTCTTGCTTTGACTGTATAACAGATCCACAGGGGACTCAAACTAGGCTATCACTTGAAACATCTCCAGAGAGACCTTTGATAACTGTCCCATTATTTATCTCTTACTCCTTTTTCCTTTACATGACCTGTAAAACTATTCTTTAAAGTCAGTCACATTCTCAGTAATTTGAATCCCTTGGCGATTGTGAGTCAGTATGTTCACATTAATGGTAAGCCTTCATTTGAATCTGTAACATAGAGAGATGCCTTGATTATTCAAAGACATTGTGACAAATCATTCCTTGGAAGACTAAATTTGGGTAATTCTATGCAGATGTAAAATAGATGTTTTACATATAGAATTATTCACTCATCCAGTACTCAGAGACTGAACATCCTCTACAAGCTCTGCACTGTAGTGGACAATTACCACCCTCGAGTACCTCATGGTCCATCAGGAGGAGGCCCATGACCAGCTTATATTACTGCCGGCTAGTTGCTCAAAATCAAAATTGGTTGGTCAAAAATCAGAGGACTTTTTTTTTTTTTTAATTTTTATTTTTGGAGAGAGACACACAGAGAGAGAGGGAGAGGAAGACAGATAGAGAATGGGCACGCCAGCAGTCTCTCAGCTGCTGTGAACGAAATCCAGATGCGTGTGCTCCCTTGTGGGCAAGTGCAGCATTGCACCTTTGCATCACTGCAACTGGCTAAATGTGGGACCTGGAGATTGGAACCGGGGTTTTAGGCTTAGGAGGCAGGTGCCTTCACCGCTAAGCCATCTCTCCAGCCCGGACTTGTTTTTTTGAGGTAGGATTTTACTCTAGCTCAGGCTGACATGGAATTCACTATGTAAACTCAGAGTGGCCTCTAAATCTCAGCAATCCTCCTACCTCTACCTCCCCAGTGCTGGGATTAAAAGGACGTGTCTTAGCTATACTAAAAATGGGTTAAAACCACTATAACAGCAACCTGGGCTTTTAATATTTTGTATTATGGAGAATGTGATTAATTCTGTACATCTACACTGCTCCATGTCCAGAATTTCCATAAATATTTTGTATCTAAAAGCTGTAGCATTTTCATTCTTGGTAATTAGTAAGAAACAAAACAAAGAGATGTCTTTTTCCTTAGGAGAACTGCGGAGCAGAAAACTCATTGCTTGTGGTGTCTTTGGAGCCCACAGGCACCTCTGTAAATTCTTCCTAGTTGTTAACCCGGTTTATGCCACCCACTGTGCACTTTGATGGCTGCTTCTGTTATGGTGTTTGTTTTGCCTCATAGCATCTTTTGGCTTATGGGCTTACTTTGAATTTGGAGCAAGAAATTTGTTTCATCCTTATAACCCCAGTATTCAAAGCATCCTTCTTACATACAGTTCAATAGAAGTTTATTGAATTAAAATTTCACTTGAACCAGGTCCACTAGTGCATACACGTAGCCTCAGCTACTTGGGAATCTAAGACCAGGAGATTTGCTTTAACCCAGGACTTCAAGTCCAACCTAAGCAATATAACAAATATTCTCTCTCTCTCTTCTCTCTTCCTTACACACACAATTTTGACATTTAGATTCATTGTCATTTTACATATGTTTAATAACTTGTTGGAGTTTAGCAGACTCAGAAACATGTTTCATTAAGAAAGCACTCTGAAATAAACCCAGATGCCTTATTGCTCCCTCTTGTCACAGAAAATTGGTTATGTCAGTATTCAGGTAGTGTCATCCCCTGGCTCCAGATACAATAACTACATTAAGCACCGAGCTGCTTTGCTTTGGATCTTCTGAGACAATAATTTGGTCATTGGAATGACAGCCTATAAAGCAAACTATTTGTAACAGACTGATTGTGCATGCTAGGTTTTGGTCAGCTTTTGTTGCTTATGATCAAGGTCTGATGCTAACTTTTAGTGGATGTGAGGAAAGTTTCACACAGCATCATCTGTATAGTTTTCTCGAAGACATGTCCACTGTTCTGCCCAGGATTGATTTCTAGTATGCTTTCATGTAGTTTTAGAGCTCTAATTACTAATAACTGGGGCTTCTTACTCTTCACCTATGATGCTCTCAAGAGTAGACGTTGTGATGGTTTGCGTGAAAATGTCCCATAGCCTCATATGTTTGAATATTTAATCACCAATTGGTGGTGCTGTTTGGGAAGGTTGTGGGGCCTTTGGGAAATTGACCCTTGCTGGAGGAAGTGTGTCAGTAGGCATGGGCTTGCCGCACTCATCTTATTCATGCCACTTCCTACCTGCTGATGCGAAAATGTGATGCCCAGCTGTCAGATCCTGCAGTGCTTTCTCTGTGATGATAAAACTTTCCCTTAAAGCTGTAAGCTGGAAATAAGCCCTTTCTTTCCATAAGCTGCTTATGGTCTGGTGTATTATCCCAGCAAGGAGAAAGTAACTGCTATAGCCTTTAATACTAAGTCTTTGTCATATCAATAAGGGGTTTTCCTTTATACTACATATATGGCAAAATACTTGAGCTCTGCTTTACTTGATAATGGCCATGTTAAACAGTTCTCTGTCCTTTTGGTCTGGATGTTTTGCTTCCTAATTCTGTTCGGGCTATATTTCTTTATGCTTGTCACTGTCCATTTTGATAGGCAAGACATTTTAAAGTGGCTGGGATATAGCTCAGAGATAGACTGCTTGCATAGCGAGCTTGAAGCCTTGGACTCAAGTCCAAGAACATATCTGGCAAAAATAATTACTATCTAAAAAAACTGAATTAACACATGTTCCGTGTTTAGAATCAGTAAATACGGTTGCCATGGTATTTCCCACGCAAACATCACAGATTGTTCTGACAAGAACATGAAAACAAGGCTTGTGAATTTCTAAAGCTAATGGTTATTCCTGGGATGGGCCAAAGGCTTCCTGACTTGAGATTATTGATAACTTCCTCCCTAAACATGGTGAGGAGTGGTGACGTTTACAACTGTGTCTGCAGCATTTTGCATTCACATCAATAGTGTGCAAAAGTTCCAGTTTTTCCACATTCTTGCCAGCACATTTTTATGGGGTCTCTGGTTTATATTAGCCATTCTAATTCTAATAAAATCTCATTGTAGTTCTGATTCCCGTTTCCCTAATGATTGATAATGTTGAACATTTTTTCATATGCCCATTAATTATTTGCATGTTTTCTTTGAAAGAATTTCTCCTGGAGTTCTTAGCCCATTTTAAAATCAAATAAGGTTATTTTTTGCTATTGAGTTATATTTCAGATACATGTTTTCAAGATCAATCCTTTATCAGATGTGCAGTTTATAAGTATCTTCTCTGTTATGGTGGGTTGATTTTTCACTATATGCTGTAAATAAGATTTTGAGCATATGTAGCTTCACTTGTTAATTTTAGTTTTGTTTCTTGTGCATTTAGTGTGTATCTCTTCCCTCAGGACAGTCCTGGAGTCACTGATTCACGAAAGCATTGTAGGCTTGATACAGATTTCTCTCTGTGTGTGCTCTAAGAGCTGTAATGTTTGGGGTCTTATTTTTAAGATTAATTCATTTTGAATTGATTTTTGTGTGTAGTGCAAGATAAAAGCCTCATTTCTTTCCTTTGCACATGAAGTTTCCCAACACCATTTGTTGAAGGGATATTCTTGTCCTGAGTATATTCATTGCACTCGGTTGAAGATCAGGTAACCAGATCTGAACATGACTAGTTTTGGTCTTTGTATTCTGTATGTTGTTCTATATGTCTGCCTTTATGCCAGTCCCATGCTGCTTTGGTTGCCATAGCATTGCAATGTATTTTAAAATCAAGAAACATAATTCATGCAGCTTTATTCTTTCTCAACATTGATTTGGCTATTCATGGTTTATTTTAGTTCCATGTGAATTATGGAACTTTTTTCTATTTCTGTAAAATGTGCCATTGAGATTTCAGTAAGGGTTGCATTGAGCCTAAAGATGATTTTATGCAATGTTAACAAATGATTTTAATGAGTGAGACCAGTTAACACATCCAACCTGTGACTTTAAATGCTTTTGCTCACATAGCTGTTTCCTTGACCTGAGAAGCATTTTCTTGTCCAATTCAGAATTGACCACTCTTCACTAGCCATCTCCCAAATGCATGCCTTCTACACACTTTCTCCACTTATGTCAATGGTGCTTGGTATCCATCTGAATAAGGGATACTCTTCCCTAACCATTTATCCACAAGGGTCATTCTAATGCTTTTGCCTAGCGATGCTCGGTAAATGGTTGGTAATAGTTCAACTAACAAAAACATGCTTCCTTGCCCCAAACATTTAAGAATACTTTCATAGCATCAAGTTCCCTTAGTCCCCTTGAACCTATGAAGAAAGGCCCCCTCAGGTCAGCCTGGAAATATGTGTGTTAGTGTGCCCTCAGTGCTCTGGTTGGACATATTGTCTTTCTGTTCTTGGTCACATCTTTCATTTGAGAAAGAGCATCATTATTGCTTTCCCTGGCTTTGAGAGAAGTAGAGTGCTATTGGATGGTCTAGGGCTGGCATGCAGGGGTGCCTAAATACACCCCAGAACTTCCATCTCCTTTCCTGTGAGATATGTAAGGGAATCTGCTTCTGTCTCAGCACAAGGAAGAAAGTTCTGTTGAACGAAGTTTTACTTCATGGGTTAAAGCTGGGCTCATGCACATAACCTAAGGCAGAAGACTCTAGTAAACTAGGACAGAGCTCATGGCTCTTCCTTCAGATTTTATTACCAGAATATCCTGAGACTATTGATCATGCAGGCCACATAAAGCAAAACCCAAAAGGACCAATGCTTTTCCATCTCTGGTGAGATGGCTGGGATGAATTTAAAAGGCTTCAAATGATTTCATTCACCAATAAATATGGTTCTATAAATATTCTAAAATTTTAGCTGTTTAAACTAACCTTCCTTTCCCTCTGGAAATGTAAGAAAGAGAAATGAAAGAAGAGTTAAAAACCTTTTGACCTTCCCTCCCCACCTTAGAAAATGTACTAGTAGAATCAGTGAAGGAGCATGTTGCTGATTAAAAACTAAACCCATGGGCTGGAGAGATGGCTTAGCAGTTAAGGTGCCTGCCTGCTAAGCCTAAGAACCCGGTTCAAATCTCCAGGTCCCAGCCAGATGCAGTGACGCAAGGGCGCAATGCTGCACTTGCCCACAAGGGGGCACACGCATCTGGATTTTGTTTGCAACAGCTGAGAGACTACTGGCGCGCCCATTCTCTATCTGTCTCCCTCTCCCTCTCTCTCTCTCTGTCTGACTCTCTCTGCATCTCTCTCCAAAAATAAATAAAAAATTTAAAAAAATTAAAAAAAAAAGAACTGAACCCACAAGATGAGCCTATTTTCCCGAAGAAATGACTAAGGAGAAAATGATAGTCCGGTTTTTCCTTTCCTCCATTGCCTTCTTGCTGTCACACTTGGCATTTTTATTACCTATGGGCCCATTTTCTAACATATACCAGATAAAATTGGTTCTTATCATTTATACTGCTTACAGCCCAAGAGTCTGAAAAAAGAAGTAAATTTGGGTTACTTTTAATTTTTATCTGAAAATACAGTCATTATAGGAAACAGAAGGTCATTATTCTTATCTCATTCAAGTTTATCATCTGTAACAGATTTCTCAGGTTTTTTTTTTTTTTTTTTTTGTAAAGGAGGAAATCCAATTTTGGCAGGTAACAGTACATAGACATAAGCAAATTTTTGGTGGCAGATGTAAGCAGAACCTAGCTTGAGAAAAGTCATCAATATAATTGCAAGCATATATGAATTCTGTAAGGTGTGAAAAAGTAGTTATGAAAGATGTGATATTTTAAGCCTGGGAGTGTGGGTGTGTACCATCTTGGCTGGGCTTAAAATTAACCACAGTCTTGAAGCTGGAACTTGTATATTCAGTGTGGGAGATGTATTACAGAAATAGATACATCAAATGTTGGATTTTTACCCATTCTGCTTTTGCTATTAAACACATTAAAATGCCTTTTTATGTTACTATCAAGAAAATAGGGGCTAATGAATGAGATATTTGATTATTGGAAAAATATTATAATCTTATTGTTTGTAAAAATAGCATAATTGCTAATTTGTTGTCCTAGGAATCAAAATCATTTATCTCTGTAATTCATACTATTTTTGGAAATGGTACTTTAGCAGAGGGACCAGAGAATAGTGGGAGTCATTAAGTCATATACAAAAATCATTCTTCATTGCCTTCTCCTTTACTCTATTTCTGGGAGCTCTGAGTGATTTCATGTAGAAAGTGAAATGTAAATAAAAGATCTCCTCTAGGGCCTAGCTCAGTGGTAGCAAGCACTTGCATGGGATGCATTAGGCCCTGGATTTGATCCCTAGAACTGTAGAAACAAAGCAAAACAAAACCCACAAAAACCTTCCAAGTATACAATAATGTGTGCAAGCCCAGTTACCCATGCCCAGTTTGTTTGGAACTGCTTCAATTTGGAATTTTGGAAAACATTGGCTCAAGGTTGGGTCATTACTAAGATTATAGAACTACATTGAGCTCCTTCCCAGGACTTATTTGCAACATTTCCATTTTTAAAAATATTTACTTTATGAGAGAGAGAGAGAGACTGAAAAAGAGAGAGAGATAATGAGAATGAATACACCAGTATCTCCTGCCACTGCAGATGAACTCTAGGTATATGCCACTTTGTGCATCTGGCTTTATGTGGGCACTGGGTCATCAAAGCCAGGCTTTCAGGCTTTGCAGTCAAGGCCCTTTAACTTCTTAACCATCTCTCCACTCCTATTTGCATCATTTCTTTGAGACTTTGAGATGATTTTATATAAGAAAACTAATGGTGTGATGGTTAATCTTGTCAACCTAATGGAATTTAGAATCACCAAATATCTGGGCATATCTGTGAAGGCTATTTGAGGTATGAAGAACCCACCTAAATGTGGGTATACTATTTGATAGGCTGGGAATCCTGGATGGGATGCTAGAGAGAACTAGCTGAGCATGGGCATTCATCAGTCTACTTTCTCATTGTGAACTGAATGTGACCAGCTGCCAAGCCTTCTCTGTCATGATGAACTATAACTTTGAACTGTAAGCTGAAATAAACATTTTTCTTAGGTTGCTTTTGTCAAGTACTTTTGCTGCAGCAAAGAAAAGGGTTAGTAGTAGAGAAAAGTGGTACTGAAAAATGGGGCTGTTGCTGTGATAAACCTGACCGTGCCATTCCTAGGACCCTGGAACTGGTTTGTAGAAGAGTTTGGAACTATGAGCAGGAAAAGCCCTTGGATACTGTAATCATAGTTTAATGGGCCATTTTGGAGGGAGCCTGGACGATAGGGATACTGGGAGAAGGTGAGGCTCATGAGGTTTCAGAGAGGAACTACGACTATCTCATGAGCTAGGCTGGAGACAGTTCATGTTATATGTCATCACAGAAACTGGATGCACTCTACCCATGTCATGAGAACTTGAATGTTTCTAAACTTAAAACGATTGGAGATACACACACACACACACACACACACACACACGTGTGTATATAATTTTGTGGAGGAAATCTCAAGACTGGATAGCATACAAGATACTGTTGAGAAAGCAGTGGTAATTGTTCTAGACACCAGCACCATTGAGAAAGCAGTGGTAATTGTTCTAGACATCAGCACCATTGAAGAGGAGCCTTCTGTGCTGCACTAGGACAATAGCAAAGCTGTCCTGAGGGCAAAATACCGTCTTATGGAAAGGAAAAAAGCCCAAACTGAGAAGGTTCCCTACTCAAACACAACCACCTAGGGAAATGTTTCACCAAGGTCACCCCGGAAAACATACAGGCTGTTATAGCTATGGTCCAGGCTTTATCCTAATCTGGCATCAGAACTGGGTAGCATCATCCACACGGTAATGGTTTTAGAGACATGGACAATGGAAGGTCATGGAATAGTACACCATGGTTTCAGAGAGCTGCTGGGGCCAGGCAATAAACATCAGGATCACAGTTCCTGCAAGAAGGCCTTGGGAAGCTACTGTGTGAAGCTATGAAGATGACCTGTAAGTTGTAATGGAGACCCCAAGGTGTTGTATATGCCAGAACCATAGAACTTCTGCCAAGGAAAGCTTCAGGTTCAGAGTGGAGCTAGTCCAAGAGAGGGAGGATATGAGTGCTACAGTATCAGAGCTGAAGGGGTGGAGCTACCTAAGTCCTTTGGAGCCAAGATGAGCATCTGGGGCTCATGATGGAATCATCTTGACTCCAAAAGATTTGGAATTTAACTCCACTGGGATTCAGTCTTGTTTTGGCTTAATCTTTCTCAGCTGTGCCCCCATTTCTCCTTTGTGGATTGGGAACATTTACCCTGTGCCATTTTAATTGGAAATATTTAACTTATTTATTTATTTATTGGTGCAATAGGAGCTCACAGTTAAGAGACTGGCTGAGTCTTAGAATACTCTGCATACAGACTTTCAAATAGTATTGGAACTTAATTATGGGAACTTCTGAGGAGGACTTAACACATTTTGCATTATGAGATGGCTGTGAGCCTACAGGGACAAAGGGTGGCTTACAAGTGATAATATTTTTGAGTGTCAAACTGACAAGGGGTAGAGCTGTGATGGTTAATTTTGTCAACTTGATGTAACTTAAAGTTGCCATGGAAACAAATCTCTGGCCATGTCTGAGGAATTTTCTAAATTGAGTTATTTGAGTTGGGACTACCCAACCTAAATGTGGGCAGCTCCATTCCATGGGCTGGGCATCCTGGACTACGTAAAAAGAGAGATGAGAGAGGGCGAGAGACAGAGAGAGAGAGAATTAGTTGAGCCCAAGCATTCATCCCTTTCTACTTCCTGAGTGTGACCAGCTGTCTCGAGCTCTGCTGCTGTGCCTTCCTTGCCATGATGGACTGTGCCTGCAAACTGTAAGCTTAATAAACCTTTCCTTCCTTAAGTTGCTTCTTGTCAAGTATTTGGTTACAGTCAGGAGAAAATAGCTAATACAGTAAGCTGTAGAGAAATGGAATTGAATTTCTCATCAAGCCTAGAAGATAGATTGGCAGCCTCATCAGAGTGAATGTTTCAATTTCTAACTACTTTCAGATACTGACTGTAGTGTTTTAATCTTAATGGTCATAAATATTTTTTAAACCAGTTTTTATTAATATGAAATTTTCAAGTGAAATTGATTATTTTATTTATCACATAGCATTTTCTCTAAATGATACCAACAGTCAAGTTTGTGCCCTCCTGTTAGATTTTTATTTTTTGAATACCTGGTCCATAATGGCTTCAAAGAGGATATATGGGTATATGTCATAGCTAATCAGCAGATAAATATTTAACTGTAAAAAAGTAAGTGAGGCTGGGCATGGTGGCGCATGCCTTTAATCCCAGCACTCAGGAGGCAGAGGTAGGAGGATTGCCATGAGTTCGAGGCCACCCTGAGACTACATAGTTAATTCCCAGGTCAGCCTGGGCCAGAGTGAGACCCTACCTTGAAAAAAAAGAAAAAGAAAAAAAAACAAAAAAAAAGTAAGTTTGTTAATGTGGGAGAATTCAAAGAGAAACAATTAATTTTAACTAACATTATGACAAGCCATAATAAAGTTATTTTTTTATTTTAATTTTTTCCGAGGTAGGGTTTCACTCTAGTTCAGGCTGACCTGGAATTCACTATGTAGTCTCAGGGTGGCCTCGAGCTCGTGGCAGTCCTCCTACCTCTGCCTCCTGAGTGCTGGGATTAAAGGGGTGTGCCACCCCTGGCTCATAATAAGTTTTTTATACTTAGAGTTTCTTAACCAGCAGAAGAGGAGGATATCCATAAATAAAATTGTCTGAAATCTAGGGAAGAGAACAAATCCTATACACATGCAATGAACAAATAAAAAGGAATTGTTTATAAACAAGTAGAAAAGTAATGAGCTACCAGCATCTGCTGATCTCTTAAAGAATGCTTTTCCACAGACTATACTTCACAAATACATCTTTCTTTCTTTCTTTCTTTCTTTCTTTCTTTCTTTCTTTCTTTCTTTCTTTCTTTCTTTCTTTCTTTTTTCTAGGCAGGTTCTCACTCTAGCTCAGGCTGACCTGGAATTTACTATGTAGTCTCAGGGTGGCCTCAAATTCACAGCAATCCTCCTACCTCTGCCTCCTGAGTGCTGGGATTAAAGGTGTGTGCCACCACACCTGGCTTTTACAAAATACATTTTTCAAGTAAATGGTACCATTAATTTATTATCTCTTTTAAAAAATATTTTATTTTCTTATTATTTATTTGAGGGAGGGGAGAAAGAAGAAGAGAGAGAGAGAGAGAGAGAGAGAGAGAGAGAGAGAGAGAGAGAGATGAGAATAGGCATGCCAGGGTCAATAGCCACTGCAAATGAACTCCAGACACATATGCCACTTTTTGCGTCTGGTTTATATGGGTATTGGGGAATCAAACCTGGGTCCTTAGGCTTTGCAGGAAAGTGCCTTAACTGCTAAGACATTTCTCCAGCCCTCATTTTTTTATACATTGATCAATTTTAACATTTAGTAATTTAAATAAGGATTACATATTGATGTCATAAAATGTGTGTTTTATTGGTAAATATAGTTACAAATTAGATAGTAATTATACTTCTATGAAAATAAAATAACTAGTTGAAATTAAATACAACAAATTTATAACCTTTGAAAATTCTGCAATTTGTTGACATGATATTATGAATTTGTAATATAAACATAGTCAAACTAAAATTGTATTCGTTTTCAGTATTATAATCTGGCTTTTGCTGAAGAATCTTTAGTTTGATTTCACAGGGACAATAAAAAGAATACATTCAGTATTTTAAATATTCTAGCTGATCATACTATAATTCAGAATTGGATTTCACAGCATTTCCTAAATGGCTCGTGCTCATTGTCCTGGGAAGTCTATACAGTAAGTTACCCATGTGAAAGTATATCTCTGAATAAAGTTCCTGCAGTTGTATCTATATCACTGTACCTTTTGGAGCATAAATACTGCAGAATTATGTGGTTTCTCAAGCTATTTGCTTTGCTGTATACTTGCTTCTGAGGGTATTTTTTTCCTTCCTGGTTTAAGGAATCTGTTCAGTGTCGTGTTTGTTAGATCAGCTGGCCTTCAGCACTACAATGAACACAAAGTCATGCAAACAGATGGAGAAACTTAATTTTCAGCGAGGAAAGGATTCCATAGCAACATTTGAGTGAAATATATGGCTGTTCACATTTACTAGGCTGCTGCTGTTACAAAACAAACATACATGTATGTGTGATCTGGAGAGGGACATTTATAATACATGCTGATCATCTCTCTATTCCTGCAAAATCTTTTCTGTTTTTCAGTGGAGAAATTTTTTTTACTTTGCTCCAGAAATGGTGTATGTGCATGCATGTATGCACATGTTTGTGTGTGTTTATGTGTGTGCATGTATGTATGTGCACTTAGCAAGTCAGTTGGCTTTTAACAATGTTTAATAGGCTTCATTTGGTAAGCTAAATCATATTTTAACATGTTTACCTATACCTTCATGAATAGAAATTAACCCTTGAGAAACTGTTTCAGGGCTTAGATTATGTATTCAGTAGTAGTGAGGGCAGTGTAAAAGTGTGACTCCACATGGCCTAGGCAGTTGCAGGAAGTGCTGATGCTAAATATACCTCTGTGGGATCTAGGCAGAACATCAAAAACCTGGTAAGGATCAAGATAAAAATAACCATACGATTAGCCTCCTCTCTCTGGAAGAGAGTCGTCTTCAAATATTGAACGTGTTTTTGTCAGACTGTGTACACACTGGGCACCCCTGTTCTGAACTCTGAAATGCTCTGACGTCCAAAGCTTTATGAGCATAGACATACTACAAATGGAAAATTTCATAACTTAAAACTTAATTCTTGCTCAGAATTATTTAAAAATATTGTGTAAAATTGCCTTCAAGTAATGTATACAAGGCAGTGTTGTAAGCCATTTCCTCCAAGTTGGAATACTCAGTCCTGGAGGGGGCTTACGTGACTCATGAAGCTCCTGAAATTCAACAGGCTTAGTGTAGCAGTTTGAATATGAGCTGTACCCTATCACCACAGGCGCTAGTGATTAAGTCTTATCCTCAATCCCTAGCTGGTGGAGCCTTTGGGAGGTGGGACCTTACTGGAGGAAGGTGTGTCATTAGGGGGAGTCCTTGAAGTTATCAGCCCAGTTCCAAGTCCTGTATTTAGACTACTTCCACGAAGATATGTAACAAGACATAAGCGAGTTTTCCTGCTCATGTGACGCTTTCTCCACCATGGTGAAACTTCAAGACTGTAAGCAGAAATAAACCCTTTCCTCCCATAAAATGCTTCTGGTTGGGTGTTTTGTCCCATTAAGAGAAGATAATTATAGCACTCAAGAAACTCAGAAAGTTATAAGATTCACGAAAATGACCCCCCCCCCAAGTTTATATAAGCAGTAAATATTTGCTAGTGAAAAGGAGACTCTTTGGTGGAGATGCCTGAAGTTGTTGAGGGAGCTCCTATGATACATGTTTCATGAATCAACATGGGCTTTTCAGTGATGCAGCTGTCACTGAGTCACCCACACGCCTTCAAGTGACCCTTCACCCATGCTCCTATAAGTAACTCCAGTTAACTCGTTGGTACACCAAGCTGGACCTGGGTGGAAACATTTCTTTGGTTGGTGGCCAGTATACTGTCTATAGTAAATACCGTTTGTTCACTATCTGCTCAGGAAAAGTCATGGACCAGATATGTATGAAACATGGTAGAATATTATTTTTTAGAATGGAATCCTATTTCCCAAGATTATATGTAATATTCAAAAAAATCCAGAAACAAATCTGACATTTGAAACACTGCAGGTATTTCATATGAGGGACACTGCACCTGTACAGTGATTAAAAGGCCTAACAGTGATCATGAGGCATGAGAAGATCTGCGCTGTTTCTCTAAGTATGAGAAAGTTAAACTGTGCAGTATGTTCGTGCTTGCATCTTTTAAAAACTACAATTGCTTGGCATCAATAGATAAGGAATATGCAATTTATATAGTAATTTTTAGCAATGAAAATATTTTATTTTTAAGCCATTTTCAATAATGAGGACATGACATGCTGTATTTGAATAAGCACTGTTTTTGACTCCTCAGCAATTTTTTTCTTATAACACATAATCATTCTTTCAAATTATCTTTTGATGGGTAAAGGTAAGAATTTCCTTAAGTTAGAGCAAAGAAAAATGGAATTTAGAAATAAGAGCATTTTGCAAAAATGCTAAATATGAAAAATTCCACCAAAGTCCCCAAATCCAGCTTCACTCTTGTCTTTTTAGACTCAGGGTTTCAGGTGTGTTGTAGCTGGGTAATTCTAAGAGATCAATATATTTGTTACAAAAATATAATGGCTGCTTCAGGACCCTAGATGCAACCTGTGTTATCAATTTTGCAATTAATCAGGCCTGGAGCCCCAGGTGTCTTGTTATTACAACATAAAAGATCAGAAGTGCTCTTTCTTTAATCAGGTTATACATTCAAAGATGTCTTGTAAGAAGCCACAGAACAGATAACATGTGTTCCTGAAGCTTTAGTTAGGTATACATTCTAAGTGAAGAAAATGTTGGGCACAGGTTTTATGTTGGTATTGTTATAGGTTTTGAGAGTGATGGAGCCTTTCCCTGCTCTGGATGGACTTAGCTAAGGGGTGAGAGCTCTGGACACTCAACTGTCACTAAACTCTCTAAACCAGGGGCTGTTGAATTCATTGGCTTCGAACCAGCCAAGAGTGATAAATTCAGACATGGCAAAAGAGCGATTTAAATAAGGGCTTATTAGAAAGAACTGGAAATAAAGCAGACTGTGAAAGTAGAGCTCCCAAGCAAGGAGGGGTCCAGAGCACTGCACGTGAATGGCGATTTTTATATCCTTGGTGATGTAAATCAAGTATCAAGTCGGGGTGGATTGGATTGGCTACCCTGAATGTATGTAGGGGGCTAATGAGTTAGACAACAGATTGGTTACTTTTAGGTGTGGGCCAGCTGACCTCCTGGTGAGTCAGCCTAAGTCAGGGCTTTTAACCATTTGGAAGTGAGTGTCCTCAGTGTCTGTCTCCTTCACCCTTGTGCTGATGATCAGGTTCACCGAGAAAGCAGCACTCCTGCTCACTCCCCCAGTTCCTCCGTGGTTTCAGCTGGGTTCGGGGTGAAGTGCGCTGGGTTGTTTATCTCCTTAGGTCCAGCTCCGTCTGAAAAAGAGAAGCAGATTCTGCAATGGAGAGTGAAGTCAGCACCAGTAAAGTGGGAAAACCGTTATTCATTTAGAGAGACTTTAAAGGGTGTAGACCCTCTTATAGCCAAGATTAGTGGGAGCTACCTCTGCAGTTTCTCCTGGGCCCTGGCAGATGTGGTAGACATGGCGTGTCTAGTGTTGGGCAGTGGGCTATCTTGTCTTATGTATGGATCTTAGTTGTCCTCCATTTTCTCTGCCATCTGTAAAATAAAGCAGATTCAAAACTGAGAGAGGCTTGAGTTAAAGGAGGTGTGCAAAGTTATTTGAGAGCCCACTCTTCAACAAGAGAGTGGGGCTTCTTTCTGAAGTCTTGAGATTCCTGGCCATGGGATTCTGACTTGTTTTCCAGTACCAGATAGGAATTCTGTCCCACTGAGCTAGCCTCTTATCCAATCAGAGAACAGTTGTTTACCCACAGAGGCTGTGTGCCACTGTTGCACAAGCGTGTGTTTCTTATCTGGCCAGTTGATTTTGTAGACGGCAGGGCCCCCTGCTAATTCATGCTGTTGGTGGCCCTTGTCCTTCAGCGACTCCCATAGGGCTTTCCAGCATTATGAGGGCTAGCCAGGAAAGAGCTAGTTTCCTTTTTGGTTCCAGCATGATATTTTGAAGGACAGAAGCTTTTTGATTATAGTAGTCAAAATATTTGGCAACAAGCAGGCACCATTCCTTTTGGTCATCTTCATTGTTATGATCTATGACATATATTCACATAATTAATCAATAAAACCCCTTTGGTGTTCCCATATCCCATTCTAATTAATCTAGCTAACTGCCATAGAACCCAGGAAATGGTATTTTAATATTTGGAATTAGGTACATATGACTCTTTAAGATTGTTCTACAACTTTAAAATTATTTTCAGAACTGCTATTTCTTTATTCTCAGGTATAGCTGTTCCCAGGTACAGACATAATATGGGGGATCATGCATTTTGATGCATTTACTCTCAGGTTTACTTCCAGATCTCCCAGAATTCCATCAAAGACAATAAAGGATCGATATGATATATATAACATATATTATGGTCAAATAGAATATAGGGGGCTGGAGAGATTGCTCAAGGGTTAAAGGCACTTGCTTGCAAAGCCTAACAGTCTGGGTTTGATTCTCCAGTACCCATGTAAAGCTAGATGCAAAGTGGCACATGCATCTGGAGTTTATTTGCAGTGGCAGGGGCCCCTAGCAACTCTCTCTCTCTGGTTGCAAATTAATTAATATACTTTTAATAATATGCTTTTAAAAGCAATTGCATATAAATTTCATTATCCTGATACTGGGCCTCTAATGTGAAAAGCTTGTGAAATTATCTATCTTGAGTGTCTGGTTATTTTAAATGTCATAGATGAGTATATGTGTTTTGGAAACAGAAGTCAGAGTGTATTGGATACCTTGATTTCCTCATCCCTACCTTGTAGGGCTGCTTAGAGGACTAAATGGCATATTTAGGTAAAATATGTAATTATCACTGCATGAGTCCATTTTCCTTCACTTTATGTTTTATATCTTCTCATTTTTTGCAGCCCTCATGGGAATGTGGCTATTTTGTGACATATTGCCATTTCTTTTCACATCAGAATCTTTATCTTTAGTTTATATTTTATGGCTTTGTTTCACCTTCTTTCGGATTTTATCTTCAATTCCTACAAGTCTTCATTTCCCCTCAGGCATTTGCAAGTGTCTTGCTCTCCTTAGCTTGTTCTTACTCATGGCCCATCATTGTTTTCCATACTCCTCGTATATCTGTGTAGTTACTAGTGAGATTAAGCTAATCTTATATCTGTGCTCACATAGCTTCAGTTTTTAGTTGCTAATACATTGAGGCACAGACACAATGCTCAGCATTTAATATTCAAAATTTTCCACCAGTATCAGAGATGTTGGTGAGTGTTCTTATGGTTGACATTTTATGGACACTTAGTGTATGCAATCACTGTGCTAAGTTCTTTCTACCATTTTTACTTAGCATTCAGTGCTAGCATTATGTAGCAGAAATTGTAATCTCCATTTTACATATGAAGAAACCAAAACAGCAAAGTTCAGCAACTTGAGGAAAGAGGGAGAATTTCATCTGTGACTCATTTAAGAAACAGCTATTCACGTGTAATCAATCATTTAAAAATAAACATATTCAGAATGTATAATTTAATTAGGCTTTTAAGTTGGAGGTTCAATGACATGGTTATGAAATTTGTTTGTAATTTTATTGATTGATTGATTGATTGATTGATTTGGGTTTTTCAAGATAGGGTCTCACTCTAGCCCAGGCTATCCTGGAATTCACTATGTACTCTAAGGCTGGCCTTAAACGCACAGCTATTCTACTACCTCTGCCTCGTAAGTGCTGGGATTAAAGGCATTTGCCACCATTCCCAGCTATTATAATTGTTTTTCAATACACTTCTACCTATAATCTTTTAGTAACCAGAAAATGATACAAAATTATGAATCTTATATGTATAAGACTGTCTTTTTTGTGTTGCTATAAATATACTCAAGAGTGGGTAATTTATAAAGAATAGAAATTAATTTCTCACAGTTCTATAGGCTGGAAAATCTGAGGCCAAGGCTTAGCAGGTTCAATGTCTGGTAAAGGCTGTTCTTTACTCCCAAGATGATGCCCTGAACTTTGTGTCCTGACGTGGCAGAACAATTGGAAGAGAATGAGCCCCCTCTCTCAAGGCCCTAATTCCATCTGTGAGTGTCTCACCCTCAGAACTGATTTACCTTTTAATACCGCTAGAAACCAAGCTTCAATTTTGGGGGACACATTCAGGCTCTAGCAATTCCTAAAAGGTTGATATATGACTTAAATACCTAACTATTAAAAGTACAGTTTTGGATGAAAAAGTCCTACCAAAGAAAGCATGTTTTTACAAAAGAAAATGACATCACTTCTGCATTGGTAAAACAGTCGAAGCAATGATAGATTCTACAGCACCCATTCATTGAGCTTCGGTACTTGACATTCACACAGTATGTGGCATCAGTACCCAAGAAGGGGGCGCTGCTTCTGAGTGAGCTGCATGACTTTAACCTGCATGTGTTCCTGTCTGGATACAAAAGGGAAGAAAAAATACATAATTCATTTGCTACAAATACTTTTATATTGTTTCTGATCTTAAATGTTCTCAGTATTAAGAAATAAATATGTTAGGTTCTAGAGTTTAATTAGCCAGTTTGATCATGTTACAAAGTATATATGCTTCAAAACATCACATTAGGCCCCATATACATATACAGTTATTATTTACCAATTTAAAGTGAAGTTCAATTTAAAAATTTAAATTAAATTTAAATTAAATTAAATTAAAATTTTTAAAATTAAATTTAAAAAGTAAAACTTGAAGGCAGTTGTATGAAGTAAACTAGACACTTTGATGAGAAATAAGATTTGAGAAGCTGAAGTATAGTGAAATGTAACGGTTAGGCTTTGGAAAAACTCATGCTTAAATCCAATTCGGTCTCAGTTTCCTGATCTTTAAAATGCAGGGAATAACACCCATCTGTTGGCTTGACTGCAAGAGTTAAATGCGTGTTGAATGCAAAATTACCAGTCAGTTGCCGTGTCACTGTGTCTCTCTGTAGATAGTACTTCCCAGCACCATAAGCATTTAGCTACATCCTTGCTGCATTTAGCTCAGAGTAAGCTAAGGGCTGGCTGCCCTTTCCAATATGTTTTTTTCTTGGTAACAGATCTATTGAGGCATAATTCATGGAAGATACACTTCATCTTTTTGTTTGTTTTTCTTTTGTATGTGTGTGATGTACATGCATGTGTATGCACATTCATGTGTGAGGGCTCACGTGTGTGCAAGTGCATACACATGTGTGTACACACATGAGGAGACAGCAGTCTTCCTCGATAGCTTCCCGCCATTTTTATCTATCTGTCTGTCTATCTATCTATCTATCTATCTATCTATCTATCATCTATCTCTCTATCTACTTATTTATTTATTTTGAGAGAGAGAGAGGGAGAGAAGGCGAATTGGTGAACCAGACCCTCATCCACTGTAATCGAACACCAGACACTTGTGCCACCTAGTGGGCATGTGCAACCTTGTACTTGCCTCACCTTTTGTGCATTTGGCTTTCATAGGATCTGGAGAGTCAAACACGGGTCCTTAGCCTTCACAGGCAAGTGCCTTCAATGCTAAGCCATCTCTCCAGCCTGTTAATAGGTCTTTTTTTTTTTTTTAAATAAATTAACTAATGTACTAGACAGCCTTAGGTCACTGAGATGAATTTCCCAACCAGGCACAGTTATGGAGGAAGGGATATTTATTGAAGATTACAGATCCACGGGAAGTTCTATAAGATCAGAAGAAGCTGGCCCACTTTCACAGGTCCAAGCAAAGAGAGAGAAAATAAAGCCACAGCACGATTCAGGAACTCCAGGCACTGTGCATATTTTTAGACTGGAATTCCGAATCCACCACCACACTTTATGGCTAGACCCTAAGATCTGCCCAGTAACACCTCCCCCACTCAGGTGGTTGCAGATCTAAATTACAAACTGTAATAAAACACTGAATAGATTGGGAGCCATCTTTTCAAACCACCACAACTAATACTCAATTAGACATGTGCCCTGGTTTGCTAATTAATTTCCTGTTGCTACTCTATGAATGTCTATGTCTATCAAAATTTATATGTTCAAATCTTAAACTCCAAGATGATATAGTAAAAAGGTGGAAACTTTGGGAGTCATGGAGACCTTTTCAGTCATATTAAATTACAGTGAAAGACCACTATCTGTGACCCAGACAGCTGGCCCTCATCAATTGTAGTATCTAGCAACACTTGGATCTTAGACATCCCAGCCTCTAGGATATGTGAAATATATTTCTGTGTTTATGCATCACCCAGATTGAGATATTTTGTGTTAGGCAATCATCTGTAAAGTTTCTAGAAACATTTGTATGTAGGTTTTAATGTTGGCATGTTTTTAGTTCAATTGGATAAATAGTATAATTGCTTATTTGCATGTATATTGGGGTTCTCTGGAAAAACAGAACCATTAGGGCTAAATATATTAAGAAATTTATTGTAAGCAGTTAGCTTAGACAATTATTAAAGGCTGGCAACTCTCAAGACTTCACGGATGAGTCAGTGAGCTGGACCCAGGAGAGCTGATAATTTCTTTACAGTCTGAGCCTGAATGCTAGGAGAGGAATAATGAAGTTTCTGTCTGAAGGCCAACAGTCTTGAGACCTGGAGAGAGCCAATGCTTCAGTTCAAGTCCAAAGACAAAACAAAACAAAACAAAATAAAATGTTTTTATTTCAATTGGATAAATCAATTCAAGATTTTAATTATTAGGAGTATAATTAGGGCAGGCTATATTATCAGTTTGTTTTAAATGTTAATATTGGGGTTCTCTGGAATAAAAACAGAACCATTAGGTAACACATACTAAATATGGTACTGTGTTTAAGAAAAATCTTTTAAGGTGTTGGTTGGCTTTTTACTTGTTTTAGTTTGTTGGCTTATGACATGTTTATTTCCATTTGTATTGCTTCTTTTATGAGGCTGGCAACTCATTTTCAAGACTTTTCACTTTGATGATGAGTCAGTGCCCCAGCTGGAAATATAATCCCTAAAAGCTCTTGTTATTGTTATTTAATAGGAGGGGGGGCCTTTGAGAGGTGATTAGGTTAGGAGAAGGCTCATGAATGGATTTCTTTGACAGGGGCTGGAGAGTCTGAGCCTGAATGCTAAGCCTAAGAATGCCATTTCCAATCTCCAGGTCCCACGTTTAGCCAGATGCAAAGAGTTTCTGTCTGACAGATTTTGCCAGCTGAGAGACAGTCTTAAAAAAGAGACAGGAACCTAAAGAAGCAAGAGTCCCACCATTGGATGCCTTTCACCCCAATGATGCTTCATTTCAAGTCCAAAGACAAAAAAGCAAAACTTTTTAAAAAAAAACAAAACAAACAAAACAAAACCTGTCCCAGGAACGTAAGCTAGATGCAAAGGGGCTGCATCAGAAAGACATGTGCCCACCACCTCTTTGCATCTGATTTAAAAAAAATTAATTTATGAGAGAGGGTAGAGAGAGAGAGAGAGAGGGTACACGAGGACCTTTTGCTACGGCAAATGAACCCAGGCCACCACCTTTTGCATTTGGGCAGTCGAGCCAAGCCACCAGGATTTGCAAAGCAAGTTCCTTTAACTGCTGACACCTCTCCATCCAAAATCTCATTCTTTATAAATTACCAAGCTGTGGTGTTCAGTTCCAGGAACAGAAAAACGTACCAAGACAATGGGGACCACTTTTTCCTTTTGTCTTTTGTGTTACTGGTGTCATAGTTAAAAAAATCATCATATGTATAGTTTTAGTTTTGTGGTTTGTTTTGAGTTCATTTTTATAGGTTTTCTATGATTTAATGTAGAGACTCAAATTCATTCTTTTGCACTGTAAAGAACCACATCCTGACACAGTTATTGAAAAGATTACTTTTGTTTCTCATTGAATTTTCCTGGCATCCTTGTTGGAAATTAGTCAACCATTAAATGTAAGGGATTATTTTTGGACTCCTAATTTTGTTTCATTGATCGCCATGTTTGTACTCATACCAGTATCACTTTTGATTACTGCAGCTTTGTAATTCAGGGTTGTTTGGCTGTTCTGTGTTGGGGAGGGGGTAGTTATGGTTGTCTTTGGCTTTCTCCCTCCTTCTTATTTTCTCCTTAGCTGACAAGTTTTGTAGTCCTTTACCTATTTCAAAATCATTTGAATCTAATCCCTTTACATATTTCTATAGGTCTCATGTCCCTGAAATGTTATCTGATATTATTTTTCACACTTCCACAAACTTTCATGTATTAAGAATAGATCAGTAATTCAAAATATAGTTGTGATATTATTTTTCCTGCTTAAAATGTTTTAGTATATGCATGAAACTCAAAAAAATGCCTTACATACTGTGTGAGTAGATTTTTTATGACAGTCAAGAACAAAACACTAAGCCGTATGAATAAAATTCAGAATATTGGCTTCCACTGGAGAATGGAAAGGGAATAGATTTGAATGAAACACTTGGAATATTGTAGGTGGTGAAAATGTCCTATATTGACTGGAGTTATCTTACTGGGAACATACACATCAAACTGGACCCTCAATATCTGGGTCTTCCTTTATTTGCAATTATACTTCAATTTTTTAAGTGAAAAAATAAAGTAAATTTTGTCCTCAGCTCAAATTTCTTCTCATTCATATATTTTGAAAAGATCTGACACTTTTCCCTTCTGTGTTCCAGCCAAATGAAATTCTCTTTTTCACCCAGCTCTCCTTGCTCTCACTTTCTCTTAGTCCGGGATGTCTTTCCATTCTCCTTGACAGTCACCATTCATGAACATGATCCTTCTTTAAATCCACACCAGAGGTGGCATCTTGCAAATCATCTAACAGGGACTCCATTTGACTTGTAATGCTGGAATAGAAGGCACAGTAAACTAGCTCAAATACAACAGCAGGTGAGAATAACTTCAATGCCTTTCAGCAGAGTCCTGAGCTCACAAATATACTTAGGCAAATCTGGGGGGGAAAAAAAAAATATGACAGACATAACAGACCCTGGAATAATTTCTCAAGTTTTCTATTCACTGGCCTCATTACAGCCTTCGACCACAGGATGTTTGTGATGTCCTTATCTGACAAGGCTTCAGACGTTGTCCTCAGGCAGAATTCCCTACCAGGACGTCTGGCACATTGATGTATCCAGAATCAGTACTTGGTTTGTTTTGCTAATAAACAAATTTTCTTTGACAGGAGGGAAGACCTCACAGTGTGCAGGGCAGAGGCTAAAGTTGGAGCAGGCCAAGTACTAGCCGTAAGCAGCCATGGAACATTAGAGCCTGACTCAGCTCAAGAAAGGCAGCTTTCAGGAGGGCCCCAGCACATTGTGGATCATGGGATCTGTGGGTGCTGCCAATTCAACACCACCTGACACTGGCAAAGCATTCCCATGATATTTACCAAACTATACCCTACATCATCCCACCTTCCCTTTTTTTTAAAAAAAAATTATTTATTTATTTATTTGACAGAGAAAGAGGGAGAGAGCGAGAAAGAACGGTCACAACAGGGCCTCCAGCCACTGCAAATGAACTCCGGATGTGTGTGCCCCCTTGTGCATCTGGCTAATGTGGGTTCTGGGGAATCAAACCTGGGTGGGTCCTTTGGCTTTGCAGGCAAACACCTTAACCACCAAGCCATCCCTTCAGCCCCTACCTTCCCTTTTTAAAAACAAAATCCTTTATAAAGGAATGCTGGGACAATGGCAGGAAGCTTTTAATCCTTTAGAAAATGAAGCTAAAGATCATTTGAGGGGAGAAAAGAGGAAAGCTTGTTTGTCAGCAACTTTAAACTTTGTTTATATGTTAAATTTGTTTATATGCATGTGGAAGCCAGAGGGCAGCCTCGGGGCCATTCTCAGGCTGTGTCCATGGATTTTAAGATAGTTTATCACTAACCTGGAACTTGTCAAAGAGGCTAGTCTGGCTGGCCAAGGAGCCCAGGGATTCATCTGTCTCTTCCCCCTTGGTAGCAACCCAGCACCTCCCCAGCCCTTCCTAGTGCTGGGATTACAAACTTGCTTGCCGCTGTATCCAGCATTTAGATGTTTTAAATGTGGACCCTGGGAATCAAGCTCAGATCTTCATGCTTGCAAGGCGGTGACGTTACCACCTGAGCTGTCTCTCAACCCCTACACTTTTACTGATATGATTCCTTTCAAGATTTTACGTTCTGTCCAAACATGCCAGTTCCTATGGGTAACAGGTCTTCCCTACTCCCTTTTGTCACCTCACATACTATTTTGGAGGAGTAGGGAGCCCTGACTGGCTGATGTAGTACCGCTTCTGCTTTCCTCCCTCCTCTCCAAAGAGACCACCTTTGTCCAGAAGGAACCCGACCAGGGAAACAGGAAGGTTCTCTTCAAAATCTCAAATCCTTAGGTAGAATTTAGTGAACAGAGGGTGGTATACTTCCTGAAGGGAGAAAAGACAAGATGAATTAGCATCTCCTCAAACCTTCCTCTAAAATATGTGTAAGTCCAAATGAAGAAAGAAAGGTTATATTTCACCAAATATGGGCCTCACCTTATAGAAGGTCAAAAACCAGAATTACAGCAAATTCTAAGTGCTTCATTGGCTCTATGTTGAGACTGTAGAATCAAGCAACAGTGTAGATTCCATTAAGAACAGTAAGTGTTCCAGTGGGCTGAGCAGAAGTGGTTGTTTTAAAAGGGAGAATGGCAGGAAGCAAGCTGAAATAAAGTATATTGAACATTTGGAGTTATTTTCCTTGAAAGATAGTGAAAAGGAGATAGAAATAATTGATTAGCTAATATCAGGTTACTTTGGGTAAGGATTAAAGCAGTGAGAACTTAAGTATACTGCAATTGAAACTGATCAGTTTAGGAAACTAGTCTATTATCTGTGGATTTCTGTTTGGTGACATGGAACATAGCATAGATGACTCCATTCTAAGGAGCCACTGAGTCATTGGGGCCCAGTAGAAGGGCTTAGTCTAAAATACTGGCCTCTTACGATGTTTACTTAATAGAAAGAATGCCAATGTTTTAATGCTACTGTTTCCTGAAGTGACTTAAGATGAAATTCTGATTAAAAAATAAACTTTTGAAAAATGCAAGCAAAACCAATGCCTAGAAAGTATAAACTTTATGCTTAAAATGTTGTTTACAAGGAAAAGCTTTTAATTAAGACCTTTTTCATCTTTTCACTGACAACACATCATAGTTATCCCTTTAGCTTTTATAACAGAATGCCATAGATTGGGTGGCCCAGCCACCAAATGTTCTATCTCTAAGATCAGGGTGGCATCACAGTCAGTGTCTGGGAGGGCCCCCTCCTAGTTTGTAGATGGCTGCCTTCTATTTGTAGCATCACAATATAGAATAGAGAAAGGTGCTCTTTGCATCCTGCAGGCCCACCCTCCTGACCTGATTACCTCTCAAAGGCCCCCTCTCCAAAGACGACCATATCGGAAATTAGAGTTTCAAAATATGAATTTGGGGGGATACAAATATTCCATTCCGAGTAGTCCCTGCCACATTATTTATGGCTATAGTGATGGCTGAGGAAAATAGGCATGTCTGTCTTATAGCCAAGTGTTCGGTAGGAGTTCCAGGCTGGACTTAGATGTGTTCCTAACTTGGACCTTCTAAAGAGCTCCAATTCACTGCACTATGCATGTGATTTATAAAGTAGTCAAGTCAAGCTCTCTGGCTCCTGTTTGATCTATATAGATATGTTTTGGTAGGCTGAAGTAATTTTTAAACCCAAAATCTTTTTACAGATCTTGCTTAAGCATATTTTTATGCCACAACCATGTAACATTTTGTTTGGGGGTAATTTGAGCATCAGGAATATGTATCATTTTCTTCTTCACAGTTGGGCTTCTAGCTAATTATAAACCACACAGGCTTTTCATCACCCTTTTGTTTATATATAGATCATATGTAAATATGTTCTCATTACTGAAAGTATCAAAATTTAAGTGATATTACCCTTGCCATCTCTGTTATCCTCATCTTCAAATTTATACTCCTCAGAGATAACAAGTTCTAATTTTGCAACTGTCCTTCCAAATCTTTTCTCTTGCACTTATAGAGATATAATGCAACTTTGTATTTTTTTTAATTTTATTTATTTATTTGCAAGCAGAGAGAGATAGAGAGAAGAAAGACAGTCAGAGAATGGGCATGCCAGAGCCTCTAACTACTGCAAACAAACTGCAGACGCATGTGTCCCTTGTGCATCTGGCTTACGTGGGTCCTGGGGAATTGAACCTGGGTCCTTTGGCTTTGTGGGAAAATGCCCTAACCACTAAGCCATCTCTCCAGCTCTGTAGCTTTGTATATTAACAGGCATTTTGTGTGTTGTGTTATGTTATTTTAATATGTATTTTAACATTAATAGTCATTGGTGCACAGAACTGAAATCACTTCCTAAAATTTTCTTATAACCAAAAATATTTCTGGAATCTCTATGAATTCTATCAAGTATGTCTTTAAATATTCTTGAGTTTTATTTTATTTTATTTTATTTTATTTTATTTTATTTGGTGTAGGGGCTAACACTAGCTCAGGCTGACCTGGAATTACTATGTAGTCTCAGGGTGGCCTTGAACTCATGGTAATACTCCTACCTCTGCCTCCCAAGTGCTGGGATTAAAGGTGTGTGCCACCGCTCCTGGCACTCTTGAGTCTTCTTTGTATTTAATGATATTGTGTATAAATATTTCTGCTTTTGACTCTGTATTTAATTATTTCTACCTTTAATTCCTTTTCCTTATTTGACTTCTCTTACAAGAAGCACTGCTCTTCTTTTTATTGGGTAGAACTGGTATTAGGGGGCATCCTTGCCCTCATCATTGATTAGTTAATAATATTTCAGACTGGTTTTGAACTTGCTAAGTTGCCAAGATTGGCTACGAACTTGTAATCTTCCTGTCTGAACCCCCCAGGTCCCCCAGGTGCTGGTATTACAAGCATGGGCTTCCACACTTGGCCTACTCATAATTTTAAATACAATAATTCTAAGATGTCACTAAGCTATAGTGTTTTCTGTAAATATCTGACAATCTCTTATTAGATTAAGGGAGTTTTCCTGTTTCTAGTTTTTCAAAAGCTTCATCTTGAGCAAGTGTTGAATGGAACTGCTTAACCAGATGAACACATAGTTTTTCCACATTTAATCTTCTGGTGTGGTAAATTACTTTAATATACTTTCTAAGGCTGAACAATTTCTATGCTCCTTGAAAACCTCATTTCATATTAATAAATTTTATGCATTGTTGGATATTTCATTCAGTAATATGTAGTAAAAACAAAGGTTGATTTTAAATTTAGAAAATACCATCATTCTTTTAGTACCTATCAAATAAAACATTGTTGGTAAAAATTTTACAAAATGTTTTAAAAAAACACTGCATGTAGGTTTTTATAGCTAAACCTGAATCTAGTCTCAGTAATTTGAGCTTAATAGTTATAAATCATTTTTAGGATTCTCTGATTTATTCATTATTTTGAGGAAAATGTATACATGGTAACTTTTTCTTAGGGGAAAAAACTGAAACCTAAATGTAGTTTATGACCAATCAATATAGCACATTAGACATGGAATTATGGGCCTGGGAAGATTGTTCAGTGGGTAAAGTACTTGCGGTACAATTGTGAGGACCAGAGTTCAGATCCCCAGAACACATATAGAAAAGCAGAACATGGTGGCAAACATGTCTGTCAGCCCAGCCTTGAGATGGGCAGCATAGAATTAGAAGCTCACAGGCCTGCTAGCATGGTGCGTGCAAGGATGAACAAAGAGATCCTGCCTCGGAACAGGGTGTTAGGTGAGAATTTACACCTCAAATTGTCCTCTGACATCTGTGTTCATACCTGCACACACACAAATCAATATTAAAAACTAAAAACATTTAAAAATAAACTTTAGAAATGGAATTATGATCCAGTCATGATAGCAAACACCTGTAATCACACTCGGGAGGTAGAGGCAGTTAGATTGTGAGTCCATCCTGGGCTGCATGACCAAACTCTGTCTTAGAAGAGACAGGGGAAAATGGACTTTTGTGAGATGGTTGTACTTGCTTTTTTTTTACAAGTCTGCCACTTATTAGCTTATGAACACAACATTCCTCTGTACAGTGGAGATGACACACTCATCTGTATCAAGTGTGGCTGCTGGAGATGCAAAGCAGCTTTGCAAGTGTAGTGCTTCATTCACACAGTGGCAGTCACACAGTGAATAACTCATTCATTCATCAGTCCATCCATTGTTTCAGTAAATAATTGCTTCACACCTGCCATATGTTTGTTCTAGGATCTGGGGACATAGCAGAAAACGAGACGGAAAGAGGTCCTTGTTTTTATCAAGTTAACAACCTACTATCAAAGAACTGACAATAAATCATGTGGAAAAAAATAGGAAATCAGTGACAGTTTCCATGAGATTTTCACCTTAAATAGATCCCTATGGTACTTCATATAAAACAGACTGAAGGTCAAAGGAGCAGCTAGGATGTTGTTTTAGTTTCTAAGACAAGAGACAACAGTAGCTTGTAATAGCAGGCTAGGACAGAACATGGGTGGATTTGGGCTACATTTTGGAATTGTAGTCAATAGGATTTCCTGATGTATTAGTGAATGCCAGGGTTCTTAAAACCTGCACACCATTGTATAGGTGTTTGTTGTTGAAAGAGAGAAAGGGTATAAAAAAGAACAATTCAGGATGGACTCCTAGTTTGGGATTTGAAACAACTGTGTTTTGCTACTTACTGAAATCAGAATGTTTAGAGAAGAGTTGTTTATTTTCACCAAGAAGTAAAAAAGTTGACTTTCAATAAGAAAATTAACCACCATTTTTCGGTTGTTACTTGTCAAGTAAAACATCATCAGTTAAAAAATGTAAAATATATAAAGATATCTCTATATAAGGATTTTTATAGCAACTTTATCATATGAAGAATCTGTTGTCTCTGTGGAACTGTAACTGCAAAATTTACATCACAGGCAGAGCAATAGGTTTGACGTCAGGAACGTGTGATATCCTGTAGTTACTTTTGTGAATAGTTCTAATGTTAGTCTTTCAAGAGTGACCTGTGAAGGAAAATGCTCCATGACTTTAATATAGGACCCTGTGTAGTAGCTCTTTGATTAGATTATATATTATAACATTTATAAATATGCCACTCACTAGAGATTAAGTAATTAAGATGCTCTTAATATTGCAGAGGAAACATTACAGCCCTCATTATTTTAATGGACTGGCAAGACTCTAGAGACTTGACAATAAGAGACAATATCTTACATTCCAAGTTAGCAAAATTCATAACTTTGACTTTTGGGCTACCTAATTTTTGTAAAACTTTGATGGCCTTTGCAGAAGTGAATAGTCTTGGGTCAATTCTTAGAGAAAAGAACATTCTTAAAAACAATAGCAATCGTCTGTGTAATGGTGGCTCTTTGCTGTCAGTGCCATTCAAGCTCTGAGGAGTCCGCAGGCAGGGAGTGCGTGGTCTCTTAATCTCTGCTTTGAGAGGGATCCCTGAGGCCCTCAGGCACTCTCATGATGGGGGCACAGCTGTCTCTGCTTTCTGTGAGTGCTGCTTAGCAGCCTCACCATGGGTGAATAATGTGTCTGTGCAGTCCACATCATTGTATTAACAGTGTTCACCCTGGAAATACAAAAAGACAAATATTTTCTTTTGTTAATCTTACATTTCATTTTGTCCTCAAAATACCCTTTGTAGGCTTATTAAAACACTAAAAGCAGTCGTCATGAACTGCTCTACGATTGAGTTGTGATGACTGTTTCATGTTAATAAATATTTAGTGAATGCTGCGAGCCTGTCACATCAGCGGCAAGTGCAGGAGGTCCTCTGTGATTGTTAATCTTCACAGTCAACCTGACTGGATTTCGAACTACCTGGGATGTTGCTGAGGAACTCTTCTGGGTATGTCTGTGTGGGTGTTTCCAGAAAGGATCAACCTTAACTGAGGGGGTACAGATATCCTAAATGTGAGCCACACCATCCCATGGACTGGGACCCATACAGAATAAAAGGGGGGGGGAGAAAAGGAAGAAACATTGAAGCATTAGCATTTTTGCCCCTCTGCCTCCCAGTCAGTCATGAAGCACATAACTCCAGATGCCATAACGTTCTTCCTGAGTACACCGACCCTGACCTCGCAGATTGAACCCTCTGAATCCATGAGCCCAATAAAACATTGCCTCTCTTAAGTTGCTCTTTAGGTATTTGTTCCCAGCAATTAATAAATTCCCCATGAGTTCAACACTATTGCTGCTTTGTCAAAAAATGAAGTGAAGCAAATAAGGAGGTTCCAGGTCCTCCAGCCCTAAAGTTCATCTAAAACTCCCATGCTCAGTGGAGAAAGCTCAAATCCAGTCACTCCAATTGGATTGTGTCCTCTTGGGCCCAGCAGTGTTGCCTTTTGGCTCCCATTGTCCAGTGATCCGGTGATGAAGTTAGTCCATTCTAGAAAGGACCTCAATAGACTGTACCTGGGGCTTTTGAAGGGAGGTGCTACTATCCTCATAATTCTACCTGTGATTAAGGGTTTTTATAAAACGACTGTGTTCTAGGAGCTATTCAGTACACCGGGGAACTACTGATGGCGTGAGCTTCTGAACACAGCACATGTCTTATTGGGAATGCAAATCAACAACTGAAAAGTAACCTACTTTCTATAATGTCATGAAAATTCACTAAACTATGACAAGCCATCTACTGGAAGGTGATCTAATTTTAAAGATGTTAAATTATGGGGGAAAGAAGGAGGGAGAAGAGGAGGGAGGGAGGGAATGAAGGAGGAATAAGGGAGGTGCAGAGCAAACCTTCCCCAAACACTGTCTAATACATATCTTCATAGCTCATATAAGCTGTCCCTAAAGACTTCCCCAATTCTTAGTTTCTGCAAATCCTGTCCCAAAATTTAAGACCAAGGAGACTTGGAGACTTTTTTTCCTTCATTTATTATCCCCATGACTTTTTAAAGTGCTATTTTTGGCTTTTGTTCTCTTCAGCCAGAGAATACTATTCCGTAAAGTATTCCTTTTGTCCTATCAGACCCTAAATCAAATCTTTCTGAAATTCCTGTTCCCAGCTGCATTCCCCTTGGTTGTCACATGAGGTTTTATTTCCCAGTCCTTCCTCACAGTCCCAACACCATCCTAACAGAGCTTATTCATTCACCCTGACCAAGGCTCATTGTCACCCCACTGAGTCTTCGCTTGGCTCTTGCCCTGTGCACATACACACACACCTCTTACAAAAAATTCCATCTCAAATCTATACTTTCTCCTTCTCCTTCTTTACGTTTGGCACATCACTGTATGGAAGACAGAACAGATCATAAAGTAGAAGTTGCACATATTAGTTGAAACTTATTTGTTCATTTATTTGTTGCTTGAAATATTTTTATTTGCTTACTATGAGAAAGAGAGAGCACACATGGATGCATCAATGCCTCTTACCACATCTGGGTTTATGTGAATATTAGGAGAGGGGGAAAGAAGAAAGAAGAAAACAGGGATTCAGTGAGGGAGACTGTCTCAGGGAAGCAAGGCAGAAGAAGTGGAAGATGGATAAAACTGGACACCTGACATCTTCCTCTAGCCTCTGCATGCAGGTATCTTCACAGACCCACGCATATAAGACACACCCTCTCTCTCTCTCTCACTCACTCACAAAACGCTGCTCCCAGCCTCAACATGAAGAAGCACAGTGTTCTGTGAAAGATGCATGTATGAAAACACCCTGGGGGGATGGGGTGTGGTTAGTGATTGAGGGGTGCAGAGAGCATGAGTGGGGAGGAGGGTTCCCGCAGAGCAAATAAAGCAGGGCAGATTTGCAGGGAACTGAATCAGCTCAACCAAACTGAGAACTGTCTCAGGACCAAGGAGAGCGCCAGTTCACCCAGCCTTGGAGGCATTCCTCACATTTTTGAAGCAGTGCAACCCTGGTCTGCAAGGCTCTGTCCTCATGGCAGAAGCAAACCCCACCTCGCCCTAAGTCTGGATCCCTTTCAAGTAGGAAAATGCTTCATCAGCTTGTGAACTTGCAGGGCTTGAGACTTAGTTAAGAAATATGCATCCATAAGGGGATACTTTTGGGTCAAATCATCGAGAGGTGGTTCTCTTTCTATAATTTGAGATTGAGATCAGGACTTTATTTTATTGGAATTTTCTTTCTTGGGACTTGGGGGATTAGAGTGATTCCTCACTAGTCTTTTATGCTGCTCACCTGACACTGGGAATGTTATTTATGAATGCCTTGCCTTGCCAAAAGATACACATTTTCTAGAGTGCCACTATCCAGTAGAAACATAATTTGAGCCATGTATGTAATTATAAAAATTGTAAGTCACATAAATGTCAAAGTAAAAAGAAACAGGTGAAATTGACTTTACCTTAAACAATGAAATATATTATGTTCTTTTTTTTTGGTCAATTACAAACCACACAAGTAATACATATTCATTCAGTACATTCCATTATGGACTGGCACGTTGGTGGCATAGTGGTGAGCATAGCTTCCTTCCATTATGGACTGGCCACATTTTCAGGGGCCAGGTTGCCAAGTGTGGCTACTGACCGCTGCACTTGACAGTAAGCTGTTGATATTCAGTCTTTTGTCACTTAATATTTCTAAATGTCAACCAATATATCAGCCAGAACTCCATCACTCTATGAGTTGATATTAAACCTAATAATTTTGGTCCTCTATGAGAGGTGGGAGGAAAAATATTGAAGTTTCACAATTAATTTGTATACCATTATTTTAAAAGTCAACCTAATAGATTTAACCAGCTAAGTGGTCATATGGTAACTACAACGATGACAAATTTTACCACACAGTGTTATTTAATAATGAGGGAAACGTACAGTGGATAATAAACTTATATTGGACAGAAGCAACCGACAGTATTTTTAAAAAGTATACTGTGTTGGGGTGAAAAGAAAAACACAAAGAACTTGAAGTCAGCATACTCACAGAGTTTTAAGTCTTTTGCCTCTTGTTAAAATAAATTTTCTTGACAGATCACATGGTCACTCAGACTGTTCTAGAACTTCCTCTATAGCCCAGGCTAGTCTTGAGCTCACCATGATCCCTTTTAGCCTCCTTAGTCCTGGGATGAGCCACCATGCTTGAATAAAGTTAGGTACTTAAGTAAATTAATCTGTCTACCCTTCAGTTTCCTCATCCGTAAAATGAAGGGATTGGATCTGATAGTTCTAAATTCCTTCCCCAGCTCCTAAATTGTATTGACATTGCCTCTTAAATAAATTCCATGGCCATTCTCTTGTCTCCATCCCCCATGGCTCCACTTCAAGGCTGAATAATTTCTTACCATGGCTAGTATCCCTAGCAACTTCTCAAATATCTCCTGATCACACTGCTATCCAAGTAAGGTTTCTAAGTAAAACTCAGATCACCCATGTTTAATGGCCATAGTGGCTCCAGTAGTTCACAGTAGTTGACATGACTTTTATCTTAAAATCCTGGATTCCGTTTTACATATTCCTTATTCTAGCTTTAAGAACAGTACAGTTTTCAAGGTATAGCTTAGCTTTTAGAGATTGCCTTAATTTGTTTAGACCACTATGACAAAATATCATACACTGGGTGGCTTTATGTCATAGTTCTGAAGGCTGGGCTTCAGATGAAGGTGCTAGCTAGTGAGGGCTCTGCTCTCCTCCTGCTGTGCAGATGGCTGCCTTCATGCTGCATCCTCACGTGGTGGAGGGTGGGAGAACATCCATCATGTCTTCTCATAATCTAACCACAAAGACTCCACTCTCATGAGCTATTGCTTCTCAAAGTTCTTACTTTCAAGCACCATCATGCTGGAGAGTAGGGCTTCAACCTATGAGTTTAGGAGAACTTATTAGATCCTGTCATGATGGCACAGTGGAAAATTCCACCCCTGGCTTTATGAGGCAGGTCAAAACCAAGATATAGGCACACAAAAGAATATTGTGTAAAATTGCCTTCAGGCTTTGTATTATGGAAGGCATATTGAAATGTAAATGAATGTCATGTTTATACTTGGATCCCATCCCCAAGATAGCTCACATTCAAATTTTGAAAAAGCCTAAAATTTAAAAGACGTCTTGTTATAAGTATGTTAGATCAAAGATATTCAACTTATAATATAAATGGCAAAATGATACATTTTCTAATTTGAATTAACTTCACTCCTCTTGTTCTTTATAAAGTATTAAATCTGTTAGAGACCCACATTTGGCAGCCCCTGTGGATCAACTCCTGCCAGTCTGTTTTACTGAAAGTTCCATGGTTTGAGTCTTAATTCTTTTGTCAAGGTAAAGTCTAGGTAAACTGGTGCACATCTGTAATGTCAGCACTTTGGGGGCGAATGCCAGCTGGGCAATGCTTCAAGACCCTAGGGGAAGGAGAGAAGAGGAATATAAGCTAAGCAATTTCTGTGGCTCTTTGCACTAAAAAATTTCTACCTATCCCAAATGCCTCTAAGATGCTAAAATTCATATATTAGTCATTTACTTTACACAACAATCACAGTAAATATTTAGGGAATTAGTAGCTAATGGAAATAATGTAATTAGTACTAAAAGAAATAAATAGTGTTAATTTCCTAGAAACTTGGCTACTATAGGAGTTAATACGACTTTCATAGAAGCAAAACATGTATTATAGAAATGTCAGATATGCTTATCAGCTTTCCTATATAGTAAAAAACGGTTACTGTTAAGGTTGTCATTATTAGTTACTCAGTGGAAAACCCTATCTTAAGAGTTTTATAACTTACTTGCTTATTTTAATTAAGATTTTTCTTAGTTTAGAAATGTATCTGTCATTATTTATTTATAACTATTCATTTAAACTTTTAATATGAAAATTGTCATTTTCAGATAAAAATGATTCAACAATCAATTCTTCACCTGAATTTTACAATGTCTCTATAAAAATTCAAGGTCCTATCAAGAAGCTAAGAGAACTTGAGTTTAGTGGACCTACTTAGAATAAGGCTGGTTTCCTCATACAAAATTACATAGAATATTTTTTAAAGTTCCTAACAAAACCTAGAAGGATTAAAAAGAAATGGTTGGTGAGCAGAGTACATGGTTGGGAAGCGTTGGAAGATGTGGAAAGACATCTAGCTTTTAATATGCATGCAATCCATATTTAGGATTTTTAAAACTTCAAAATATAACACTTGTTTGAAAGGCTGAAGGTTTTAGCTGTTAGCTCCAGCAGTTTATTTTAAATCCACTAATCTTTCTGGTTTGCATTCTTTAAAGACACTTCTAGGCTTTCCATTGTCATGTTTTTGTAAACACTGCATCTATTCTTCTGGGTAGGTACAAATGGCTGCTAACATGCAAAATAACAGAGGCTTCACCATAAAAAGCATCAAATTGGATTAGACAGCCAAGAAGGAGCACTTAGCGGGTGGAAGAAGCTTAAGGTCCTGTCATGGATTTGCCTGCCTCAGTTATGCAAATGAATTGGAAGGCATTAGACAACCTTTTAAATATAAGTAATTAACTACAGAAAATAAGGTCAGCAAAACCTTGAACTAGAGAGACAGGGTTTGAATGGAGCAGAGGTCATGGACCAGGAGCAACTCACAGACCAGCACAAAACAGGCCTGGGGTTGCATCTATATGTAAGGTCAGTGCAGATCACAGAGGTGGAGGCAGGACCTTCTCAGAATCAGTGTCTGGATTTGAAAATGGGCAATTAAAAGTATGCTTTTGTTTTGTTCTTGATCCCCACCTAGGGTCGCTGTCTTTTACTAGATATGGAAAATAAAAAGGGAAATAAAGACTTAGACAACAAAGGACAACTGTGTGTTGTTTTTAGAGAGTTGCTGTCCTGGGTGTGCATTGTAGTCTCCCCCAGGAATGTAATTTGAGATATGGAAAACCAGTCAATTACAACAATAGTCAGGTTCCTGTGCCTCAGCTGGAGGAAAGAAATACAGCTAAAAGCCACTGGAAAGCACTTTCCACTTCATTCCTCAGGATCTGGCTCAAAAGAGACAAAAGAAGTCAGTCTTTAAAGACTTCTATGCGAGAAGAGCAGCTAGATGCTGTCTGCATCCAAAGGATGGAAGAGAGATCAAAATAGCCAAGTTTATTTCATGAGCATTTCCAAAGGCACTTTTCTGGACAGCCAGTTTACCCACCTCTTGTGTCTGCAGTGAATCCTAAGGAAAAAGAAAAAGAATAAAGAAGAAAAAGAAAGAAAGGAATCTGGCAGAACATGAACCAGCCAGTGAAAAATTGGAAGCAAAACCTTCGACTCTTATCTTTTCCAAGGGGATAGAAATAAAAACTGTCGAGTCTGTTCTGTGAAGGAAAATACATCAGGGGCAGAGAATTTAAACTTTTATGAGTATGACCTGGGTGGCATGGTCAACATAAGGATTAATATAAATGTGATAGAGTGGTTTGAAATAGGGTCCTCTAAAACTGACACTATGGTATGTACACTACCAAATTCTAGCTCCACGATTTTATTGCTGTGTGATTTTAAGCTAGTTAGATAACTTCTCTGACTTGTGGTGCCATCTATAAAATGGAAGTTATAGTTGAAATGCATCATAATGTTATGATGATTAAATTAGTTATCAAATGTAAATATGTCTAAAATGGTGATAGAAGGGTTACATCTATATTATTTTATATGTTTTTATGCTATTATTACATATATATTAATATGATAGCAAAAAGTATCAGATTTTCCTATTTCCTAATTTGTATCTTTATTTCTCCTTCCTCATGTAACATAAATTACTAAATATCAGGGGAGTCCCATTTTATTATTCTCGGATTATTAGATGCTGTTTTTAATTGTAAAGTTATCTGAAGAAGTTTAGTGAAGAAGATAATGTCTGGCAGTCCGACCTCCCTTTCACTGAGTGACAGGCACCCCATATGGGGTTTCTCATCTTGGGTGGGATTGTGACCTGTGATTGTGATTGGGTCACTGCCAGGCTGGTCACAGACAGCTAAGCCCCATGTTTAGCAGCTCTGTCCTCAGGCCACAACCTTTTCTTCCTTGCTCTTGCTCATACCACCTAGAACAATGCTGTCATTCCTTTTCAGAGATGGGCAAACCTCTCTTCAATTCTGGACATTTTCTTACTATGCAAAGGATGTTTTAATCACAGTCGGCTGTACCAGTGCCATATATGCTATGGTGGGGTGTGTAGTTATAAAGAAATGGAGGCAAAATTTATTTGCAGAGTGCACAATAAAGATAGAGGATTTGGATGAAAAATAAATTATAAAATAAAAAGGTTAACATGAAGTACTTAGCAGGGAGATAATGTTTTGCATATAATATTTTTTCCTGAGAGTCTGTGAATAGGATAGTACTACTAGGACCAATGATAAATGATGAAAATGAGTTTTAAAGATATAAAACATCTAAGATCACAATCCTGTAAGAGGACAGTCAGAACTTGACCCTGGGACTCTTAAGCCACTGTGAGGGAAGAACCCCAGAGCTCTTTACTATACCATTCCATGAATATATACAAGAAATGAGCTGGTCAAGAATTGGAAACATGGTAGAATACCTGAGGGAGGGGACAGTCCTGGGGGAGGAGGGGAAGGAAAATAATACGGATGAATGGAAATGGTAGAATGAATAAGAGACTATTAAAGAAAAGACAGGTGGAGTGACAACATGGGAAGAACATGTAGCAAGACCTAAATATTTGTGCCAATCATCAGTATGTGACAGGTAAAGATGATTCTGTTTGACATCAGTGAACATGTTTTCTCCAGTCACATGCAAGTTCATGCACAGAATTATGTGCAGAAAAGCATATCCACTTATCACGTCAAATACACACTCATGGGCCTTACATGGGTATCTTCTATGTGCAGAGTGTGGGGGTTTGTGTTAGGATCACAAAAATAGCTTAGAACTCCAGATGGAAAGAAGAACTACATTTGTCACGCTACTGGAGATTGAACCCAAGACCTTTTTTCACTTTTTATATTAAGATGGTTTTGCTAAGTTGCCCAGGTAGGCTTTGGACTTGTTTCATAGCCTAGGCTACTTTGAACTTGTGTTCCTCCTGCCTCCGCCTCACACGTATTGAGATTTTAGGTGTGTATCACCACGGATGGCCAAGAATTGTTATCTCTAAAGAAACTAAGACAATGTAACTGTCAGGCAATAAAGTCACAGGGCAGTTCTTCATGGCTCAGTCCTTCAGTTACATCACTCTGTGGACAAATAGACTTGTTCATTTGTGGTTAGAAGACCAAGATTTAGGCAAATAGAAGGGAGGTTAGACAATAAAATGTGTTTAGGGCCGCCATCACAAACCTGTTCAGCTGGAACCGTTTAGGATACGTGTCTGATAAACTGGGGCTCATAGGTAGGAGCTGCCACCCTCCGTCTGTTCTCTCCCACTTTAAAATTTTTATTTCTGTGTTGCTATGAATCAAACCAAGGGCCTTGAACATGTTAAGCAAGTGCACTAACAGTGAAATACATTCCTCACCCTTATTTTCTCAATTGCTTCAGCCTTCTAAGATTAACATATGCATATCATTGCATTTTTATTCTTTGAATTGTATGATGAATTTTCATACATATAAAGTTATGAAGATCTTAAAGCAATGGTGTATTAGACATTTGGTTTTTAATGTGTGTTGCATTCTACCTTGATACAAGAATGAATATCCATAAAGAAGGTCCATGTGGTGTGCCTCAGGGGTGTGCTGTAAAAGATAATACTGGCCCATCAGTGCTTTTGTTAAAGCATCTCATCTTGATTATTTTTATTTGCAGGGACTCTTTTCTAAAAAATCATCTTTAACAGTACCAGAGTTCTTTTTTTTTAAAGCATCTGTTTGTGCTTTAAACAAGGTAGGACAGGAGTGGCAGTAAGGTGACTGGAAGAAAGAAAAGAAGATGTGAGAGTGAGTAAACACGAGGTGGTCTTATCTAGTCTCCACAAAGAAGGAACTTCAGTGTTTTGATGGCACACAGGGTCAGAAAGAACCCAGTTTCTCAAAACAACTAAAAATGTATTAATTTACGCCCAAACCATATTTATTTTTCAGTCTCTAGCTTTAACTAGACTTCACAGTGCCCTTCTAGAATTTTGGCATTTTGCCTATCAGTAAATTATGAAAAAGCAATAGGATGGCAGGCTGCTATGTCCTCAAACTATCTGTGGGGTTCCTGGGTCCTGCATTTACAGGAACAGATGACTGCTGGGGCACTTCCACCAAGTGACCTACCATTGAACTTGTCCTCATTCTGCAAATCTGCAGCTCTGAGAAATGCATCCTTGGATGCCCACAAGTGTCTGAGTATAGTATAACATGTCAGGGTAGAGGAAAGAAACCTTTGCTGAATTCATGGTTTATGGGCTATGTTAGCAAAATTTTTCTCTCGGGCAACCAGCTAATTGACATGTTTCTTCCTATAAAGAAATTCAAAAGAAAAGCTCTCATCATTTTGCACCAGGAGAACTGGCAGTGTATGTAACCTGGGGCAAATATAAGAAACTGGCGAACACTGACAAAACAATGATTATGAGGATAGAATAGTAGTTCCGGGTAGAACTCTTTTATTCTGAAATAATGTTTGAGAGATTCATTTGTCTTCTCACTCATAGACTGATTTACTTTTATCTATTAAAAACACTAGCTTAGTTAGCATCCACCATGTGCTCGGCACTCCTCCAAGTGATTGAATATCAGCTGATTTTTATTCTCATAACAAACTTCTGAAACAGGTCCATTATCTGCATTTTACAGATGAAAAAACTGAGGCACATAGCATGAATATCCTACACAGGAATTATGAGTTTTAAAAATTTTTTATTATTTTATTTATTTTTGGAGAGAGACACAGACAGAGAGGGAGAAGGAGACAGATAGAGATGGGTGCGCCAGCAGTCTCTCAGCTGCTGTGAACGAAATTCAGATGCATGCACCCCCTTGTAGGCAAGTGCAGCATTGTGCCCTTGTGTCACTTTGCATCTGGCTAAACATGGGACCTGGAGATTGGAACTGGGTTCTTAGGCTTAGCAGGCAGGCACCTTAACTGCTAAGCCATCTCTCCAGCCCGGTTTTTGTTTTTTAATGCAAGACAACAAGAGCGAGCAAGCAAGAGAATTGGCACACCAGGGCCTCCAGCCACTGTAATGGAACACCAGATACATGTGCCACCTTGTGCACATGTGCAACATTGCGCACTATGTCAACCTTGTATGTCTGGCTTATTTGGAACCTGGAGAGTTGAACATGTGTCCTTGAGCTTCACAGGCAAGCTCCTTAACTGCTAAGCCATACCTCCAGCCTCCTTAAAAGTTTTAAGGTAATACAATTGGGATAGAAATTACTCTTAAAAACTGAAATTGATCATATACTAATAAATATTTAGGTACATATTTTTAAGTTTATATTTTATTTGTTTATTTGAGAGAGAGAGAGAGAGAGAGAGAGAGAGAAAATGGGTATGTTAGGGCCTCTAGCCACTGCAAACAAACTCCAGACCCATAGATCACTTTGTGCTTCTGGCTTACATAGGGGCCGGGGAATCAAACTGGGTCCTTAGGTTTCACAGGCAAGTACCTTAACAGGTCAGCCATTTCTCCAACCTCCATATTTTTAGGTTTAAATGAAATTCTGTCTATAGAAAAGCAAACCTAATATTATATACTTAAGTTTAAATGGACACCAAGTTCCATCATGTAGAAAATCTGTTACACACCATCTATGGTGAAGTCTCAAAAATCTGAGACCTCAAGCATGAGAAGAAAATCTAGATTTTAGTGCTGTGCATTGGCATCCTTGGTCCCCAAATGAGATAATGTACTAAGCAAGAGAGTCAGAATTAATAACCTGATGAGTTTAAAATAAAGCATCCAAAAATTATAGTTTAGAAGAAAGAACTTTTCTCATGACTTCAACTTTTCTTAATAAAAAATATGCTAAGAGATACAAGTTCATGCAAAGAGTCCTTTCTACATGGCAAGATAATAGCTATGCTTTAGTGGGACATTACCCATTTTTGTCATAAAATGATAGTTTTGATAATGGATTTTTGAAGAGCCTGATAAATCCAGTACCTTTATTTACCAAAAAAATAAATAAATAAAATGTTTTGAATAGCCCACAGAATAGTGCAGTTGCAAAGGTTTGGATGCTGTGGGAGCTGGAGCAAGAAATGAACTACAGAAGCATTTAGTGCTAATGGGTCCGAGGTTGTGGTGAAGCAGTGTGCTGAAGTAATTCCGATTAGGCTCGGTCAGTCAAGCTGCATAATCGCATTCGTCCGTCCTCCATTCAATCCACACCGTTCCAAGCACAGCCACTGCTCTTAGCACCATCTGAAGTCGTCCTCACGCTGCTCTTTAAATACAACATCCTTTCAAGTTGGCATGTGAGCCTTTTAAAAATACCTGTGCCAATTGCTAACAAGCAAAGTAAAGATTATGTTAACTTCTTCATAGAAAAACACAGGCAAATTCTATTTTCCAATGCAAACATTTATTTTTATTTACTGCAAAAGAATGGATTAGAAGATAGGAAAATGGGCACTGATTCTAAGTGACCCTCTCTGGCCTGTTATCAGCAGGGTATGCTGCATCAGTGACCAGACAGCTGGGGGCTCCCTCTATTCTACCAGTAACAACACAAACACAGAGCAGCAGAGACATAACAAAAAGAAAATAACTTTAATACCTGCCATTTGCTTTATCTTTCAGAAGATGAAGGAATAAATCAAAAAATTATTTTCTATTTTCAATTTTTCAATAGTATACTTCCAACCTAATTAGGCCATTGTAAGCAGAGAACCAGATATTCAGTGGGAGAGCAGTCTGGAGTCAGATATTAGATCTACTTTGGGGTTTGGAAGTTCTGGGGCCGTAGCTGGAGGTGATCCCTCTTACAGTGTGCTTTGAACTAGATTAGGTTACAGGTTGATTGTGCTTTTGTGAACAAAAGGCACTACTCTAGATAGGTTTCAAGGAATACTGAAAAGAATTTCAAAGAAACTTATCTACCCATCGTCCAGGACAGTCACTATAATAACACGGAACAGATTTTTAGATTTTTCTTAGGAACTGAATAACTGTCATTGAAAATACAGGAAATGGGTACCTCAAGCTTGAACCATAGCTGCTGAAAGACTTATAAATCTGTGTCTCTTGAAGTTTTTCTAGAGAACCCTAAAGCTTACAAAGTGCTATCAGTTCAAACAAAGCAGGTGGCTCTAGGTTTTGTGGCACCCCCACCACTGAGGTCCCACCATACTTATTACATTATAGGATGCCTTCCATTATTCTTTAGGTCTTCTCAGCATGAAATAGAATCCTAATGCATGTAGCACCCTAATAAAAACACCAGCTCACAAAATTATTAGTTAGCAACATTCAAAAATTCTTATGGCTGGGATAGGTAAGTACTAAGGACAGTGGTGAAGCCAAAAGCGAAACCAAAGGGGAATGAAACTGACTAGTACTTAGGCTAAGAAAATAAACTTTTTTTTTTTTTTGGTTTTTCAAGGTAGGGTCTCACTCTGGTCCAGGCTGACTTGGAATTCACTATGTAGTCTCAGGGTAGCCTTGAACTCATGGTCATCTTCCTACTGCTACCTCCCAAATGCTGGGATTAAAGGCGTGTATCACCACGCCCGGCCATAATAAACAGTTTTAATATGTATTTTTGTGAAGACCTCACATTAAATTATTGAAGCAAAAAGAATTTCTAGGTTACCATGAAAGCAAAGTCAAAAATGACTATTGTCAAAAAAAAACAAAAAAAGACTATTGTCTGAATAGCAGGTGCTCCATGTGTGCAGTATAGATTCTGACATTGCAATAAAGAATCCTCTAGCAAGTTAGCCCTGAGTCCTGAACAGAAATAAGGTTTAAATAACCAGATAGCACTGCTAAAAGGTTCTTTTAAGCTAATTTTATTTTAGGGAAAAAGAGAAACTATGTAACAGACTTTCATTTTCCCTTCTTCAGGTGAAAATATGGTAGTTCTTAAAACAATATTGCTGAACATGACCTACTGTGTATTTTGTTAATTTTTTTTTTTATCAACTAAACAATTCTTTCTTGCTTCTAAATAGATAAGAGGAAATGCTTAACCCTATTGTACTGCCACAAAGCCCAGAGGATCACCCTGGGAGGCCTGAGCAGCTTTGGATTGGCTGTCAGGGAGGGACTTTAACTAATTTTACTGCACATGGCCAGCCACACAGGGTTCAGTCGCCAGGGCTTTTATCTGCAGCCGTGTGCTTACATGGACACTTTGCTTGAGGTTTTCCTTTTGCCACTGGGCGGAAGGGGAAGCAGTGGGATAGCTTCATCTGTAAGGTAATGTCTGGGCTTGTTTATCTGCAGAGGAAAGAAATGTTCACAGCCATGTTTACTGGGACTGATTGATTTTTGTTCCTCTTCTCAGATGTCAATCTAATGATTTGTTTAAAGCTGAAGTCAAAATTATCACTGTGTTCTAACCACAAGGATGTGTCTGAAGTTGTATGTCCTCTGTTCTTTGATTTTAATTTATTTAATGTGATTGGAGTTTGTCGCCAAAAATTGACTTGTTCTCATTCCTTGTTTGACACTTGGAAGGGAGACTTTGAAGTATCAATGGCAGAAGGATTTGATTTGAGTATTTTTAGCAGCAATTTGTGAACACATTTTAAAGAAAATGCTAGTAGATTTATATTTGCTATTGGGGTTAATAAACAGGCTGTGTTCACCATAAAATTTTATATATATTTTGCCATTTTTTGTTTAGGTATTTTTAATAGTCCCAAGGACCATTTTTATATTACCTCCAAAACATTTCCTTATAAGGGTGTACTCTCCATTATTTTCTGCATTCCTGACATTTTAACTAATATTTTCATATAATACCTTCTGTATACAAAGGGTAGCATAAAACTTGTGCATGTGCTTTTATGATTAAAAATAAGTTCTATTGTTATTTTCTCTGCACTAAGTTGAGAGTTTCCCTTAAATTTTCTGTATTTCAGAGAGGTCAGTAGGCAAGAGATTGAAAAAGCTGGATTAGGGACACATTTTAAAGAATACTTTAAGTGGTTTTATTAGCTTCAGCCATGAAGTATCCTCAAAGACTGTTTATAAGATTATATTCAGTGTCTCTCAGATTTTTTAACTTTGTGAAATAAAACATGGGGGTTGGGATGTATTTTAGTGATAGATCACTTGTCTAGTATATTCAAGGTCCTGGGTTTGATCCCCAGAGTGTTTACAAAAAATATTGAAAAAGAAATTGGGTATGATTATACTAATGAAACAAAGCTACTGTATTATAAGCCAAAATTCTGCATCTTTAGAATCACCTGTGAAAATATTTATTGCATCCAGATATGAAGCAAATATATTAAAAGATATTACTATTTTTCCCTAGGTGATTTTTCAATGGACAGCAACATAATACATAATTAGAATAAAACAATAAATAATAATATCACAGGAGAGTCACTATAAAAATGTTTGTAGTACTTTACCATTTGTGCTATCTAGTTTGGTTCTCTTAATCCCCCTCTGTGTGTGGGAGAACTGGTCTCAGCCACATCTTAGAGAAGATAAGATTTAAAGAGCCTTAGTGGTGTGTCCTGTGCTCTCCAGCTAGGACCATGCAGATCTGAATTCCCACCCAGGCATTCAGACCAGTGCCCGGCCCAAAACCCTGTGTTGGCTCCATGTGCTTGATGTTTGCTTTAATGATCAGACTGTTTGGACTAAGCCTTTTAATAGAAAGGCTCTGGCAACAGCTGGTGTTAGGTAGATTTAAAATAAAACCAAGCCTGTTTGGCTGGAAAGTGAGAAACCATGAGAGAGAGGAGGGGGGAAAGATAGTCAAAATACCTGCATGTCAGTAAGAGAAGAGAAGTGTGAGTTATGGGCAACATAATGTGTGAGGTCCATACTTCTGTTTTCTCTGCTCCTTCAAAATGAGCCCCAGTCCCTTTTGTGCCACTTTTTTTTGTCCCTGGTTTCTTTTGAGAAATTCTCTATGCTTTGTCACACAGGCCACTGTTAGTTACAAATGAGCATCTACGGAACTTTCCACAGATTTCATATTCACATTTTATTTCCATAAAAATAAATCACCTCTATAAATCTCCCTCGATAATATACAGCCTAGGATACAGGATTACTTGAATTGTATAAAGTATTTATTAGGGCTGAATAGATGGCCCAGCCATTTAAAGACACTTGGTTGTAAAGCCTGCTGGTCTGTGTTCAATTCCCCACTCACCCATTCATCCACATAAAGCCAGGTAGGCATTCATTTATAGTGGTAAGAGACCCTGGAGTGCACGCATGCATGCACACACACACACACACACACACACACACGAGCAAATAAGTAATTTTTTAAAGAACAAGAATAATATTTGTTTCTGTTACTGAGTAATACTCACTTTTCAGGCTTCTATTTGTTCTGATTTTTCTATTTTGATATATTTTATTTTTATTTATTTATTTGAGAGAGAAGCAAAGGGGGGGGGAAGGCAGAGAGAGAAAATGGGAATGACAGGGCTTCCAGCCACTGCAAATGAATGCCAGACATACGTGCCACCTTGTGCATCTTTCTTTTGGGGGTACTAGGGAATCGAACCTGGGTCCTTAGGCTTCACAGGAAAGCATTTTAACTGCTAAGCCATCTCTCCAGCCTCTGATTTTTCTTTTTTAAAAAACATTTTTTCTGGGCTTGGTCGTGCACTCCTTAATCCCAGTACTCAGGAGGCAGAGGTAGGAGGATCGCCAAGAGTTCAAGGCCAGCCTGAGAATACATAGTGAATTCCAGGTCCTCCTGAGCTAGTGAGACCCTGCCTTGAAAAACAAAAAACAAACAAACAAAAAAACACTTTATTTATTTATTTATTTATTTATTTATTTATTTATTTATGACAGACAAACAGACAGACAGAGTAAATGTGGGCCTACCAAGTCCTCCTGTAACTGCAAACGAACTTCAAATGCAGGTGCTACTTTGTACATCTGGCTTTTTATGGGTACGGGTGAAGAATCAAACCCAGGCTGCCTGGATTTGCAAGCAGGTATCTTTAACTGCTGAGCCATCCTCAGCCCTATGAATTTTCTTATACTGCAGACTTCCTCAGAGTTTAGTTGTCACCACACTTCTCTGATTTTCTAGGTTGTGCTTTGGTTTTCATGGTTTCTTCTCATTTTTCTCTGAAAATCTCTGTATGGATACTATATTGTGTCCTGATTAACTTGAAAGTCATCTGAAAACCAAAATGCTTTTCAAGCTTTGGCTCTAGCTGAACTATTTGCTCCCATGTCATTCATCTGAATAAGGCTGCAGGAATACTCTTGCCTTGTTTATTCAAAATGTCCTGATTAATAGGAAGTCCTCATTCACTCTTGTTATCTTTGGCCTCAACATAAACCTTTCAAGCCAGTTCTGTAAATCCTGTTATGTATGATTTTTAACACCCCCCAAATGGAATACTTATTAAGTGTATCAATTTACTTATGTGTCTCATTGGATATAATTTTATGTGTGTAGATTTTATGTGCATGTGTTTATTTTTAAATTAACAGCTGCTCATGACTATGGAAGGTTATAACAATAATTTAGAATGACCATTTCTGAGTGATGATTTAGAAAATTCTAATGGTCAACTAAAGCCAGGCATGGTGGTACACACTTGAGAGACCAAGCAAGAGGTTTGTCGTGGGTTCAAGGGTGACCTGGGTTACATAGTGAGTTCCAGGCCATCCTAGACTAGGGAACTAGACCCTTTCTCAAAAAAGAAAAACTATGAAATTGTATTGAGATGCCTCCTTATCACTGCTCAAAATTTGGAAAAGAGATAATTCATTAAAAGTAAGAATTTATTGGTAAAGGTCATAAATAAATTGGAAGTTCTGAATCTTAATTATTTTGAAAAGCTGAGAGCCAGGTCAAGAATGAGGGCACTTCCACCTGCCTAGAAAGGTACCATGGGAACAAGGGAATTCTCTGGTTACACATTCCTCCTTCTCTGATAGTTCTGAGGTTACCAAGGGTTTTTTCTCATAGGTTAGTGGAAAAGACTAAGGCATGTTCTTCTTTTTCCAGAATCTGCTCTTTGGAAGTAGTGCTTTGCCCCCAGCCTCCTGGGGAGGAAGGAATTCTGCTTGTCTGTAGCCAGCTCTTCTGCATGGGGAGGAGAGGGTCTATTCTTATCCCTGTGGATAATCAGGGTCTCAAGGCTCAATTTCTCCAGGAATATGACATATTATTTAGCTGGCTCTAACTAAGGCTAATAAAAAAAGTACTAGGACTTGTGCTGGGGAGATTGCTTAGAAATCCCACCTTTAGCCAGAATCAGTGACACAAGGGTGTAATGTTGCACATGCCCACAAGGGGGTGCATGCATCTAGAGTTCATTCACAGCGGCTGAGGGGCTGCTGGCATGCCCATTCTCTATCTGTCTCCCTCTCCCTCTCTATCTCTCTTTGTGTCTCTCTCCAAAAAAAAAATAATAATAAAAAAAATAAAATAAAATAAAAACAACTTAAAAGGTGAAAGATGTGTTGTGCACAGTGTTTGTGTCTGCCATCCTCAGCATGTTTCATAGACATTCTAGACAGCTGATTCAGAAGGAAGGGTCTTGGGTGCTTCTGATGTCATGCTCAAATACTAACAATGCTAGGGATGGCAACAAGAAAATACAATAATAATAATAAAATAGAAGTAGAAATGGAAATTAGTTGCTTGCTTCCATTGTAATGATTTTCAAAGTGAAGGAACAGAATAAGAAATATATTAACAAAAACTCTGTTTCTCTGAAAATGTAAACTTCATTCACATTCCAATCTGTGCAATTTTTTAAGCCCAGCAATCCAAGGTCACAGGTCATTTGTATTAGCATAGATCTTACTTTGTTAATCTACCTTTGACTAAGCCCTTAAATTCTTTATCATGATAGTGGCCTTCCAATGACAATAAAACCAAGCTTACATAACACCAGCAACGTTTATATAGCACTTAGACAACTCCTACATGAATTGTCCCCAGAGACATTACGGTATAGGTCAGGCTTGTTAACCCCACTTTGTACACAGAGAAGAAGCAATTTCCCTAATGTTGCCTAGTAAGCTATTAAATTCATAATTTGACTGCTTTATTTTAAAATAATGGCCTAGTAGGACAACATTACATTACAGATGACCTCCTTTAAATGGGTGACTTCATATTTGGACTAGAGTTAGTGGTCCAGAACTAATGATATTACAGATTTTTCTACGACCAAGATTTGCAAACTTAAATTCTGAACTTTTCTCAGAGAATTGAATGACCTGAGACTCCCAAGTCCACTTTGATATTGACCAGTACTGGGCTACTGTACTCTGAAAATACTCTGGAAATGTCCATGAGGCTTGGCTTAACTGTGATTGGGGGCCTATGAAGCCATAGTTGATATCCTGATGGAATTTGTTTCTTCATGTTTAGAGAGTCCATTTGGATGAAAAGAATCAATATAAATAAAATTGCAAGTAAGTACTTGCATAGATCAGTAAGAAGTAGAAGCAGATTCTCAGTGGGGGGTTCTGGGTGCTAACCATCATCAGGGAAACACAGTCTAAAAACACCAGAGGAACTACATCAGTCAAACTTGAACCCCACTTTCCTTTGTTTCTTTTGTACTTCTTTCATTTTCTTTCTGGAGCAGTATTATGAAAAGATCTCAAATTCAGTTCAGTGAGCATGTCAAATATTCAGCAAGTTGTACAGAAATTTAAAAATGAGGAGACTACTTACAAGTTCATGTCAGTAGTGAAAGAGGACTTGAAAACTGGAACATCTGAAAAGAATTTGGAACTAAAAGTAACTTTCTGTTTTTGTAAAGAAGGAAAGGACTGGTCTTTGTCTAAATGCTGGAAAGTTTTTCAAAACTTCTTCTCATTTTGGCTTTAAAATAAGATATGCTGGGCTGGAAAGATGGCTTAGTGGTTAAGGCGCCTGCTGGCGAAGCCTAAGAACGCTTGTTCAGATCTCCAGGTTCCATGTTTAGCCAGATGCAAAAGGGATGCAAGCATGCAATGCTGAACTTGCCCACAAGGGGGCGCACGTGTCTGGAGTTCATTCACAGCGGCTGAGAAGCCCTAGTGCACCCATTCCTCTCTCTCTCTCTCTCTCTCTCTCAAAAAAAAAAAAAAAAAAAAAAACAAGATATGCTGGGACTGGAGAGATGGTTCAGTGGATTAGAGTGCTTCCCATGCAAGCATATCCCCAGACCACCAAAGTTCAATTGTTCAGCACCCACATAAAGACCTAGGCATGCCCAAGCACATCATGACCCCAGACCTGGGGAGCAGAAACCATAGAATTACTGGGGTTCATGGGGTGAGGGTGGAATGGCAAACTCTGGAATCAGTGATATGGGTGAGTGATGGAGGGGTCACCCAATGTTCTCTGGCCTCTGTGTACACAGGGTGAGCACATCAGATACACACACCACACATACTGCACACACATGAACAAAAAAATTAAAAATTGAAAATAAATGAGTTTTTTTACTGTTAGTAACAATAAAAAAATTAAAATTATACTTTCAATTAAAATTTTATCTCCCTTCCTTACCAATGGGTTGATTAATTCTCCTTTAATGTGGTTCCTAAATCTGCTTTATTTTTTGTCCCTGCCTTTAAAATCGGTTTTACAACTGTACTAATGCAAATAATAAATATATCAGATAGAATATGAACCACAGTTTTGAATCACATAGACAATTTAATTGGGCATTTAAATGTTTGTTTTAAAGAAGAATTCTGCACTTCAAAATTTTAAAACTTTTAATCCAATTATGTTAAAAATTTATTGGGCTAAATATAAATAGATTGAACAATAAATTTTCTAGGATTTAAGCCAAATCATATTAGACTTTAAAACTAAGACTTTCCTGAGGCTAAGCCTCAGGAAGTAGTGATCGTGGGGGCCTCTTCACATGTAGACTGTAGACCCCATGATCCATACAGTGAAGGGAGTTTTGGTAGTTTAGGATAAAATGTGGTTAAAGTATTCTTGCAAACATTCCCCTGGCTATATGCATCATATGCTTAAAATAATCACTGCAGATTGACTTGTCTGCACTGAGTAAGAGAAAACTGGGGAAAGGGTATATTCTTCAAATTATATGGGTCAAGTCTATACAATTTTTCTGAACTTTGGTAGGTGGTCTGGAAGTTGCTGTGCAGTTTAGGAGTCAGACAGGCCCACTGTACGTTTAAAGCTTGATATTTCCTATTTCTGCTTTTATCCCAAGTTTGAAATGCACAGTCTGTCACTACTCACTGAACATTTGAGATCTGCATAAATTAATGACCATGTGGTCATCCTGATGACAGTAGCTCTGCCTTCTCTGTAGTTTCCTAATTTATCTGAGGTCAGCTGAGAATATTAAAAGGAAAGTTCCAGTAATATGCAATTCGTAAGTTTTATTGATTTATTTCTAATTTTCTGTATATATGTATGTATGTATGTATGTATGTATGTATGTATGTATGTATTTGCATGTATGCAGTCATGTAGGGGGGCATGCCAAGGTCTGCATCTGGCTTTTTGTGACTACTGGAGAATTGAACCTGAACTGGCAGGTTTTACAAGCAAGTTTTTAACCACTGAGAAACCTCCCCAGCTCCTCATAAGCTTGAAATAATGTTTATTGAAATGACATATTGCTTTGACTGTGTCTGATTTTTATAAGAGGTGAGTGTGATAAGAATAAATATAGTATACTTAACTCTTCATATTCTTGGGCTCTGAATCCTTAAAACCAACCAACTGTGAATGGAAAATGTTCTGAAAAATTGGCTTGTCTACTGAGCATGCTCAACCTGCTAGTCTTGTCATCTTCCCAAGACAGTGCAGTATAAACACTATTATTTATTTATTTATAGAATTTCCATGATGTTAGGTATTACAAGTAATGTAGAGCTGATTTAAAGCATACAAGATGTGGTAGGTTCTGGGCAAATACTGGGCCATTTTATATAAGGACTTGAGCATCTTTGATTTTGGTACTCACAGAGAGATCTGGAACAAATCCCCTCAAATACAGAGGGACCATAAATTCCTGGGGATTGGTACCATTCAAGGTTACAGGCATCCATCATATCTTCTATGGTAAAGGAGTAATTATTATACACCTAAAGATTGGAATTTTCTCCCTACCTTACCTATCTTAGCATCTAGTCAGTGTGATTTTTCCCATCTAACAAAATATACTAGGTTAATAATCATATTCTGAATGTGTATGTGTTTGGTTAATTTTTAGTCAAGTTTCTTAAATATTAACCAAATTGTTCAATAATTAGTTAAGTTTCCCCTTGTCACCTTCTGTGAGAACAAAGGATGCCTAAGGAATTATATTTTGTGAAGTTTAATATACTTTATTTCTTTTAATACACACTTCTATTGTTTTTTCAAATATCAGCAACTTAATTACCAGGCTTGCAAATTCAGATGACTCACTTTTAATCAAATTCAGTTTTGCTAGTAGATTATGTCACAGGACCTTAAGAGGCTACTTTTTTTTTATTTTTTTTATTTTTTTGGTGTTTCGAGGTAGGGTCTCACTCTGGTCCAGGCTGACTTGGAATTCACTCTGTAGTCTCAGGGTGGCCTCGAACTCTCGGCGATCCTCCTACCTCTGCCTCCCGAGTGCTGGGATTAAAGGCGTGTGCCACCACGACCGGCTAAGAGGCTACATTTTGATCAACACCAAAGAATTAACAGTTGGAAGTCTGGTTATAATTTCTTATTTGATCATGATAATGAATTGATATGTTAAGTACTGCCTTTCATCTGAAAGCTTCAAAGTGCTTCACCTGTTTTGAAAACCATAGGAACTCCCTCGTGATTCTCACCTTCCTTTTCAGTAGGTAATTTTAAGTCTTTAGAGCAACAACATCGGTATTCTCTCTGATTAAGTCTTTTCCCAACTCCATAGTGTCAGTAACCTCCCATGGCCTGTAAAATAAATGCTCAAAGACCTATAGGATTCTGAGCGGCTAGGCCTCTGGCTGATTCTCCAACCTGGTTCAACCATTCCCCCCAGCCTCCTTGCCCCAACCCTAGAGTTTTCCTATGGAAAGACAGGCCTTGACTAAGCCAGTTCCCATCTCCCCACACTCTAAGAGAACTACATGCCTCTGCCCCATCAGCACTGGTAATTTTGTTCATTTCTGTGATGATTTGATCAATAGCTGATTCTTTTTTAAAAAATATTTTATTTATTTATTTGAGAGAGAGAGAGAGATACAGAAATAGGCAAGTAGAGAGAGAGAGAGAATAGGCACACCAGGGCCTCCAGCCAGTGCAAACAAACTCCAGATGCGTGTGCCCCTTATCCATCTGGCTTACATGGGTCCTGGAGAATCGAGCCTTGAACCGGGGTCCTTAGGCTTCACAGGCAAGCGCTTAACCACTAAGCCATCTCTCCAGCCCAGTAGCTGATTCTTGCACTAAACATAAGCTTCATGAGGACAGGTTTGCAGATGTAGTGCCTGCTATCACCATTGCATTTCTGGAGCCCAGTATCCAGCTTGACAAATAAGAGATATTTAATGTCCATCAGTGTGTTCAAAGGCAGAAGAAGCGGTCACTTCAGGAAGGGGCACTTTTCTGTTCTCCTCACAGTGTCTCCTCAGTCCCTGCAACAGTGCCTCCTGGGCCGTAGTAGTTGCTTATTAGCTATTTTTTAAAGTTAGTGTTTTCCTGATTTTTCAAGGACATAAAAGTATTGATAGAGGAGTTTAGAGTGTAAGTAGGACATTTTCCAGCAGCAATCACATTATTTCCACATCAAATAACAGAGTTAAGAGTCCATAACTATGTTTTTTTAAATCTTTAAAAAAATTTTATTTATTTATTTTCAAGTGGGGCTGGGAGAGAGAGAATTGGTTTGCTAGGGCCTCTCAGCCACTGCAAACAAACTTCAATGCATGCACCATTTTGTGCATCTGGCTTTATGGGGGTCCTGGGGGATTGAACTCAGGTTGTTAGGTTTTGCAGGCAAGTGCCTTAACCATTGAGCAGTCTCTCCAGTGAGACAGTACATCCTCCTATGAGCCCACAAACACTCCACCATGTATTATTTACTGAGAAACATTCCAGTAACATAAATAACAATGTGATTGATTGCCTTGGCACTAACAACAATTTGCTCACTATTGGTTATTTGCATTAGCTTTTAAGGTAGCAAAGGATACCATCTATGGATGCTCAGTATTCACCTTGTTTAATTTTAATTATCAAGGGTGGGGATTACTGGGGTTCTTTTCCTGAAAGGCAAAGCATGGCACACATTGATTCCCCTGGAGTTCTTCTCAGGATGGGTCCTTGCATGCTTCCATCTTTAATTTTTTTTTCTTAATGAGGGAATTGAACCCAGGGCCTTGAACCTGCAAAGCAAGTGGTCTATCCTTCAGCTAAAACCCCTATCCCTTTAAAAATTTTTATTTTGGGACAGAGTCTCATTAAGTTGTCCAGGCTGGCCTTGAACTTCTAATTGTACTTTAGTAGCTGTGATTTTAAGTGTGTGTTACCACAACTCATCCATTCTTATTTTTAAAAGGCATATATCAGGCTGGAGAGATAGCTTAGTGGTTAAGGTGCTTGCCTGCACAGCCAAAGGACCCAAGTTCAATTTCCAGGACCCACATAAGCCAGATGTACAAGGTGATGCATGTGTCTGGAATTTCTTTGCAAAAGCTAGAGGCCCTGGCATGCCCATTCTCTCTTTTTCCCTCTCTCTCTATCTCCCCCTCCCATCTCTTTCTCTCAAATAAATAAAAGGCATATATCATGGAGCTGGTCACAAATTTAGTAGTCTTGTAAGAGTAAAATGAAACAGATGGTGTACTTGGGGCCAGAAGTCGGGCAGAGAAGTGTCTCCAGAAGCCTGGTCACTCTCTGGGTGAACTATTAGCTAGTAATGCTTTTGTATTTCAGTTTATAGTTTGTAGTTTGGCTGTATTGGCATGCCAAACTGACTCAGGCTGTTAGATGGCAAGCTCACCCCAGAGAAACCACAGATAATGTTTTTATTTTATTTATTTATTTGAGAGAGAGAGGAAGAGAAAGAGGCAGACACACAGTGAGAATGGATGTGCCAGGGCCTCCAGTCATTGCGAGCCAACCCCAGACGCATGTGCCTCCTTGTGCATCTAGCTCACACGGGTCCTGAGGAATTGAACCTGGGTCCTTTGGCTTCGCAGGCAAGCACCTTAGCTAAGCCTTAGCTAAGCCATCTCTCCATTCCCCCCCCTTTTTGATAGAGGGTCTCATTTTAGTCCAGGCTGACCTGGAACTCACCCTGGCCTTGAACTCACAGCAATCCTGCTATCTCTGCCCCCAAGTGCTGAGATTAAAGGCATGCACCACCATGCCCAGCTCCAAAGGTGATTTATAAAAGGCAGTTTTTCTTTTTCTCTGCAGTTAATAAGTATGAATGGACCCAAATTCAATCCAAGGAACATGTCAAAAACAAGAAATTAAAAAAAGAACAAATTGGAAGTTAGCCAGTGATTTTGCTGCTGAACTTTTGTCAAAGCCAAACATTTTTTTAATTGTTCTACCAGTATAGTGATAAAAGAATTAGACTGTTTTGCATGTGACATAAGTACATAAGAGTACAGGTATTAACACATGTTATATGTAATAGTTTTCAGAGTAGATGTTATAAAAAGCACTTCTCAGGTATATTTATAACAGAAAATTATTGTTACAAGTGAAAATGGAATTGGTTTGCACTTTACTGGTAAAAGGCTCAATGTTTCAATGTCATACTAGTATCTGAGAATGGCTTTTAGAAATCAGACTCTTACTTCTTTAACTGTCTTTACAATTGTGCCATAAAGTATGATACTCTTACCTAATGTGTTTCCAACAACAGAATTTCAGTCATATTGAATGTAATGGGTCCTCATTTTAAAACCAAACAAAAAATACGGGGGAAAAGTGTGCCAATCAATAACTGTTCACTTTAGGGCAGTTGAACTGCCCTGTTTTGTTTTTGTAGGAGAGGCTAAGGCCAGTATTTACTATTCTGAATTATTGATTTTTTTTTGTTCTATACCATTGAATTACTTTTATTATAATTGGTTTATTATGTGTGCAATGGCTTTTGGGTTTCTTGACATTTTTTTAGCCAGATGCCATTCATCTTTTCTGAAAGCTACTTTAAAAATGCATCAAATTTCTTCTTGACCTTTTGACTTAAGATTGGTTTTATTTAATAGGATAAGTTGATTGAATTTTGGTGAAAAAAAATTAAATTGTTATGTGGTTATTGGTAAAAATAGTCCTTAGCAATGATGAATTACCCTAGTCAGTTGACCAAAATGCATTTCCAAGTGATGAAAGCCATTGAGGCAGTTGTCCCATCAAGAGTAATGAATGTAACAAAAATTCATTTCCTAGAAATGTTGGGCATAATTGCTGACATAATAATGCAATTAATACGCAGTCTTTTGGTAGTTCTTGCCTGAGGGTTTAAATGACCACACGGAGATTTGAAACGTGGCAATTTTTTATTGGTTGTACACATACAGTAGGGCGAAATAATTTCCTCATGTGATATGATGGAACCATAAAACTGCGTAAGGGTTCTTTTTAGAACACTTTTTTCCCTGAACTGAATTATATTTAAAAAAGAAAGCCGGGCATGGTGGCGCACGCCTTTAATCCCAGCACTTGGTAGGCAGAGGTAGGAGGATAGCCGTGAGTTCAAGGTCACCCTGAGATTGCATAGTTAATTCCAGGTCAGCCTGGGCCAGAGTGAGACCTTACCTCGAAAAAACAAAACAAAACAAACAAACAAAAAAAGGAATTAATACGTATCAAAAAGTACCTATTCCTTTCTTACCTATTTAAAATTTGTATTCTAAGGCATCTTCTTCCATACCCTGCCCAGCAACATATTCATACGAATGCCTTTTGGAAAATATTATTAATAAAGAGTACACTTGGCAGGGAAGCTTAGAAAGGCAGTGCCATAGGAGATATGGAGGCTCAGAACCCCAGATCCCTGGAGGAAGTGGGGACGTGAGAGCTCTAGCTCCAGGCAGAGACCTTCCCACCAACAGACAACCATGTAGCTGCCCCATTGACTTGGGCCTAACCTTCCCCCTTCTCAACCTTATTTCTTGGCTCATGCCTGTCTCTATCTCACTATATTCTGGAAGTTTCCTCTTATATTGTCCCAGCTCCCTATTAAAACCTTTTTTTTTTTTTATAAATAGCCTTCATTATGTTGAGACATGTTCCTTCTATTCACAGTTTCTGTAATTAAGGCTATTTAAGACAAACCTACAGTCAGCATAATAAATACTAGATGGGGAAAAACTTGAAGCTTTTGCACTAAAATTAGCAACAAGACAAGGGTGTCCACTGTCTCCACTTTTATTTAATATAGTACTGGAAATCTTATCTATAGCAATAAGGCAAGAGACACACATAAAATGGATACAAATTGGAAAGGAAGAGATCAAATTATCATTATTTGTAGATGATTATTCTAATGCATAAAGGGCCCTAAAGACTCTACCAGCAAACTGTTAGAGCTCATAAACACTTTTAGGAATGTAGCAGGATACAAAATAAAAACACAGAAATCAGTAGACTTCCTATATACTAACAACAAACATGCTGAGGGGGAAAAACAGGGACTCACTCCATTGACAGTTACCTCAATAAATAAATAAATAAATAGTACCTTGGAATAAAATAACCAAGGAAATGAAGGATCTCTACAATGAAAACTTTAAAATATTCCAGAGAGAAATTGCAGAAGGCACAAGGAAATGGACAGACATCCCATGTTCTTGCAGTGGAAGGTTCAATATACACTCTATACATTTAATGCAATCCCCATCAAAATTCCAATGGCATTCTTCTCTGAAGCACCAAAAACCTCAAGTATCCAAAACAATTTTGAGCAACAAAAATAAGGCTGGTGATATTACCATACCTGATTTTAACCTGTATCACAGAGCCATAGTAACAAAAACAGCATGGTACTGGCACAAAAACAGACATGTAGATCAATGGAACATAATAGAGGACCTAGATGCAAGTCCAGGCAGCTACAGCCACCTGATCTTCGAGAAAAATGCCAAAAATATTCATTGGAGGAAAGACAACCTCTTCAGCAAATGGTGCTAGGAAAACTAGATTATCTATATTTAGAAGGGTGAAAATAGATTCTTATCTTTCTCCATACACAAGAATTAAGTTCAAATGAATCAAAGACCTTAATATCAGACCTGAAACTCTGACACTCCTAGAAAAACACAGTAGGAGAAACCCTTTAACATATTGGCATAGGCAATGACTTTCTGAATATAAGTCCAGTTGCTCAGGAAATAAAACCATTAATCAACTACTAGGACCTCATGAAATTGAAAAGCTTTTGTACAGCAAAGGACACTGAATAGAGCAAAGATACAACCTACAGAATGGGAGAAAATCTTTGCCAGCTATACATATGACAGAGGACTAATATCCAGAATATACAAAGAACTCAAAAAACTAAATAAGGGCTGGAGAGATGGCTTAGTGGTTAAGGCACTTGCCTGCAAAGCCAAAGGACCCAGGTTTGATTCCCCAGGACCCATGTAAGCCTGATGCACAAAGTGGCACATGCTTCTGGAGTTCATTTGCAGGAGTTGAAGGCCCTGGTGCACCCATTCTCTTTCTCTCTATCTTCCCCCCTTGCTCTCAAATAAATAAAATAAATAATAAGAAATCAAACAACCCAATTAAAACATGGGCTATGAAACCACGTAGAGAGTTCTCAAAAGAAGAAATACAGGTGTCCTATAAACATCTAAAAAAATGTTCTACATCCTTGGCCATCAGGGAAATGTAAACTGAAACTACTTCATGATTCAATTTCCCTCCTGTCAGACAGAATGGCTATTGTCAAGAAAACAAAGGACAATAAATGCTGGGGAGGATGTGGAAAAAGAGGAACCCTTCTACACTGTTGGAGGGAATGCAATCTGGTCCAGCCATTGTGGAAATCAGGGTGGATGTTCCAGAGATAGCTAAAAATAGGTATATCATATGACTGAGCTATACCACTCCTAGGCATATATCCTAGGGACTTGTCACACTACCTTAGAGATATTTTCACATCCATTTTTATTGCCATGCTATTCACAATAGCTAGCAAATGGAATGAGCCTAGATATCCCCCCACTGATGAATGGATAATGAAGATGTGGTACATTTACACAATGGAGTTATATTCAGCAGTAAAGAAAAATGAAACTATGAAATTTGCAGGGAAATGGATGGACCTGGAACAAATAATACTTAGTGAGGTAACCCAGGCCCAGAAAGCCAAGCATCGCATGCTCTCTCTCATATGTGGATCCTAGCTACAAATGTTTGCTCATGTATGTGAGTTGGAACAAAACTTGGTAGCAGAGGCCAGTAAGCTAGAAAGGGGCTATAAGAGAGGGAGGAGGGGGAGGACTTAAGGGGATGTTATTGTATATATGTAAGTAGAAGAACAGATTACAGGGGGTAGACAGGCCTAAGTGAGGTCAGAAGAAGAAACTGAGTAAACTGAGGAAGGAGGGTTAATAAAAATCTATGAAGGTTTGAAGAAGTCATATGGAAACCTAATTGTTTGGACAGTGGCAAACCCAGAAGCCATAGATTGTTACTAGAAAATTTTCAATATCAAGGATTGGATACATTCCAGTGAGTTGTTGGCCAGGAGGTCCCTGATGCCCCCAAAACATTATAGGTCATTGCTGAAGCTCTTAGTTTCCCACAAGGAATAAAACCCTATTGCTAAAGACTCCATATGCTTGGGCTGCAAGGTCACTGAGAAATCTTGCTGGAGCTGAGCTGTAAACATCCTCCTTGTAGAGGACCACTCCACAGGTTAGAATACATGCCTGATACTGAAAACCTATGATGGGGAAGTCATGAGCCCTGGAGGTGTAATGTCTGCTGGTATCTACCTAAATGCATATTATGCTCACCAAACTGCCTGGTAAGCACTTCTCTTAATGTCCACATCCATATATTAATACTACTCTCACTTTTGGTTAGAGAAGCTTTTCTTTTCAGATGGTGGTGACCTCTGGGATTACTCTCAGAAGGCACCATAGTGCTGAGAAGAAGTGACAGAGGAGTGCTCAGCACTGAAACATCTCTATCACACCTTCCAAGGCTCAGGGTCCATTGTGGAAGACGTAATGGAAAGAATGTAAGAGCCAAAGGAAAGGTAGGACTCCTTACAATACATTCTTCCAGACACAGAATGGCCTGGATATGCATGACCTCACAGTGCCTGGCACTACCTACACAAGACCTCATAATAGGAGGAAAAGATGATGACAGCAAAATAAAAGACTGATTGAGATGGAGAGAGGAAATGATGGAGAGTGGAGTTGTGAGGGGGAAAGTGAGTGCAAGAGGGAACTATCATGGTTTATTCTCTACAATTATGGAAGTTGTCAATAAAAAAAAATGTTGAGAAAAAGCCTTTTTTTTTTTTAACTAGGATGTTACTAGCTAGCCCGTAGGTTCCTGGCAACTCAGTATCCTCCAACATCCATCTCCCAAGTGCTGAGGTTACAGGCACATCCCAACATGCTGCACTGTTGTCTTCTTAGGTCTGGGTCACATCTCTCAAGTCTAGCCTTGTTCTCTCTCAGAGTCTTCAGATTCAGACAAAAGTGGGGTCAGTAGTCTACCTGTATCACCTGCTAGATGTGTGGCTAGTGTCATTCTTGTAGTCTTTCTGAGCTTCAGTTTTCACACTTGTGTCAAAGAGATATGATAATTACTCCATAGAGTTGGTACACCATGAGCTATGATATGGACAGAGTCTGGGCCATGGTAACAGCTCATTAAATAGTAGTTGTCAAATATTCAGGAAAAATGACAGTCATTACACTGATATATCTCTCACTGACTAACACTCCAATATTGATCTATAACTATGGCTATCTCTGTTTGATTTTCAGCAGTGGCCTCACAGCAATGTATTCAGATATTCAGACACAATCGTGTGTTTGGGGGAAGACTTATAGTGAAGATTCCCTGAAAGGGCTTGGTCCGGCAAACTGCACCACTCTCTATTTCTACTGATATTACCATATACAGGAATTTGTTTTAGAAAAGACTTCAAGGCAAAAGAATTAACTGCTCTCATAAGCTGCGTATTTTCCTTACCAGACATAGTCACTTGGAAGTAAAGGGTCATAGTGTGCTTTAGCTAGAGGTCTCAAGAATCCTGACATTATACTGTGTCCATGAGACACCAAAAAGAGATACTTGTAGTGGAGACACTGACAAAGCAAGACAAAGTACGAATGTGTTATCAGGTGAGGCTTTGGTGTCAGATCCCAGGGCAGAGTTCTTTCTCAGTAAGATGGAGAGGTGACAGGCCCTTTCCCTTAGTGAGGCTTGGTGTGAGTGGAAGCAGAGTTCTTTCTTCATTTGGTAGGTCTGAGTCCAGTAAGCCCACACCAGGGTTAGACATTAATACTGCTATGTACAGGGGAAGGCTGGTCCAAAGTGCCTGTCAGTCAAAGAGGAAAAGGATTCAGAGAGAGCTTCCCCTAATACCAAGTACTGCCTAGAGCTGACCTGCCCATCTGAGGTCCTGGTAGGGCCAGAAGTACAAAGCTAAGTACCTCAGAGGAGGAATGATGGAAAGATGCAATGAGAAGAGAGGCAGAAAAAAGGGAAACAAAAGTATCCACGTGATGAACTTATAAACTGCTACCTGTAAGGGTACATTCAGAAAATTAAAGTAAGTAATTTAGCTAAATTATTCCACTAATAAATTTAAAACATGCCCAAATGGTATTACATGTCATGGTCCAAACAGCATGCTTTTTTTGCACGTGTATGTGTATATGCTGGTTGTGGTGCTTGTGTGCATGTGTGTAGATGCACATGTGTGCGCATGTGTATGTGGAAGCCAGAGGTTGATATCTGGTATCTTCCTCAACTGCTCTCCACTTTGTTGATGGAGGCACGGTCTCTCTCTTGAAGCCAGAGTTCATGATTCAGCTAGTGTAGCCTCTTCTGGGGATGTGTTGTCTCTGCTACCCAAGCACTGAGGTTATGACCAGCGACCATACTCACCCAGTATTTACTTGGATATTGGGGGATCCAAACTCTGATCCTCACACTGGTATGGCAAGTGTTTTATCCATCCATCTCACCCAGCATCCAGTCTGAATTCTTAATAAAGTGTTTCCATCTGTGTATCCTGATGCATAACAAGGAGGAAGCATAGTTTGGTGATTGAGGGTAGACTTCATAAGAAGGCTGGGAATCTTGTTACTTTCTGAGATTCCTCTACACAGTTTCCATCACCCCTCAGTTACCTGTACTACATTTTCTTTTCTCTCATCTGAAGCTTTGTGAGTCAACCATATGCATAAGCTATAGTATATACCCTTAAAATTGTTTGGTGCACAGCACAGTGCCTTTTGCCTGTTGCTTCATGTTCTGCTAGTACACACACCACTCTGTCCTTGCCATTTTCTTACCTGCCTTTAAACATCTACTTAGTTGGTATCTCCCAAGAAAAGTTATCACATGGTTTCCTTGTAAAATTAATTGTTCTTTCTTCTGTAAGCTCACACTGCTCTCTAAATACTGACTGTACAGTAGTGGGTGGTATTTCTATTATTCCTATCAACATATAAATTGATATTCCTAATAAGAAGAAACATGTCTTATTTCTTTTTTACTCTTTTATGTTTTATGTGTACCCATTGAATTCAATACCTATCCATTACAACAGGAACGTATTAAATGCTCAAACAAATCTGTTGAATTGTCATTGTAGATACAGCTTCAAAATTGTTATAGGCACTCTCCTCCACACCTCTAGAGGTTTTATTAAAAGCAGGAATGAGGGCTGGAGAGATAGCTAAGCAGTTAGGTGCTTGTCTGCAAAGCCAAAGGACCCAGGTTCTATTTCCCAGTACCCACTTAAGCCAGATGCACAAGGGGGTACACACATCTAGAGTTTATTTGCAGCAGCTAAAGGCCTTGGCACACCCATTCTCTTTGTCTCTCTCCCTCTCTGTTTTTCTCTCCCCCATTGCCTATAATAATAAACAAAAATATTAAAATTAAAAAATAGGAATGAAATGTCCAAATGTTAAGGAAAGAAAACCTTTAAAATTGGTTTCAGGGCTGGAGAAATGTTAGGCACTTGTCTGCAAAGCCTAAAACCGATTTAAAATTGCCAGATGCTCAATTCAAGGCCTGACAACCTGTACCCATTCTCACTCTCTCTCTCTAATAAATAAATATAAAAAATAAATCTTTAAATAATTATAGAATTTAATAAAAAATAAAGTCACTAACTTCCATAACACTAATATTTTGTCCTGATAAGCTACCAGTGTATTAGATGCAATGAGAATCTAAAGGATTGTTTTAAGTGTAATTAAGACAAGAGTAGGAGTTTTTTTTTGTAATTTAAGACAGAAAATATTTTATACCCCATGTGTAAATGAAAGCAGCTGAGACTATTATATGCCTTTTTATTTTATTTGTGGAATAATTTTGCAATTCACAGTAGTCCTAATATTTGAGTGCAGCCCAGACTCCCTGAATTAACACTTGTTTCTCTTCTCTGAAAGATGTTTTCAGAGGTTGGTAAAATGGCTTCTGTTTTCAAAAATCCCAAGTCCAAAAAGGACACAAATGCTCCCTTAGAAGCTCTTGGGTGTCACTGAATTAGTTGTTTGAAAAATGAAACATAATGTGCTCAGTGTGATTGTTTTACTCCTCATCCATGGTGTCCTTTTCTGGCTAATTCTTAGTGGGATGTTTGCAAAGGAAACAGGACAAGGAAAGGAGCGGTGGAGATTTTGTAGTCTAGAGCTGCTCCTAGCAGGCCCTGTGCATAGCAATGGTGGAATTTTCCCTCAGATTCTAGCTATTTCCATTGCTCTTCATAACCTTCATTGAGAACTTGGGTCCTATCAAATGTAGGCAAAATAATTTCTATGTTACTAAATAAGTTTTTTGATAATCATAAGTAAGGATGTATCTTGTCTTCCACATGCATATGTGTGTGCACGCACACACACACGTAATCTGACAAGCCTCTACACAAAAAACTGGTTTTACAGGTTGCAATCTATTAGTGGGATGTCCAGCAGACCCCTAGTCACCTCTTGACTATCACTTTTGATTGAGGCCAGCAGAAATGTTTTGGCAAATGTATTTGTAATTTGTCTTCTTTGCAGAGTACTCTCTAATTGTGCTTCCCATCAGGGACTCGGTTGGCTTAGTGTATTGACAATCAGCTATGATTGATGACAACCAATTTCTCGTTAACATTTTTCCCCACTCTTCAATCCACAGAGCAATGCTAAGGTGACCTTTGGTTTAAAAAAAAAATTAAGAGGAAGGACGGCTTCTTCAGATAAGAACTTCTACAAAGGTAAGGTTGGCCTTCTTAAAATGTTTAAATTTATAAAGGGAATTAAACCATAAAATTGTGATTATGAACTATTACTGCCATATTTAATACTTCACAACCCAGAGAGCATGACAGAAGACAGGAAGAGAAGAATACAGATGCAAAAACATTTATCATATTGCTTGTCAAAGAGGATGGATCAAATACATAGTGAAGAAAGCCAGCCCTTCATGTCCTTTCATTGTGCATTAGTAATATTTTTGTCTTACTACATTATGAATCATGAAGTACAGAAAGTAACATTGTTAATAAAAAAAAATCCTAAAGGAACTAGTTATTAAAAATTATACAGTCCCATCTACAAGAAATCATTTTATTTTGTATTTGATCACATATCAGAAGTCTGAGAACATACTATCCTTCTGTATTTGTTGTCCTTGTTTTACAATGGAGTCCAAATAATGAAAAGGTCAGTTTTGAAGTTGAAATATTTCTTTGGAAAAAAATTTTTTTTTGCTTTGTAAATCTCTTTCCCACCCCTTGTTTCCCACTCCCACCCTCCTACTGCCTACCTCATTCCAGTTATGCCATTCACGATTATCAGCTGTAGAACAGACCCTGGCCAGTGGTGCCTTCTGAAAGGCCATCTATTATAGTACTGAACTTGATGAAAAGTATCTTAGAAGGAGATCAGGAACACAGTTCAGACAACTACATCTCAACCAATAAGAGCTTCCTAAAGAACTTATAAGGACGCCATTGTTTGGATATCTAGTCTGGACCCCATAGGTTTTGTTAAACAAATGAATTCTCCTGGATTTTAACTAAGAAGACATTGTTTGTGTGATTCTGAGGTTGTAAAATCCTTTTAGCATGTTGTCCCTTGTTCTTAAGAATTCTAAAGTTGATCCAGTGAGATGTCATTTCGGGATGAAGAGGAAATAATTCATTCTTCAGCTGAATTTGCTTCCATTGTGTTATATTGAAACTGATTTCATGTCTTGGAGAGGAATGTTGCTTTGTAAATCAAATAGCACATACTGCTTTGTATGAATAGTGTTTGAAAATGAAAGTTAGCAAAAGTCAGTAAAACTGACAAGCTTGGGAAATATTGCAGTACCAAAAGCCTAAATATTGCATAAGTGTTTCCTTTAATATAAAGGCCTCTTTGTTAATGCAAAATTACATCATTTTATAAAGTTCTTATGTACCCTGCTCTCAAGTGTTCATACTTCATTAAATAATAAATACCTACAAGGTAAAGTAATGGAATAGCAAACAATCCATTCAGACAGAGATGTGGAGCACATTTATATCAAATGATGATTGTTCAAAATTAGGAACAAATAGTAATGGAGTTGAGGAGGGTGGCTTGCTGATAAAATACTGGTGTCAATGACAAGTCCCTCGGGGTGGTATCTAGCTTGTCCTGTGAGAGGCAAAGGCAGGAGCTTGTCTTTGGAGGGTAGCTTCTGGTGAGTGGGAGGAAATGGTGCACAAAGGCAAGCAGAAGGACCATGGGGAACAGATACTTTGAAGAGATAGCAATGGGGCACAACCATGGGTGTTATCACATTTTCTAACACACTCAACGATGGTTCTAAGGGAATTTTCCTGGCAGGATGAGGTATTTTCTCTTGCATTGAACAAAAGGTAGCTGATTTTAAAAGCAATCTTCTAACAAACTGTAAAGGCTGAATTCTATCTTCCTCAGTACATACTTTTGGTGATCTGATGGGTTAGGCTAATGAGACTAATGAGAACTTGGTAGTTTCCGTAACAATAGCTCATCTCACTGGCCAATATCAGATACTGAGCATCTTCCCCATATCTTTCTCTTGTCTCACAAAGACTCACTGAAACTTCTTGAATTTCTAAAGTACACATATTCAGAATGTCCCAGGTTTATTCAACAATTGGCCTCTGACATCAGACTAAGAAAGTTGGGGGTGGGGTGGGGAGCTACTTAGTTTGTAGTTAAATTTTCCACAATCGTTGATGTGCTGTGGTATCTAAAGGATGTAAGCTGCCAGAATTGTGGACGTCCTTTGCAAACCCCAAACCCATTCCATTTCCTTCTTTGGGAAGTGCGACCTACCTCTTCGTGTCTAGTGTTGCATAGAAAAACAGTACTGATATTTGTCATTGACCCTAATATGTGAGTTTTCTCCATGGAAAATCTGCAACCTGTTTGATCTGAAAGCTTTAAGTAAAAGTGAAATTTCAATAATGCACCAGAGCAAGGAACAGGGACATCTCGGAAAGCATTCCCTAAAACTGACTTTCTGCAGTGGCTATGTCAGTGTCAGCTGCTGTATCAGAAGAAGAATATGCCCATACTAAGCTATGAAGCATGTCCCCACTTGGCAGGCTGGGAAAGAAGAAATGATAGCAGGCTATTGGAATTATTTATCTATTGTTCTTCGTTGAAGTTTTTTTTTTTTTTTTTTTTCTCTTGTATTTGCAGCACTAAATTTTTAAATTGTTCATTCATCTTAGGAGCATGTTATGTTCTGAGTAGATAGTACAACGGATAAGAGCAGAAAGAGTTTATCTTATAATTAAGTTGTTTTTAAAAATAAGAACCAATATTTTATTAGAAAGCCTAAATAGGAATATAATTTTAGTACTGTTTAATGATAAAGGAATCCATCAAACTTTTGTTCCATAGGATTGTTTTGAAGCTGAGAAGTTTTCTTACATGTTATTAGATGCTAGTCAATGCCAGGAGACATAAAACATCCACAGAAAGAATGCTAGAGATTAAAAGCTCATGAATAAATCTGTTACCCTGGGAAGTCTAGAATTTACAAAAAAAATAAATAAATAAATAAAACAAGACAGAGATGAAAATCAAAGTTAAAAAAAATATTTGCCTCCTTGTTGTTTTATGGAAGTTGTGGTTAACTTGATGTTTGGGCATCCAGAAAACCAGAACGTTTATTTTACTTAGCCACTTCCCTCTTTACCTTGTCACATCATGAGAGGAAGCTTGAGGTTTCGACTAAGTAAATGATCTCTGGAAACATTAGTAAACTTGCTCAGCCTCCCTATGGTGATTGTGGCCAACTTCCTCACAGAACAGCTACTCACCACAAAGGGCAGCCTTCCTGGAAACTGAATGACAGTGCCGTGGGGAACATTCGGTTTTTCCATCCTGGGTATTTCCCAGCTTTTCAAGTCTGTGTGGAGTATGAGTAATGCCATGTGTCCTAGGACACAGTTTAAGTGGACGTGTATTAAATTTCATGGACAGTGTGGGGAGGTTGAATTCTAATACATTTACTGATATTTATCTCTAAGCTATAATGGCATCAGTGATTGAGATGCCTTTATCAATTACATTCTCCCCACTATTATCCAGTCCTTATTATTCTTAAGACACACACCATTTTTCTCTGAGCAGCCTCCCTACCCTGTTCCCACTACTCCTGGTTGATCAGTCCCATAGCCATTTGTGAAAGCTTTGAAAGAGGATTTGCAACAAAGACACTGACGTTTTTGCCTTAGGGGATATCTGGGTACATAGTGATATAATGGTTAGAGGATTGAAATTACGGTTTTGAGGCAGCAACAATTATTGCTAGTATTTAATAAGGAATCTTGCAACTTATGTAGATCCTTCCCTCTCCTCCCACCACAGTCTAGTGCAGAGAAGTGTCTGCTTTGAAACTGGAAAGAGAAAACTGATTCACACCAGTACAGGAAATGTCCGGCAGCATAGTGCTTGAATGCCACAGCGCTGACGCAGTGAACTTTGTGAAGAGCTCTTGGCAGATGCCAACTGGAGTGGATTTGTTTCCCCTCTGCACTTCTGGCTTGTAGCTTTTTAATGTTTTCTAGGGTCATCAGAATTAGAGCTAGTGATGAGACAAGGCTAGATTAGTGGGCCATGTTTCAATTTTGAAGCACATTGATCCCAGCAAGTATCGTCTCTATTGAAATACTTTTCCCTGTAAAGGGAACCTCATTCCAAATGATAATAATAACTGGTACCTCTTCTACATTTGTCACCAAAATCATCATGTAGTGAACTTTCATAATTGTGAGGTATGGACGGTCTGAAGTGAGGTGCACTGAGGGAATGCTAGCAACTCCCCCCCCCATGTTCATTACCATGTATACTTGGGAGGTAATCATGCGTGCCTAGGTGCGGGGGGTGGGTGTTATCATGTCCCTTACTTTCAGCATCTGGACATTTCATCCCTGGCTGCTTTGGGGGGAGTTGAATCTTGAGAGGAGGGTTATCTAGGGAACTACCCAGGAGGAAAATGATGCCCAGCAAGGAGCAGGAGGCCAGGCAGGCCCCTGCTGGTAATACAGTATGTTACTGTCACAACTGACTGCATACACAAATAGATGCTTGGGTTTTGTTTTGGGTCCTGTTTTGCTTTGCTTCATTTTGCTTTATTTTCCCTTTCATAACAGCATTCATTTTGTAAGGCAAAGAAAAAAAAATCTCTTGGACAGATTCAAGTTTTCATATTTGCAGAAAGGCATTTCTACAGCTTGTGTCAAACTTAGCTGGTCTATAAAGATTCTTTGTTTCTGGTTGACTGTTGTGGCAAGGAAGTGCATAAACTACTAGGAATACAGGAGAGAATGATTCTTATTCAAAGAAAGGAGCGGGATATGGTGCATGGAGCCAATGTTGAAAAGGGTTTTGTATTTTGTAGCATGATGGAAGTTCACATTCAGATCGCTGCTCTGCGTTATTTAGCATGCTACCGCTAAACAATGGGCCACGCCAGCCTTCACAACAGTGTTGATTAATGCATCCCTTGAATGTGTTGATTAATGTGTTCCTCGGATGCCTCCTTAAGCTGCCACTGCAGCTGAGGTGTGTCCAACGTGCCTCCTTGCCGGCTGCTGCCTTATTCACATGGGCTCATTTGCACATGGGCTACTTCACACCACTGCCTTTATAAATAAAACCAGATCCAGCAGTCTTTTTACGCAGTCTCATCTTACCAAACTGTTCTACGTCCCAGTCTAGCAGGGATTCTATAAACTGTGACATTCAGAAGAGGAATGCCCTTCTCGTAAACCAGGGCATGGTGGCATTCCCTTGTCCTCTGGGTAAACCTGTTCTTAGTTTCATTTTTGTTCTTTTCAAACTTCTTGTCGGGAAAAAATGTTGGCAATACACACAGAGAGCAGTGTGCACTGAATGATGATGAATGAGCTATGCAGTGGGCCAGAGCAGACGCTCTGGACACTCGGTGACCTTGGCATCGTCATTGGAAACCCACTCTTCCCTGAAGCACAGATTGCGTCAGCACAGCCAGGGTGACTCTACTTCCTTGAGGGCTGTGACTCCTCTTACTGTATTCTGAAATCCCATTAACCACAAATTTTCTGATAGCATGTTTCCAAAAAAAGCTCATATTTTTTTTTTTATTTTATTATTATTATTATTATTATTATTAACAATATATTTGTATGGATACATCATGTGTTGGTACCCTCTTTTCCCTTGTCCCTGCCCCCATTCCATTGGGGACCCTCCTCAGTGGGGTTGCAGGTATTCCCTACAGGGATGTGGTGTACGCATTGCTGGATCAGCAGTCAGTTATTTGGGGGGGGGGTTGAGAATGCCTCTTGTCATGATGTCTCAACCTGTGGCTCTTACAGTCTTTCCACCTTCTCTTTTGTAAAATTCACTGAGCTGTGGTGGGTATTTTTAAGTCTACTTCAGTGATGAGCTCTTAGGAGCCTCTGAATCTCTGCTTTGGTAGGTGTTGAGTATCCTCAGGGTCTGTCTCCTTTACCCTGGCACTGATTGTCAGGTTCACCATGGAATCAGCACTCTTGCTCATCTCCCCACTCCTCTGTGGTTTCAGCTGTTTTGGCTGAAGTGCAGGGGTGGGTAGTTTTATCACCTTGGGTCTCACTACCTTCTGAAAAAGGAGAACAGATTCTCTAACTGAGAATGAAGTCATCATAGTTTAAATGGGATGAGTCTTTTAGCCAAAGACTAGTGAGAATTTGACACTGGAGAGCATAATCTTTGTCTCCATAGGATTCTGATCTGGTTCCCAATTCCAGATATGGGTTCCTTTACACTGAGCAGATTTCTTAGTCAATCAGAAAGCTATTGGCTACCCACCAAGGCTGTGTGTCACTCTTGCACTGGCATGTGCATCCTGTCAGGGAGTTTGCTTTTGAGTAACTTAGACTTCTGGTTCTCAGACCATTGTTGGCCACTTTCCTGCAGTAGCTCATGTAGCACTTTCTAGCACTAGACAGGCTAACTGTCTGGGGAATGACTCTTCCAGATTCCAGCCAGGTCTCTCCACGCTCTGTGTTGGCAGCATATGGTGTCGTCAGCAATAGGGTCTTACCTTTTGCCTCAGGCGGGTAATCAAGTGCTTTGACAGAAGCTTGTCTTGTTTTGTCTCTCTGATCAACAGCTCATTGTGGGTAGCAACCTATTGCTGGTACTGGGAGTTTTAGGACAGGAATAAAAATAAGTTTTTTAAGCTTAGGCTTCATCCCACCCTCTTCAGGGCCCTTCTTTTCAAGTGCTCTCTCCTTACTCCTGTTGAGGATTATATCTTTTAGTCTATTTCCAAGGATAAAGGTTTCTATGGCACCAGTTCATTTTGGATTTAGTTTTGTGTTTGATTTTCCTCACCTTCTCTTTTCCCTCCACCCCAAGCCCTTCTATCCCTATTGTCTGGGCCTTGAGTTGCCTATTAGGTATGTGAGCAACTCGAGCTGGTCCAGGTTAGGAACCACAGATAAGTGAGACCATGTAGCGTCTTTCTTTCTGGGAGTGTGTGAATTCACTGAGTATGATCTGTTTCAAGTTTGTCTATTTTTCTTCAAATTTCATTGTATCATTTTTTTCTTATTGCTGAGTTTAATAATTCCATTGTGTAAATGTACCACAACTTGATTATCCATTCATCCAATGATGGGCACCTGGGCTGATTCCAGGTCTTAGCTATAATGAATTGAGCAGTCATAAACATGGTTGAGCAAATATCTCTGTAGTGAAGCATGGAGCATTTAGGATAGATGCCCAGTAAGGGAATAACTGGGTCTGTTGGCAGTTCTATGTTCATCCTTTTCAGGAATCTCCACAGTGGTTGTACAAGTTTACATTCCCACCAGTAGTGGATGAGGCTTCTATTTCCCACATCCTCACCCACATTTGCCATTGTTAGATATTTTAATGATTGGCATCCTTACTGTAGTCAGGTGAAATCTCATAGTTGTAATTCAAATTTCCCTAATGGTTAGGGATATTGGACATTTTCTTAAGTGTGTGTTAGCTATTTGTATTTCTTCCTTTGAGAACTATTCAGTTCTCAGCCCCATTTTTGGATTATTTGATTTTTTTTATTGTTTAGTTTTTTTGAGTTCTTTCTAGATTCTAGATATTGGGCCTCTGTCATTGGTATAGCTGGTAAAGATTTTCTCCCATTCAGTGGGTAATCTATTAGCTCTGGTTATGGTATGTTTGTCTGGGCAAAAGCTTTTTAGCTGCATGAGATCCTCATTGGTTAAGTGATTGTTTAATTTCTGGGACTACTGGGTTTTGTTCAGGAAGTCTTCCCCACTCCCATATCATGGAGAGCTCCTCCTATTTTTCCTTCAAGTAGGAGAAGAGTTTCAGGTGTTATATTGAGGTCTTTAATCCATTTGGACTTGATTTTTTGTGTATGGTTGGATAAGTGGGTCTCATTTCATTTTTCTACATATGTTTATCAAATTTGTGGAAGATGCTGTCTTATCTCCAATCTATTTTATTGGCACCTTTGTCAAAGATCAAGTAGATATAATTACTTGACCAAAGGTTTGGGTCTTCAGTTCTGTTCCATTGGTCTGTTTCTGTTTTCCTTCCAGTGCCATGCTGGTTTTGTTACTGTGGCATTGTAATATAGCTTTAGATAAGGTATGGTGATACCTCCAGAGGTGTTTCTTTTGCTGAGGATATGTTTGGATACCTGAGGCCTGCTGCCATTACATATGAATTTTGTGATCATTTTTTTTATCTCTGTGAAGAATGATGCTGGAATTTTTATTGGTATTACATTAAAAGTGTTGATTGCTTTTGGTAGAATTGACATTTTCATGATATTAATTCTACCTATCCAAGAGCATGGGAATTCTTTCCATTAAAGCTCATCTTGATATGGTTCTGCCTAGCTCATGGATTGAAAAAGATGTCAGAGGGTTTTTTTTGTATGTATGTATAATTTGTTGAGTATCTTTTACTCACTTCATGAGACATAAGAATGTTACTACTATTTTGAATACTTTCTGACCCTTTAGCAAAAGGACTAAAGTGCTAGAAAAGCCGTGTTCAATAAAGGTGACAGGTCCATAGCATAGAAGAAAAGACCCAAGACCCAAGGGTGACAGCCTTGCTTGCTGTGCCTTGTGAATCTAGCTATATAGGATTTTAATGGAGGAGATTATCCATTCTAAGCAGGAAGATGACTTTTAGCACTGAGGAAAGTAAATAAATTCATCCTGAACAAGAGTGAATTTTTATATAATAACTACTGTATGGAACTACTAAATGAAGAAGCAGTGAAATCCCCAATGTTTATCTCATTTAAACCTTGGCATGAAATTAATGGTGAGGGATGCCATCCTGATATTTTTAAGGCTGTGACTTCAATTAGAAGTCATTTTTTTTTCTCTTAGAAACATCACTGGCAGGACCATTCAAATGTCTAATCTGGAAGCTCACAGGATCCATAAGTTCTGTTATTTGATTACTAGCAGTTAATTCCAAATTCATTGTTATTTTAAAATGTTGGATTATGTCTGTCTCACAAGAATACGTGTGAGGATGGGAAATGAAAATAAAACATCAATATAGTCCTATGGCTCTTGCATGTGTAAACCTGTCTTTTGGAATTCAAGGTACAAAGAATGTGTATTTTAATTATAGCAATGCATTTGGTAAATTCATATTTGTAATTTATGAGTTTTCAGGCAACCTTTAATTATGTGCCATACTTAAAAGAGAATGTAACAACATAACTACATAAGGGGGAGTTCGCATTTGTGATTAGACATGCATTTCTTGGTTTGCTTGAATTCCACAAGAACTGATGGGGTAAACAAAGAGAAGCAGTGAACATGATTAATCCATTTGTCTGCAAAGCTTTTGATACTGTACAGAATACAAGCAGCTGACAGAAGCTGTTAGCCTGCTGACTGAAAGGCCATAGGGACAAGTTATAAAAGGAGAGAATGATCCAACATGGAGAAGCACAAGGAAAGTGGTTCCTTAAGTTTTTGCTTGTCCTTATTTATTTATTTAGTCAAAAAAACACAGAAAAGATCTAGCTAATGTCCTTTCCTAAGTGGCTTTGTCCAACAACAATAATTTTTAAAAAAACTTAGAAAAGTTGACAAATATAACCAGGCAAAACTACTACATTTAAATGATTCAAATGACAGAGAAAATATATCTAAGTTCCAGTGTCATGTAAAATATTTCCCTGGTTTGGTGAATACAGCTACAGATATGCTTCAATACAAAACCGTCTTCTTCAAGTTGATTTGGTGTGTAAAATAATTATATGTTTAACTATCATATGTTTTGGAAGTCTTTGAATACCTTCCTTGCTATAGAGAAGTAGGAAATGTGATTACATTCTAAAAAGCCCTTTGAACTATCAGGGATAGCTAGTTCATACTTGGTAAACGTTACTTGAAATGAGTCCTTGCCATCTACCCAAACCGGAAGTCACACCTGTTTTCTTTCTGCGTTTTCTTGTGTTGTTAGTGGTAGTTAGTTACACAGAACAGCTTTATGTCACATTGATAGACATTTTCATTTTCCTGAAAACAAATTTTTGAATGCTAAGATTTTCTTCATTAGGTCAGTCCCTAAGTTCAGTGAGAGAGTAGATTTCCGATAACTGCATTATAATGGACTTGTTGATTCTATTCAAGTGAATTTTAATTATTGCAATGTACTTGCTTTGATCTAGTCAGTGATTTGATTATTTAAGGTATAGAAAGGTCTTCAATAAAAAGGGCAAATAATGAGAAGCTTCCTTTTACAAAAGAGATTTCCCTCAGCTGATAGTAAAATGGGATTTCTCACTGTATCATGTCCAAAACCATTGGATAGGTGGAGAGACATTGCCTATACTTGTATTAAAACTTTCATAATTTTATTAATGAAAAATCAGTTTATTCTGAAGTTATTTACAGTTCACCAATGAAAATAAAATACTAACATATGGAACCTATTTTAATGCTTATCTTGTGAGCATCTTCATTAACAAGGAAGCATTTGATTGCTTCTTATATGCTGTAGAGGATACTGAGATGTTTTAGGAACATACAGTATCCAGATGTGGCTCTTGCCCTTCAGCAACTCACACTGTTTAGTTACATGCACATAACTCGATTGTTTGCTTACATAACTATGTACTGGGTCAGTACATTAAAAAAAGCACGGAGTGTCACTGAAGTATCATGTGATAGGAGCTAAAAGTGCTCTTGAGAGTTCAAAGGATGATGATCACTAAGTCTGAAAAACTATTCAAGGTTTATGCCTTTGGACTTGGACTAATGAAGGAAGAATGGTTCTAAAAGTAGTTCAGAAAAGTTCAAAAGAGTAGATGCCTCCAGCACCACACATAAACAAATATATAAATAAATGGAGGCATTAAAGCAGGAAAATGACAACTTATTGAACAGGAAGTGAGGTAAGCATGGTATTTTCATGGAAAAGGAAAAAAAAACAAGTAAACTAAAGAAGAAAATACATGAAAAACTAGTTTAACGTAGCTTTGCAGATATGTCTTTGCCTTTTGTGAATGAATAAACACTCATGAATGAATAATTGTCTATATTTCACACATCCTCAAAGGCTAAAATGTAAGATATACGGAAATTAATAAGACACAATAATTACAATATGGTGTACCTGGTCCAAATCGTATACATATGTACATGTATATATATGTACATACATACTCACACATACATATATGTGTATATGTATATGTGCGTACATGTTTGTAAAAGTTTATGGTGATGTTAGGACACATGTCATAACTCCTCGTGGTGGCAAGAGACAAGGCTATGCCCGTGTCCTAGTTGAGTTGCTAAGTGAAAGAGACATCTCATATTACATTGAAGTAGACATATATGCCAGTTGGAAATGAGGAAAAGCAAGACCTGACATCTGCTTTCAGAGACTGAGTTGATGATAATGTTATGAACCAGAACAGAAAAGTACAAAAGAGGCTGGTTTTGATAGAGTTCTGTTGTGAATATGTTGCATTTGAAAATGTTTATGACCATACTGCACTGTTTGAATTGCATTTAGTTGTGAACTTACGAAATTATTGAATGAAAGTAGCATGCGCCCAGCATTGATTGAGAGGGTTAATTAAGCATCTGTATTTTGGAAAACTTTGATGAGAGGACACAAAGGAGGAAGAAGGTGGTTAGGCAACTGCTGCTTTGGTAAAACCATTATGGTTGGCACGCCTTTAATCTCAGCACTCAGGAGGCAGAGGTAGGAGGATCATTGTGAGTTTGAGGCCGGCCTGGGAATACAGAGTGAGTGCCAGGTCAGCCTGGACTAGAGTAAGACCCTGCCTCAAAAACAAAACAAAACAACAACCACAACAACAACCACAAAAACCACAATGTGTACTGAGATCCCAAAACAAGAAGGAGCTGTGTGTACAGTAAGTAGAGATGCCAGGAGTCAGCCAAGTATGTGGTTTGTTGTTTTGTTTAAATTCTCCTGGAACATTAAGTATGAATGCAATACTCATTGAGATATTGCTACCTTTTGGAACCCAAGGAACTGGGCTGGCAGCAGTAACAATCAACTATTTCTGTCGTCTTGAGAATTGGTTTCCTTCTAAGAGAAGGAGATGGTTGCCAGGGAGCCCATGCGAAGAGAATTAATGCCGTCAATCATCTCCGAGAGAAGAACTGGTTGTAGAAACCTAAAGGTCAAAAATTCTTATTAACTGAAGGGCCCAGAATGTCCATAATTCAGACTGAAATGGATGTCTCTCAAAGAGTGATCTGAATAACAAATATGTTGCCAAGGGCAAAAATGAAGGGAAATAATACAAAGCATTCCCAAGGGACACTGGAAATATTTTTTGAAGCAATATACATGGGACAATATTTCATTATTACTAAGCAGACAAATCTGAGTCAAACATTTGGAAAAGAAGCTGCACCACTTCTCCTATTTTTTGGTGGCTTTGTTTGTATGTTTGCTGTTGTATCATCACTATTTGTAAAGACACATGCCAAATTATTGAGATGGTAAGTGTGACGCACTTAGATCTTAATAATTCTTTCAGATTTATTAGGATGAAAGGCATTATAACCCTAGGGCATGTACAAAGATGAATCACAAGACTCAAAAATATTGTCCTAAAGCATGCATTGAGTGCAGAGGGAATCCATATGTATTATGGACAAATTCTGCCATAACTAATTCACCAAATCATAAATTTAAATGCCCAAATAATATATTATATTCATAAATTTTTCATGTTGAGCTCCTAGGTATTTCTTAATCACACTCATATACCACTGTCTATTGATGTCTATTAAACCATTCAAATGAAAAGGCCACATTTTTTTAAATGGGACAGTTATCTAATTTTTCTTTTATTTCTCATTTACATGGGATAGGTAAAAAGTAAGAATTAAAGGGAAATAAATGCTCAAATCTGACTTTATATACTTTATGTTTATCTCATAATAGGATGGGATAGTAGAAAGTCATGTGGTCCATGCCATGGGGACACCCTGCTTGTGAGTCTTCATCCAGATCCATCTCGTTGATGCTGATCACTTTGCATGTGCCTGATGTCAATTCTCATTAGTTTCTCTTTTCCTAAAAGTCACCTTATTGGTCTGTGTAGGCCATAGAACGTCTATTCTGGAGAACTAGTTTAATAATTATTTTCTTTTCTATAGACGTTTTCAGTGAAAAAAAAAAAACAAGTGATTTGTTTTCTATTCAGCATTGCTCTGATTCTGACTGACAAATAGCTCCCTTTGGCATCTGTAATGAATTATACTTGTCATCTGTCTTTAACCAGCTTCCTGATAAAAGAATGGGGCATGTTTGTTAGGGCAGACAGCACTTTATTTTTGAATTGTTCAAATGAAAAAGAATTCTTTACAGGTGATGTTAAAGAGTTCATTACAGTTTGCTTAATTTTTCAATCAAAATTATCCTTTCTTTGCTTGCCATTACTTACTTGTGTCATTTACTTCTTAATTGTAATTGAATGCGTACTTCTATTTATAGAAAGTGGGGAATCTTTTGAAGTTTACTTAAAAATTTTTTTTCTTTATTTTTATTTGAGACAGAGAGAGGGAGAGAGAGAGAGAGAGAGAATGGGTATGCCAGGGCCTGTAGCAACTGCAAGTGAACTCCAGATGCATGTGCCACCTTGCGCATCTGGCTTATGTGGGACCTGGAGAATAGAACCTAGGTCCTTAGGCTTCACAGGCAAGTGCCTTAACCACAAAGCCATCTCTCCAGCCCCAAAGTTTACTTTTTTATTCTTCAAAAAATATCTTAATGCAGATTTAAGACAATAAAATCTAATTTTATAGGAATATACATTCAAATAAGTTCACTTTAATTTTTGAATAAACTGTAAAATAGAGTGAATTTTTTCAAAAGTCTTTTCCAAAAAGGTCTTTTGCTACTGAGTTGATTGCATCTTATCAAAAATATAGTAATTTGAGCCGGGCGTGGTGGCGCACGCCTTTAATCCCAGCACTCGGGAGGCAGAGGTAGGAGGATCACTGTGAGTTCAAGGCCACCCTGAGACTACATAGTGAATTCCAGGTCAGCCTGGGTCAGAGTGAGACCCTACCTCGAAAAACCAAAAATAAATAAATAAATAAATAAATAAATAAATAAATAGTAATTTTAAAACTATTTTTCCAAGATTGAGCTTCTTATGACATAGAAAGAAGTTAATACCCCCAAACCAGCAACCTAATTTAAATTTTAATCTTAAACTAAATTGGGGAAAAATGGAGAAGTTTCAGGTTGTAAAGCTATATTTCATATAAAATTTTCCTGGTTTCTTTATTACTCAAATATTTCTTTCTGATCTTCATGGGCCTCCATAAGGCCCGGCATTTAGCTGTACATTCTTTGGACATGCTCATCTGGTTTGTGCAGTTCATTCCTGCCCTTGGTTAGCCCAAAATGAAGGAGAGTCATTTTCTTGAAGCCTATTAATCTATCCAGGGTGCATCTGTCTTGATTTTCTTTGTTTTGCTGGCATATGTATGACATGATGAGCCTTTTTTACAAAATAGAGGTTTATTGTAAAAATAGCATCTGGGGTCCTCTAACATTATATTCCATAAAGACAAATTCGTTTAATTTCATATAATGTATTTTAATTTCTTCCCAGTAGTGATGGCCCATCTTCAATATTTAATAAGGTAAAATTAACATAGTGTGACAGTCACAGTTGAAAATAATCAAAATATTCTGTGAGCAGTAGTTTTTAATACCAGTGTTTTTCTTTTCTTGCTTTTAGTCTGTGCTCATAAAAAAAATGTTAGCAGAAGTTTTGGAAAGGATTACATTTGTATGCAGGCAGTAATATGGTCACAGTACAATTGAATATTCTCACTGATGCCTATTCTAACAACTACTATTCTACTATAATCATATTCACCATTTATTGACACTTATTGTGTGCTAGACATGCTCTGAGTACTCTCATATTTTGCCTCATGTTATCCTCAAAATGACTATATATATATATATATATATATATATATATATATATATATATATATATATATATGCTTCATTTAGAGATAAAGAAATTGAGGTACAAAATTACATGAATTTCCTTGAACACAAGCCTTGTAAGCTTTAAAGCAGAGAGTCGAAGTGCCAGGGTACATGTGCTTCGCAACATCCTTGCCTGGCAAGAAACATGTCCACTGTGATGCTTAAGAAGTTCATAAGAGAAGCACTTGGCCTCAGGAGTTCTGGCCAATATGCTGTGTGTACATGACAAATAAGGTCTCACATGGAAGTCAAAGCTATTGCCTGCTTCATACTGAATAATAAATCCCAAGACTGTCAAAGTGGTTGTCCTGCACCTGTGGTTCTAAATACCCATCTCACATTCACATGCAACATGGGAAACAAATGGGTGCTAACAGAAAAAGGAAATAAATTCTAAGCCAAACCATGTCATATGGTGGGAGTGCTTGCCTGCTTCAAGGTGGCTTAACAGTGCTATTGGGCATTCTTCTTATCTCTTTAATGTGAGTTTGAAAGAAAGTTATTGTTGAAATTGAGTGTCAGTATGGTTTGCTCAGAGGTTATGACTTTTGTCCACAGTAACAGAAATAGTCATAATAAAAGCTTGTTTAGGGACTAGAAAAATGGCTTAGCAGTTAAAGTGTTTGTCTGCAAAGCCAAAGAATCCTGGGTTGGACTCTCCAGGACCCACATAAGCCAGATGCACAAGGGGTCACATGCATCTGCCTCTTTCTCACTCTCAAATAAATAAATAAAATGTATTTTTAAAGACTTTATGTTTTTTTGTTTATTTTTATTTATTTGAAAGCAAAAGACAGAGAAAGAGCTAGAGAGAGCACATGCAAGAGAGAGAGAGAGAAAATGGGCTCATCACGGCCTCCAGCCACGACAAACGAACTCCAGATGCATGGGTCACCTTGTGCATCTGGCTTACGTGGGTACTGGGGAATAGAACCTCAAACCAGGGTCCTTGGGCTTCACAGGTGAGCATTTAACTGCTAAGCCATCTCTCCAGCCCAAAATATATATTTTTTAAATCTTGCTTATCAAATCTTGTTTTATTTTGAGACAGGATCAAAGGGATCCTTCTGCCTCAACTTCCCGAGTAAGTGGGACTACAGGTGTATGGCACTGTGCCTGGCAAAGTTTGCTTCTGTGCCTTGCTCCTTCCTCATGCCACCTTTCCTTTCTCTCCTGGAACCCAAACCATGTTTTATTCACTGAGGATTTTAAAGGCAGCTAGATGTCCACTGCTTCTCAGAAGTAGTTAATTACTTCAATGAAAATGTCATTATGAAACTTACTGCTTTGTACAACAAACATATAATAACTGAAAAGAATTCCCACAAACTACCCATGAAGAATCTCCTGTGAGGGAGTTTGGTAAAGTTGCACAAGACATGATAAGCACATAAAAATAAACAGTCTTTCTACCCGCCAAAAATGAACCTGTAAACCACAAAATCAAAACCCAAATACTGTTAGTAATTGGCAGAGCTCTATTTTGGAGTAAACTTTAATTAGCCTCTTCCCAACTAGGCCTCTACACTGGCTTGCCGTCAGCAACAAATTTTGCCAATTTGGCAAGGAAACCATACCTTTAATATCTACATCCTTCACAGCTGATACCATTCCTTGTTTTCTCCCTTTGAAGCGTGAGCCATAGCCTGCCTTCGTCAAGAATCACCCTGTCAGGATGACTCATTGCAGCAGTTTTCCATTCACAGGCCCCTCATTCTGAGGCTTGGGGGTCACTCCCCATTTATCCTTGCCACATTTGGAGTTGAGTTCAGTCCTTTTCCATATTGAAAAAGAGAGTCTTCAAGTAAAGTATTCTTTACTACTAAAAAAATAAAAAGTTGCCAGACATGGTGGTGCATGCCTTTAATCCCCAGACTCGGAAGTCAGAGGTAGGAGGATCACTGTGAGCTTGTGGCCAGCCTGGGCTAGAGTGAGACCCTACCTGAAAAAGAAAAAAAAATGAGACAAATTAATTGCTATCTGCTGTAGATGGGACGTCCTACTCTTGTCTCTGACCTGTGCCCATCCTGAGCCAGTGTTTGCATTGTTGTTGTTGTTGTTGTTGTTGTTGTTGTTATTTTTGGCATACTCTCACACTCTATGCCAGGCTGACCTTGAATTCACTCTGTAGCCTAGGCTGGCCTCAAACTCATGACCCTCCTGAGTGCTGGGATTGCATGTATGAGCCACCATGCCTGGTTCTGTATTGGGGTATTGAAAGAAGAATCTGGCCTACAAGATCTGAAGAAAGGAAAATGAAATCTGTCACTTAACTCCACTGGTAAAATTGCATAAAGACTTTTCATCTTTTTAAGGGCAGATAAGTCCTGTTCCATGTATCCTTTATGTCACCACACAGTAACACCATCTGTTCATAAATCCCTCCTGCATCCTTAGGCTGTACTCACTTTAGCCATGACGTCAAGACAGGGATCATGATAAATATGTACCTTTTTCTTTAAATATTATTATTGGTAATAAAATATTGCTTTACTACATCAGTTTCATTGAAATTAGTATTTAACTTTATTGATGATCAATCCAGTATTTCATTCATCCCCTTGTCTTTACACAAAGCCAAAGCCTTTGCCCTGACCTTAGCTCTTCTTCCCTGTCTGACTCTGCTCTGGGCTCATTGTCCTCCCTCATTGGGCAGCAAGGCCCGTGCGAGTCCACCTCATGACCTTTGCCGTGGGGTTCCTCTCTCTGGGATCCTCTCCCGCATGTGCTCCTCTAGCTCACTGCCTCTCCCAGGTCATTGCTTGGACATGATTTCCTGGTGAATCATGTGGCAAGCAAGTACATTGCATGTGCATGCACATACATGCACACTCAGAGACCTCTAAGAGTAGCTTTTTTCCATAATGCCACCTAACAAACTATATGTTATTGTTTATTGTGATATTTATTCTTTCCTGTGTAAAATATAAGGTCTATGAGGATAGGAACTTTTGTCTTGTTTTCATTAATACATCCTGGCAGCTAGAATCCTGCCTGGCCTATAGCAGGTGCTTAACTTGCTCCATAGTGAAGGAATGAATGAGCTTATAAAATTATGTAAATCTTATAAAATTTTATCAGATAATGTCATTAGGTAAATGAAGCCTGCCTTCATTTTATGCAAACACTCTGGCTCCCCAAGGTTTGAACATGACAGCATGCTTTGGAACTCGGCTTACTCACAACTTCTGCTAACAGCAGGAATGGTTCTTATGGCTTTCCATTGTTGAAATGCGGAGGTGGAGCTGGAAAACAATCAAAAGAAATGTTCCTTTCATTTTGTGAAGCAAATGAACAAATATAGCATTTGTTTTTCAGAGAACAAATGCTCTCCGAAAAGAACAGAAACTGTTCCCAAAAATCTTTGAAGTATGTCGCTGATCTTTCAACAAGTAACCAGGGAAGCAAGTATCCTAGTGACAAACAGGCTGTGCTGGGCTGAAAGCTAATCATAAGTTTACAAAGACTGATTGGGCATTTGGCTTGCAATACCAAGGAGGCTCTAAACAGACCCAGCTACAAAGATTTTAAGTAAAAATCTTTTTCCTCAAAAATTTGTATGTTTTGTCCAGTACTGTCTTTTGGATTAAAAGAGGACATTGCTTGGAATATAAGCAACATTAAGAATCCTGCTAAAGTTGTAGCAGTTTCTGTGGTGGAAATGTATATTATTTAAGGGGAGAAATTATCATTTTTTTCCTAGAGCTATTCCTCCACTGTTCTATTTAATTAGGTGGCTGGGTATGGTGGCACATGCCTTTAATTCCAGCACTTGGGAGGCAGAAGAGAAGGACTGCTGTAAATTCGAGGCCACCCTGAGACTACAGAGTGAATTCCAGGTCAGCCTGGGCTACAGAGAGACCCAACCTTGAAAAAACAAAACAAAACAAACAGACAAACAAAAAAGGTACAAAGGTACGAGGTGTAATGATGTATGCCTGTGATCTCAGCATGGGAAAGTCAGAATCAAGGAGTCAAGAGTCCCAGGCTAGCCTGGCGTGTAGAGTAAGAAAGGGAATGAAGAAAGGAATTCAATTCTACATTTGTTTAGTTAGTACTTCTTCAATCACATATGAGAAACTGCATGGGTGCCGTAGTCACCTGTACACCTATATACTTTCCCATATGCCCGGGACTTCCAGTCTGTGTCCGAATGAAACTTCTGAGGTCTCATCCCCACATAGTGCTCTAGGGCTCCAAGCAATAGTCATTTCAGTCATTTTCAGCCAAAGATATCAGGATGATAAGTTAGCTGGTTAAGGAAAGAAAGAAAAGCCAGCGACTACATATAAAGAACAGAAACAACCTGTACAGAACTACAGAGGAGTGATCGCAATTCCACAGTGTTTCCAAGACTCAGCTTTGTAGCCAGTTATAGGGATAAAAGGATGCTACCTGTGTGAACATGTGTGGTTCTCAGAGCAGTACGTGTCTTTTCTTCATCCCGACCTGTGTGGACACACAGGAAACAGAAGTGCTCATTTCTACCAGGTGGGACAACGTAAACGCTGAGCTTCTTGCGCACCACTGGAAGCGCGGAGGCAGCACAAAGTGTTCCTTCAGCATGTGCAGCAGAGGCTTTTCACACACAGAAACCCTGGCTGTAAAGCAGAGGCACTGAGCTCTTTGAGAAGCCCTGGCTCTCACCTCCCCATGTCCTGCAGAGGCTCTGCTCGGCTGTGCTGCCTGCTGGCTGAGGACACTGCCTACAGAGCGACTTTGGTGGTTGCCACAAATGCTCCTCTCCATCCATAAAGGGACAGCCCAGTGTGCATTTTTAAGTGCTCAAATTCAAGTCAGACTACATAGTAAGATGGCAGGAGTCCTGGCTTTGTCAGCAGCAAGTAAGGATGCATGCCCACTGTAGTCTGAAGATTCGTGTTGCCCCAACATTTTTAAATTGAAACTTACCCACCAGTGTGACGGCACCATTGGACCATTAGGTCACACAGACATAGCCTGTTTAGGTGGCGTCCATGCCTTTATAGAAGAGGCTCCAGGCAGCTGCCTCACTCTCTCCACCAAGCCAAGGACACGCTGAAGGTACAATCTGTGAACCAAAAATCAGAGCCTTACCGGACACCCAATCTTCAGGCACTGATCTTGAAATTCTTAGCCTTCAGAACTGTGTGAAATAAAGTTCTGTATTTTGTGACAGTTACCCAAACAAATTAAGACAGTGGAGAAACAGTTACTTTGGGCTTTAGTTTCCTTGTCTGTAAAATGTAAAACCATTTGGTTTAGAGCATTGTAAAACAGTTGTCATAGGCAAAGTACCTAGTACAGACCATGCCTTCCATAAAGAAAAATTATTGTTTTAAAAGAAATAGCTAAGTATAGTGGCACAATCCTCTAATACTGTCCCTTGACTGGGGCCAGAGAATCAGGAGTTTGAGGCAAACTTGGGCTACATAGTGAAATACTACCTCAAAAAAGAAGAAGAAAAAGAAGAAGGAGGAGGAGGAGAAGGCAAACTTGGGCTACATAGTGAAATACTACCTCAGAAAAAGAAGAAGAAGAAGGAGGAGGAGGAGGAGGAGAAAAGGGGGGGGGAGAAAGAACTAACTGAAAATCCCAAATGATATAGAATTCTTTAGTTTTAGGAGAGAAAAAAGTAAAATAAGTGAATTTAATGAGAGCTGAAAAAGCATTGACAGTCTAGCAATTATTTAATCACTCTTTCTCCCACCCATTCTTAACCCTTGTTGTAATTAGCAGTTTTGTTCCAAATTATATATGTAGTAATTGTGCCCCTTTTTGCTATAGACAAAAAGGCTTTTTTTTTTTTTATGTATGGTTATGCAAATGTGGGCTTTAGGGATGTAAATGGTATAATGAGCCAGAAGCTAATGAACAGGAAACTGCACATGAATGAGGTAGACAAGTTGGCACCAGAGATGGCTCTGGGGCAGGAAATATGAAGCAAGCATGCCCAAAAAAGAGGAAGTGGTTCAGGAGTGGAGCACTGTCTCTGGACCCTCTGAGAGTAGACTTGATGGCCTGCCTGTTGAAGGAAAACACTAGTGAAAGTCTCTGCACACACCACACCCGTAGTTTGTGATGGATTCACTGCCCATTGGCCTTCCCATTGCATGAGTGTTCTGGATGTCATTTATCTCAGCCCTTCATGGTAGCTGTCTTGTCTTGTTTACTCTTGGTTCAACTGTATACTTCTACTACCTTAAGAGATTATCAATTACTGTCAGGAAAGGACATTGTCTTCTATTTTATATCCCTTTCCCAGAGAATTGCCACCTAGTCACATGCATGTATCTAAAAAAAAAGATTCAAAAGGAATCTGAAAGCCAGTTATGGATTTCAAACAAGAGTAATAGAAGGAGCCGGGCATGGTGGTGCACACCTTTAATCCCAGCACTAGGGAGGTAGAGGTAGGAGAATCATGAGTTCAAGGCCACCCTGAGAATACATAGTGAATTCCAGGTCAGCCTGAACTGGAGTGAAACCCTATCTCAAAAAAATCAATAAACCAAAAAAGGAAAAAAAAGAGTAACAGGGGGTGTCAGAGAAGCAAAAAAGGAAGATAGGGTTATTTCCCCAGATCAGAAGCAACAAACACCCCAGACTGGAGCCCAGGGAGTTGCTCTAGCTTTTGCAAGTAGGTGGAAGAGTCTTGCGTTTGGTTCTCAAGTCTGCCAAGGAAAAAGCACTAGCCTTTCCTGGGCTACTGAAGATTAGAATCGCAGCAGCCTGGTAGTTTCTTTAGCAACTGCCATCAACTGCCTTCTTTTAAATGCTAAACCAAGAACCCTCTGTTGTGAGCATGCTTTCTTACTTCTTATCAGTGCTCTGATTACGGCCTGGATCCTAAATGCTTCCCAAATGCTCATATGCTGAAGGTCTTGTCACCAGCCTGTACAGCTACTGGGAGACAGTAGAAACCTTAGGAAGTGGATTCTAGTTAGAGAAGTTAGGTCATTGGGGGTTTACCCTTGAATGGGATGTTGCAATCCCAGCCCCTTCCTGTTCTTTCCTTGGTTCTAGGCTGCCATGAAGCGAGCAGTTTTACTCTTCCATACACAGCCCAACATCGTGAGCTGCCTCATCACAGGCCCTAAAACTGTGAATCCAGGTGACTATGTGCTAACATCTCTAAAACTGTGATCCAAAAAAAAAAAAAAAAAAAAAAAAATCATGCCTTCTTTTATGTCAGATGTTTTTCACAGCTACATAAAGCTAACATGACCTCCGTGGAGCAGAAGATAATGGAAAAGGGGCTGGTAAAATGGTATGGGAAATCTGGATTGCAAACTTCCAGCTCGCCCCTATAGTACAAAGTACAGAGGGGCAGGTGTAACAATGAAAGACAGCATATGAAAAATAAGCACTCATTATCATAGAAAGAGCACTGGGTTAAAAAAAAAAGTTGAAATCAAGTCCCTTAATCTGATACTCAGTTATCACATTTTTTTTGCAAGTCTTTCACTTGCAAAATGTGAGTAACAATAGTACTGCCTCACAGAGTGGTTGAACCAAGTAAAATAATGCATATGTAAATCATTTAGCAACATAAAGATCCATGTAAATATTATTATACACAGGCCTATTGGCAATTACCTAATTCACTGCATATAAGACAATCACCAAGACTATTTTGATAAACTGATAAAGATTTTTGCTAGTCTTACAATTTACTGCCTGCACTTAGACTTCTTCTGTGACCTAGAAACACATTGCTAAATTAGAGACGTGAGCTCAGCATTATTCATCAATTTAGCAGATTCTTCAAAAAATTCCTAACAATTCTCTTTTGATGGCTCACCTCCACAGATAAGCAGCTGAGCCCTCTTCACAGCAGGAAGGAAGGGCCACTAGCCTTGGGTTACACAAATGAACTTATTAAGAGGATTTATAAAGCCATCTAGTTAATCAGAAAGGAGGGGAGTGAAACAACCTTTCTTAGCCAAGCCATGGTCGCCTGCTGGACAATTAGAAGCTCAGTTTTCATTATACTTTGTAGTCCTCGGTTGGGGTCAGGCGTTCAAGCAAGGATACAGCTGGTGGGTGGATGCTATAAGGTTGTTAATTAATCACAAGGGGGTGTAAACCAAGGGTGAGGCATTCGTTCACACTGCTTGGTTTTGCATGGCCCCTGTTCCACTGCATTGACCCGCATGTCCTAGCCTGACCTCTTGTTGGATTTCTAGGAATTGTTGCATGTTGGGTCCACCTTTGCAAGTTACCAGTGGGGATTTTTTCCTTAGCAAATCATTGATCTTGATTTTCGTTGAATGAAATCATGTTTGACTTCTTTTAGATATTTCAGAATAAAACGCTATTCCACCCAGCACATCAGATTTGGATTTAGTGTTTCAACTGTTTTACAGTAACAACAGCTGATCTATACACTTTCTGCCACAGACACTGTCCTAAGCATTTTTATGCTAACTCAACTAAGCTTCATAATCACCCTGTTACAGAGAACTGTGATTCCCCATTTGTACAGATGAGGAAATTGAAGTGCACCACCTTGCATGGCTTGCATAAGGTTGAAGTTATTAAATAGGAGCCAGGCTTTGAGCATCAGTCTGGGTTCTGAGTATGTTGTTAACTGCTAGGAAGTACGCTCACTCTCAAAATAGAAACTTCTTATCTGTCTCTACTTTTTAAAAGAATACTCATCACACTATACCTAGAGTATTAATACTTCTTTTTTATTTTATTTTTTATTTTGCTGGGGGTCCAACTGAGGAGCCTCATATATAGTAAGAAAGCATTCTTCCACTGAGTTGCACACCTAGCACCACCTAATATATCAACAACCAACCCTTGTGCTAGTCACCAAGTCTCTAAGACAGACTGCATCAGCATTTTGAGATTACAGTTTTCGATATTGGTGTTATTTCAATACTCTCATTTACTGAGAATTAAACTCTCCAGACTGTTTCCTTACAAATAAGGAAATACATCACATCAAAGGAATCAGAGTAGTTGTCTGGTGCCAATGGAAACTAGGATGAACTTCACAGATATGAAAATGGCCCCAGAGGGACCCATGGCTACTTAGCAGCAGCACAAGGTCTAGACAGCATCTGGCCCTGCTGTCTTTTTTCCTCAGGGTCCTGGAACCACATAGCACTTTTAAATTATTTGCTGCCATTTAAAAATAGCTTATTTCATGGCAAAACTTGGCTTTCTGGGTAAGTATGTCCCTAGCCACAGTCAGCTGGAGTGGGGGGGGGGGTGGCAGCAACTCCTCCCTTGGGCGTGAGCAGCATTCCTCCGTTGAGCACATTCAGTTTCCAGCCTTTATGACTTCGTCATCGTAACATGTGAATATGAGACCTCCAGTTCAAGGCAAGCCCTTCCCAATTCCTGTGATGTTTTCTCTTTGCAACTCCACATCTCTTTTTCAGAAAATCATAGCCATTTAGAATGCAGATATTTTGGTGTGCTGTTTGTAGTATGGTGCATGTGGTCTACGTGTGTGCGTGTGTGTGTGTGTGTGTGTGTGTGCACGTGCACACATGTGGTATATGCAAGTGTTTGTGCACATGGATTACAAGCCCCAAACAAAGACTTTTGGTGTCATCCTCTATCACGCTTGCCCCTTATTTCCTTAAGACAGTCTCTCGTTGAACCTGGCACTGGCCATTTTTTGGTCAGCCTGGCTGACCAGTGAGCCCCAGCCATCCTTGTGCCTCTACCCACTCTCAGCACCGGGGTTCAGGTATGGCCATGCCAGGCTTTTTAAGCGGATACTAGGAATCAAAGTCAAGCCCTCATGCCTGGGCAGCAAGTGCTCCTGCCCACTGACCATCTCCCTAGTTCTAGAACTCAGGTTTAAAATCATTGTCAGCTTGCAGTTTCTCTAATGGGGTAATGAAGTTGTGTCTTTTCCTAGTGTTTCCCTGCTCGCCATCAGAAATTTGATGAAGATATATTACTTTCAGGCAAGGTCAAAAGAAATATTTAATCATTCCCTTCACTAACATACAGAAAACATATACACAAGTAATAAAAAATATTTGAACCTCAATTAAAGATACTGTCATTAGCCAGTCCTCACAATTAACTGTCAAGACATTTAAGAAACAATGAGCTGTTTGGAGCTGACTTGTTTTTAGTTATGTTGTTTTATGTTGGCCATTATATTGTGTTAATTTCTGATTTTCTAATTATATATAATCAGGTTTATGACCTCTGAACATGTTTCTTGCAATATGGCAATTTTAAATTCAAAAATAAATTGCATAATGAAGCTAGTTGTATAGATAATGCATTTTAATTACTCAGAAGGGAGTTACATGAAGTAGCATTTACCCAAAGTAAATGCAGGAGATAATATTTCTGTGGCATGTTGAATTTGAAACATTCTTGTTGGAAAAAATAATTTGGTGTTGGGTTAGGGGTGTGTGAAGAAGAGGTTGCTCAGAAACACAGAGCACTTCTTTTGATCTTGTGTATTTGATGTGCCAACTGCAAAGCAACTAGATTTTGGGTTTGCCAGGTTGCACTGTGGAATCGCTGGGGTTGGGACGACTCCCAGGCAGCTTTGCTCATGTACGCGTACAGCTTGCTGTCAGGCAGTGTCCAGCTGTGCGCACTGTAACTCCAGCTTTGCTGTGCCATTCATCTGGCAGCAGAAATCCCATTTGCAGTCGTTAACTATCTTTTTTATATTTGCTAGGGTCCAACAGTGTTGCAGAGCTTTGTGGCTTTGGTAGCTAGTTGATGACAATCAGCAGATTCTAAAGCCTTTTTAAAACCCTGAAAGAACAGATAATGACAACACACAATGCTGAAGTGACGAAAGAAATGAGAGATATTCAAATGTTGATGCAATTTTGCTTCCAATAACACCATCACACTTCATTTTCTTTGATTAGCTTTTTCAAGTTTTGACTTTAATTCTTTATTGTTTAAGTGTGGTAAGATGGCATTCAGAAAAACATTAACTAAATGAAATCTGTCAGAAATTTAGGCAGTTGTATCACAAAGAGGAGAAATGCTTAGTTAGTTTTGTACTATTGACCCTGTTCTCTGTCCTATTCAGTGGCTGATTCCACTTGTAAAGGAAAAGGATTTACATGATGCCTTCTGTAAATGCAAGAAGAAAACCGTGTTTAGCTGTTGTGTCCACTAGAAATGGCATTCAGCTGACATAAACCTGAAAAAGAATGAGTTCATCATAGTAGTATTTTTGCTCAGGACAAAGAAGTCTGGTGATCAGCAATAGGGAAAACATGGCACTCAGCAGATCACCTTCAGGGCATGTGGTCCTTTTACTTCTGCTTTTACCTTCCAGAGGTGTATCCCTACCTCTCATTCTTTAATTTAAGTTTATGTATATGGTCATGTAGCAGACAGCTTCAGGTTCACTGAGATGAACTTCCAGACCAGGCACAGTTATGGAGGAAGGGATATTATTTATTGAAACTTACAGATCCAGGGGAAGTTCCATAATGGCAGGAGAAGTGGCCTGCTCTCACAGGACGAAGCAAGAGAGAGAAAAACCAACCAGGCACACAGCACACAGAGCAAAACGACAGCCAAAGAGTCACACAGCACACTTCAGGAACTCCTGCTAGGCACACTTTGCATATCTTAACAATGGAATCTCAAACCCACCACCACACCTTAAGACCAGCCCCCAGTGACATTGACTCTAGCAAGGTGATTGCAGATGCAAACTATAACTAATAAAACACTGAATATATTGGGGGACATATATTCAAACTACCACAGGTCACTGCCACATTTTATACATTAAGATGGGGAGGACATGCAGACCTTGTGCCAAGATTATTTTTCCAACTGATAAATGCTTCAGCTGACATTGGGTGTTGACCTTTGACGCTTTGAGATGAAAGGACCTTTTGAAATGTGATGAAATTAATGTTTACGACGTCTTATCATCTATTTCATCAAGTTCATATTCAGTACTACCACTGGCTTGTCCAAAGTGGGCAATAAATGTCTTCCTCTTCTTGGGCTTTCTTCTTGGAGTGGATGAGACGTCAATACACTTCGGTTTCATCACAGTGGTTCTCAGTGTTTGTCTGTATCAGAATCACTTGGAGGATTTCTTACAATACAGGTTTTAGTCCTTACTGACAAAGCTTCTGATTCTGTAGGTTTGGGAGGGCCAACAAATCTACCTTTCTAATAAATTCTGAGGCAAAGTTGCACAGGTGATTGGAGACCACACTTAAACCATAGGATTAAAGAAATTGATCTATTAAGGATCAGGATTCCTGTTTCTGAGGAATTCTTAGAGAAGGCTCTAAATAAAGGCTTAGCTTCTTATTTTTATTAAATGAATAAAAATTTATTCTATAATTTATACATAACATCTATTTAATTCTGTAAGAAATTATAAACATTGCCTTTATTAATACTTGCAAATGGTTCTGTAAACAAAATTGTCAAAAATCCTAGGAATCATTTATATTTATAAAAACTTCAAGAATATGGTTCCTATTTCTGGAAAAGTAGATTATAAAATATAGAAGAATAATAGACTAGGGAAGCCAACAAATATAGTCATTGAAGAGGAATGTTTGCCACATATTATTTGAATTTTCCTTTTCTCAAATATAAAAAAAAAAATCACATATACCACTGCTTTCAATGTTTCCAAAAATTATGAATTCTCTCCGTTAGTCTGAAATAAGTCCAGTAAAGACTGTACTGATGAACTCAAAATTGTCTTATCATGCAATAAGAAAATCATTGGGCTGGAGAGATGGCTTAGGGGTTAACGCGCCTGCCTCCTAAGCCTAAGAACGCTGGTTCCAATCTCCAGGTCCCACGTTTAGCCAGATGCAAAGTGACGCAAGGGTGCAATGCCACACTTGACCACAAGGGGCGCACACATCTGGATTTCATTCGCAGCAGCTGAGACACTGCTGGCGCGCCCAACTCTGTCTTCCTCTCCCTCTCTCTCTGTCTCTCTCTGTGTCTCTCTCCAAAAAAATAATAAAAAATAAAAAAAGTTTAAAAAAAAAGAAAATCATTTATTTTATTTAATCCAGCATTTAATTCCAGATTATAATCTTTTTTGTCTCATCCTTATCATATTCTCATTATCCCATGAATTTCACCAAAAGTCCATATTTCAGATGTCACATTCACTGGGTTCCTTAGGAAGTCTGCAGGATGAAAATTTTCATTTATTGTTAGGTATTTAAAAAAAAATTTTTTTTGGTTTATTTTATTTATTTGAGAGTGACAGACAGAGGAGACAGAGAGAGACAGAGAGAGAATGGGCACACCAGGGCCTCCAGCCACTGCAAACGTACTCCAGATGCATATGCCAACTTGTGCATCTGGCTTACGTGGATTCTAGGGAATTGAGCCTTGAACCGGGGTCCTTAGGCTTCACAGGCAAGCGCTTAACTGCTAGGTCATCTCTCCAGCCTGATAGGTATTCTTTTGAAGCATTTACTGTTACCAGGTCAGAATCATGTCCAAATATTGAGCAAAGATCCTTTCATTCTGATTTTTTTTCTTTCTGATTTTTTTTTTTCTGCTGGAAAATATGCAGAAAGCAAGATTTAGTAAAGTGAATGTAGATAGACTCACATAGACACAAAAGGTTAATCTAAGGGTGTTTCGTCCTTTAGTCTGTCTGCCTGTGTTTATGTCATCCTCCCCCCACCTTCTGTTCCATGGGCTTAACAACTTCCTCCTCGTGTTCACTTAAAATGTCTTTGAACCATAACATCTTTACTTCTGTTTGAGACTGTTCATGGTCTTGTGGTTTATCTCATAACTGCCTATCTCTATCTATCTTCTACCTAAAATGCCTTTACAAAAGATTCTTTTGAGTTTTCCTGTCCTTATTTTGTGTTTCCAAAGTCAAGTTCCTCCTCCCCTCCCCAATCTCTTACAGAAGTACTTGATTTCTTAGGTAAATAGCACAGTGTTTTTTTCCATTCAGTGTCATATCTAATGTATGTCATTGATAGCTTTGCCAGCTAAAGGTTTGCTTGGCTGGATGAGGTGAGATCGTTTTGTATGTGATTGTACATTCTTTTTTATATATTTTATTTATATATTTATTATTTGAGTGAGAGAGGGGTAGAAAGAGAAAGATGGAGAGAGAGAGAGAATGGGAGCACCAGGGCCTCAGCCACTGCAAAGGAACTACAGATGCATGAGCCACCTTGTGCTTCTGGCTTACATGGGTACTGGGGAGTTGAACCAGGGTCCTTAGGTTTTTCAGGCAAGCACCTTAACCATTAAGCCATTTCCCCAGCCCTGCTTTTATATTCTTGAATTGCAACACTGGTTTGTGTCCTATGAACACTGAATCCTAGACAACTTTTGTTTCAGGAAAGCCCCATCCCCCCTTACCTCTTAGTCCCATACCTGCTGCTCCCCTAGAAATGCCTGAAAACCATTTTACATTAACAACTGAGACCCAAGATCTAAATCAGAACCTCTGACTAAGAAATAACTCACATCTTCACCAAAGGCAAATTACACCTGCCTAAAATATAAAACTAACAAGTAAGTAAGTTCAGTATTCACAGTCCACGTGGGATCTTTTTTGTGGGGCAGTGGAACATATTCCATACTGCTGTTAGGAAAACCAATAGAGAATTTCTCTTGGCTTCTGCTAATTGCTAATTTATTCTAGGAATCATAGAAAGAGTAGAAGTAGTAAGTTTAATGTGCTTGAAGCTGCCTATCAACTTAAGGAAGGATTTGTGTTTTCAATATAGCATGTTGTTAAGTAATGATAGAAGACTGAAATAAATATATGAATTCATGTTAACTGAACTGAAAATAAGCTTCATTTTGAATCCAGACTAATTGCCTAGACAAACACATTGTTTTTTTTTTTTTTTTTTGCATTCTCAAAATGCTATGCTGAAGTACATTTTCCATATATCATTGAACAGTTACTTGTTAATAAATACATTTTAATGTGAAAGAATGTACTTATAAAATGCCTTAAGGCAAACTTTCTTCATGTGTGTTATAAAAATTTGTCACTTAGAGTTTCTTAGGATTTAAGAACTAAGTGTCCTGGAATTTCACTATGGCAGGTATGTGTTGTAGTTTGAATCAGCTGTCCTCCATAAACTCAGTGTTCTGTATGCTTGCTATCCAGCTGATGGCAACTTGGTAGGTGGAACCTTGCTGGAGGAGGTGTGTTGCTTGAGTAGACTTTGAGGTTTTGCTAGCCCCTAGCTTGTCAGTGTTAGTCAGCTCACTCTCATGCTACTGTATTCCACCTGCCGTGGCAGAAATGCTGGCCAGCTGCTGCTCATGCCATGTTTTTTCTTGCCATCATGGAGCGTCTCCTCGAGATTGTAAGCCAAAAAAGAAATCCTTTCCTCTCAGCAGCTGTTTTTGGTCTGGTGCTATATCCTAGCATTGGGAAGGTAACTACAGCACTGTGTACAAAGAGAACACGTTTGCCTCCATAGACTCTGAAGTGGAAAGGGAAGAGCTGTGAGGAATACAAACTTGGCTTTGAGTCAAGTATCTGAAAAGGGGGAAGAATGATGCTTACATCAGAAGGTTTGGGAAGAATAAAGGACAGAAAATACAATAAGTAATGTTTCGTACATAAGTCCTCTAACACTTTCTCTTCCATTTCTAATCTCTCACTTGTATCTTCTCATTTTCTGCTCATCCTGCTTCTCTTCTTCCTCCTGATTTTATTTATTTATCCTCATGGGTTTGTTCGACTGAGGATCCAACTCACTGAATCTCCATTGCAGTGTTTACTTACAAGGATGAACCACATTTCTGACAGGGTTATTCAGAACCAAAACCATATTCATGGGGAAGGCTGATGAGTATTGCTGTAAAGTAGTGGACTGCAAGCCACTGTTGCTAGCCAAATCTGGTTATCTCCATTTCTTTTTAATGGTCTGTCATCTAAAAATGGTAATTACCTTTTTAAATGGTTGAAAAAAACAAGAGAATAATAATTTAACAATGTCAAAATTACATGAAATTCACATTTCAGTGTCTAAAAGAAAAGGTTTTCTAGAACACAGCCATATATATCCATTTAGTATTAGCCATGGCTAACTTCACATAATAAAGTCATAGATAGGTTGCACAGAGACTTTATGGTCCCCCACACCTAAAATATTAGCCATATGATGATCTTTTAGTGATGAAGTTTGCTGTTCTGAAGAAATGAGAACTATGTGCATTTTAATTTGGTTCTGAATTAGCTCAGAAGGGGGAGTGTCAAGGAAGAAGTAGCTGAGTTAAAATGAGCTTTGAGGTTCCAAAGTTTAATGTGTGAGAGAACTTTCCAGAAGAATTGATGGCAGTTCTAATATAATTACACACAGGCACAAAAATCCATCTTTCTACTTTTCCTGTCATGCCATTAACTCCTGACAAAATTTAGTGGATGATAACTATAGGCAAAGGAGCTTTGTTAACAAGCCGCCTGGTAGACACTGCAGACAGTTTTATCTATGACGAAATCAAGATGCTGGCCCAGGGAAGACTGGTAGAGGAACTTTCCCCCGAAACCAGCCCTATGAGGAGTTTGTGTCTCCGTTTCAGAAGGCATTAGATCTTTCCCCCTCCTCTCGTTAATCTGTGATCTTTGGAAAATTCATTATCTCCTCTGAGCAAGCTGGGAATTACATTGTTTCTTTTGAGAAGAATGAACCAGATCAAATATCCATTTTGAAACCCATTGTAAAGTTTTTTTTTTTTTTTTTAAAGAAATAGGTTGAAACTCATCACATATTCCACGATAGTGCCTTCTGATGGAGCCAGCACTGGTATTTGTGAATAAATGCATGTTGTTCTTTAGTTAACTAGAAACAGCTATTCCTAGGAGGATTGGTGACATAGTACTCTACTGTAAAGGAATGGTACTGGGAACATAAATAAGGGTGGAAGGTCAGAGTTCTTGTTTTCCTGCATTCATGTGGAAGATACGACGCAGACTGGTATCCAGTGACTGAGACTGAGGGAAAAGACAGAGGAATAAAACCATTAGGTGGACTGAAAGCTCAGATGGCCCTGCTAGACAAGCCAGTGAACTTAGTAAGTTAAAGAATGCTGTCTGCCAACTGCATTGGCACTCCTGACTTCGTGGTGGCATCTAATTCCTTCCCTCAAAGTTTCGCCCAGCCTATTATGCACATTGCCATTTCAGTCATTCAGTGAAGAGATGAACGAACCTTTGTATAGCACAACTCTGACTAGTCAGTCATTCATTCCATGGAGTGCTAATTACGTGTCAGGCGCAGTGCTAAGTGTGTGAGGTACAAAGCAGAACAAGAAGTATGTCCTGCCCTCCCCAGCAAGGCGCTTGCAGTCTCCTGGTGGAGACAGACGTGTAAACAAGGTTAGTGAAGTGTGTTGGGCTTCTGGTAGATGTCTGTGTGTATGAAACTCGCGTTCTGAGGACAGACAAGAAAACTAACAGGTCTTGTTCTGTCTAAGCCATGAGGACCACAAAAGGACATCTGATTCAGACAATGTATCTTGAAAGCCTCCCAGGCTGATGTATTGAGCTGTGAAGAATGAAAAGGCATATGTGGCAGACAGGAGAAAAAATAGATAAGTAAGTATAAAGGCTGAGTTAAAAATAACATGCTATAGCAAATGCAGGTGGGTTAAGATGGCTAGCCAGCAAAGATATAGGCACGAAGTAAGCAAGTGTCAAATTAAACCTTAGAGCTTTAAGATCTTGAGAAGGGGAGGCACAAAGTTGTGATTTTGGAATAATGCTCCAGAATCCATGGGAGAATGGACTGGAGGGTATTGATGCTGGAGGCGGGATGCCTTGTGAGAGCTTGTAGGCTATACAAGTGTGGCTGATCGCACCTGTGGAAGGTGAAAGTTAAGTACAAGGAGAAAGGCTCAACTTAACTTGAGGTCTTCTCCAAGTAGGGGAAAGGAGAGAAGCTTATAGATGACAGAGGTTCCAGCCTGGAGTCTTAACTCAAGAGTGGCTCAAGAACCACCTGTTTGCATATGAGAATTAAAAAGAGGATAGAAAAGAAGTTGGGAAGTAGAGACTTAAAAATGTGAAAGAAATTAATCAGAAACACATTAGTGTGTTGGGCATGGTGAATGAAGAGGGGCTGGAAAGGGATATTCGAGGGCCAGGAAGTGAAAATGGGTAGCCTGAACAAGATCAAGAAATGTGGGTAGCAACCGGTCAGCAGTGTCACGTCCTGCAGAAAGGTCAGTCATGGACCACAGTACAAAATGTCCCTAACTGTTCCAAGAACCTCAAGTTTTAGACATCAAGATTCTCCTAGAAGTGACCCCAACCTTCCCTTTAAAACATGTCACCTTTTCTTTTAGCTGACGTTAAAGTATTCTGTTCCCGTGTATGACCCCTAGTTTGCCTTTCCTGCTCATTGCCTTTATTGAAATGGATGCTTCAGATGCCACCTCCTTCCATTTACATCAGTCAGGTATTCATTTCCCCTTTCCAGACGCCATAGCACTTTTTCTCAACATCTCTGTCTCCAAGCACCCTGTACGCTATTGTACTTTTCTGCTTAGTTGCAAAGGATGCAAATCACATTTGAAGAATGTTAGTGGAGCAACTATGAGACTGTACTACAGACATAATTGTGTTTCATGGATGACTGAAAAATCTCTAATACCCACCCCCACCACAAAACCTTAGATCTTTTCAAATATGAAAATATGAAATCAGAAAGCCTGTCTGGTAATATCCTTACATTGTGCATTTTCATTGACAGTTTTACAATCAAGTATGCTTAGTAGGAGCATAGAAACATTTGGAAACAGACATGATCCAAATTGACTGCAATTATAACCCTCTGTGGTGGGGGGCAGTTGGGAACACTGATAGCTCAGTCTGACCCCCAGAGTTTTGGGTTGAATTGACGAGGCTCCTGGCCTGGGAGTCTTCAGGTCCATCTGGTGATTCTAATGTACAGTGGAGATTGAGAACCACAGTTTTACAAGCTGATTTGCCTTTGAAGATCACATTTTTTTTTTTTTTTTTTTTTACTGATGACTTACTGTTTCTGCATGGGAATTTGTGTGCAGATACAAAGCAAAATGTTTGTTCTTACCCACCCCCCTTTATGCACAAAAGAACAGAGTTCTCATCTTTGCCAGGAGGAAAGTACTGATTTCTTATATTAGTATGTTGCTTTGGATAGTTGCCAGCAAACAACAAAACACTGAATACATAAAAATTTTCATGTTGAACTTGCTGGAAAAGTCATTTGGCTCTATGTTGCAATGCTGCAGTGGACTCCTGTTGTTCAGAGTATTAAGCCCCCCTATGGACTTTGTTCTAGCTAAGTAAAAACTTCTTTCAAAAGATTGATGGATACTACTGCCCAGGTGTTACACATTTTGAGTAACCTTTTCTCGAGAAAATGTATATATATATATTTTTTTTTCTTTAAAGAGAAATGAAAGTGAAGAGTTAAGCACTGAAATATCCATTTGTTCAAACCAGATCAACTATAGCTAGTATCTTATTTATTTACTTATTTGAGAGAGGAAGAGATACAAAGTATGGATGCAGCAGAGACTCTTACCACTGCAAAGGGATTCCAGATGCATGCATCACGTTGTGAATCTGGCATTATGTGGGTACTGGGGGATCAAACTCAGGTCAGCAGTCTTTATAAGCAAGCACCTTTAACTTCTAACCCATCTCCGCAGCTCTACAGCAGGCATAAGAGAGAACAGTGATGAGTTCCTGCTTCCTCTCTCTGATGAAAGCATAATTTTGCTTCCTGTCATGAGAAATCACATATTGTGTGTGGTGTGGGGTATGTGAATATATGCACATTCATATGTATGTGGTTGTGCATACATATGGAGGCCAGAGGTCAATGCCAGGTGCCTTCCTCAGTCACTCTCCACCTTACTTTGTAAGGCAGGGTCTCTCACAGAACCTAGAGCTCACCATTTCAGCTAGACCAGCAAGCCCTAGAGATCCTACCATCTCTGCCTCCCCAGTGCCATGATTGTAAGTATGTGCTGCCATGCATAGCCTTCCTGTGGATGCTGGAGATCTGAACTCATGTCCACAAGCTTGTGTGGTAATTATTTTACCCACTGAGCCATCATCCCAGCCCCTCTTTTGTTCCTTATGCTTTGCTTTTTACACCAGTTATGAATATATGCATTATGGACAAGCTGACTACCTGCTATTTAAAATATTTTCCTATCTATTTAATTATTAGGCCAGAGGACCAGGACTCACAGAGCTATGAGTTGCATGACATAGCAACCTTCATTTTCCCACGGTGGCCCTGCACTCTTGTTCTGTGGGGCTCATTCAGTTCCCAGAAGAAATCGCAGACACTCATTGCACTCAATTGTCTTTAATCAAAAGTCTTCCAGACACTTGAACTCAAACTCTCTTTTACAGTATTTTTTTTCTATTTGAGAGAAAGAGAGAGAGAGAGAGAGAGAGAGAGAGAGAGAGAGAGAGAGAATGGGCATGCCAGGGCCTCCAGCTGCTGCAAATGAACTCCAGATTCATGTTCCTCCTTGTGCATCTGGCTTACTTGAGTCCTGGGGAATCAATCCTAGGCCCTTTGGCTTTGCAGGGAAGTGCCTTAGCTGCTAAGCCATTTCCCTAGCCCCTCGTTTACAGTTTTTATATGCAGTTTAGTTTAGTAACCAAACTGCCAAGTTTATTCAGAGCCAAGATCTGCTTATTCCCCAGCTCAAGTATGCTGGAGTGAGCAGAGCAGCTCCAACTCACAGCCCTTCCATTCCGCCCTCTCCCCAGTTCTCTGGAGACCCTGCACCCCAGCCACCAGCTGCCATGGAGGCTCCCTAACTTGCACTTCCTGGTGAGCAGAAATGACACATCCTTCAGCCTTGAGGCAGCCAGCTGGACAAATTCAGCATCCCTTCAAATCCTTGCTTATATCCAGCCTAAATAGTCTACCCCTGAAGCCTTTTATATTTATAACCTCCAAATAACTTATCTTCCTATCAACATTTATATTCCATGGCCCATTTATGGCTCTTCTCATGCCATTTCCTCCTCTATTCTCTGTAGTAATTTATGCTACAGTCTCCTGACTTGTATTGTACTCAAAGCTCCTTCTGACTTCTCATCATTAAATTTTGGTATTGTCCACAATAAATGGAATTAAGTACTGAAATATTAAAACAAAAATAAAGACCTTTATAAAATGTGTACTTAGAGCCAGACATGGTGGTGCATGCCTTTAATCCCAGCACTTGGGAAGCAGAGGTAGGTGGATTGCTGTGAGTTTGAGGCCACCCTGAGACTACATAGTGAATTCCAGGTCAGCCTGGACTAGAGTAAGATCCTACCTCTAAAAACCAAATATAGACACACACACACACACACACACACACACACACACACACACACACATGCACGTATTTAGATTATCATATAATATAATATAATATAATCTAGTATATAAATGAAGACACAAGGGAATGGCTCAAGTACTTATTTGGCTTTATTCATTTCACCAAGTTAATGGGGAAAAATAGATCTCTTTATGCTTTCATAATATTTAATATATTATAAAATGGAAATGAATACAGTCATTTAAAGCAATTTATCTGAAATAATCCAAGTTGTTCTGTGAAATAATTACCACATGTAATGTGCTATACCAAGGATCAGGGAGCAAATTACTTATTTCCCTTACCCAGGAACCCATATCTAAAGACTACTGGGACTTTAGAGGGTCAGGTTTCTCAGCTATTAGGTGTAGTTAATGTCTTTAAGGGCTTTTAGCATAATAGATGCATTACATCCCTGTCTACCCTCCCTATCTGCATGTAAAAAATAATTCATTATTCGTTATCTTTTTTAACCTAATATTAGTGAGCATCCAGACCCAGACTAAAACCCAGCTTATTAAATATTTAAGAAATCATATTGAGATGACAATTGTGTCTTCTTTATAACAGCTGCTAGCTGTATCACCAGAGTCTTTATTTCATTATGAAAAAACAATGGTGTTGCTATTCCCCTTCATCCAGTTAAAGTGGACACATGGATCAAGCTGTGTCCACTAGCATTGAAGAAACTAAATGATCAGAGTTAACATCATCATGATTTTTGAAGCAGTTTGTGAGGGGAAAAAGTCAAATTGAGAAGCAAGTCATTTTATAATACTTGTTTTTTTTTTTTTTTTTTAACTGACCCAAGAGAATTTTCATTGCCAAATAACAATCTCAGACCTTGGCAGTGAAACAGTGCAGTTGGTATACAAAGGTGCTGGCTCCCGAAAGAAGCATAGTAATATAATATGTTCTTTGATGTCTCTCTAGCCAACATGTAAAACTGGAAAATGTCTTGCCATCTCTCTTTAAAGAAGATGAACCAGTGTGCAGAGAAATATCTGTGTACATAGTCTTCAAATTCACAAGTCTATCCAAAAACCATCAGTGGTATAATACAAACATGAAAATTAATAAATATCATCCCTCTGCAGTACTGCCATTGGCAGTTGAAATTTTTTAAAGTTCATTTTCTCCAAAGAAACAAAGTTATCTATTGACATGATTCACTGCAGGTATGATGATCAGAGAGAACACATGATCCTGCTTGAGATGTGAATATCAAGTGGATGGCTAGTCCTATGCACTAATCAAGCAATTTGTTCTCAGACAATAATACTTTGGCGTCTAATGCTAGACTGAGCTAAATTGCAAGTTCTTTCTCACAGACCTTTGAGTGGCTGACCATGAAACACTGCAGTGTTTTTACATTTCAGATATGCAGAGGGCAAAAGAGAAAAGGAATTTGTAGCTCATTATCCACAAATTATTTTCCCACAGTTTGAAGTGTTGAGATTGCTCTTTAAAACCCTTTCAAGGGCTGGAGAGATGGCTTAACAGTTAAGGTGCTTGCCTGCGAAGCCTACAGACCCATGTTCGACTCTCCAGATACCATGTAAGCCAGATACTCAAAAGTGAGGCAAGTACAACATCCCACATGCCCACTAGGTGGGGCAAGCACCTGGAGTTCTATTACAGTGGCTGAGGCCCTGGTGTGCCAATTCTCTCTTAAATTAAAAAAGTAAGTAAATAAAATGCTTTCAAGGCAATGACTCCAAGATTTTCCGTCAACAAGGAGTACTTTTGTATTTCATGTGCAACCCCAAAAGTGCAAATGAGATGCAGTTTGTTTTCATTGTACTAAAAGGGAAGTGGCATATATAGTTTTGTTTTTCAGTAATGACCACAGTAGTGAACTCAAATAGTGAGTGTTATTATGATATTGCTTTATAAGGTGTATGTATAACAAACTTTACCAGATGAAATGCTCTAACTGTTCTGGGATGGATCATAATGCCAAGCAAAATTATAATGATAGTTAAGTAGTTCTTTCCCTCTATTTCTAAAAATTCTAAAGAATAAGTTGGTACAAGTAAGTGCTAATGTTACAGCATACAAGATTATCACAATAGGTGTATTATTGCATAGTATATATAAAATTCTTTTATCCTAGATATCACATATGACATATAAAGTGAGTCCATAATTGATGTTTACATGTGGGCCAACTTTTTAAAAGCAATCTGTTGCAGCTTGCAGAATCCAACCACATCTCTGATTTTTCACTGGTTAACAGAGAAAGTGTTACTCCGTTTATGTGCCTCCACTCTGCCCCGAAGGGATTATTTCCAGGAGTGGAAGGAAAGACCAAGTGCTTAGCGATTTTGGCAGCGCCTCACCAGGGAGACGATGGTGATTTCATGGACGGTACTGTTGTTTGTCAGGCAGTTTTACCTTTCTCCAGATTGCATGATACAGGTGGGTTTGTTTTTCTTTGTTTGTTTTTTTTGGTTTTTGTTTTTCAAGGAGGGTCTCACTCTGGTCCAGGCTGACCTGGAATTAACTATATAGTCCCAAGGTGGCATCGAACTCACAGCGATCCTCCTACCTCTGGCTCCCAAGTGCTGGGATTAAAGGCATGCACCACCACTCCTGGCTCATAATACAGTTTTAAAAAGTTGTGTGTGAGGCTTTTGTTTCCATTCTTAACATTCTGTGATTTCAGTGGTTATTTTTGTTTGTTTTGTATTTGTTTTTGATTTTTTTTTGAGATGGGGTCTCATATAGCCCACACTGCCTTCAACTGACTTTACAGACAAGGCACTTGACCTCCTTATCTGCCCCCCACCGCCTCCAAGTGTTGGGATCATAGGCCATGACATCGAGCAATTTTTTGTTTGTTTTGTGTGTGTGGGGGTGAGATAAGATTTTGCTATGTTGCTTGATTGGTCTGGAAACTGTTATATAGACCAGGCGGGTCTTGAACATGCTGTGTTTTTCTGTCTCTACCTCCTGGGTATTAGGATTATAGGAATGCACCACCATGCTGGGTTTCAGGGACTCTTTTTAAATATTTTTATTTATTTATATTTTTAGGGAAAGAAAGAGAGAGAGGGAGAGAAGAAGAGACAGAGAGAGGGAGCGAGAGGGGCAGAGAATAGGTTTTCCAGGGCCTCTAGCCACTGTAAATGAACTCCAGGCACATGTGCATCTGGCTTACGTGGTTCTGGGAGTCAAACCTGGGTCTTTAGGCTTCAAAGTGTCCTTCGTAGGCAAGCACCGTAACCACTAAGCCATCTTCCTAGGCCTCGGGGCTTCTCTTCAAAGGTGATCATAGCACAAATGAATAGGAAAACTGACAACTTGTTGGATATGCTCAGAGCAGGAGCTCTTGGGCAACCTACTTTGAGAAATAACTGGAAAAAGAGAGATGTAGAGATAGAAACAGAGGGAAATAGAGAAGACAGGAGGCAAGGGGGTTTGCACATATATAAAATGTCTCATTTCTTCCTCACATATGAATCTCTGATGTCTTCTACTGCTGAAGATTGCCCTTCATTTTGGTGAAACACCCTGAATTCCTAGGATCTTGAGACTGCTTAGTCCAATGAGAAAAAATGGTTTGATTCTGAACTACTTTGAGAGGAAACCAGCTCTTACCCCAGAGGCTTACAATGGGGGCTTTCCATTCCCATCTTCCCATTATTATATCCACAGCCAAGTTGTTTAGATCCGAAAATTACCTGGAAATACTTAAGACCTTTATCTTTGACAGTCCCATTGCTGCTAAAGTGAAATGTGCAGCTAAAATGCAAGCTTCCAGTGTTCCATGCTGTGACAATATTTTGATTACTTCCTTTCAAACCATCTCTGCCCACAGTTACCCTCTTGTTGAATTACAAATAGTACTCGTGCTTTAGGAAACACAAGTACAGTGGTACACAAGTACCCCCATGGGTGAAACCTTCCTCCATCTCTAAACTATATACATTTTTATTTTATATTTTAAGAGCACAAGTGTCCAAAGGCCTATGAAACAATTTACAGAAATTGTGAAATATAACCCATGATTCCATTTGATTTGTGTGTGAATTTTTCAACTTCTTTCATCAGATAGGAAATAAAAAACAAAATAAAATTAATAAGCTGAATAATCTCAAGGAAAATCCTGCTATTCTTACCTTCAAGTAATCAGTCTCCCTCCAAATATGTTAGTCATTCCATACTTATTACCAGGGAGCCTATTTAGATTAGCACCATTTAGATAAGGACCTGGCCTCTTACCATTGTATGCAGACAGGTGAAAGATAGATGGATCTTATCTCTTACACAAACTGGATTGTTACTGAAGAAATTCTACCCAATATACATCTGATTCCCATTGGATTTTACAAAAAAGTCACCTTTAAGAAGGATGGTGAAATTCACCCTTCAAGAAAATGTTCACAGGAGAGCATAAATGCCTTTGTGAGTAATTTTAGATCAGATATATTTCTCTCTTCTGAGATGATTGATAAGATAGAATTATAGATTTAGAACAGGAAATGAGATTTTCATTACACATAGTTAAAATTAGAACCAAGACATTTTTAGCTTTTTCTCTATTTCAACATAATTTTTCCCTGAGGGGATAAAATCAATCACTTCACTACCTCAGCTAGTGTGGTAGAACAGCCTGCAGAGACTTATATGTGTGCTGAATTTACTTGTTAGTCCGTATTCTGAAGGAGCTTCACCCCAAATCTCGCAAGACCCTGGACTATCAAGGTTAGCATGAAGTATTTTATAAGGATTTTTTCTAGTAATAAAGCGACATAGTTTTAGATTACCTAATTGAAAACAAATGGATGAAAAGTTCATGTTACCCGTGTAATGTCTGTCAATTTGTTAAGTTATAATCTACTTTCTTAGCTGGAAGAGAAAGTGGTGCAGGGATATGTTTAAATAAATACCATTGTGTCGTAGCAGGAGAGTCTCTTTTTTCTTTTATGACACTTTTTTTCTAGAATATATGCCTTGTTTGATTATAGAATGTAATTCTTTTTTGTATGTGTTTGTGGTATGCATACATGTATATATGCATGTTCATATATGTGAGAGTACATATGTATGTGTGTAGGTCCATATGTATGCATGTACATATGGAGGTCAGAAGACAACCTCAGGTGTTATACTCAGGAATGCCTTCTACCTCTTTTTGAGACAGTCTCTCATTGGCCTGGAGCTCACCAATTAGGTTACACTGACTGGCTACTCAGCCCCAGGGATCTGCGTTTCTCTGCCTCACCAGCACAGGGATTATGGACTTACCCCACTATGCCCAGCATTTTTATGTGAGAGCTGGGGATTGAACTCAGATATTTGTGCTTGTAAGGCAGCATTTCACATTGAGCTATCTTCCCAGCCCTAATTTATTTTTCTTAGGTATGTAGTTTATAATACATTTATAAAGAGTGATTTTGAAAAAATTCCCTTCTTTAAGCAACTTCATGATTCTTTTAATTGTGGAAAATTTGTGTGTAACAGAAATTTTACCATGATAACCATTTTAAAGAGTATGATTTTGTGGCATTAAGTCTGCTCACATTGTGTGGCCTTCACCAGAACTTTTAATTTTCCCCAATGGAAATATCTACCCATGATACTTACTCTTCATTCTCTACCTCCACCCCCAGCAACCTCCATTCTATTTTCCATCTCTAAGCATTTGATAAGCCTAGATACCTCATATAGGTCGAATAATACACTATCTGTCCTTCTGGGATAAGCTTATTTCACTGGACATAATGTTTTCCAGAATTACCCCTCTTGTAGAATGTGTCTGGATTTCCTTCAAGGCAGAATACTTTTTCAGTGAGCATATAGAACACATTTGGCTTATCCACTCATCTTTCAATGAACACTTTGGTTGTTTCCACCTTTTGGTAATGGTGAATGATGCTGTCATGAACATGTATGTATGCAACTTCCTGATCATACTTAGTGGCTATCACCTATGATACTCTTTAAAAAAATCTGTTACAGTGCCAACTTTGTTATTTAAAATCTCAGCAGCAGAACTTCAGTATATGTAAAAATTTTGATACTTAACCTGATACTTAACCTGTTATGTGTCTTTGGCTGTCAGCCTCCTGTAGTCACCTTCTCTCTTCTGGGACAAAGTACCTGACCAGAAGCAGCTTATGGAAAGAAAAGGTTGACTTCTGAGAGGAAGTTTCATCATGGTGGGAAAAGCATGGCAAGAACAGAGCAGGGAGTCACAAACCTCAGCTGAGAGAAGTAGCAAGAGTTAGCTAGCTGGCTATGAACACCCACCATGGATGAACTGATAAATCCTAAGGCCCACCCCTAGTAACACACCTCCTCCAGTAAGGCTATGCCTCCCAAGGGTTCCACCAGGCTTAAGGTTGGGGCTTAATGACAAACACATGAGGCGAAGGGGCATTCCACATGCAAACCACTATACCTCCACCTAAAATGAGCCTTGAAAACAGGGCTCCAGGTTTCTTTTCTAGTGAGAGAACCATCATTGGCATCAACAGTGTTTTTATAGCAGATAAATTTGAATTTGAAATCCAGGACAGACCAGGCAGGAAAATTACTGCTTTTCTTACTGAGTTATTTTGGAATCTCAAACTATTGTTCTTCTTGCTGCCAACCAGATAGTTCCTTAGAATACAGCAATAATAAAGACTTATGACATTGGGAAAACTATGATTTCTCATGACACTGTAATGTCTCAGATGAAAAATCAGACCATCTTGTGAATACACTGTACTATTTAAGGAGTTCTTGCTAAGGTTTTATCTACATTCAATGCCTAATATCTAGCTATCTCTTTCTGCTCCTACAAGAGCTGCGGTGATGAAGACAGGATTTCATAGTTACAAAACTGAATGGCATCATCTAAGTCATATTTTCAGTTTTAGTAAAAATTCTAACTTGCTTTGACCCCAATTTGTTTTTATTTGAGCATGCAAGCCTTTTATTATTTACCTAAGTGATGGAATATGCCAGTCAGACACATAACTCATAACTTTTTATTTATTATCTTTGAATCATGTTCCTTCTGTTGAATATATGTCATCTGGCAATATTGGAGTGTGACCTGTAGGAAGCTTTGTCTCTTGTTCTCTATGACATGTGGATCTTCTCCTCATCACCCATTCCTTCCTTTCCCTTTATGTCATTCATTCTGCCTATATAAGATAAAGTGAACCCCAAGTCAGACTCCTGTTCTCCTACATTTAAGAAAGGGGACAATGATAAACTCATTACACCTGTATAATTGTGATCAGAATCAGAGCTGTAAAGAAGAGTCATTTGAAAATGAGACTGTATGCTATGATAGCTAAAAACCTCTGAGCCTTAGACAAAAAGAAAAGAATAAAGAAACAAATCAACAATGCTGATCCTCTATTTAAACTTTGCATTTTGTTCAAATGGATGTTTTGCAGTAAGTATTTTTTGACTGCTGCATGAAAATATTATCTTTATCTCTGCAGGCATGTGCATCTTTTAGACATTTTCAGAGCATACAGTACCTGGTGGGTTTGTGCTTTTCTTTCAAGAAACCTATGGCAAGCACCTCTGAAGGTCTGTAGTGTTGGTTTGTGTGCTACTTAAGCAAGCCTCATTTAGTAAATGAGGTTTTTACCCTCATTCACTGAAGACCTTCTTGTGTAGCATTCAAAGGACTGCACGATTAGGCAGTCTGGTCCATTGTCAGGACCCCACTTGTAAATTCCGCTGGTCCCTTTTCTGTCTAATGGGCAGCCTGGCTTCCTGTCCACATTTATTTCTAGTGTGATTTTAAGTTCTCTTCAAAATAATCTTACAAAATCCAATACACTTCCTTTCTATTCACATAAAAGTACCTGTGTATATGGGTGCAGGCTAAAGATTAAACCTTGGGCATGCTTAGTATATGCTGTACCACTGAGCTACACTTATGAAGAGTCTCATCCCCTTATTGTTTATGGCAAGGGTCCTGCATTTATACAAAGCACACTGAATGAAAGCACCAAATGAAAACAGGAAAAATCCACCATTAGAAAACTGAACAAATGTGGTGAAAATGAATTGTATTTACTGAAGATATGAATCAGAAATGGTTGAATGCAAGTTTAAAGTATTGAAAAAAACCCTGATGCACACTAATCTATTCTATAAGACTGGGGGCAGCTGTGTGAGCTAGCCAGAATTTAATTATCTATATAGATTTCTAGCTGATTAGGTGATATTTTTGTTAAAGTAGATTCTGTGTATGAATATAATAACTGCCCTAGGGAAAATACTATTATACCACGGAAGAAAGGAGCTGTACCTCAGAATGAATAAATGGTTTTTTCTTACTTTACCCTCAAGCTTTGAATTAACAATTTGTAGGAAGAAGGCCACTTGACTGGAATTAGCATTCTCTTTTGATGAACTCTTTTAATAGTCTATCTGAGATTACATGCTAAGTGTCTTTGTCTCTTGTAAAAACCCCAAATATACCAAAATTTAAATGTAATTTTCTAACTCAAATAAAGCATAAGAAATGAAAGCAGTTTCCTTTTTAAAATGTGTATTTCATGGGCTGAATTTGAAGCATTGGTTGTGAAACTCTTGCTTTTGAAAGTAGAAGACTCTATATGAACAAATGTAGTCAACAGTCATTATTTACCTTTATAGTCTCCTTGGAAATCATGGGGTTCCCAGCGCCCAAAGCCAACAGCTCTCTACGAAGGGATGGGGTGGCTTGTCAAAGTAGGATTGCCATATTACATAGTCACACAGTGTGCCCTTCTGCAATGGCAAGCAGCAGGAAATCAAGAGCTTGTTGGCAAAAATTCTGGATGATTTTCTCGCACATCTTACAAGTAGAAATTCTGATTGCCCTTTGTATGTGATACTTTTTGTTTGCTTTGGTTTGGTTTGTTGGTCTCTTTGGTCTTTATCTAAGGAATAGCCTTGGAGGCACAGGAAAGCATTTCCCTCGGAAGCAAAATGCAAGCATGCTTACTGCCCACTATCAGAGATTATGGCTCCCCAGGTTTAGAGTTCCTTTCCCATAATGCAATATGCTACCTTTACAATATCACAAGACACTCTTCATGTCACCATGAAGCAACTGGAGCCCTCAGAACCACCGGCTACTACTATTGCTGTACATAATTAAGATTTTGACCCAACAATGGAAACTAGCTTAGATAGATGAGAAGGAGTATTTCAAATAATTTAAACATTTTACATCTAACCAAACTGCTGATTATCTTTAGTACTTTCACACTATTTGAGTTTTCTTGTTTGGTTGTTTTGCGTTGACCACCAGTTTCCCTTTACATCTATTTTCATTGGATAAATATAAATGTAGTAATTTATTGCAGAAAGAATTGAAACTAAGACATGGCTTAAAAAAATTCTCTGATCAAGACACTGTACCAGTGACTTCTCAAAGTTGATATATGTAGATATTTTTTTTTGTGAACTCTTAAGTCCCTAAGAAGATTCAACCATGAGTGCTGATTATTTATTATAGGAAGAAACTGTTTATAAAATATGAGCATTTTAGATATTAGGAGTTTCCAGAGTAAATCTAAATTCTGTTGTGTAATCAAGAAGGTATGTCATGAAGATGAGGTGTAAAGCTGACTCCTTAGGAGGTGACAGGAAAAGACACAGAGAACACTACCCACGTGTTCACGTAGATCTTATGAGGACAGACTTCAATAAAGATGTGCTGTCAATTATCTGTGTCTCACAAAAGGCTGCTGAGGATCCACCATGTGCAAAGTGGTCTACCATCACTCTGGCATCAAGGATAGCTCCCCCAGGCGCAAGATAGTCCATGAGGCTGTACCACAAAACTCAAGAGTTTACTGCGGGATTCAGGGGAACTGTACAAAGCACCGAGCTGCCAAAACATGTGAAAGGAAGAAACGCTGGAAATATGCCATCAGTATTGTCACATAAGTTTATTTCCTAAAAGTAGCTCTGTCTCCTTTACATGGCTATAAGCCATGCCTGTTGTGTACTCTGCTTGGAACATCTTTCCCAAGGTGGAAGAGATGAATCACAGGCTACAGAGGGTGCACAGGTACCACCTTTGCTTCTGGAAGTATTGTGTTGCTTCAGGCTGAGATGTCTCAGCTCCTCTTAAGATGTAAGGTAAGCATTCATTACCGGTCAGGTGGGAGATCATCATTGTTCATATGCTATCGCATGTAAAAGGAAGTGTTGAAATAATTACAATTTTCATTATTACATTTTCCTGAAAGAGAAAATGTTTTCTTCAAAATTCATAGAATTAGAATGATGAGCTAGTTCACTTAATAAGACAGGAAGCAGACTCACTGATTTCTGGTTACAAGGTAACTCAGGGAAAGAGAGTTGTAACATTTTTATTACAGGAATAGAGACAGTGTCTCTGGTTTTAGTTCTAACTACCACAAAACCTGTAAGAAGCAGCAAGTTTCTATTAGCATAGATGATTAATGCCAGCTTTAGTTAAATATTGTATCAATCAGTTTGGGGCATGACTACCCTTCTGCTGTTACAGTTTGTTACAATGGTGTGTCATTTTTTAGAACAGTCATTTCAAGTACAAATAGAATGCTTCTGGTTGTTGCTGATTTTCCTGTGAGTAACATGTACATTTTTTTTTCTTATTAAGGCAAGAAAATGTGTAACTGAGCTTATAGAGAATCTGTCCACAATTAGCAATGAAATAATGCAGCATTAAAAATGACTTCATAAAGCTGGGTGTGGTGGCGCACGCCTTTAATCCCAGCACTCGGGAGGCAGAGGTAGGAGGATCGCCGAGAGTTCGAGGCCACCCTGAGACTACATAGTTAATTCCAGGTCAGTCTGGACCAGAGTGAGACCCTACCTCGCAAAACCAAAAAAAAAAAAAAAAAAAGACTTCATAGGGCTGGGGAGATGGCTTATCAGTTAAGGCACTGGCCTGTGAAGCCTAAGGACCCAGATTCGAGGCCCTAGAACTCAAGTAAACCAGATTTACATGGTGGCTCATGCATCTGGACTCCATTTCCACTGGGTAGAGACCCTGGTGCACCATTCTCTCTCTTTCTCTTTCTCATAAATAAATAAAAATACAATCTTTTAAAAAATGTCTTCATAGACAAAGAACTTGTATAGGACATAGATAAGATTATAAGTCATATCACATTTTCATGTACACTGCAGTTAATGTGGTAGTTTTATGGTATGTCCTCAAAAGCATGTAGCAATGCCCTTTGGAAGATGAACATAGGAGGACCCAGTATATTTCTAAGATAAACAAAGTTCAACAACTGCTCAGGCTGCTGGACTGATAGGAGGCCTCCTGGCCCAGGTCACTTTTAGCTGTCTGACATTTGTTCCTTGCTGGTGGCATCTGCCCAACATGAAAATGAGCTTTTCTGATTAAGCCATTCCGTAAGCCAGTAAGCCAAGCTCTGTGGAGTGGGTCAGATGGATGACTTCTAGTGTCCTAAGTGGTGTCTGTGTGACAGTTGTGCTCATGGCAGGGGTAGGGGCTTCAGAGAAGCACCCCATGATTTGACACAATTACAAATTCCCGTTCATGGCTGGGAAATGAAGCACCTGCCAGATGGTGTTGGCAGGAAGTGGACAGGCCCCATTTCAGCACTGCCTGATAAGGAAGCTCAGAGTGGCACAGTCCACCGCAATGGGCTCTTCTGTTACTTTGCACCTGCTAGCAACAAGGCCAGACTGTTTGTGTCACTCACAGGCCAAGGATTCCTTTCAGTCTGTTCTTTGTACTTAGTATAATTCTTGTCCAAGTACTTGGGGAGATAGGATATCAATTCTCATTTCTACAAAAAGGGCAAAAAATATCACCAAGGGAAATCATGCAGTTCTTTTCTTCAAAGGTGATTTGGCTGCCTCTCTTAGAGCCTGGAATGAAGTTTGGGGCTTACTGCTATAAAGCAGGAGTGTTGGCTCCTAAGGGGTCACAGAGATGAGTCATCATTCTGACTAAGCACCATGGAAACTGAGGTCTCTCAGTGGTCTCCACGGACTTTGTAACACCCACCCTCCCTCTAATGTATCCCCCAAGTCAAGCTCCTGTATGAGACTGGAAGGACATCAAGGCTGTCTGGAGAAGGCTTCATGAGGTTGTGGCTTCTGTACTTCTGTACAGACTGAAGGAATTTGCACCAAGAGAGCCTGTAGTTATATTTCCAGAGGGACAAAAATAAAAAGCAATCCAACAGGATTCACAATGGAAGTGTGCAACCAAAAGAAAGAAGAAAAGAGAAAAAAAAAATCCAGCAAGATAAGCCATGGAGAGAGCTCAGCATCTTGCGTTGTGCTGTGAGAGATGGCGGAACAAATCCAAATCCAGAGTCTCAGGAAGAAACAACTCACGAAGATTAGTATATCTGCCTTGAGCCCAGCTTTTCCTGCTGCAGGGGAAAAGTGTGGAAGAAACAGGATGCCTAAGACTTTGAGTAATCAGGACTCGCTACTCTTCATGTGTTATAGAAAGATCATGGGCTTGGGCATAGCACCAGCTTTATATCCTGGTTTATATAGCAAGAGCTATAGGATCTTAGATGAGTTATCTGGCCTGTCTGTACCTACTTCACCATATAATGGTGAAAGTCAGAGATCTTGCCATTTTATATTTTTTAATCTATTTTTAATGTGTGGTGTGTGTGGTGCATACACATGTATGTGCTGATGCGATGTCCTGTGTGCTCACCTGTGGCATCCTGTGGGTTTGCATGTGGCACCCTTTAGGCTTGCCAACCACAGCTTAAGAACATTAGGGGGGACCCTCCATCACTCATCCACCTATTTTTCCTTGCAATGGAGTCTCTTAGTGATTGCATGACTCTGAGATTCTTGTTCATGAGTCCCAGTGATTCTCTGGTCTCCACTTTTCACAGGACTGGGCTTTCCTTCATGTGTGGCCATGCCCAGGTTTTTGTGTGGGTTCTGAGATTCAAATTCAGGCAGTCTTAGCCCTCCTCAGGCCCTCATCTTGCACAAGAAGTTTACTTAACTACTGAGCCATCTTTCCAGTCTGGTGTGTGTGTGTGTGTGTGTGTGTGTGTGTGTGTGTGTGTGTGTGTTTGGCAAGGGAAGGTGGTAAAAGTGTTAATTTTTTATTAAGTAGAAACGTTTTATGGACATATCATGTTTTGTCATTTTATTTTTTCATGTGTTTATTCATTCACCAAATAATTACATATGTTCTTGGTTTTTATGGATACATACCATATACCTAGAATCTTGCCAGTATTTGAGCATGAGGACACTGCAAATGTTCTGTCCTCTACTATCCAAGTTCTGCCCATGGTGGTTAGATAATTTTTTAGTTAAATTATATACCTTAACTCATATTTTTATGCACCATTTCAGAGTCCCCACCTCTGGTTCCAGTTCTGTGTAGAGTCCAACAAACTTCACACCACTACACCATACATGTCCTAGTCAGGGAAGGCTCCTATGTTGGCATACTTGCAGAACCCACTAATGCCATGGAATTGATTACCAGGGGTACAAGGGAGAGAACCTGTGACCACATGGAGCCAGCGATAAATTCTCCTGTCTTACTACATTGCTTGACTGATCCTGAGCTACAGTTTATTCAGCTTCTTAGGAATGTGGGCTATGGACTGAATAATCCATTGTGCTCAGCAGCTCCATACACTTCTCCACGTTGGCTCTCTTTCCCTTCAAGTTTCTCTCTTCTCATACCACGTTCCTCCACGATAGTGTAGGGCCCTGATAACATAGCATTCATTCATTCTTTAACAACGTGTATTAAGTACATACTACATCAGATACTGTGAGACCAGAGATGAATTTTGGTGCTCAGTGGCTTTATCCAGTGTCAGATGTCTTCTCAGAAGCTATCTTGTTCAGTTCTATTTTTAGAAGGCCCAGAAATCTAGCCATGTGGTCTACAGATCAGCTTACTTAAAGAGGCTAGGGAAATTATAAGGGTCCAAAACCAATGTTATATGTGTGTGTGTGTGTATATATATATGAATTCAAAGAAAGGCTTGGGAGGAAAGCCAGGTATAAGGCCACCAGTATAGGATATTGTAGACATGGTTAGAAGACACTCATCAGAGAAGAGGCAAGGGGCCAGGCATCAAGAAGGCCAGGAATAGAACCAAGAAGGATTAGACTTGGGTTGAGAAATGGTAGGAAACAAAATGAGACAAAGCCATCAGTTATTAAAGGCAAGGAAGTCAGGACTTCCTTCCTCATGACATAGGGCCTCCAGAAAGGTGTTTTTTTTTTTTTTTAAGGCTTTTTTAACCATCCAACAATTAATTTACCATATTCATGCCATTATGTATGGTACTTGAAACAATTCAGAATTTATAGAGAAAAACAAAAATTAACATTCAAAGCATGAGGCAAGAAGAACACTTACAAAAGTACACATGGAACTAGTTGGGAAGAGAAGGGGTTCAGTGGGAGTGGGTGGGACAAGAGAAGGTAATGGGGGTGAATGTGATCAAAATACATTATATACATGTGTAAGATTGTCAACAAATAAAGGGACGGGTGGGTAATCACACACTTATCTCTTTTTCATGTACACGTGGGTTCTTTGGGAAAGGGTTGGCAGCAACTTTGCTCTCTAGAGAAGCTGTGAACACCAGATCATTGTGCAGTGATTAAATATCCAACGTGATAGCTACTAGCCACCCACATGTGGTTAATGGGCACTTGATTGGTTGATTTTGATTAATTTTCATTAACTTGAACATCAGTAGACATATGTGAGTAGTTGTCACTGCTTTGGATGGCATCTTCCAAAGTCTGACATCTTGATAAGGTTCCAAAGCAGGTGGTCGTGATGCAGAAGAATGGGAATCTAGTACAAAGTGAGACACACTCCAGGTGGAGGAAAGGAGATTTGTATGTTGCTACAAGAAACAGTAACAAGAAAAGCTAGGAAGGTGCTGTCACTGTGGGATGTGTAATTTCACAAGTCGCCATTTATGAAGCACCCGCTGAACTCCAGACACACAGCTGTACTTGGAGCATTTTTTTCTTCTCAGCATCCTGTAGGGAGGAGTGCACTAGCCCCATTTTACAGGACAGGAAACTAAGGCATATCATGTTTTTTTAATCTAATTAATTCAACAGTGCTTCTAAGTGACAACACTAGGGTTTAAAATAGCCATCCTCTTTACCAGCTGTATATCCCACATGGTGAGCTTGAGCTTTTTGTCATTATAGCCAAGACAGTTCTTAATTGGGATTTTCCTAGGCGAGAATAGAATGATGTCAAAACAAGGGGCAGTAGTTAAAAGGACTTTTCAGAAAACAAAGGGTGGCCCCTCAGAACATAGACTAGAAAGAGAAGGAAGGGAAGAAAAAGGAGTTCCCGGACAAGAGCAGGATGAAGATGGGGCCCAAGAACAGAAGCATGGCAATAATTAAGACCAAGCGCAGAAGGCATTCTGTTACGGTCAGAGGGGCTTCTTGCCATTTTAATGGGCTCCGGGCCAAAAGGATTGTTCTATGTATTTTGCAGCCTGGCACTAATGGTGTTTATTGGGAAAGGAAATTGGTGAAAATTCTAATCTCAGCACATAGACAACCACCTTCTTCTCCAACAGCCAGAGGCTCAGGGTCCTGTTCTGAATAAGGAAGTAGAATTCACAGAAGCTGAGTTCTAATTTGATACTTGGTTTTTCTAATCGCTACTTCTAGTAGCTTACGCTTCTCTTGTTGAAAGTATTTATAAACCTCAGCAAAGCAATGTGGAGACAAGGAGGAGGCAGTGCATGTGAAGAAAGGGATAAATATGTTCCTCTGAGGCTTTGATGAAACATCCTCTTCCTAATTTATGTTTACTCTCCACTTGCCTCTGCTAAACTGGAAGTGAATGTGAAGTTAAAAATAATTTTGATGTGAAGGCAAGTTACATAGAAATGAAGCTTAATATATCATATAAATTATTTTGAGAAAAACTCAAAATTGTCATAAACGCTTATTAAGGAATCTATTGCAGTTGCTGATAGAAATTATTTATAAAAATGACAAATTAACTTCTTTTTATGGATGTTACTTATTTTCATTAGGATAGGCTCCTATCTACATTTCCTCTCTTAAAATCTCTTTTAGTAATTCAGTTAGACTCATATACTCACTTACTTTCTGTCTGCCACTTCCTTAAGTATTGCTTAGTTTTCTTAGATTTATTTAACTCATATAGGTCACATATGAATGTCATGTTGTGGTGGTTTGATTCAGGTGTCCCCCATAAACTTAGGTGTTCTGCATGCCAGGCTCCCAGCTGATGGCAATTGGAAATTAATCCTCCTGGAGGCAGTGTATTTTTGGGGTGGACTTATGGTTGTTATAGCCAGTCTCCCCTTGCCAGTGTTTGGCACACTCTCTGGTTGATATTGTCCATCTTATGTTGGCCAGGGCATGTCCACCCTCTGCTCATGCCATCATTTCCCCCTGTTATGATGGAGCTTCCCCTTGAGTCTGTAAGCCAAAATAAACCCTTTCCCACCCGCCCCCAAAAGCTGCTCTTGGTCAGGTGATTTCTGCCAGCAATGTGAACCTGCCTGCAACACATGCATAAAACCATTTGCCAATGGCCATAGACAGGGGTGTGTCCTGAAGTGTCATGACTTGGAAATTTCAGGGTGTTCAAGTTATTTTTTTTTTTTTTTTTTTTGCCTTTTTAACAGATATGTTTAGGTATAGTTTGCATACTGCAAAATTTACTCATGTTAAAATACACCTTGTAAAATTTTAGTGCATTGTTTAGTTATGCAGACTTCAGCCCCATTTTGTGATAGAATGTTGCCATGCGCTGGGAAAGGTCCTTCCTGCCAGGTTGCAGTCATTCTACTTTCCCAGGGATTCACTGAGCTGTTTGATTTTGTATGCGTGGCTTTCTGAAAGCTTCATGAGGAAATCACGGGTACTCTGCATTGAGCTTCTTTCTTAGTGTTGAGGGGTGCCATGGGGCATGCTATTGCATAGACCAGTAGCTCAATCGTCCTTACTGCTGAGTTGCAGTCCATCGTCCACATACCATGCCATCTATGCTTTTGCTATTTCATAGATACTTGGACTTTTTACAGTGCTGATTATTATAAATAAGTCTATGTACATTTGTATACAAGCCTTGGAGTGGATTTTATATTGTGTACATACCTAGGAATGGAACTACCATGTTATCGAACAAATGAATCTTTAACCTTTGAGAAATTGGCAAGTTATTACCAAAAGTGGCTGTATGTGAGGATACCAGTTTCTCCACATCCTCACCAATCCCGGATATTACCCAGGATTGGTAAATATAACTGTTCAAATGTATCTATACTTGTAGCACATTGTCGGTTTAATTTATATTTGCTCAATGATAAATGACACGGAGTATCTTCTCATATGCTCAGTAGACATTTGTGTAGCTTCTCTAGAGAAATAGCCACCTACATGTTTTATCTTTTTGGCTCTTTGCTTGCTTTTAATTGTAAAAGTTTTTCTATATGTTATAGATATGTTGTTATTAGGTATATAATTTTTAAATACCTTTTCTGCCTAGTCTATAGAATGTCTTTATATTTGTAATGGTGTCCTTTGAAAATCAAACATTTTCAATTTGAAGGGCTGGGGAAATGGCTCGGTTGGCAAAGGTGCTTGCCTACAAAGCTACCCACATAAGGCTAGACACAAAAACTAGCACAAACTTCTGGTGTTCATTTGCATGGCAAAAGACCTTGGTGTGCACACACACACGCACACACAGACATAAATAATTTTAAAAAGAGAGATACTGTCTCAAAAAAGCACATATACCAGCAATCGCATGGAGGAGGGCCTTTAGGGGAATGCGAGCAGGAAGGAGGGAAATGGTGGTAGTAACATACAATGTATCCATACCACTTTTTACTTGCTAGGGTTAGAAAAAAGCCCATATACATGACACTTAATTCATAATTTTATTCTTATAGTGCTATTTCTAAGAAATTTACCTAACTAAGACTACAGAACTATTCTTACATTTTATGTCAAGTATAGAAAAACTATTATTTTATTTTTTAAAACAAGGACTATGAGTCAACTGAATGCCACAAGAAGGGGATTTGCAGTCTCTGTTATTTTATGGTTTAGTGATTGTGGTAAAGAGACATGGCAGGAGGCTGGGTATAATGCTGTCATTATAAATAATTATAACTTGCCCCCCAGCAGCCTTATGCCATGCCTACTGCTGAGCAGTTAAAGAGCGTTCCCTCCTCCCTGTTTGCCATCAGTCTTCTCTGGACCACCACCCACCCCCCCAGCCTCAGGCAGCCATTGATCTCTGCAGAAGTAAGTCCCAGATGATTGAGCTGAATTTCACTGAGCCCTCTAAAGTCCCCTGCACAGTCCACTCTCTCTGTTTCTTTTGAAAGAAAAGTTCTTAAGTTAGCTAGTACTTAGTTAGTACTTTGAAATTCATCAATACCATAATTAAAACAAAACTCACTAACACAGCATCTCAGTCCCCTTACAACCAGGCACTGTCTGAACATCTCTGCCTTACACCCTCTGTGTCCTTCCATCCCATTTAGATATTTGTCACATGCATACCTTGGGGCTTCCATGGAAGCTAGGGCTACCCATAGCAACCCTCTCCCCTACCTAGACTATTCTTGTTACTCTTCTGTGGCTTATAAAGTCCTCTCTTGAAAGCACAACTGAACATTGCCCACTTCATGCTCCCATAAGGCTCAGGTACTCATACCCTTTCACAGTCAGTTCCCTTCTCAGACAGCTCATTTTCTCTCCCAAACCCAGAGCTGAGCACTTCCAGGTTACATATTTTGAGCCCTCTGATGGGCAGGAGCAGGATCTTTGGTCATTTCTTCTACCTATTCCTCAGCAACCCCCACCCAACACATTTGAACACCACAAGCATCTTCTTCCTTAATTTATTTTGGGCATGTCTTCAGGTTCTGCCTCCTGTTACCTTTGCTCTCAAATCTCTCTTTTCTTTTGTTCCATTTTATTTATGATAAATGACACGGAGTATCTTCTCATATGCTCAGTAGACATTTGTGTAGCTTCTCTAGAAAAATAGCCACCTACATGTTTTATCTTTTGGCTCTTTGCTTACTTTTAATTGTAAAAGTTTTTTCTCTATGTTATAGATATGTTGTTATTAGGTATATAATTTTTAAATACCTTTTCTGCCTAGTCTATAGAATGTCTTTATATTTGTAATGGTGTCCTTTGAAAATCAAAATTTTCAATTTGAAGGGCTGGGAAATGGCTCGGTTGGCAAGGTGCTTGCCTACAAAGCTACCCACATAAGGCTAGACACAAAAACTAGCACAAACTTCTGGTGTTCATTTGCATGGCAAAAGACCTTGGTGTGCACACACACATGCACACACACATAAATAATTTTAAAAAGAGAGAGATACTGTCTCAAAAAAGCACATATACCAGCAATCGCATGGAGGAGGGCCTTTAGGGGAATGCGAGCAGGAAGGAGGGAAATGGTGGTAGTAACATACAATGTATCCATACCACTTTTTACTTGCTAGGGTTAGAAAAAAGCCCATATACATGACACTTAATTCATAATTTTATTCTTATAGTGCTATTTCTAAGAAATTTACCTAACTAAGACTACAGAACTATTCTTACATTTTATGTCAAGGATAGAAAAACTATTATTTTATTTTTTAAAACAATGACTATGAGTCAACTGAATGCCACAACAAGGGGATTTGTAGTCTCTGTTATTTTATGGTTTAGTGATTGTGGTAAAGGGACATGGCAGGAGGCTGGGTATAATGCTGTCATTATAAATAATTATAACTTGCCCCCCAGCAGCCTTATGCCATGCCTACTGCTGAGCAGTTAAAGAGCGTTCCCTCCTCCCTGTTTGCCATCAGTCTTCTCTGGACCACCACCCACCCCCCCAGCCTCAGGCAGCCATTGATCTCTGCAGAAGTAAGTCCCAGATGATTGAGCTGAATTTCACTGAGCCCTCTAAGGTCCCCTGCACAGTCCACTCTCTCTGTTTCTTTTGAAAGAAAAGTTCTTAAGTTAGATAGTACTTAGTTAGTACTTTGAAATTCATCAATACCATAATTAAAACAAAACTCACTAACACAGCATCTCAGTCCCCTTGCAACCAGGCACTGTCTGAACATCTCTGCCTTACACCCTCTGTGTCCTTCCACCCCATTTAGATATTTGTCACATGCATACCTTGGGGCTTCCATGGAAGCTAGGGCTACCCATAGCAACCCTCTCCCCTACCTAGACTATTCTTGTTACTCTTCTGTGGCTTATAAAGTCCCTCTTCGAAAGCACAACTGAACATTGCCCACTTCATGCTCCCATAAGGCTCAGGTACTCATACCCTTTCACAGTCAGTTCTCTTCTCAGACAGCTCATTTCTCTCTCCCAAACCCAGAGCTGAGCACTTCCAGGTCACATATTTTGAGCCCTCTGATGGGCAGGAGCAGGATCTTTGGTCATTTCTTCTACCTATTCCTCAGCAACCCCCACCCAACACATTTGAACACCACAAGCATCTTCTTCCTTAACTTTGGGCATGTCTTCAGGTTCTGCCTCCTGTTACCTTTGCTCTCAAATCTCTCTTTTCTTTTGTTCCATTTTATTTATTTATTTATTTATTTATTTATTTATTTATTTATTTGAGAGTGACAGAGCGAGAAAGCAGCAGATAGATAGACAGAGAATGGGCACACCAGGGCCTCCAGCCACTGCAAATGATTGCCAAATGCATGTGCCTCCTTGTGCATCTGGCTTACATGGGTCCTGGGGAATAGAGCCTTGAACTGGGATCCTTAGGCTTCACAGGCAAGCATTTAACTGCTAAGCCATCTCTCCAGGCCCTCAAATCTACTTGTTGATGGTCTGACCTCCTGCCTGAATTTTGATCTTTAACTGGCTTTCTCACTAGATTTTTTTCAGAGTGGGGGGAGGATGATGATATAGGTGAGTGAGTGTACCCATGTGTCCCAGAACATGTGAAGAGGTCAGAAAACAACTTTCAGGTGTTGTCTTCATCCTTCACCTCATTTGATGCAGGGTCTCTTGTTCTCATTGTTGTTCACTAGTATATTCACTGGAGTAGGTGGCCCACAAGCTTCTAGAAAATTCTCCCGTCTACACCACCCAACTCACAGTCATTTGCTGGGATGACAGAAGCCCACCATGGTGTCTGGCTTTTTACATGGGATCGAGGCAGCTGAACTCTGGTTCTCAGGGTCAAGTGCTTTATCTATGGATCCAGTTCCCCAGCCCCAGCTTCTCTGTTGTATGCTCATGTCCATGTTCTGCCAGACTTTGGAGTTGCCTTCTTCCCAAGATATTGCCCAGCTGGACTCCCCTGAACACAGATCCAATGAGTGATGCCCAGAACCAGAAACTGGTGCTCAGCGTTGCTTGAGAGCCCTGGCCCACTCTTCTTTGCCCAGACTGATATGGTCTGTTTTTGTCTTTCCTCCCTTTATTAAGATACTAACACGTGACGGACACACATTTCTCATTCCTGCCTAAGCAACCTCTAACAATTTGGTTCTTAGCTCTTTTTTCTTTCAATTCTTAGTTTTGTTTTTGCATCTGCTGGTCCATCATAATGGCTATCAATGTTGGTGGCCGGTACATAGACTCTCCTTACACACTATACCAGCTTGGGCTCTTGTAACTTGGAGCAGTAGGGAGAAGGGGGACTTCAGAACTGTCCTAGGCATAAGCCCTTGTCAAGAGTATTCTAAATAAACCTTTCCCTTGAGGTATTTGTGGTATCTTTAATCTGCTTAAATAAATTATTCTTGTAATATTGTATTTTCTTTTTTGTTTTTTGTCGTTTGTTTTTGAGGTAGGGTCTCCCACTAGCCCAGGCTGACCTAGAATTCACTATATAGTCTCAAGATGGCCTCAAATTCACAGTGATCCTCCTACCTCTGTCTCCTGAGTACATATTATATTTTTCAACTCAGCTCTGTGTGTGTACATTGTCATAATTTTGAAATGGAAAAGGTAAGGAAAATATCAATGTATCTTGAAATGTATTCCATTTCTTCATTCACTATTTTGTCATCTTCCTATCTCACTTTTTCTTCTCATTCCCCAACTCTCTTTCCAGAAGGATATGCATATTTGTCTTTAGGATATAAGTACTCATTTTACCCACAAAAAAAATCTATAAAAATTCAAGTGGAGAAACTCAAGGATACAGTAATTCTAGGTTTAATGTTTTCAGTCAACTTTGATATCAACCAAAAGCTTTTCTGTCCTGATTCTTCCAGGGGGCTAAACAGTGAGACAAAAACCACACTTTTCCTGATGGTGTTCCTAAAGTGTTCTCTGCATGCCAGTTCCTTCACACCATTGCAGTGGAATTCACTTCTGATGGAGTGAGGTGTGGAGGTGGGAGTGGAGAGAGAATAACCATCTTAGAAGTGGTTCCCTAGAGTCCAGTCTTTGAGCACAGATCCATAGCTTAGTCAAACTGTTGTATTGATTAAGTCTTCTATATAGAAAATGTTGCTTCTCACAAGCATGTTTTTGTGCAGTTAGCTTTTACAGAGAACCTAGCCTCCTGAAGGGTTAATATTTAACTTCCTGGAAACTGAATTGTATTCTGAATGCAGAGTTAAGATACTCCTCACAATAAATCTGACAAGTTTTCTTGCAAGCAAATGGCCATTTATTGATTTGCTTATTTTTTTAAATTCAGAATTCCACATGGCCTGCTTGGAAAAAATAATGAAATGTACCGGGAATTATACATTTCACGTATTGCTTCACTGTTTTATTGATAAATCCTTTGTAGTACTAAACGCATATAAGCAGACAGCTGAGATTTGCTTCTGTGAACTAGCCTCTGGCTGGAATGAAGAATTTCCGGCTGGGGTTTATGATAATGTATCTTCCCCAGCACTGACAGCAAATGGAAAATATGATTATTCACGTCTTGTCAGTCTCTATTCCTTACTTTCATGGTCCTGTTGTGATTATGCCTGGATGCCATAGTGAAATTCATTTTGAAATGTTACAATGAGGATTATAATAATCTGTGACATGGCAAGAGTAATGTCCCTTGCAGAGGGTAAATCTGGACTCAGTGTCCAGGCTCTTGTTTGGGGAAAGGACAAATTGTAGAAAAGAAAAATTCCAAAAATGTAGCTGGGAGGAAGACAGAGGAGGTGGCTTCAGTCAGCCAGTACCCACACAAACTATCAGCCCTGATGCCCTGTCTCATCACTGAGATAAGGCAGTAACATAGCCTCCTGCAGAATGTCGCCTCAGAGGCTTTCTGTGGCACTGTCAGTGCTACCTGCTACGTATTCCACGTGCACCTTGATGTCTGCCAGACTCCTTTTTCTTAAAATATTTTATTTTTATTTATTTATTTATTTGAGAGAGAGAGAGAGAGAGACAGAGACAGAAATAGGCAGGTAGAGAGAGAGAAAGAGAATGGGTACACCAGGGCCTCTAGCCACTGCAAACGAACTCCAGATGCATGTGCCCCCTTATGCATCTGGCTTACGTGGGTCCTGGAGAATTGGGCCTCGAACCAGGATCCTTAGGCTTCACAGGCAAGCGTTTAACCACTAAGCCATCTCTCCAGCCCCCAGACTCCTTTTGACTGGAGTCATTAACCACATCTGGACAATAATGAGTAGTGAGCAAAAGACACATGTGTTATTTCTGATCAGAAAGGTCAAAGTGGGAGAACATGGAGACTTTGGAACCACATGTTGAAATGGTAGTATCACAAAATGGGGGAGAGGCCTCACATGGCCACTGGACATTATCATGAGTGAGCAGCAAGACTCCTGGGTCAATTTCCTGCAGCAGTGTATGTAGGTGAATTCCCTCTTATTCCTTTGCTTCTGTTCTACCACCCACTCCACCAGTAGGAAAGAAGCAGACATAAGGATGCTGCTCTGTGTGTCATATCCCTGCCACAAGTGAATCATTCTATCCAAAAAGATTAATAGTAATCTTGAAAATGTGGTGTAACTTTTTTCAAAGGGAACAGCTGGCCAAGTATCCCATAATGTTCTTTATAGACTATTAAATGGCTCCCAGTTGCACATGTTTGCTTGAGGAACAGATAAGGTGTAGTACATTTAGAACACTAATGTCAGCTTTGTGTTGCTCAAGTTTTTAATGAATTATATCTTATCCTTTCGGCTTTGCAGTGGTGTTCGTAGAAATCTCAGTTGATAGGAAGGTAAGCAGAGCCACAGCTGGTTTCAGTGGCAGTACAGATATTTCTAAACATGCCACTGTCACAAATAAATTTCCACTTTTCAGACCTCATAAGATGGTTCATTGTATAAAGTACTCACCACCCAAGTATGAGGGCTGAAGCTTGGACCACCAGCACACATGAAAATCACTCCTGGGCTTGATGGCTATAGTAATCCCAGTACTGGAGCCATGGAGACAGGGGGTTTTCAGAGGCAAGCCAGCTAGCTTGTTGAGCTGAATTGGTGAACTGTAGGTCAAGTGAGATACTGTGTCTCACTAAATAAAGATGAGAGTGATTGAGGAACATACCCTATGTCAATCTTTGTCCTCCACATGCACAAATAGGTGTACACACACACACACACACACACACACACACACACACGTACTGATACATACAAACACACATACATACAAATAAATAGATAAATTGGAACTTTGTTTCTTTTGTACTGTATGAAGGAAAACAGTTGGGAAATAGACATTGTGATGAAGAACTAGGTCTGTCTGGATGAGTTAACCTCTTGCTTTCTTCTCCTCCCTCCTTTCAGATTACTGTTTGGTAAGAGAATGAGAGCCATAGAACTGGGGCTGAGTGCTGTCAGAACGCTGCTGCGGTTTATGCAGACAGGAAGGTAGTAGGGGAGACTAATGGCCATGAACTCCTTCGCCCTGTTCTCTAGCTTAGATTTCACTTTCATATATTAGAAATAGGTTGACATGATGCCTAAGAAAACAAATTAGCCATGGTCTACAGTCATTTTAGTATAAAGAAATTCATACTATACTAATGGTCGCATTGATTCCCGAGGATAATTATTGCATGAGACATAGGGACTGGAGATAGAGTTCAGTTGGTAGAGTTCTTGCCTGGCATGGGCAAGGCAGTGCTGGATTCAGACCTCAGTAACACAGAAACAAGGTGTGATGGCACACGCCTGTAATCTCAGCACTTGAAGAGTAGTATCAGAAAGTCAAGGTCATCCTCAACTCCATAATGAGTTTGAGGCCAGCCACAATGACATAAGATCCTGTCTTAGATATATAACAAAGTATTCCACAATTCTGTGACTTAAAACAACAATGTAACTACTTCTCACAATCCCAAGAGTGGTTTTGTTATATGCAATATGTTACTCAGCTGCTTGTACCTGGGAGTTAAGCTGGGATCAGAAGGCCCCAAATGGTCTTTTAGCTCCCCGGGGCTGTCTCCACTGGTCACGTCATTACTAGTCTAGTTCAAACTCCCCGAAGAGAGCATTGCATGAGGATAAGCTCTGGTGTGCAGATGTTCATCATGCCTCCACTTGAATAAACCTGCCAGAATACCAATGGCCAAAGCATGTTATATGGACCAATCCACAGTGACTTTGAGAGGGGACACAACAAGGGGAGGATGCTAGGAGGAGGGCTTCCTGGGGGCCACCAGGGTAACACCCTGCCTTCCATGTCAGTGAAGTTTTGTTGTAGAATACACAGGTGCAAGAAAAACAAGACATTTCAACCAGCCTCTTCCTGCCTACCCTCATAGAGAACTGGAACATGGTTGGGGTAGCAGATTTAGCCTGGTTACCATCCCAGTGCAAGAGTGGCAGGTGCTTGTCACCTGTCCAGTTTCTGTCGCATCAATGCCACGGGCACTCGACAGTCTGTCTCCATTCCTACTGATCTTGGCTGCCCCTGGCCACATTTTGCTTTTAACACCTTGCATATCTTTGCTTACTCATAGTGGCTCATGCTTCCTTGCCTCTGTTTGACCCTTGGCATTTGTTCCTGCTCCAGACTGCTACATCACTCTCTTCCGGTCTCACATTCACCCTCCGTATGAGAAGGGCATTTGTTAGCACTTAGTTGGTCACTCTTAGTCCCTCTAGTTGTAGGTCATCACACGGGCTCTACCCAGCTGCCTGCCTTTGTTCAGACACCCACCCTGATTCCTTTAGCCTGCATCAGGATGGCGCAGTTAATACAGACCCTGTGAGCTCAGCAGGCATTCAAATAGTCTCCTCCCTTCTCTTTAGCTGATTGTGACTGGATTAGAGATGAGGATAAGAAGGATGTCCCATTTCTTCTTCTGAGAACAAGTCTCTTTCTTTCCTACTGCAGCCATCCTTTCTTTCCCAGTCAGCTCTCATCCCTGAAGCCTAGTTCTGACAGCTGCCATCAGATACCTGGCTGGACAAGTGTGGAACAGGTGTGCTCTTGCTTGGGTCGTTACTAGCCTAACACATGGACTTTCCATTAACCCTATTCTATTTCTTGTTTCAAATCTCTTCATTACATCATTATCTCATATTACACTATTTCTTATTTTTGCTTTGCTGGGTAAAAGAAGTATCAAAAGGTCAGTGTTTACAGAATTTCATGTAGCATAAGTAGCTAGATCTAACTTGTGGCAGTTTGAATATATGTCCCCCAATATATTCAGTGTTTTATTAGTTATAGTTTGCATCTGCAATCACCTTGCTAGAGGCAATGTCACTGGGGGCCAGTCTTAAGGTGTTAATGGTATGGGTTTGAGATTCCATTGTAAAGATATGCAAATGTGCCTAGCAGGAGTTCCTGAAGTGTGCTGTGTGACCTTTTGGCTGTAGTTTTGCTCTGTGTGCTGTGGTGGCTGGTTGGCTTTTGCTCTCTCTGCTTGGCCCTCTGGAGAACAGGCCACTTCTTCTGCCATTATGGAACTTCCCCTGGATCTGTAAGCTTCAATAAATAATATCCCTTCCTCCATAACTGTTCCCGGTCTGGAAGTTCATCTCAGCGAACCTGAAGCTGTCTGCTACATAACTACAATGACCAAAAAGCCTTTTATAATTTTTCTAAACTCAATATATCATTAAAATATTGTTTAGGGCTGGAGAGATGGCCAAGCAGTTAAGGTGCCTGCCTGCAAAGCCTAAGAATGCCTGTTCGAATCTCCAGGTCCCACATATATTTAGTTTAATATTTTTCCAGATGCAAAAAGTGATAATAGCTATGCCCAAGGAGAAAACTGGATTGCTCATTATTTACCCTGCTTTAGCAGCTACTTTCTACCTATGAATGTGGCATCATGTGTCTATATTATCCCCTGTTAAAATTAACTTGCTTTTCTTTTCCTGGAGATGTTCTCACTGTGTAGCCCAGGCTAGCTTTAAACACTCAGTCCTCTTGCCTTTTCCTACCCAAATGTAAAATTAACTTTTAAAAATTGTATTTATTTATTTATTTATTTGCAAGTAAGGAGAGAAAAAAATGGATGCACCAGTGCCACTACAAATGGACTGCCTTTATATATTCTTCACATGTGGTGTGTATGTGTGGCCATCAGCAATTGACCACCAGCCTGCATTACGGTGTCTTTGTCAGCAAATGGGATGCTAGGACTTACTCTTTAGTGTTGTTGGGAAGGACAGGATAACCACGCAGGGAGCAGGTTCAGTATGATGCCTGACATGGGAAAGTGATCGGTAATGTTACCCACTGTTATTGGTTTTTTTCCCATCCTCCATTTATTAAATGTATATATTTATGTATACATACATACATATGCACACACACACATACCTGATTTTCTGGGATTTTATTAACTATCAAACAAGCCAATAATTTATTATGGTCTGAGCAATGAAGACTTTGAGCTATCATTAGGATGTTTCCCATCATCTATTATTAAGGGAAACATCTGTTAATTGTTCACCTTTCCTGATGTACTTTCATGTTAGTGACCAGATTCCTTGTAAGAGCTCTACTATGAGATTCCTTGAACTGCAAACATGCTCCTTAAAGCCTCACCTGACTTGTCTCACTTTTGGAATATATTCATAAAGGCTCTGCAGGCCCATTACCCCAGAAGACTGGGTCATGAGAGCCTCGTGTGGTAGGTGGTTGTGGCTTTGTTGAGGATTTCCCTCTAACCTTCCCTCCATATAGTTTCAGATGCCAATTTGATTCAAACGCACAAAAATGGAGCAGGGATAGACATTCATGCCCCTATTCCCTATGGTAATTAATTTAAAATATTAAAAGTGATCATCCCTGTGTTGGCTGCTGGAAAGTGATGCAGATAATGCCACACCCACTTGGTTATGTAGCCAGCAAGGCCTTCACAGCAATATCTAGTGTGGCCCAGGGTGTCCAGACACATGGCTGTGTGGTTAGTGGCTTAGAGACTGTGCATCATGTTGTGCCTAGAAGCACTGAGCCACTGTTAGAGACTGAAATGCCCAAGAGAAGAGGGAAATGGCAAGGAATGCTTGACCTCCCCATTCTGTTGGAAAGCTGACTGATTTGAAAATGTTTCACTTATTTATTAGAGAGAAAGAGAAAGAGCCAGAGAGAGGGGTGGAGGGAATATGGGCATGCCAGGGCCTCTAGCCACTGCAAATGAACTCCAGATGTATGTACCGCCTTGTGCATCTGGCTTACATGGGTACTGGGGATTTGAACTGGGTGCTTAGGCTTTGCAGGCAAGCATCTTAAGTACTAAGCCATCTCTCTAGCCCTGACTTTCTAAAAAATAAAATAACTTCATCTTTCATTTGAGAGAGAAACAAGGTTCTGCTTTAATTATAAAACTAAACTTAAATCAGCAGCAGAGCAACTACTTTTCTTGGGTTTGGTGTGAAACCTTTGTCAAAACTTGATTTTTTTCCTTCCCTTTTTGAAAAATTTAGTAAATCATATTCTATGATTTAATGTGAACTTGTACCCAAAAAACATAAAGTAATTGAATTGGATATCTCTTCTGATGATGAAAATTATATTTTCTTTCTGTTTCACAAATTCTTTTGTTTTTAATAGAATTAAGTGGAATGTAATGCTACAGGGCTTTCCTTCTTCTTGATCATTTTAACAGCATATGTGATTTTAAATATCAAGGTTATTTACTATCAGAACATACAATAATCTTGTTTAATAACAAAAATCTTTTGAAATATTCAAGCCAACATAGTTCTTAGCCTAACTAAAAATGATGTGATTTTTCATATTGGGATTTTCTTCCTTTCAATATAATTACATAAAGAATTTCGTTTTAGTCTATGATTTTCACTTAAGGGGGAATGACCATCATCTTCCAAAGGAAAGTACATAGCAGATGGGCTTTTGTTGGGGAGGGCATTGACAGCAACACTGAGAGTGCAACACAGTGGTTTTTCTTTGTGGACCATTCAGAACACATTACTCTCACTGAAAGGAAGCTCAATTTTCTGTAGCTTATTTGATTTTTCAATTTGATTGAGTGCTTGGGACTTAATGCTATCTTTGAGTACTTGGAGTTTCACCTAGGAGGGCATGAGTAGGAGGAGCGAGTAATTTTCCATGGATGGGATTCAGAGGCTAAGCTTTGTCCTCACCTAAGAGAATCTGTGCTAGAGATGATTTTGTGGCTAACGGTGCCCTTAACTTACAACCTCTGAGGAGATACCACATCTTCAGTATTGTAACTCCTGAGCTCCGAGCAGTGTGAAGATTTATGTACTCAGGTCTTTAAGTAAGTACTCTCTCAGTGTTTCTGAAAGTTTTGAATTTCTTATTATAATGTATGGTGAATTCATAAATTATCACTAAATCCATGTACACTTGAAAGGGTAAAGAAAATTGACTGATACTTTCTTTTATATGAAGTTTGTCTTATAGTCTTCTCTATCTTGGAAGCTGAACAGTTAAGACCTCCAGGTAAAATGCATAGCAAGTGAAAAACTTAAAAACTGTTTGTAGCTGCTTAAGATCTTACCAGGCATTACACTGGATTAGAATGGATTTGGGAAAGTATTTGTGTTCTCCAGCACCTGTTCAGATAGGTAAGCTTTTAAAACTAATAATCTTGATTAGCATGGTGAAAAACTAAGTATGCCATGGTACAGGAAGCAGGTGTGCCATGGGACAGGAAACAGGTGTGCCATGGTGCAGGAAGCAGGTGTGCCATGGGGCAGGAAGCAGGTGTGCCATGGGGCAGGAAGCAGGTGTGCCATGGGACAGGAAACAGGTGTGCCATGGTGCAGGAAGCAGGTGTGCCATGGGGCAGGAAGCAGGTGTGCCATGGGGCAGGAAGCAGGTGTGCCATGGGACAGGAAGCAGGTGTGCCATGGGGCAGGAAGCAGGTGTGCCATGGGGCAGGAAGCAGGTGTGCCATGGGACAGGAAGCAGGTGTGCCATTTATGCTTCAGAGTGTGGCTTTACTGTTTTTTCTCAATGTGTGTTGGATGTAAGATCTATTGGGTTTAGTGCCTTTTGTCAATTATTTTTATTTTCCCTGAAGCTTTTGTGTGAATTTAAAATTAGCATTTCAACAACACAATCAGGAGAGACCTGAGTAAATGTGGCTGGAATGGTAGGGTTGTGCCCCACTCTCACAGAAATGTAGACTGGTTTATGTTTTGGTCAGAAGTAATTGGGTGAGCTTCTATAGTCACCTGTCAGTGCTTCCTGAATATGAATGTTTATATGTGACAATATAAAAGACAAATTATGAGATCTTAAATGAAGCCATATAGTTTGGATGTTGGGTTCACAAAAATATTATTTATACAATACCTGTGTATGTTCCCTTTTTTCTTTGCTTTTCAAAAATTGTCCTACTACATAGATGTATATATATGTATATATGTATCATGTGATATTCAAAACAGAAGTGTTTAGAAGTAATGGTGAAATGATTTCTAGTCTAGGTGATCAGCTAGTTTCTTGGAAAGAAACTTTTAATCTGCTTATGAGAAAAAAATATGACTTAAATAAGTAAATAGGGTAGATTCCAATGTAAAAGGGTGGAATAAAGGAAGATAGGAAGGTGGAAGAATTTGAAGAACACTGAAGGATTGATATAAGAAGGAAAACAGAAATCATTTTTCAAAAGTTATATGAAGGTAGAAGTAAATTGATAGTATAAATTGAGACTAGAACATTCAGGTTTTTAAAAAGTTTATTTATACATTTTTATGTAGAACTACTTTTAATCTTTATTTTGTAAGAAGTATCCTATTATTTTTTAACAAGATTTGAATCAAGAGCCAGACATGGTGGTGCACGCCTTTAATCCCAGCACTCGGGAGGCAGAGGTAGGAGGATTGCTGTGAGTTCAAGGCCACCCTGAGATTACATAGTGAATTCTAGGTCAGCCTGGGCTAGAGTGAAACCCTACCTCAAAAAAAAAAAAAAAAAAAAAAAAAAAGATTTGAATCAAGATTCAGTTGCTAACAAAACACATGTTATCAGCATTATTTCTCTTTCCATACATTTAAGCTTTGTTCCATACACTGAAATGATAATACAACTAATTTAACCATACTGGCTAGAGTTCAGTCTGAAAACCTCAATGTAAGTGTAAGTATAGCCTGGGGCAGAAGCTGGTCAGACTATCTGAATGCAATCACTCACGTATACATATGGTGTATGCACGTGTTTATGTGCACATGCACACATCCCATGAGCAGATGTACAGAGGCAGGTGTTGGATGGCTTCCTCTATCACTTTTCTTCCTTATTTCTCTGAGACAGTATCTCTCACAGAAACTAGAAACCATCAGCTAAATCCTGACCAGAGAGACCCAGTAATCCTGTCTCTGCCAACCTCAGTCCTAGGTCTGTAGGCATATGTGGCCATGCCCAGCTTTTTACATGTGTGGTGGGGATTGAGCGGAGATCCTCATGCTTAGCCAGCAAGCTCTCTTCCTCGCCAGCCTGGAGGGTTTTTTTTTTTTCTTTTAAAACCTATTTAAGGGAGCAGTGAACTTTGGGTGATAGATGCCTTATGTATGCTCCCCATGCTTAACTAAAAAAGACCCAGAGATAAGAATTAATTAGGACAGTTAAAGAGAGTAGCGAGTGAGGAAGGCCTGGAGCTCAGAGCCCAGTAGAAGTCTGTGACTGAGTCTGAGTGAGATAAGGGAATGAGCTGAATTGCCACTTGTTAGTGGTCTGAGTTGAAGGAAACTTGCTTGGAGCTTTCCCGAACATTATCATTAGAATGGAGAAGCCATTAGGCCTTCTCTCAAAAGTCGCCAAGTGATCACATTGTGACTAGCTTAAAAACCAGGTTTTACTGTCCTATTAAGAAAGGTAGCCTCTGAGAACTTTCAATACAAACATTTAAAATGGAAAAACCATAAAGGTAAGAAAGGAGGCAGATTTTTGCTTGACATCATCACAAATTTTTTGGAACTGATTTTAAGTAACTTATAAATAAATGATTATTCTAGTCTTCGGGAGTTAAATATTTAGAAGTTAGTTCCCTTTTAAGGTTCATGTATAATAAAGGGCTGATTTTCGGAGACACAGCCTTTCACTCCTCTTTTAATCCATTATAATTACTATTCTTATCCCATCCATTTTCAGTTCTCTGCATGAAAAATTATTTAAACGCTGCACACAAATCTTTTGTGAAAGAAGAAAAGGAAATTCAGTGTGTGGGTCTCAGCAGGAGTAAAGCTAATGCAGCTTAAAATAATGCCGAAAAAGAAGTACTTATCTGCAGGCAGAGTGCCCCTGGTTCTCTTCCTGTGCCAGATGATCAGTGCTCTGGAAGTACCCCTTGATCGTAAGTATTAACGGTTTAGTGCTCTTGGGCCAGGAGTCAAAACCTCCAGTGTTTACCATCCCCCTGAACCATGTCCATGAAGAAAGTGCCTGTGTGATACTGAAAAGCTAATTAAAATTAGTTTGACTTTTATACCTTTAGCACCTGGTACAGATGGCCATGGAAATGACTAGACACGCTGTCCTCTCCTTTTCATTATCTCCCTTCTCTCTCAGCTGCCTCTTGTTATTAGGGTGTAAGTGGCCTAAGAAGGGGGTGGAGGGGAACTTGTGCTATTTCCTTGAATCCTCTCAGCAGGTGGGATTTTTGTAGAAGTAGTTCTGCAAGGAAACCATATGAACCACTTTGCAAGACCCCCACTTATCTCCTTCCCAGAACTCTCTCCCTTCATAGACTATGCCTTTTCTGAAGAAATGAGAGGATGGCCTCTCCAACGCTCTGCCTTCTTTATCCTCAAACCACCTATACTTCGTTTCTCTTAGTTTAGAGAGCATACTCACTAATGTTGACCTAGCAGGAATTCAGAACTAAGAAAAGTGTCTTATACACAAGCCTAGCGAATCGTCTTTTTGGCCTAAACTCCATGATTAAAGTCCAAGATGGAAAATTTTGAGGAGACAAGATATATACAAAACAATCTAAAGAGAAGAAAACAAGAGCTACCACATTTAGCGTACTCTTTTCTCCCAAAAAAAAAATGCAGCATACCCTCCCTGGTTTAGGTGGCTTGTTTGTGAAAAAACAAAGATAATTCTAGGTTCCAATTGGTTATGTTCCTGCAGCAGAAAGCAGAATTTCAAATCTACACAATTACTGTACTTTAGAATTGATTTATCCTTTATCTGTAATCTGCACGACCTCTTTAAAGCCATTAGTTTCCTGAGTAGAACATCTGTTTGGCAAGCATTCTAAGGTACAAGGAAGATTGCATTTTCCTGGGGTTATTCAATTGCTAGGATATTCTTTTTGTCACAAAAGTTGCAGATGCCAGTGGGAAGACATTAAGAAGAGATGGGGTTCACTGCACACTTTGTTCTCTTCCGGGGCTGGGCGTCTATGCTCCAAAGTACAATAAAATGCAATATTTTCATTTTAAAATATATGCTGCCAATGGCCTTAATTTCTTTTTAAAAAAAAAACTATATTTAGTTGAAATATGTATTTTCTCAAGCCCATTGGGACAGGAATGTCTAAGTAAGCCCTTGCTTACTTACCCTGAAAAGAGGTAGAAGCACAGGAGGGCAATGCTTTTGTTCTCTCTTATGTTAAATACGTCCCCCCTTAATCTGACTGTTCAATCTAACCATCAGGGAGAAACAGGCACCTAGACTAACTCATTATCGCAGTTAACAGAGAAGATGCATAACCATGAAGGGAAAAAAAAGTCATGGATAACTCCAACACTCCCACGTTAACCTCTGCAAGTCGTAATGACAAGCAGTGCCCCAGAGCAACTGGAAACATGCCCCTATTCCACACACTCGTTCCCCCTTATCCGGGATGTTCCTTAGTATAGTAACCAGCGTACCAGAAATATGCCAACAGTCTAAAATGTTCACGTACTAACTCAGAGAGCGACCATAGATATGTAAAGTTTTGGAATCAGTGTTGGATTTGACTTGGAGGGAGAATTGTAACAATGTCCTATTACTACATATTATTATCATGAACACGGTGATGTCTGGGATAATAAGATCAGGCACTACACAGCATGTGACAACTCAGATTCATTGTAGGTTTCAGCTATTTTTCAAATTGAGCATAATTACCAATCCAGCACAATGTATATGGGATGGAACTAGCCATTCCTATTCCTGGAAGAATCTTTTTCTGCCTATAGCATTGCTTTTGTTCATCCATATTCTTAGGGAGAAACTGCTCTCAGAGCGCCATGAATGCCAGTTTCTTTCTCTTGCAGCTTCTCAACTTCATCTTCCACCACATGGGTCTTTGAGTTAAATCAAATAGACAAAAATGCCCCTTTTATCTATAAGGCTCTAACATTCTCATTACTAACATCGGATTTTCTTTAATCTTGTTTGCCCACTCACCTGCTGATATTGATGGGAAAAAAGCAAAACTTCTTGAAGACTGTAAGTGTCTTTCTGTAAATTCCTAGGCAGTGTGAAATGTGGCTGTGTCTTTAGTCTTTACATTAATACTAAGAATCAAATTGCAATTATGTTTTCTGATGTGTGTGTGTCTTTAAACATGTGTGTTTGATTACTGTAGCTGAAAATTGTATTTAAGTACCAGGGTGCAAATAAAGTACCTTACCTGCATGACTTGTGAAGCCTTGGATATTAACCTTTTATGAATCTGCTGTTCTACTAACATCCATGCTTCATTCCCTTCTGATGTAACTCAATGAGAAAATCCACATAATTTTGTAGAGAATGATTATTTGGTTTTAAATGTTACTGGAAGCTTGCATCTTGTGGAGACTTTTAGGTGAGTGCATACAGATACTTCACCCCAGTCACCTACTGTATTCCTTCTTTTATACTTTGGCCTCCAGAACTGGGGAGACTAGAGTTCCTAGGTGCTATCAATAGAAAAAAAATAAATTAGAATATTGTCTGAAATATCCACACAGCAAGCAGTTCCACTCAAATTTTTTTTAAGTGGCTTGGTTTAAGAAAATTTCTTCTGCTTCTGACAGCTGGCCAGCATTTATCATCTAATGAAAAAGAAACAGAATAGTCCAATTTCAGGCATTTGAAAATTCTCTTTCATATTGGAATAAATAGAAAAATAATATTAATTCACTTACTGCTTCATATACTATAACCCGTTTGTTTATTGTCATACAGCCCACTGTTCAGAAAGGCACCTCCAGATGGTAATGCCCTGGCACATAGTAGGGGCATCTAAGCCAGCACATCTGCAGGCACATGAAGAGAAGCTGTGCATTTGAAATCACCAAATTCACACCTCTGTCATTCCTTCCCCTCCAAAACAAACAACAACAACAACAAAACTAAACAAGGAACTAGTCACTGTCTATGTTCACCATTTTGGGGGATGTGGAATCCCAAGCTTCCTTGCATTATCCAAACCCTATGTTCCCAGAGCCTAAAGATTAGTTACTCAAAGATGACACTGGTCCAAAAAACAGTGATGATTATAACACTAACAAGCATCATCAGATGGTTCCAGTACTGGCATCTACAAAGAATTTTACACAAATTATGTTATCAATCCCCCAACTACTGTAGGATGTAGCAGTGACTCTTAAGCCTCAAGTTTTCTCTGAGAGCTTATAGAAGTTAAGAAACCTGCCTGATGTCTCACTGCTAGTAAGAAACAGACAAGGTGTTAACTAATGGACCAAATTACTAACTAGCACTGGAAATTCACAGGATAGAGGAAGAAGGTTTTTATGTGTATGGTGGAGGCTGACAAGAGGAGCTGAGTTAGCTAGGGGATGAGATCGGGACAGGATATTACTAAAAGGAAGGGAAGTTGGTACTGACAAGTATCCAACATGTAATTGATGAACATTAAATGATGACAATAATGAGTTTAGCTTCTGATCATATTTTAGATGTTACTTGCATATTTTGTAAGAAATACCAACTCAACAGCAATAGACTGAAGACAAGGTAGAATCATATGTACAGATTTCTTATAAAAATTTGGGTGTGGGACTGATAGACTTGGCCCTGGCAACAGTTTACCTAAACCAAGACAGACAAGAGCAGGGCAGTTATTGAGCTTTGGGGAATGCTTGGTTGGTAGCTGGAAGGATGGAAGGGTTTTGCAAAAGGAAACAGAGTATGGGTAGAGAGGACAGAGAAAATCCAAATGATGAAAAATTTAAATATTAGAATGTCAAATACACCAGTCAAGGAAGGGAACTTGGGAGTCCATATGAGTATCTCGGAGAAAGTTGTCTCATGTAGGAGAAAGCATTGTGCCCATCTAGAAGGACCACCCACTGTGTGGCACATGCCAGGTTTCTCAACCTCAGCACTGCTGGCATTTGAAGCCAGATAAGTCTTTGTTGTGGGAAACTGTCTTGTCCAATGTGAGCTGAGTAGAGTCATCTCTGGCCTCTAAGACATGTCAATTCTATCATCAGCCCAGTTGTGGCAATGAAAATTGTCTACAAATATGGCCAAATGTCCCTGGAATGGTAACACCAAGTTTCTCCTGGTTGCAAATCACCACTGTATGTATACAGCTTCTCCTGGAGTTGTGTGTGGCAGTGGCCCAGCAGAAACTAGTCAAGAGAATTAGCCACTCTTCTCTGCTTTGTGAATTCACATTCAAGCCACTTTGCCACTCAGAGAAACAAAAATGGAGGTTGAAATAAATACTTCCTGCAGCCAGTCCCTGTTCTAGCACTGTAATTCTGATGGCACAAGTGGAAAGGCATGGCGATCTTAGAGCCACACGCAGAGTGAGTGCTGAAGTCTCCAGAGCGGCTTCCTTCAGATTGTTCTGGGCCAAACCATTTCCCTGACAATATCATAGAAAAGGATCAGATAACATTTTGAAGAGTGCAATGGTAACACTGTCTCCTTAGAACAGAGAATTTAATCCCATTAATCTCCCAAATTCATCTACCTCCTGGAGCTGATAATGCATGTCAAGGCTCCAACTTAACAATCTTTTTAATAGTAGTTTCTCAAATATATGAGTTCCCAACATATATTAATTTGCCTTAGCACACTAATGGACTCTAAATCAGTTTATCCTTCCTAAGACTCAAATCTATCTCATTACTTACATTGGAAGACATCATTTGACCCAAAAGAACCAAGAATTTCTCATTGTTACATCAGGAAAAAAATGGTTTGATATTAGGCTTGTATTGGTAATTATTTTCCCAGACTTTTAGTATGGGAAAATGGACTGTGTGTGTGTGTCTGATATTACCAAAAGGGCATTGTGCCTTGACTTCACAGTTTTAGGTGAGTTTTAGTAGAAATCCTACTGAAGTTTTCTTTTTTTTTTTTTTTTTTCTGCCACAATAGAAAATACTAGAAATAAATGGGACAAATTTAGTCTAAAGCAAGTAAGGTGTACATGAATAAGGGTTGATAGCATGATAGTAAATTATTTATTTCTTTACATTATTCTCCCTTCTACAACTAAGTGGTACAACCTCCAACCATCACGCAACAGTCTCCAAAAGACTACATTATTGACCCACGGGAGAATATTGTAATCCAGTGTGAGGCCAAGGGGAAACCTCCTCCAAGGTGAGCATGCTGTATACTTTCTGATTTTACTGACAATGGGTCCAGTGATTGCTCTGAATAAAAATAAGTTTGGAAATTATATTAAGATAGGCCATATAAAGCAATTTTTTTTAGTTGGATATTTCTCAACATGGTTACTACCTAACTCTTACTGTTTGGTTTATTTAACCAACTTATTTTGACTCTTAAAAATAGTGAAAGTAACTTATTTGGCCCTGCATATAGCTAAAGTATAAGTTCGTCATTTTATCTCTCACAATTTGTCCTTCTCAAAACCCACATTTATGGATTTTCATATTTATGCTTTTCTGAAAATGTTCATAATTTGTGTGGGGATGTAGAAGGACCCCTCTCATCCCAATTCTAACACTAATGGCCTTATGACCTGGATAATCCATTTTCTCTGAGCTTTGTTTCCTCAGATGTTAAAAAGAAAAAGAACAAATTGAATTTGAGATGATGTCCAAAAACTCTCCTATCTCCATAGAGGTCTAAAAAATAGTTCTAAATTATTTCCCAAACTTGTCAGGGTTTAGTACTCATTATCCTCCACATAGATCTTGGCATGAATAGTACATAACCCAGTTCTATGAGTACATGATAGCATTGGAAAAGTCATGCCTCATAATGTTAGAATATTTACCCAAGGTCCAACAGTGGATAATTTATAACATAATATATGAGAGAACTAGAGAGTTTGGTTATTAAATATAATTATTTAATCATTATTGCATTATAACAAATTAATAACTACTCTAATTATTTGATTTTATAGCTAGATGCCATAATTATTAAATAACAAAATGAAAATTTGTAGATATTTTGGTCCAAGTTTATTACAGACTTTATTAAAGTATCCCCTGAGAAAAAAATTAACAGCCTTTAAATATCTATGTGTGTCAAAACAGCCACCCAAGGTTTGCTCAAAAACAGTAGCCTTCCCTACTACTGGAAGCTCTCTGTTACATATGCACTAATGGGATGTCTTTCTATGGAGTACTCTTCAGCTTCATGCTATGTAAGGCCTCCTGCCCTGGAATTCTGTGTGGCAGGGTTTATCATCCTCTGCATTGGAAATGATTTGGGGCTGTAGGAAAAAAAGATACCCTGTGCCTTGTAGGATATTTATCAATGCCGGTGCCCTCTGTCCACTAGATACCAGTGGCCTCTACCACCACCAATACTTTGTGCCCTTGTTCTTCCAATCACCACTGTAAGGATAAGCCAGGAAACCCAAGTCATCCCAGAAAACACTTTGAAGTTTAGAAGTTTATGTCTCTGTAGCATCTTGGAAATCACTGATGTGTGACTACTTATGAGTACTTTATTACATGAACACTGTGACTTTTATAGAAGAACATATGTCATACAAATACAACCGAGGGAAAAATCCAAGTTGGTAATTTGGCATATCTTCTAAGAATTCACAAAATCATCTCTACAATTAAAAATTCTAAAATTATAGCTTACATAGGAATTGATTTTTAAGAACTAATGTATACCTCTTATCCTCCTCCCAAATAGCAGTGTGTATTTTAGCAACAGGCCTGTCATTTACAGATAATACTGGGGGAGGCTATTGTTGTCACATTTCACCCCAGAGCACTTTTTATAGGCAGGTTATCAACTCTATGAACAGTGGAGTTTACAATAAAAATGCAAATAAAGGTCAAAGAGAGTGGTCCTAGGAGACCTGTTTCCTATATTTCCTTTTTAAAAAATGACAGGCAATTTGTATTAAATTTGAGCTGATTTTAAAATGCCTGAAAAAAACAACAGAAGTTCTTTTTACAAGTGATGGTTCAGCACACTATCATAGGTATAGAGACCTATTGCCCTTTTAATGAATAGTGAAATCGAAAAGTTATTTCTAGAACCCCAGTAAACCTAGGGTCTCGTAATAACCTTTAGATTTCACTATTTAATAAAGGGGCAATAGATCCCTAAGTAGGGTCTAGTTAAAAAGTAGGTAACCTATTTTTCTAGACCACTAACAACTTAATGTGTTGGGCAGCTTTTCCTGGACGCGTAATGGAACTCATTTTGACATAGATAAAGACCCTCTGGTCACCATGAGGCCTGGCTCAGGAACACTCGTAATCAACATCATGAGTGAAGGGAAGGCAGAGACCTATGAAGGAGTCTACCAATGCACGGCAAGAAACGAACGTGGAGCTGCAATTTCTAACAACATTGTTATCCGGCCATCCAGTGAGTGAGACTTGTCAACCAAGCATGATTCCCTTAAACTCACCTCTGTCACATCATGCAAATCTGTCCACAAGAAAGCAGTGATAGTGCTTCCAACACTCCTACTTTGTTTCATTTGAAAAATAGTGTCTTCAGATTACCTTCCCCTAGCTATTTCCTCTGCCCAATACTTTGCCAGTCCATGTGTATCCAAGTCCCTCATAAAAGACCATAGTTGGAAAAGTGCTTCTTACCTAAATTGATCTAATTATTTATTTCCAATATAGCTTATGAGGTGCAAATAAATTCGTACGATATGAGTAATAACATAGTGTCTTTTAAAAGATTTTTATTTATTTATTTGAGACAGAGAAAGGGACAGAAAGAGAGGGAAAATGGGCACGCCAGGTAGTGTCGTTTAATATTTGTTTCAAAATCTTACTGGAAATATCGTACCTGTACTACCTTAATATTGCTCTGGCTGTTTTTGCTGTGGTCAGTACTAAAATCAATCAACAACCCCAACTTATTTAAAGAATAGTAACCATCTGCAGTTATGATTATTTTGGAACTTTTAAAATTATATGTATGATATATGTTCATGATTTAAAAGTTATAAAGAAATTTTGAAAATACTCATCAGTCTTTCATTCATGTAATCAATGACTGCTCAGATATTCCTTTAATTCTTCGATATACATATATATATATATAAACAGGTCTTTCCAAAATACTAGTATACAACTTTTTCTGATATCGGTATATCAAATATTTTTCTTAGCAATCTTAGAAATAAGAAAACATATATAGTAATGTATAATAATTCAAAGATATGTAAATAATTACCTAACAAATCTTTTCACACTTAAGTGTTTTCCATTCTCTGTGGAGAACAGGCTTGGGTCAAAATTACATGGAGAGATTGCTCAGTGGTCTAGGCTCTTGCCTGCAAAGCCTAACAATATGGGTTGATTCTCTAGAACCCACATAAAGCCAGATGCACAGAGTGGCATCTGGAGTTTGTTTGCAGCAGCTAGAGGCCCTGGAATGCCCATTCTCTCTGTCTCTTTTCTCTCTGCCTCTCTCTCTCTCTTTTCTGATTGTAAATAAATAAATAAAGTAAATAAATAAATAAATAAAATAAGTTACCTGTCCTCCTAATGTGTTACTATCAATTCTTAGGCATGGAGTCTCTAACTCAATGCATATTATCAATGTAGTGAATGAGAATTACCTTTCTTTTATTATCCTTTGCTTTATTTCATACTTTAACACTGTATTTAAAAATCAGTTTTTCAAAATTTCAAGATACTTGGTTTGACTTTCTTTGTAGTACTGTCCCCCTGTTAAAAAAAAATTCCATACAGAAACAACTCAAATTCATTTTTGTTTGTTTGTTATTTAACAGGGTCACCATTGTGGACCAAAGAAAAGCTTGAACCAATAACACTTCGAAATGGTCAATCATTAGTGCTTCCCTGTAGACCCCCAATTGGACTACCACCAGCTATAATATTTTGGATGGATAATTGTAAGTTTAACAATGAAAACTTTCTTCAAGAGTCTTATCTGATATCACATAACACATTACTTCCTCTTGTGATCCATAAAGTGTTCACAAAATGTTTTTGAGATGTTCAGGAAAATAGCTGCTCTCTGAAATATCCACCATGTCATTCATTCATTCACTCAATTCTACTGAGTGCTGACTCTAGTAAGTAGCAGTGCTTGCATGTCATGCACTGCTGCAGATCAGCCCAGCAAATGCTCTGCTGCCATGGAGCTTGTGTTTACACATGAGCAAAAGTGAGTGGAGAGGGAAAAGGGGGTGAGCAAAGCAACACATGCATTTTGAAAATACACTTCCTCAGCAATAAGTGTAACGAGGGAAATGAAAACAGTCTTGAGCCCAGACCACAGGGAATGAAAGAGTAAACCAGTTCCTTAAATATCTGGGTAGACAGGGAGGGAGCACAGGTGCAAGCCCTGAGGTATGAGTATCCCTGCGATGTAGAAAAGCAGCAAGCACAGTGGCCATACTGAAAGAGTCAAGGGGCATGAGCGATGTCAGGGAGTCACAGGGATGCAATGAAAGGGCTTTGGTCCTTTCTCCAAAGGAGTGAGTTGATCTGAAGTCAAGTCAGCAGTGAGAGTTATCACCTCTGCTCATGGGTGGAGAGCAAAAAGAAAGGCTCAGGGATTGAGTACTTGCCTAGAATGCACAGGCCCTAACAAAAACACACACACACACACACACACACAGAGGAATGACTGATTAGGGGAGGAGACTGATTAGGGGAGGCAAGGATTGATATTGACCTGAACTTGGGTGGTAGCAGTAAAGTGTTCCAGACTTGACATATTTTCAGAGGTAGGGATGGGAGCACAAGGAAAGAAATGAGGGATACGTACAAAATTTGGAAAGTGAAAAATGATAAGATGCAACTGTCATTTCTTGAAAATGCAGATGCCCACATGGGGAGGAAATCAAGATGTTTTGAGTCTCTGACAATAGCTGTGGTTTAGTGGGCCCCTACTAATCATCAGTTCCTTTACTAAGAATATCACATGGGCTTTTCCATTAATTTTCACAACCATGTGAGGCATCGCCAGTTATATTTTCTACTTTCCTGATGAGGAATCTGAGCCAAATGAAAATAAATCCATTCATTAGGCAATTTCAGTTTTGTCTTTCCTGACCTTATCTTTCATAGAAGTATCTATTACTCCCCTGCCTCCAGAATTCCCTGTGCTATTAGGTTAAGCATGTTTCCTTAGAAGTTTACCTTAGGGACTGAGGGACCAGAGCCACAGGTGCAAGAGGCCTGTAAGAAACTCACGCCCAGTGTAAGTCAGCGGTGCAGGAGTCAGAAGGAGGTGCAGGGACTACAGCCAGCAGTGTCTGAATCCCTAGTGCATAGCTAGCGATGGGGCTGGACAAGAGAACTTAGAGGATGAGTACCTGGAATGGAGAGCAGAGCCTAGGGACTGAGACCAAGAGACCTCTCGAGGCTAGGGAGAACCTAGAAGAGCAGATTAGGTCAGAACACAGGGAGAGTGGTGTCCCGGGGGCAAGGTACAGAAAGCATATCAAGAAAACCATAGAAACTGTCAAACGCTGCTGGGAGAAATGACTGTTGCGTCGACATGAAGATCACTGTGATCTTGACATGACCTAGAATGTTGGGAATGAATTTAAAATGTGTGCAGAACATATTCTATTCTCTGGGCCCTGATTTCCTATGGAGTGCAGGTTAAAAACATTTCCAAGGAGAACATTTAGCTAATACTTCATGTTCATTTTTTTGTTGTTGTTTTTTCATTTTTCAGTTTTTCAAGGTAGGGTCTCACTCTAGCCCAGGCTGACCTGGAATTCGCTATATAATCTCAGGGTGGCCTCGAACTCATGGTGATCCTCCTACCTTTGCCTCCCAAATGCTGGGATGAAAGGCATGCACCACCACGCCGGGCTCATGTTCTTCTTCTTTTTTTTTTTTTTTTTTTTTTTTTTGAGGTAGGGTCTTACTCTGGCCCAGGCTGACCTGGAATTAACTATGTAGTCTCAGGGTGGCCTTGAACTCACAGCGATCCTCCTACCTCTGCCTCTCAAGTGCTGGGATTAAAGGCATGCACCACCACACCCAGCTCATGTTCATTTTTAACTCATAAAATTACTCAAAGAAGTATTGCAAAGACATGGAAGGAAATATATAAACAAATAAATATGTGAAGATATTTCTTCCCTTATGTTGCAGCTTTATGGATTTTTGAGAATAAGTAGCAATTGTAGTATAAATGAATGGTGTGTGGCTTTGAAGATAACACTCTTTAGATATATCAAGTTCATTATTTCTCATTCAGAAATAGTTTCCTGTCTGCTTAGTAAAGAAATGTATCACCTAGAAGCTCCCAGACTAATCTTAATATATCTACTGATTTTCCCACATTGCTCAGCTGTCTGTATCATTTTATACATTTTTTACATGCCAGCACACCTTCACTTTTCAAATGGAATTGTATCTGGCATATGAGACAAGCTAACATCCAGTGAGAATTCTTGAAATATGCAATATAAAATTATTCATATCTCCATTTTCCTAGTGTAATACAAAGACATCAAAAAGCAGACTCACTAGTATAGTGAAGTCCCTTTGCCTTATTAATTTAAGCCAACAGGAAACATCAGTAATAAAATACAAGCTGGAGAGATGGCTTAGCAGTTAAGGCATTTGCCTGTGAAGCCTAAGGACATAGGTTGGATTCTCCAGGACCCACGTTAGCCAGATGCACAAGGTGGCGCTTGCATCTGGAGCTCATTTGCAGTGGCTGGAGGCCCTGGCATAACCATTATTTCTCTCTGTCTCTCTGCTTTCCTCTCTCACTCTGCTTCTCTCTCTCTCAGAAATAAATAACATATTTTTTAAAATACAGAAGAAACAAAAGATAATAAATGTATACTTGTCTTTAGCTCCTTACATTCATTAAGTATGCATACACTCTTTTTGGTTTTGGGACAGCATCTCCCTATGTAGCCCAGGCTTGCCTAAACTTGCAGTCCTCCCAACTCAGCCCAACGAGAAGCTAGGGTTACAGTCATGTACCGCCTTGCCTGGCTCCAATGTGCATTCTTTTTGAAAACGCATTCCTATCTAAGAGGTTTAGTAGTTTAAGATTATGAATTTGTAATTACCAACCAAAGTCCAATCTTAGCCCGGAACTTGATTAACACCGGTAATCAACGTGACTTGTTAGTTCTGACCTCACATCTCTCTGCTTTTTCCTGCCTGCTTCATGCAGGCTTTCTGCTGTAATTCTGCATTTTGTGAAATGTTAGTTCAGGCACCTGCCACAGGAATAGCACGTTTGCTTGACTCAAGCAAACTGAAGAAATCCTGCTGGAAGAGATAACACGTGGCCTGACGTGGCTGGGATGTGTGATTTTCCCCAGTTCCTGTCACTTGGGAGCTGAACTGTCATAGTTCACACTGTGAACTGAATCAGGAACTTTGGGATGTATTTTAGCTGGCCAACTAACTTCACACCCAGATCAGTGAACCCCACCTCCCTCCATCCCTCATCCACATTGGAAATCTCCCCATGCTTAAGGCTAGACAGTCCCTTAGCTGGTCCTGAAAGGAATTAAACGGCCATGCTAAAACTGGAATGCATGGTGATGGTTATTCACTTTGTCTTTCCATGTAGCTGAAGGAACCCCTACAAAGGGCGAGGCACTGGTCCAGCCAGAGCTCCAACAGTGGGCAAAGTAGATGACGGTGTCTGCCCTCCTGAAGTTTAAGTTCTAGTACAAGGAGACAGGCAATATGCTGTAAATATGATGAGTAAAAGATGTACTACATCACAAGATGTAAGTCATTCAGAAAGAAAACAAGTGGATCAAATGAAAGAAACTGAACCTGGCTTCTTGGGAGCAGGTCATAGTGTTGAAAAAGGAACTCGTCATGCCCTACGGTCAATTACGATTTCCTGCTTGACTCTTCCATGAGATGATGGATTCACACAGGGCTGGGCTCTGGTGTGCCGGGCTCCTTGCTCAGGGCCTAGTTTGTATGTAGATGTCATTCACGTTAACATCATGACAAACTTCCTTAATGTGTTTTTAAAGTATTATTAGAGACTAATTCAGATATTAGGGAATATGTGATCCTCTTGTGGAACTTTGTAAAATTCTTAATGAGATATTTCACTGTATAGCTTTAATCTCACTGGTGCCTCCACCCTCAAGAAATTAGGATTGGGCAGATATAGTGGTGTGTGTTTGCCTCTTTAAAAATAGCTGTTTCTCTTACTCAACAAGCTATAAAGAAGTACATATGTATACATATTCAAGTGAGGGCCACACAATTATTAATAGATATGTTTGTCTTGCTGAGTTGGGGAATGGCCACTTAACAATGGAATGGTCTAATATACGTCTGTCTTTCTCCAGCCTTTCAAAGACTTCCACAAAGTGAGAGGGTTTCCCAAGGTCTGAATGGAGACCTTTATTTCTCCAATGTTCTCCCAGAGGACTCCCGTGAAGACTATATCTGCTATGCCAGGTTTAACCACACTCAAACTATACAACAGAAGCAACCTATTTCCGTGAAGGTGATTTCAGGTAAGAGTTCAGATGCCTGGATTCCTTAACTGATGGTCACACACATGTGCCAAGTTATTCACCATTAAATACAGTCCTGACTCTGAAGTAAACAGGTTTAATGGCCATGAGAATGCTTGTGTGAGATGACTATAGTGTTGGATGATGTGTGAGAGAGAGCATGCATACGCTTAAATACTGTATTTTACATTTTTGCTGGGATTGCCATTCTGGTTTCCATGGAAACCTTCTGAATCAGGTAGTGTTTTCAGCATTGGTACGTGCTATGCTCCACAGTGCCTGTTATTGGCAGTCCTGCTGCTTAAGTTATAGGGTCACGATTACTGGTTGGGGGTGGCTGAGTGAATGGGTGAGTTAGTCATGTATGCTGCCAAGCACTGTTTGTACCCGGAAGGGATGGCACTTAGCATAGTTGTCTGCATTTGTTTCTGTTGGCTAGTGGTTTTTTGACCCTTCTCCCCTACTTTTGCGCCCTCTTCATAATATTCTGTTTATTTCAGTGGATGAATTGAATGACACTATAGCTGCTAATTTGAGTGACACTGAGTTTTATGGTGGTGAGTTACGGTGATTGTAACTGATATTCTCTCCTTCATTGTAGACTTTAGTTCACTAACTTCACCTCCATGGCTATTTAACCTTATTTCTTTATGAAATTTCTAGTTGTGTGTTTAATACCACTGTATAAATGTGCGTTTCCTATGAAACTGAGCTATAAACTTTGAAGCATGTCACTAAAGCATTTTCCATGATGTATGTATAATAATGAAACTTGTTCTTAACTGTTTTCATGTAAAGAACCATTTCACATGATTTAGAAAAAACAATCGTTCATATGTGTTCAGAATTGTATTTTCCATTTTTTGTCCTGTTTATGAACTTTTCTCATAACCTAAGCAAGGACTGACTGGTGTATTAACCTCTTTGAACAGTGACTCATCAGTGCCTTCAGCAACTAACATTACGTGGATTTCATAGTCCATCATTGCATCACCCTTCATCTTTACATTCAGTAAAAATAGCAAACAGCATTTCTCTTAGCTTTGTTTGAAACCCAGTCAATGTCTTCAGTGAAAGTAAGCTTTAAAAACAAATAAGCCATTTAACTTCTTTCGTTTAAGTTGGAACAAATTTGATTTCCTTAAAGGAAATGTGGCTCTCAAGTAGAGACTGTCAATGAAAATAATGGGCTCCGGATATGGAGTCTTCTTAATTATGTATAAGGCAGAATATCTGCTGCATTAGTTTTTCACATTTGAGATATGAACATTATGGAATGTCACAAGGCACAAGTTCTGCCTTTAAATCTTTTATTAGAATATAGTCCACTATCTTGTCACCAACATGACTTTAGAAAAGTAAGCACCCCCTAGATACAATTTCTAAATTCTAAAATTTTAAAACTGTGATTTCTTCTGAGAAATGAGACTTACTTACCCTACCTTTTCATTTGTTTTATCATAAGCATCAACTAGATTTATTATTGAAAACAGTGAATACCTACAGAATCTTATTTTTTTATTTCTACTTTTTTCTTGTTTTTCTTTTTTTTTTTTTTTCTAGTGCTTCGGACCAAACCATAGCCTTGTGCATGCTAAGCAAAAGTCCTACCACTGAGTCACACTCCAAGCCCCTCTACCATTATTCTTAATTTATGGCATACAGTTTGCCAGACTTCTACCAATCATTCTTTAGTTTTGTTTTATTTTTACATGCATCTTGTCATTTGGAAAATTTGAGATTCCAGTTGAATTGGCTATAATATTATATCTAGTCTAAATCAAAATACCTTTTCCACATCTTTCTGAAAAAAAATCTAATGTCTTTACAAAGATAAACAGTTAATTTTTGCTTTGAGCTGAGTATTAATCTTAGTGGATGCATAGCTTGATAAGCTGATTTCCCCTCTATGAGAAAACTCATAAAAACCGAATCCAAATCAGAGCCCTGTGAAAGGAGAACATTCTTTACCATTAGAGCTTATGCAACAATTTTTTTTTTCCTGGCATACTGAGTAATGGCCATTGTTGTAAGGCAGAGAGTATATATACATAATTTAACAAATTCCATTATCAATGGTTTTGAAATGGGATTAGAATTTTAGACAGTTTTTTGACAGTGATAGTATTTCTAGAAATACATTCATAACTTTAATGAACATTAATTTTCTTGTTTGCAGCTAAGTCAAGTAAGGAGAGGCCACCAACATTACTAACTCCAGAAGGCAATGCAAGTCACAAAGAGGAACTAAGAGGAAATGTGCTGTCACTAGAGTGCATTGCAGAAGGCCTGTGAGTGAAGACTTCTGTCCTGATGTGTGCATTTCTTATCAAAATATAAAAGATTGACAGAGGCATTGCTTTGTAGAAGAAGCCATTGTCTCATTACTAATTCCATCCAAATAAGAAGCAGTTACAATTCCTGAAGTAGACCGAACCTAATGTCACTGTTAAAATAGTTCACTCTCACCCACTCTCTAACAACCGAAGCACACAAGGCATCTTCTGGCCTGGCCTCAGAACTGCGACATGGTCCTGCCTTTGCTTCCTTTTGGTCATAAAACCAAGTCATGATTCTTTGAGCTGCTTTATCTCTGCACACCTCAGAGCTGGCATGCCTTTAACAGGTCTCACCCAGATACAAGAGCAACTGTTAGCTTGGGTCTACATTACAAGCCAGTTCCTACATTGTTTTTGTTGCATAGAAAAAGTGCCATGTTACAGCACATCTCCAGCCTTGGGTGGAGTCCCAGAAGACCCATACTGTTCTTGATCTGACCTCTGAATGATAAATTATTTCCTTTATCCAGGAATAACTTTAGGAAGCATATGGAGGCCTCTGCTGGCCATGTCAGGAAATCTCACTGGACATGACAATTTCTTAAGATTGAGAACTAACAAAACTCCCTTTAAATATATCCCCAAATCCATCTTTCCCACCAAAACCTTTTCAAACTTCCAATTCTTACCAGTTTATGTTATCTTATTGAGAAGTACCCATCCTCATAATTTAGTGACTTTTCTTTCCACAAATTATGTCTCCTTTTTCCAAAGTGATTGAGACAATTAAAACACCAAAAGTGTTTTAGATTGCAGATTTTGTGCATTTTGGAATATCAAGACAGACTTTGCCAGTAAAGCCCAACTTGACTTTAAAAATGTTTCATATTTTTAGGGCTAGAGAGGTGGCTTAGCAGTTAAGGCACCTGCTGTGAAGCCTAAGAACGCCCGTTTGAATCTCCAGGTCCCACGCTTAGCCAGACGCAAAAGTGATGCAAGGGTGCAATGTCGCACATGTGCACAAGGGGCGCATGCATCTGGAGTTCTTTCACAGCTGCTGAGAAGCCCTGGCGCACCCTTTCTCTCTCTGCCTTTTCCTCTCTGTCTTTCTCTCTCTGTCTCTCTCAAAATTAAAAAAAAAGTTTCATATTTTTAGAGCATTTCATATTTTCAGATTAGGAATGCTCAATCTGGTATATAAAATACCGCTGTGAGTAGGAAATCTCAAAAATCTCCAAAAGTTTTTTACAACTTTGGAATGTTGTGAAAGATTTAGTCTCTACCACTTATAAACCCGGAAGCATTAGATTTGTAGCACCAAAATATTCCTAATTCTTGAAGATGGCTCATTACAGTAGTTGCCTCCCAAAATAATTGATGGCTGTTTGAGTTATAGACTATGAATTATGCTTCCATCCACAGTGCCCTCTCACCTCATATCATCTCAAATACAAATCAGTCTAACTATAAGGAAACATCACATGTGGTCCAATTCCACACAAATGCAGTTCTTTAGGTCTTCAAAGTTATTCCATTTGTACTTCTTTATATAGTCACAGAATGTTGTAATTTTAGAAACTATGTTGTCAAGTTTAAATACTCAGTTATTCTTGTTTATCCAAACAAACCAAAACCAACGTTGCAAAGTGTCATTTAATCCCTCTGGCATTTCTAATAACAAATAATGTGATATCCTGAGGGTCTGGATCAGCCTTTCTTCCCATTATCTTCCCAACACACTCAGTGTTCATTGTTTAGGTAATGTTGGTGTGGAACAGATTTTTTTCATCTTATATTCATGGAAACCTCTAAAGTCATTGGATCAAGCCAAGCCTTCTTCTCCCTATGAAGGTTCCTAGGGACACTGAGGCCCATGGAGTTCAGTGCTGGAAGGTCCCAGCACAATTTAAGGAAGAGCTGCGATTTTGAATAAGATCTAACTCCAAGCAGTAGTCTGGCTTTTCAACAAGCCAACTGTCTAGATTTTCCTTGTTTAATAAATAAGAAACATAGGTGAGTGAGAAATGACATAGCAGAATAATTTGCCCTACCCTTATCCATTTCTAAAATAATGTTTTAAAATACCACAATGCAAATTTTTACTTTACTTAGTCATGTCATCAGCCTGATATAAAATAGAGAAGCTCATCAATTGGATACAGAAGTGTGTATAAAAGTCCATGGGCACAGAGATGTATGTGAGCTCTTTCACTGTACATTTTTAAGTCTAGCAGCTGATTAAAATTGTGATTCAACATGATTAATTTAATAGTAATTTTTATTAGCATAGTAAAGAGCTCCAGGAATTCCTCACTGATCAGAATTTTGAAGAAAGAATTAGGTCCCTCCAGTAAAGTGACCCATGCATGCAATAATGCATCACTGAAGTAAAAACTTACAGAATGGGCTGGAGAGATGGCTTAGCAGTAAAGGCACTTGCCTGCAAAGCCAAAGGACCCATGTTCAACTCTCCAGGTCCCACGTAAGCCGGATGCAAGGTGACACAAGTGAGCAAGGTTTCACATGTGCTGTAGGTGGCACATGCATCTGGAGTTTTATTACAGTGGATGGAGGCAATGGTGCACCAATTCTTTCTCTTTCTCTCTCCCACTCTTGCATAAAAAATTTTTTTAGAAGCCAGTCTGTTGGGCTTGCCTCAAAAAAAAAAAAAAAAAAAAACTTACAGTGTGTGACAAATTAGTATAGATTGAGCATTATTTATAAAACATGTGAAACTAATTAAAATATTTATAAATTTGTTGTGATGGTTACATAAAGAATCTGTTATAAACACATGAAAATTCACCCCCCAAACACTCATAGATAAATTTCTTTGCTTATAACATCATTATTACATATCCTTTCAGACCTACTCCAATTATTTACTGGATAAAAGAAGATGGAACACTTCCCATCAACCGGACATTTTATCATATTTTCAGATTAGGAATGCTCAATCTGGTATATAAAATACCGCTGTGAGTAGGAAATCTCAAAAATCTCCAAAAGTTTTTACAACTTTGGAATGTTGTGAAAGATTTAGTCTCTACCACTTATAAACCCGGAAGCATTACATTTGTAGCACCAAAATATTCCTAATTCTTGAAGATGGCTCATTACAGTAGTTGCCTCCCAAAATAATTGATGGCTGTTTGAGTTATAGACTATGAATTATGCTTCCATCCACAGTGCCCTCTCACCTCATATCATCTCAAATACAAATCAGTCTAACTATAAGGAAACATCACATGTGGTCCAATTCCACACAAATGCAGTTCTTTAGGTCTTCAAAGTTATTCCATTTGTACTTCTTTATATAGTCACAGAATGTTGTAATTTTAGAAACTATGTTGTCAAGTTTAAATACTCAGTTATTCTTATTTATCCAAACAAACCAAAACCAACGTTGCAAAGTGTCATTTAATCCCTCTGGCATTTCTAATAACAAATAATGTGATATCCTGAGGGTCTGGATCAGCCTTTCTTCCCATTATCTTCCCAACACACTCAGTGTTCATTGTTTAGGTAATGTTGGTGTGGAACAGATTTTTTCATCTTATATTCATGGAAACCTCTAAAGTCATTGGATCAAGTCAAGCCTTCTTCTCCCTGTGAAGGTTCCTAGGGACACTGAGGCCCATGGAGTTCAGTGCTGGAAGGTCACAGCACAATTTAAGGAAGAGCTGCGATTTTGAGTAAGATCTAACTCCAAGCAGTAGTCTGGCTTTTCAACAAGCCAACTGTCTAGATTTTCCTTGTTTAATAAATAAGAAACATAGGTGAGTGAGAAATGATATAGCAGAATAATTTGCCCTACCCTTATCCATTTCTAAAATAATGTTTTAAAATACCATAATGCAAATTTTTACTTTACTTAGTCACGTCATCAGCCTGATATAAAATAGAGAAGCTCATCAATTGGATACAGAAGTGTGTATAAAAGTCCATGGGCACAGAGATGTATGTGAGCTCTTTCACTGTACATTTTTAAGTCTAGCAGCTGATTAAAATTGTGATTCAACATGATTAACTTAATAGTAATTTTTATTAGCATAGTAAATAGCTCCAGGAATTCCTCACTGATCGGAATTTTGAAGAAAGAATTAGGTCCCTCCAGTAAAGTAACCCATGCATGCAATAATGAATCACTGAAGTAAAAACTTACAGAATGGGCTGGAGAGATGGCTTAGCGGTAAAGGCACTTGCCTGCAAAGCCAAAGGACCCATGTTCAACTCTCCAGGTCCCACGTAAGCCGGATGCAAGGTGACACAAGTGGGCAAGGTTTCACATGTGCTGTAGGTGGCACATGCATCTGGAGTTTTATTACAGTGGATGGAGGCAATGGTGCACCAATTCTTTCTCTTTCTCTTTCTCTCTCCCACTCTTGGATAAAAAAATTTTTTAGAAGCCAGTCTGTTGGGCTTGCCTCAAAAAAAAAAAATTACAGTGTGTGACAAATTAGTATAGATTGAGCATTATTTATAAAACATGTGAAACTAATTAAAATATTTATAAATTTGTTGTGATGGTTACATAAAGAATCTGTTATAAACACATGAAAATTCACCCCCCAAACACTCATAAATAAATTTCTTTGCTTATAACATCATTATTACATATCCTTTCAGACCTACTCCAATTATTTACTGGATAAAAGAAGATGGAACACTTCCCATCAACCGGACATTTTATCGGAACTTTAAGAAAACCTTGCAGATCACTCATGTTTCAGAAGCAGACTCTGGAAATTACCAATGCATAGCAAAAAATGCATTAGGAGCTGTCCATCATACCATTTCTGTCACTGTTAAAGGTAAATGGTTATCTGAAATGCATTTTTCATGCTTTCATGAAATGCCTAAGAAAACTTCAATTTAATATGCCTTTCATTATGTTCTTCTATAATAAGTATAAATTTATATCAACATTCATAACACCTTGAATCTTTTCTCATTGCTACTGAGAACACATCCAAACCAGTTTAAAAGGCTGCTCCTTCAAATCTCCCTCACAAAAGAGCTATAATGAATAAATGCAGGGCTAGAAAGATGCTTAGTGGTTAAGCACTTGCCTGTGAAGTGTAAGGACCCCAGTTCGAGGCTTGATTCCCCAGTACCCACATAAGCCAGATGCACAAGGTGGCGCCTGCATCTGGAGTTGGTTTGCAGTGGCTGGAGGCCCTTGTGCACCCATTCTCTCTCTCTCTCTCTCTCTCTCTCTCTCTCTCTCTCTCTCTGTCTCCCTTTCTCTGTCTCTAATAAATAAATAAATAAAATTAATAAATGCAGAAGGGATTATGAAAACAGGAAATCCCATTGTAGTCCCACAGTGTTAAACTACTGCAATCAAGATCCATCAAGAAATGCTAAAATTAGTGGGTGAAACCATAAGGAAAAGCAGAAGATTTGCAGTTTCAAGATCATACTGTCTCCACAAAAATGAGTCACTGGGGAAGTTTTATTGTATATCTGCTTATTCTTTAATACTCCTCCCTCAAGAAAGGTGGTGGTAACTTTCTCTCTTGAGAATGAGCTGACCTAGCAACTCTGTTAATTAACCGAGCAGGGAATGCAGGCAGTAACTTTGCAGCAGGGACCTCTGGCAGACATCACCTCAACCAAGTGGTAAAGTTGAATCAACATCAGTAAGTCATTGGGATCTTGTGTCCTCCCTGCAGTGGAGCAACCACAACTCCAGTATTCTTCTTATAACCCCAGAAGTCAAGCTCATCATTAGAAAATATCAACCAAGCTCACAGAAAGGCATTCTACCCAAACTGACTAATAGTCTCCAAATATGTCATGAAAGATAAGGCAAGACAGAGAGAATGCCTGATGAAGGAGGTTTGGCCAGGTGCTGCAATGTGTTATCCAGGACTGGACAATGTTTGGTTCTTGTTTTGACAGTGGTGCTTTGGTAACATAACATGGTGACATTAGAGGGGCCTGAGTGAAAGAGTATAGGAATACCTTTGCTACTTTTTAAAAAATGAAAGATTTTTGTTTCCTGCTTTTATAATTATATATAGTCTACAGAGCTCAGAATTTAAATTCACATGTCTCTTTATTCTTCTTAAAATGTAGAGAATTATTGGAATCATTGCTATACATTTTCACTGTAAAATTTAGACTCATAAAGTAGTTATATGTATTACTATAAGAGCTGGGTGTATGTTCTTGCTACAATAGTTATTTGAGTTGGATATTTTGTCTATTTATCTTCTTTCACTAAAGCTGCTCCATACTGGATCACGGCACCTCAAAATCTTGTGCTGTCCCCAGGAGAGGATGGGACCTTGATCTGCAGAGCTAATGGCAACCCCAAGCCCACAATTGGCTGGTTAACAAATGGAGTCCCAATAGACAGTAAGTTTCCTTAGTTCCCTCTGGATATTTTCAAACTGTATCTATAACTCAACAGTGGGTTCTTGGTGATGAAAAGGTTCAGGTAAGAAGTGCATACAAGGTAATCAGAAGTCCCAAATCACCCGTTTGTAGTCATTATTGCTTTGATACTTTTTGACAAATTTATGATAATAAGACAATGGTATATGTATTGACTGGGACTTAGCAATCTTCCTTTCTTTTTTTTGACCCAGCTCATAGTAAGAATGAAAAGGGTCAGATAAAAACATCAACAAAAAGTTCAGATTACCTTTTTTTTAGAAACATTGGAGCTGGACAAGGCAGACCAGGCCTATGTCAGTGGATATGACAAAACGAAAAAGCACAGCTGTCCTACGTTAAAGAGTTTTCAGTCCTGGGCAGCTGTCCCCAAGTTCTTTGACCTTCAGAGGTAACGGTCCATGTATCTAAAGAAGAACACATCCCTTAGCCCTGACCTGATGCAGAATACTCAGTCATTGCAGATTGTCCCTCCATATTGCTGTGATCATCCTCCAGAGACGCTTTGTATATTGCCTAGGCTTGTTGTCTTCAGCCACAGTTCTGGTGCATTCCCAGCTCTTCGTTGGCCAGCTTTCCCATCCCACAATGGCCTCCCAAAATGTGATCACAGGCCTTTCCATGAATCTCTAAATCACAATAAAGACTCATTTTATAACACTGGGCTAGAGGCTTAGGAATATTAGAAGAGGGTTATCCCAAAGAGAAAAAAACCTACAAATGAAATCAGAATTGCACCTCACTGTTCCTGGGCTCCTAAGCCAACGGCCAGCAACAGAGAGGCTACCAGGTAGGCTCTTCTTCCACCTACCGGAGCTCCTCCCCACAAGAGGTCTTTGAACATTTGCCCCCTTGGAGTTTAGTCCTCCTCTTAGATACAGAGAGAAAGACAAAGGCAGTATCAGCTTCTAACCCCGCCGTGAGCTCACCTCCCATGATCATGATCTGATAAAAAAGATCTTGCTCACAGTAAAGGCCACCTTCACACATATTCACAGAACCACCTGCTTGTCTCCAGCTCAATTTCAACATAACCAAAAAGTCCATGGACCTGACTTTCCTGAAACTGACCCTTCTCTGAGGTGGATCCAAAAATGGCCCTCAGATTTGATATTAGGGAAGTTCTTGTTTCTCATCAAAAGGCATGACAACTAGCCAGGCATGGTAGCGCACGCCTTTAATCCCAGCACTCAAGAAGCAGAGGTGGGAGAATCACCATGAGTTTGAGGCCACCCTGAGAATACAGAGTGAATTCCAGGTCAGCCTGGGCTAGAGTGAGACCCATGCCGACTACAACATTAGGCCGAGTCAGCACACCCTGCCCCTGAGTACTTGTTGGAATATTTACTGGGAGCTTGTATCAGAAAGCACAATAGTTATCAGATACTTGAAGTAGATAGCCTGTGTTTACTGTAAAAGGAAAAACAGATGTATTCTAACAAGACCAGGAATTGGATATTGGAGATTCCTGATCCCAATTTTCACTATGGTCAGATGAGGACAAACTGCAGATATTACTTTGTGCTCCTGTATCAAGAAGCTGCTATCACCTTCAGGAGATCATGGGTGACAACTAAGAGAAAAGGTGAAAGAACCAGAACCAGCACTAAAAGATTGATGACACAATTATGATTTTCTTAGGAATACATTTGGAGAGGGAGCATGCTCAGTACCTTTTATGGTTTTTTGTTGGGGTTTTTTTGGTTTTTGTTTTGTTTTGTTTTGTTTTTATTTGTTTTTTTTTTTTGATCAGAAATTACTTGTGATGTATGGAAGGTCAAGTTTTAGACTCAGCAAAAACAGAGAAGTCAGGGCGGGGTGGACTTCTATCTAGCCACTCAGTGGGGACAACAGGAGAGCTAGGGCGTGTCAGAGAGAGAAATCCTGCAGCGTGGTAGTCGGCATGCAATCCTAAGCAGGGAAAATTGAGACAGATGTAGGAAGTTAAATAATGAGACTGATCTTTCCTCTTCATCCATTCATCTTCCTTCCAAATTGGCTATCTTAATCTGTTCCTGCTGCTATAACAAAGTACCTCAGACTGAGTACTTTTTCATAAACCACAAAAATTTATTGCTAACATATCTGGGGGCTGCCCAGTCAAGAGGGAGGTGCCCAAAGAATTGGCTCCTGGAGCTATTCCTCCTAGAACCACCTTCTATGTACTTGCATGGTGGACGAGCAGACCATCTCCCTCAAGTCTTTTATTAAAGGGCACTAACCTTGTTTAGAAGAGAGAGCTCTTGTCGCTAATCACTTGTCACAGGTCTTAACTCTCCCTTAAAACTACTCCCTCAGGGGCTGCGTTTCAACATATGAATTTGGGGAGACACAAACATTTAGGCCATAGCTGCATCAATATAGATGGCACCTTCTTTAAGATGAAATTTGGGGGAGGGGAGTCAATCAAAAAAGGCCTGCTGGGCTGGAGAGATGGCTCAGCGGCTAAGCACTGGCCTGTGAACCATAAGATTTCAGGTTCAATCCCCCAGTACCCATGTAAGCCAGATGAACAAGGTGGCACATGCATCTGGAGTTCATTTGCAGTGGCTGAAGGCCCTGGTGCACCCATTTTCTATCTCTCTTCTTTACATCTCTCTCTGCTTGCAAATGAGTAAATAAAATTTTTTTAAATTAATTTTAAAAAAGGCCTGCTTTAGGGAAAAAGGAAATAGTCCTGGGAAGATAAGGAAGGCTCTTCTGCTGTAACCCCAAAAGAATATAAAGAGGGCAAAAATCTCTCCAATCATATTCCCAATCTGTTTATTTCTTCTATCCTAAAAGTATTCTTTAAATTCCCTTAGAACAGAAAGAAAAGGGCTGTAGAGATATAAATTCCACAGCTCCTACAAATCCACGGTACTCTGACCTCTGGTGTGTATGCCTCGGAGCAGTCACTCAGGAGGGCAGGCAGGAGAGAAACACTCCCCCACAGGCAAAAAAGAAAGAGAAAGAAAGAACGAACAAATGAGAGAAAGAAAGAATGAACAAATGAAAGAAAGGGAAGAGAGAAGGGAGGAAGGAAGGAAAGAAGGAAGGAAGGAAGGAAGGGAGGGAGGGAGGGAGGGAGGGAGGGAGGGAGGAAGGAGGGAGGAAAAGCACGGGGCCTGGCCACAAGGCTGCTCTATGGTGCTGGGAGCAGCTGCTGTTTGTGTCTGCCAAAGTAATATAAAGCTTCCCTGAAGATGGCCAGGCTGGAAGTACAGAGATTGCTGTGTGGACATCTCATAGCTAAAAAGTGACCCTGCATAACTCCTTGCTGTGCCCCACCCCTGGCTTTCAATAGCTGGTTCATGGACAGCTTTTGCTTAGAGGAGTGGAACACTATCTTAAATGGCTAAATACATGAAAGCAGGCCTCCTCCAAACCAAAATAAATAATACTGAGTAAAGAAGTAAACTGAAACAAAACAAAAAGCCAGTTTCAGGAGGCTTATGCCCCTCCCCTTTCCACTCAGTTTGGTAGTTGACCCATGAACTTAGCCCTAAATAGAAATACGTTTGAAATTTGGGGACCATTCCAGAAATGGGGCTGGTGCTCTTCTGTAGTTTGCTGATTTGTGTACCATACATGCAGCCAGCAGTGCTAGGCCACAGAGGACAGCAGAGACATGCAGAGATGCAGAGGTAAGACCAAGATCAAGGTCTGCCGCAGTGCATGGTGGTGCTGGATGAGCAGGAAGGGGGACTGTTCACCTTCACTGTGCCCAGCACAGGCTCTAGAAGCTGGCCAGAGCCCAAGATGGCTTGTTGGTAATACCTTCTACCCAAGAGACTGCAGAGACTGTGGATGGACCAGCTGCTGGGGCGAGGAGTCGGGGAACAGCTGTGCCTCTTGCTGTACCAGTGTTCTCGCCAAGTGCCTGAGTTGTGTCCCCTGTGCGACCCAGGAGGGGGACATAGTTGGGAGCTCATACTGCTGGACACACATCCTCCTGCTCCCAATGGGTGTGTGACTGCCAAGGACACTGGCAGCCGCCTCAGCTTCTCAGGCTCTGCTATGTGTGCAAAAGGAGAAGGAGGGTTGGGGTGAAGGAGGGAGGGCTCAGGGCTGGAATTCTGCTAGAAAAACATAATGTGGATTTTGACCATGCAAATCTACTGTTTTACAAAACTTGAAAGGGTAAATTCAAAAACACCTGCTGCTATTTCAATGGCTTCTAAATCTGTATCTCACCCAGTCAGGCAAATTACTTAAAACTTTCCTTGACACAAGAAGACAAATGGATCAAACATGGAATTTACCCCCAAAACATCCAGAATGGATTTTTAAACAATTGCAAAATTCAGAAACAGCTAGAAGAGCTGGCGTTGAAGAGCTTAGCTTTACAGTGTGATCTACAGTGTCCGAGAAGACAGCATGAGGGCAGAACCCAAGGCCATAAAGAATAACTTGCTACCAACATTATACTCTGTCCCCAGGAAGTGACCCTGGGGACCTCAGAGTCACCCTTGGATGAATATTCCTACATTCTTTCTGCTCTCATTTGCCTATGCTGTCCTAGTGACAGTCCCCAATCCCAAGACCCTAGACACCATGATCCTTGTCTGTCCAGGGAGGTAGTGGAAAAACAGCACTTGCAAGTCGTTAGTCATCCCCCATATGAGCTGTGTTAGGACTCAGGTTCTCCGGCAGGAACACCATTTGTGTGTTAAAAGGCCCTGTTTCCTCTCAGATATAAGGAAGAAACAAAAGTTAAGAGGAAGGGCTGATCTCTTGTCACTACTACACATCTTACTCACACTGAAGGGAGAGAAAGAAAGTCAAGAAGTCAGGAAAACTTCTAGAAGCTTGGAGACCTAGTCCAGGCTATTCCCATGAGCCCATCAAGGCATCCACCTTCTTCCTTTACTCAAAGGTAAAGAGCTGTATTGGCCTCTGTGAGGGGAGAAAATGAGTAAATGAAATGGAAAATTGTTTATATTCCAGGTAATATTTATAAAGTCCACCAAAACAGAAAATGTGCACATTAATTTCATTTAAACAAACCATTAAGTGCTCCTCTCTATAATTTTTCATATCTAAACTACATATAATACTATCTGATTAACCTATTTCATAAAGTTCTTTTTTCTATACTTCAAATAAAGTTATATGCTATGAAAACATTTTAAAGATCGATTGCATTATATGCATTTCTTATTAGCATTTTCATTATCTAGATAGTGGACATGTTTATAAACATCAAGTGCTTTAGATTTTTCTAAAAAGTGTTTTCTGAAGGCCATCACGCCAGGTCTGGATCTCACCCTCAGGGCTATGGGTTGTAAGTGGGGATTAATTCTATGCTCATGAATCTCTCTCCAGTGTTCATTTATAGCAAATGCAGTCAGTTGTTCCCAGAATTAATTATTATTCCTTCAGATAATTTGAGTTTGCAAGCTGGCGAGTTATTCCCACCCAGTAGCCAGCACATAGGGTCCAAAGGTTTCCCATGGCTCCACACGAGTCATTGCATTCTGTATCCAGCTACCCACTGAGCCGCCATATGCTGCTACGGCAGTTCTTGGGTTTGTTTACTTCTTTGTAATAAGTACTCAAGAAAAATGTAGCCCAGACCTCCATGGAGAAAGATCTGCTTATCCATTACCTGTACCTAAGTACAAGTTTGTTTTATACCTAAGTATTTTCCTAGAATATTCTCATCTGAAACATCTAAAACCCTTTTGTACTTCAAATGTAATTGAGTGCATGGAAGGCAAAATAGTGTCCCACAAAGATGTCCACATTATAATCCCCTGGAACTTGTGAACATATTACTTACATGGCAAAGGGGACTTTGTTCATGTAGTGACAGTAAAGAGCTTTGAGATTACTCCGAAGTTTGGGCCCAGTTTAATAAACAAGCCCTCAAAAGTGTTGTGCCATCTCTGGCTGTGGTCAGAGAGAGGCATGATTTGGAAGAATGATCAGAAAGACTCAACAGTGATGCCTTGGAAGAGAAAAGGACTAAAACACAGACCAGGGAATGTGGGAGCCTCCAGAAAGTGGGAAAAGGCAAGGAAATGGATCTTCCTCTTCAACCTGCAGGAAGGCTGCAGGAAGGAACAGTGCCTTGCTGGGAACTGGTTCTAGCTTAGTGAAGTCCACATTGAACTTTCAATCGACAGAACCAAATGGCAATAAATGTTATGCTACTTTAAGACAATAGATCTGTGCTGAATGGATGTAATGGGAGAAAATTGTGAGCACATCACTGAGCATGTTCAAGGAAACAAAGATGAAGAGCTGTAGCTTGGTTTATTTTTATTAGAGTGAGTGAGGTAGTAAAGCATGTGAAGGCCAGGTGACAACTCTGAGTGTTATGCTCAGCTCTACTATCCACCTCTTTTTGATACAGGTCTCTCATTGGCCCAGGGCAGACTAGCTGGACAAGGAGCCCCAGGGATCCTCCTTTCTCCCCTTTCCCAGTGCTGGGATTACAGGCCAGCCTCACCATGCCCAGCATTTATATAGTTACAGGGATCAAACTGAGGTGCTCATACTTGCAAGGCAAACACTTTACAAAGTGAGCCATCTCGGTTTTATTTCAAAATGATAATGCAGTCTCAATATAGCGAAAGTGTGTCCTAGCTATACATCCTTTCTGATCACCGAAAAAAAGGAAATGTGTTTAGAATGGAAGCAAAATCCTCTCATAGTTGACAAGTACAGTTTCCTAGGAAGGGTGGTGGTATTTAGTTCTGATTCTGATCAAAGGGCTAATGTAAGGTCACAGCCTTGGAATTCAGCATTCAGAAAAAGGAATTTATCTGTAACAGCACAGCATTTCTAAGTTGTTTGGTGTGCCTTGAACTAAATCCTCACATATTATATTACCCAGCCAGTTTTATCCCACTTCAGTAAGGATCAACCCTGGTATTAGCATATTTTTAAGTACTTGAGGGATTTATCTGAAACGGTTGTCTTTAAGAGAAATTTAACTAATTGATTTCTCCATTAGCCTCAAGAATTTCCAAAGCAGGGAAGCAGATATGTTCACATTGATTAGCCCTATACTTATTTATGCATCTAGTTGTTTCAAGAAGAGGTTCTTTTCTTTTCTTTTCTTTTATTTTATATATATTTTTTTTGGAGAGAGACACAGAGAGATATAGAGAGAGTCAGAGGGAGAGGAAGATAGAGATGGGCGTGCCAGCAGCCTCTCAGCTGCTGTGAACAAAATCCAGATGTGCGCCCCCTTGTGGGCAAGTGTGGCATTGTGCCCTTGCATTATTTTTGCATCTGGCTATACGTGGGACCTGGAGATTGGAACCAGGGTTCTTAGGCTTAGCAGGCAGGCGCCTTAACTGCTAAGCCATTTCTCCAGCCCAAGAAGAGGTTCTTTTAAAAGGACAGGTTTGGGGCTGGAGAGATGGCTTAGTAGTTAAGGCACTTGCCTACAAAGACAAAGGACCCAGATTCAATTCCCCAGTATCCATGTGAGCCAGATGCACAAGGTGGTGCATGCATCTGGAGTTCGTTTGCAGTGATTGGAAGCTTTGGTGTGCCTGTTCTCTGCCTGTTTCTTTCTTTCTCTCTCAAATGAATAAATAAAAATGAAATATTAAAAAGAACAGGTTTGAACTAGGCAGAAGATTTCTGTATTTTTCAGCTTTTGATAATTAACTAGACATGCAGACCTTTTATAAAAAAAGGCTATTTTCCCCAAAATTGCAGTTTTCACCTAAATGTGAACTTTGTTTTCTGCATCTCTCCAAGTATGTTCAGGGTTATAGAATTGATGCATATATGGCTAAGTGAGCATTGCGCTTATACACATGCTGACATGTGATAACTAAATTCTGAAGATGAAGAAAGAATGGTTTCTTGTCTTTTTGGCACTGTGTGTACCTAGATCAGTCTGCCTTTCTTTCCTACTTTAATATGCATCTTTTAAGCAGAAAGAAATAAATATATGCTTTCTATCTTTACACCCAAACAGTTGCTCCTGATGACCCCAGCAGGAAGATAGATGGAGATACCATTATCTTTTCAAATGTTCAAGAAAGATCAAGTGCAGTTTATCAGTGCAATGCATCTAACGAATATGGATATTTACTAGCAAATGCATTTGTAAATGTGCTCGGTAAGCTCTCTTTCTATTAAAGGCATGGAAAATTCAATGAATGCTGATATTTTCTGTTGGTTTAGCAAACACTATTGAGCACCTGCAATGTGCAATGCATAGCGTTTGGAGCTATAAAGAATGTATGAAAGTAGAGAGGCTGTAAACTGTATCTTAAAGGTTCTTAATGTTCTTTCACAACAGTTCTTAAAATGGCAAGTTCATCATTGTAGGAGTAATCAGATAGGCTGTTCTTTTCTCAGGCAGTGAGACCATCAAACCCCTCTATTCTATTCCTTAGAAACTGACAAGTTCATAATTCTCATTTTAAAAAAATAGACCACTGTCATAATGCTTGGCCTTTATCCAAGTCACAGATGTATTCTTACCTAATTTGTAATGTACACTCAGAAAACTATGGCATACTCAAGCAATTCTGAAATGGTTGGCTTGTGTGAACATTATACTTCTCATATTGGGCAAAACTATCAAAAATGCATCTGTCCAAATTTAGGTAACAATTGTTCTTGTTGGGGGATGCAGAGAGGGCTCAGTTGGCAAAGTGCTTGCTGTACAGATCCTCAGAGCCCATACCAGCCAGGTGTGGTGGTGCACAACTGCAATCCCAATGCTAGGGAGGTAGAAACGGGAGGATCCGTGGGGCCAGCTGGCTAGCTAGACTAGCTGAATTGGTGAGCCCTGGGTTCAATGAGAGATCTTGTCTCAATAAAGAAGGCAGAAGCAACAGAGGGAGACATCTGACATTGACCTCTAGCTTTCATACCCTTGTGAACCCATACACATATGAGCACACACATCACATTCACACACAAAGAGAGAAAAAAAGAGTTGTCCTCATGGCACCAGAAATTATACATGAATACGTTAAGATTAGTGTACTTGTCCAAACAAAGTTAGCATGAGGAAGCCAACCATGATTAAGTGATTTTCCTTATGTATAACACCAAGGTCATTAATCACATGAAAAAAGTTAAGCTGTTAAGATATTGGAGAAATTGATAAAGCAGTTTTGACTTCTGTTTTTTTTTTTCATGTTTTACTTCTATTAATTCAACTGTTTTAGTTTCCATATAGAAGTATCAATACTATATTTGTCTTTCTGAATCTGGTTTTGTTTAATTTAATTTTGCTTACTGTCCTTTAGATGCATACCAGTGTCCCCAATGGCAGTCTCCTCTCCTGTTCTAAGACTAAAAGACAATTGCTGTGTGTTTGTGATAATGTCCACTCTAACATATAGCAAGTGATGCCTGACTGTGGTTAAAGTTTTCATTTCTCTGACAATTAGTGAACATTTTTTAATACACCTGTTGGCCATTTTTATGCCTATATTTTGAGACGTGTGGATTTGGGGCCTTTGTCTCTTAAAAGTCAGAGTATTTGTTTCTTAGTTCTGTTGAGTTGCTTGAGTTCCTTTCTTTTTTGTTAATATTTTTATTTATTTATTTTGCTAGCAGAGAGACAGAGAGAGTGTGAATTGGCAGGTCAGAGCTCCAAGCCACTGAAAATGAGCTCCAGACACATACTGCAGCACTGCGCATCTGGCTGTATGTGGGGAATCAAACCCGGTTGTTAGACCCTGAAATATGTTATTTATTTATCTATTTACTTGAGAGAGAGAAAAAGGCAGATTAAAAAAATGGTCACGCCAGGGCCTGTAGTCACTGCAAATGAACTCCAGACCCATGTGCCACCTTGGGCATCTGATTTACTTGAATACTGGCTAATCAAACCTGGGTCTTTTAACTTTGCCAACAAATGCCTTAACTGCTAAGCCATTTCTCCAGCCCCCTTTCATATTTTTATATTAATCCCTTACCAGATGTGTGGTGTGCATATATTTTCTCCGATTCTGTAAGTTTGTTTCTTCACTCTGTTGTCTCCTTTTAGCTGTAAGAAACTTTTGAGTCACCTTTTTTCAGACACCATTCTCCTCACACTGCTTTTCTCTGCCAGCATATATGTTCTTCAGCTGTGCTACCTTCCAGGGTGATGATGGGTCAGTCATTCAGCAGAAATGTACTGAGCCATTGCTTTCATGCCAGACAGTGTGCTGAGGATAACATGGTAAAAAGTCATATCCTGGCCTGAAGAGATGGCTTAGCAGTTACAAGTATTTTCTTGCAAAGCCTTAGGACCTGAGTTTGATTTCCTAGTACCCATGTAAATCCAGATGCACAAAGTAGCACAACACATCTGGAGTTTGTTGGCAGTGGCAGGAGGCCCTGGTGTGCCCATTCTAATTCTCTTTCAAATCAATAAATAAAGTTATATCCCTTACCTACAAGGTATTCAGAGAATCGCAGGAAATAAATGACTTAATAATTAAATATCAGAGGCAATACAAATACATAAGTCAGTGATTACATAATAATTACAGAATAATATGTTGAGCGCATGGTAGAAGGAGGAAACCTGTAACTTTTTTCTTTCTTGAGTGACTACTGTTGTCATAAACATAAAACATGAGGTATAAAACAGATTGATTGTGCTTTGCCATAACCTTAATGGCCTTAAAACAAAAGGTAATAAATACACTATAAACTTAAAACGTGTTTAGTATTTACTGTACCTTTTAAAAATGTCTTTAGCTGAACCACCTCGAATTCTCACATCTCCGAACACACTGTACCAGGTTATTGCTAACAGACCTGCCTTATTAGATTGTGCCTTCTTTGGATCTCCTCTGCCTACTATTGAGTGGTAAGTGATGGCTTTATTTGTTTTATAATACTCGCTTTTGAAAAAAAAAAAAAAAACCTTCACCTTTCTGATTATGTCTGGTTTTAGTCAAAAAAGAGAAATGTAAGCCAGGCGTGGTGGCGCACACCTTTAATCCCAGCACTCGGGAGGCAGAGGTAGGAGGATCGCTGAGAGTTCGAGGCCACCCTGAGACTACATAGTTAATTCCAGGTCAGCCTGGACCAGAGTGAAACCCTACCTCGAAAAACCAAAAAAAAAAAAAAAAAAAAAAAGAGAGAGAGAGAGAGAGAGAGAGAGAGAGAAATGTAGTGTACAACTTGTTGAATTCATTCATTCACAAAGATTATCAACTACCTGCTCTGTGCTGAACACTTTATATGGATAATCTATTACCAGCATAGTGTGTCAAGATATAAAAGTAGTCACTAATGATTTTTTTTTAATTTAAGACTTCTATGTTTTAGCATCACATGCACTGGTTGGGAAACATTTCCTTGATAATAAAATATCATGGGGGCTATGGACCAGTGCCACAGTGCCGTATGAATTGGTTGCCACCAGTACGTCTCCCACTTCCTGACAGCCCATCCAACCTCTCCCGTGTCCTCTTGCCCTTCTCCTCACACGCTAGTTCGGGGAGGAGTCCTCTAGCAGCTGCTAGCTTGCTTGCTTAGGAAAAGCTGGAAGAGACAAGGCTTGGATAGACAGCTGCTGAAAATGAGTTACAGACCATTGGAACAGCCATGTACTGATCATCAACTACTAAGATGAGAGTAGCAGCAGGTTTAGGATTAAAAGGAAATCTCCTGGTCCTGACCTTAACCAGAGAGAAGAGAAACATGGATGCTTGTGCAAATTTCCTAGTAAGGATATGAGATTAGCACTTAGATCGATCACAGGTTGACATTTCCTCTTCCCTTTTCATCTGTCTTCATGCCTCCCTGGTGGCATACACGCTTCCTTTTCATCCTCTGAACACTTGATACTTTCAGAAATATAATCCTTGGAGCCTTGAAATCAAAATCTCTTTAAAGTTACATCCTGAGTTGCAAGTACACTACAGTTGGGGGAAAATAATTTTTTAAAAGGTAATCATATTGACTATTTTAACGCCAATCTAAGACAATAGATTGTGTTTAGTCAAGCATATCACAGAACTTATGTGATTGTAATTTTGTCATTCTAATTAAGCAAAAAACACCATTTATTATTAAATGCTCCAGTTTTATGTCTTGACTTTAGATTTTCCTCTGACATACAAGCCTGCAGTTTTTAATGGGCAAATTCCAAATGCATTTAACTTGACACTTTTTTTTACTACAGAACACTGTTGTGCCATCCTTGAATGTGGCATTTTATACTTGACTTCAAATTATGATGTTTGATTCTCACTCTGATGGTTTCTGTAATGAAGGTTTAAAGGAGCTAAAGGAAGGGCTCTTCATGAAGACATTTATGTTTTACATGAAAATGGAACTTTGGAAATTCCTGTGGCCCAGAAGGATAGTACAGGAACTTACACGTGTGTTGCAAGGAATAAGCTGGGGGTGGCAAAGAACGAAGTTCACTTAGAAATCAAAGGTAAGGCAAAGGTGACAATTTTTTTTCCAAGTATTATGTGACCTTGAGCAAATTCTCCAGCTGTGCCAAAATGGATAACAATAACTTTGAATTTTAGACCCAACCAGGATCATTAAACAGCCTGAATATGCAGTTGTGCAAAGAGGGAGTAAGGTGTCCTTTGAATGCAAAGTGAAACATGATCACACCTTAATTCCCACTGTCATGTGGCTAAAGGACAACGGAGAGCTGCCCAGTGAGCAAAGGTATTTGAGGAGGATGACTTCCACTCTTGTTCTCTTTTTATGGGGCTCTTGAGCCAAATGTTTATTGTGTTCAGACTTAATGGTGATGCCTGCAATCTCTGGGGTCTGCTATCCAGAAAATAAAGACATACACATTTTCATCCTATCTGTAACAATGCAGGCCTAAAATGGAATTGAGTGACTGAAATAAGACCCTGAGAATGTTGGTCTATCTTTTGTGCTGGTCTCCTGTGTAATTTAGGATAGAAAAAAACCTTCAGGCTTTGGGCAATGTCCATTGTTTTATAACTTGAGCAGTCTCAACAGATGTTTTCATTCCCACTGTACAAATAAGCAGAAATACAATCTCTGTAATCATCAGAGTGCACCTGAGTCATTGCCAGTATTTTAAAGGACACTGGTTTTGAATTTGAACACTGGGGTTTCTTTTGATTTTACCTAATACCGGTAGAAGGGAATTTTTAAAAAATCAAGTAAAGAGCCGGGCGTGATAGCACACGCCTTTAATCCCAGCACTTGGGAGGCAGAGGTAGGAGGAGTGCCATGAGTTCGAGGCCACCCTGAGACTACATAGTTAATTCCAGGTCAGCCTGGACCAGAGTGAAACCCTACCTCGAAAAACCAAAATAACAACAACAACAACAAAATCAAGTAAAGTATTTAAAAGGACATGTTATAGTCCTTTATCTTGGACCAGAAGAAAGATCACAACATTTTCCAACAGAAGCCCTCAATTTAACATATAAACACAGTAAGCATACAGGGTTGGATATGTGAGCTTAGCCATCACAGTGGCTATGGGCAATGCCCCCTACTAGGAGTGATGTGTTCTGATGGAAGTAGTTTCTACAGTTTGTCTGCAGCTGACTCAAACCCACAGTACCTACGTGATGCCCTGCTACTTGTTGATGAACCCAAGAGAACTTTCTGTCCTTCCCCTCGGCACCTCCAGAGTTCCCGTTTGGGCCAAAGTATCAACTGGTCAATTTTATATGTGAAATCTGAGTTGATAATGAGAAGGAAATATGAAGCAATGCCCATCAGGTTAAATCATCTGAGCTTTGACCTAGAAGTTACCTGAGAAAACAGCTTATGATTAACATGGCCTTATGAAAATCATGAATAAATTTTATATGCATTGACTTTAGACCCACTGAGCAATTCTTTATGTCCACAAGTAACTTGCAGAAAACTCTTCATGAAGATTGCTGATCTAATGAAAGAATAGATTACTATACTTAGCACTTACTTTCTCCTGTGAAACTTTATGAATTTGGAACAAAAAAGACCAAAATTTCAGCAGTAAATATTTTTGTAAAAATATTTTAATATATGCCCTTGGATAGAAATTGAGCTGAACAGGGCTGGAGAGATGGCTTAGCAGTTAAGGTGCCTGCCTGGTAAGCCTAAGAATGCCCATTCAATTCTCTGGGTCCTACAGTAAGCCAGACACAAAGTGATGCAAGGGTGCAATGCTGCACTTGCCCACAAGGGGGTGCACGCATCTGGAGTTTTTTCACAGCAGCTGGGAGGCCACTGGCATGCCCATCTCTCTCTCTCTCTCTCTCTCTCTCTCTCTCTCTCTCTCCCCTCCCTCCCTCCCTCCCTCCCTCTCTCTCTCCAAAACAAGAAAGAAAGAAAGAAATTGAGCTGAACAAATTATTTTCTGTTTCTTAGCAGCAGAAGCTGAATAGTACACTCTAGTGAGGGTAACTGTGGAGTTGCCCCTCTCATCTCAGGATACCCCTAAGGGCTTTTATCAATTTTTAAAGAAATGTTTAATTGGTGTGCAATAATTGTATGTATTTATGGACTACCATGTGATATACAGAAGCTTCTAAGACTCTTCCACAATCCTGATTGGAAAACATTATACTTAATGTCCTTCCTAACCCAAGATTCAAATTCATTCTAGTTGTTTTCTAGGTTGAATAATTGGTAAGGTGATATACAATATGGAGGACTTTGACTTTGATTTGCTAATGTGCTTACCATGTTTCTCCTATTAAGATCACAGTTCCCTTAATTCTGGTAGAGCAGTCATCATCTGTGGTGGAATGCCATTTTCAGCTGTTTTGAATGTGTGATATTCACAGGTTCACTATTGACAAGGATCATTTGGTGATCACTGATGTAAGTGATGATGATGGTGGGACCTACACATGTGTGGCCAACACAAGTCTGGATGACGTCTCTGCCAGTGCTGTGCTCAGGGTTGTGGGTAAGAATAAGGATATAGCACACTCAGATGCTCTCTGTTAGGTAGAAAGGAAAAGTTATAATTATTAAATATTTGCTTGGCTTTTTTTTGTTTTACTTCTTTCAAAGATGCCTTTGAGGGGACAGTTGAGTGTAATTATGCTCTGTAGCAAACTGAGAAAAAAATGAACATGCATATAGGTAACATTTTATAAGAAAAGTGGGGGAATTAATCTAATTTTATCTACAGTTAAAGGGTTTTGCATTCCTGAATTGTTACTGCCATGCCTCATCGCTAAGCATAGGGTTTGATTTTATTAATGGGATTATATGCAGTCTTTTATCTTCTTGTGCTATCTTGTATCTTTCCATTACTAATTTTAATTAAAATCCTTTATATTAATATCCTTTCTAGCTCCTACTCCAACTCCAGCTCCCATTTACGGTAAACTAATATGAGTCTTCTTCTACTTTCTGTCAAGCAATTCACACTTACAGACAAAATTACTTTCTTTTCTCTATTGTAGCACTGTATTTCTTTAATGATAAATAAAGGTCCTTGTTATATAATGATCTACATTTCCTGCCATAAATTATTTCTTCATTATAATCTTAGAATTCTTCCCTCAGTTGTTTCTAAATATTTCTTATGCTATAACAAAAGTATTCTATTTTATCAAACTCCCTTTTTCATAACATTTCCTTCTGCAGTAGCATGATTTATTAAAATCCATCATACATATATTTTCCATTTATTTATTTGAGAGAGAGAGAAGGAGAGAGAAAGAGGCAGATAGAGAATGGGCATGTCGGGGCCTCCAGCCACTGCAAACAAACTCCAGATGCATGTGTCCCCATGTGCATCTGGCTTACGTGGGTCCTGAGGAGTTGAACCTAGGTCCTTTGGCTTTGCAGGCAAACGCCTTAACCACTAAGCCATCTCTCCAGTCCATCATCATATATATTTTACAGAATGAAAAAAAAAACATATTTCTTATGCCATTCTACATATTAGATTTCATTTCAGTCTACTAAAATTTGTTTGGGAAAAATATTGTTTTGAGATTCCATTTTTAGTCAATTGGTACAGGGGTAAAAATGATGTTTAGAACTACTTCATTATGTTCATTTAGCACATACACACAAAAGTTAACTTTTGTGGCAGTGTCTCAGCCAGATTTTTACATATTTTCACAATTATTCTCTATAAAAATGGCCCTTTAACTGATGAGAAATATGAGCTCCAACAATATTATGTAGCCTCTCGTCCCCCAAGAGTCAGAGAAGCTTATAGAAGCAAGGTCCAAACAGGCCTAGTGGAGAGTATTTACTTTCTGAATCTAGAAGGTGCCATTAGAGGAGGCAGCCCTGCTTCTAAGTTACCTTTATCCAGCACACCTATGCATGCTGAGGGCTCCCGACCTTTAAATGTAAACAATCCCCAGGATCCCCTCAGCCCATCATTCAGCATGTCTCACACATTCGCGCATCCTTCAAACAGTGCATTGCATCTGCTGTTATGTGCCCATATGTTCGTAATTCTGCTCTGCATTACCTTCTATGTGTGCACTCATGCCCATTTATGACGAGACACACACTGAGAGTGCTGATGAACCGTATACATCTGCTTCACTGGATTCGGCTACAAATTATTTCATTTCATTTGAAAAGCAAGCAGGCAGAACTCCTTCAAGAGTTAGCTTGGGTGTGCTCTTGTGTTCCCAGCAACCTCAGTTGTTTCCCTTTCATTGCCATTGCATGCCCACTGCCCACCAAGTGTGCTGTGCCTTTAAGGTGTCTGCTCTGTGAATAGCATCACAAATGAAGGAGAACCTCTTTAAAATGAAGTTACCAGTGTGTGTTTGTGTGTTTCATCTACAGACGTCCCAAACCCTCCCTTTGATTTAGAGTTGACCAACCAACTTGACAAAAGTGTTCAGCTGACATGGACCCCAGGTGATGACAACAATAGTCCCATCACAAGTACGTGGTGTTTCTTGCTTTGTCGTTGATAGACAATGTCTATTTGTTATTGGCGGTTTTCATGCATGAAGACAATGTAATTTGATCATAATTTTCTCCTAATACCTTCTTTTGGCCCTGATCATCCATACCCCTTCACTGAACTCTTTCTTTTGAGAAAACTCTCTTTTATTTTCATGACCTTTTCCCCCTCCTCCATCATCCATGTCTAGATATTGTTGGATCAATTTTGTGCAAGTCTTATGGAGGTAGCAACGGATCTGTGCTGTGAGGTCAAACTGTACCAGTCACTTCATGTCTAGAAGACATTATCCTAAAGTACTTCTTCCCGTCTTTTGGCTCTTATATTCTTTCTGTTCTCTCTTCAACAATATTCCCTGAGCCTTGGAGTGGGTATTATAGATGTTTCACTGAGCCCTCAACTTTCACTTATTCACAGCATTTTGGCAAGTTTTGAGTCTCCAAAGTCACCATCACCAACTGCAAAGAGAAACTTTTCCGACCAAAGGTATAATCAGCACTAGTCTATCAGGATAAACAAATGTTGACAGGACAATTTGACGGGCACAGCATTCCAGTTTAATCATTCAACAGTAGTGTCTTCCCCCCTAGGGTCTATGACCTTTACAAGCATATATTCTCTCTCACGGAGTGGGTCTCAAATACAATCACGAAGCAATTGACTACCCTCATACAGGTCATCCAACTTATTGCACCAGTGGACACCTCTTAACTGGTCAGTCAGTTGTGCAGCAAGCAGGGTTAGTGAGTGGTTGGTAAGCCTGTGGCATTTTCTCACCCAACAGCATACATTGTGCTTTTCTAGCACGGGGCCAGCTAGCCAGGAGGAAGGAGGAGTGCAGCTCAGTTACTGCTTGATTTTTCATTGTTCTGCTACAGTCAATGTCCGGTTTTGAAGCATTATTTTATAATATGTAACTATAATTCCTCACAAAGGTATTTACTGGCATTCTCTATGTCATTACTGAGAGAAAAAAAAATATATATATATGTATGTATATATGTTCTTCAGAGATGGGGTTATTCCTGGTTACAGCTTCCAATAAGGACATAATTAATTGCTGAAATTTTTAATTAAGCAAATGTGCTGTCATTTGTGTTTAAAATATATAAGAATCACCTTAAATTTCTGCCACAGTAGAAAGATGAATTTTAAGCTAGTCATTCATTTGGTCAATTAGGTCCAAGAGAAAAGGACAGGACAAGCAGACGCTGAAAGACCCAGTCTACACATTGGGGAATTAGCAAGTAAAGTTACTAATCAAGCCCACAGTTTGTAACAGAACTAGTTGTCAACATCATGTATATTAACTTCCACCCTAGGTCTCGTTTTTCCATTGCCCTCTGCTGCAAAGTAATAAATTCAATAATGACAGCTCCTTATCTTGATGACATATATGAGGGAATAAAATCAGATGAGAGATCAGGCCATATGGATACAGAAAGCACTTAATAATTTAGTAAATAGGTAAGCTTAGATAATTGTAAAACTAAAGAGATACTTGAGGAACCAGATACAGTTAGGAATGAGTCTGAACTTCATCATTAGCTTCAGTATAGACCTTAGGAAGCCTAACTGCCCTGCTGATCACAGTTTAGGGTTATTCCAGAATCACAGGTATAGCAGCTACCTTGTCACAGCTGGGACAAAACACCTGACCAGCAGCGGCTTATGAAAGGAAAGGATTTATTTCTTGCTTATGGAAGGAAAGGCTTTTATCATAGTGATGAGAAAGAATGGCAGGACCAAACAGCCAAGCATCACATCTCCACAGCAGCAGGGACAAAGTAGAAAGATTGAGCTAGCTGGCCCTGGACTACAGGATCCCAAGGCCCACCCAGTGACACACCTCCTCCAGCAAGGCTCCACCTCCTAAAAGCTCCATCAGCTAGGGATTAAGTATGAGGTTTAAACGCATGAGGGTTTTACATTCGAGCCCCCAGAAAAGGTGTGTTGATTTACTGCACCACCTGACAAAGCAGAATATTCTGCTATGATTTGTGTATCTATTGGTTTGGTTCTTTTTTTGGGTTGTGCTTGGGGACCTTCCTGAGCATTGGGATCTGCTCCAGTCCCAATCCCAAGCACCACTCAGAGACAAGAAGGTAAACTCTTATCCCAACTACAACAACATCAAACTATACACGATCTAGAATTACATTTACAGTCATTTAAAACCAACTAATATGGCACCATTGACCAGAAAGCAGAGAAGAGCAGACCTATATAGTGTGCTATGAGGTTAGAAATTATTTAGGGGCAGGAGAGATTGCTCAGTGGTTAAGGTGCTTGCCTCTAAAGCCTAAAGACCTGAGTACAATTCCCCAATACCCACATAAAACCAAATGCACAGTGGCACATGTATCTGGAGTTCATTTGCAGTGGCTGGAGGACCTGGTGTGCTCTCTCTCTCCAACTCTCTCCTGGGTATAGTGGCACATGCCTTTAATCTCAGCACTTGGGAGGCTGAGGTAGGAGGATCACTGTGAGTTTGAGGCCAGCTTGAGACTAATTCCATGTCAGCATGGGCTAGAGCAAGACCCTATCTCAAAAAAAAAAAAAAAAAAAAAAATTATTTAGGGTAAATGTTTAAATAGTAAATGAGTGATAAAGGAAGGAGGTGAGGAAAGAGGAAAATACAGGAGAAGCAAGATTAGATAAAAGAAAGGAAAAGAAGAGGAATGGGAAAGAATGTTATAAAGAACAAACAAGAGATTAGATGTAGCTCAGTTGGTTATTGATCAGAATAGGCTGAGTTTCCCAGGTAATTCAACCTCAAGTAGGTTCATTAGGGTACCTAGACAGTCACATTGCCTGCATTAAAATGATGCCATTAGGTATCAAGATGTTTCTGCTCTTACATTTATTCAGTGGATATTTCTTTAGTGCCAGTTATGTTTTAAACATAATTATAAAACAAAATAGTAAAAAAGCTCTGCACTTATGGAGCTTATAGTTTAGATGAGACAAGCATGACAAAATTAATATTATTGTTATTTTGTATAGTGTTATATGAGCTGTTTGTACAAAAACATCCATTTAAATATGTACAATATGTGTGTACAGATGCATAGATATGTATGTATTTGTACAAATACACACAGAGACACTCCTCAGTCTACCTTCAAGAGAATAAATGATCATGGCTTGAAGTAGACTGAGAGAGTGCTAAGGAGTGGTCAGACTTTAGATATATCTTTTTTTAATTATTATTTGAGAGAGAGAGAGAGAGGAAGAGGCAGAGAGAGGGAGAGAATGGGTGTGCCAGCAGCCTCTCAGCTGCTGTGAACAAACTCCAGACACATGAGCCCCCTTGTGGGCAAGCCCAGCACTGTACACTTGTGTCACTTTACATCTAGCTAAATGTGGGACCTAGAGATCGAACAGGCATTCTTAAGCTTGGCAGGCAGGTGCCTTAACCACTAAGCCATCTCTCCAGCCTGAGATTTTAGATATATCTTAATGGTACCATGTTACTGAGAGTGTGAAGTAAACAGAAGAGCCATTAAGGACCCCTAGGTGGTCACTACTAATTGGGAAAGAATAGCAGAATCAGTTTGGGTTATATCCACTATAATACTGTAGTAGACAATGGGCTGTCCAAGCCTATGCTCAGGAGAGAGTTCTGAGCTACAGATGTAAGTGTATACATTATGTGTTGATGAGACTGGAGGATGCCAGCAATGGAGTGTAGACTGAAAGAACTCCAGGGCCTTAGCTTTGGACACTGTAACACATATAGCATGTCTAGTTCAGCTTTATCATTACATTTCACATCATGGGACTTAGCACATAGCAGTCAGCTGATGGCTGTCTAAATACTTATTTTTTACAAAGGTAAAATTATGCAGACTACAAAATTTTAGTACATACAGAAGATATTTCCTGAAAAGTGTATTTTCCTCCCACTCTTAACTGGCAGTTCCTCTGACCACACCAGTGTTTCTAGCATGCATATTAAAGGAAATGTATAAAGGATATATATATATCTTTTTATTTTTATACAAATGTAGCATCCAACATGTACCCCTCTATACCTTTCATGGTTTCATTTAACAATGCTTAGAAAGTATCCCATTTCAGCACATATGGAGCCTGCCATTTATTTATAACAGATGCACAGTATTCCACTGTATGGATGGACCATACAGTCTGTCTGTAGTTAGGCATTTAGCTTGTTTGTAACTATGTTGCTTCAATCTCAAATAATGCTTCAATGTGAATTCTTTTGCATGTCTTCTAACCATAGGCATGAGCACATTTGCTCAAAATGAATAGCTAGAAGTACAATTTCTTAAAGAGCATCTGGGTCAAATGTTGTTAAATATTTGAAATTGTCCTGTATAGAAGTTGTACCAACTTATACTTCCTACAAGGTCTGAGAACACTTTCTTTTCTTTCCCTATGTGTCACACTCAACAAAAGGTATTAATCATTTGATTACTGTCCATATGCTTAATGAAAATCAGCATCTTATTTTAACTGTACTTACTCTACTTTATTCTATTATAAAAAATCAACTACTTCTTCATATACTTGAATTTTTATTGGGATCTATGAATGAGTTCTAAATAGTTTTAGCCACACTAAACTCAGCATAGTATAAAAAAATACCAAATATTATTACATGTATTTAGGCACTGAGAATAATGAAAGAGCTATGAACTCAAAGTATTCTAAAGGGATTTTTCTTGAAAGTAACTGACTCATGTTCAGCTGCTCTCGATTGACTTGTTAGTTATCACTGGCACCCTACCCCTACGTAACTGAATTCACCGTTTTTTGTGTGTGTGTGTGTGTGTGTGTGTGTGTGTGTGTGTGTGTTGTGTCCAGAATTCATCATTGAATATGAAGATGGAATGCATGAGGCAGGGCTGTGGCACCAGCAAGCTGAAGTTTCTGGAACGCAGACCACAGCCCAACTAAAGCTGTCCCCGTATGTGAACTATTCCTTCCGAGTCATGGCAGAGAACAATATTGGAAGGAGCTTGCCCAGCGAGGCTTCTGAACAGTATCTGACAAAAGCTGCAGGTAAAAATGGGACTTTGGGGACATGAGATAAAACACAGAACATTTCCACTCTTTTAGAGAAGCAAAGCTTACATGTATGTGGCTGCTTAACTTCTAGAACCAGATCAAAATCCCACGGCTGTGGAAGGACTGGGAACAGAGCCTGATAATTTGGTGATTACGTGGAAGGTGAGATATGAAGCCTTCAGTTTCCCTCGGTGCTTTTCAAAGGAAAGAGAAAAGGTTTAAAAGATTCTGTTTAACTCATTTCTTGTCAAAATACATGTCTTATTTAAGAGGTAGTATTGTGTCATGGTTAAAAAGTTTGATCTCTGTAGCCAAAATGAACAGGTCCAAGTCCTGGCTTGGCTATTTACAGTGTGATCTGAAGCCAATTAAAGCCAGTGAGCATTGAGCACATTAGTCATCCATGATGGGACTCATACTAGAACTACTAAGGTTAAATGAATTAATACACATGAAGCGTTTTAAAAATGCCTAGTACATTTGTGTGCTCAAAAAAAATGCAGTGAAAAAAATGCAGTGCTATCATTGTGACAGAATACTGATCGGAAGACATGCATCAAGCTATTCCTATCAATGACATCATTATCATCATTATCACCATCATCATAAAGAGGGAAAGAGCTTACAAATTTCAGTCTCCAATAACATTGACACTGATGAACTATCACACAAATAGGAACATATAAGATAATCTAGAGAACGAAAATAACTAAAATGCTTTAAGACTCAACCACACTTGGCTACGGAGCCAGACTTTGAAAGGTTTGTGTGTTTTTGCTACTTTAAGATTGCAATGTACAACCTTTGAGATGTTGATCCCAAACAAGCTTTGAATCTCATCACAAATGTAAAAATATAAGAGGTCTCTGGAGAAATTGGTTAATAGCTTGTATTTTAGTGTCTCAATACTCACTTGCTTCAGGTCTGAGAATTGGATTTGCTGTTCCCGTAAAAGGTTGTACAGTCTATGTCTTGGCTTTTCTCATAGCCCTTGAATGGTTTTGAATCAAATGGGCCCGGCCTGCAGTACAAAGTGAGCTGGCGCCAGAAAGATGGTGATGATGAATGGACGTCTGTGGTCGTGGCCAATGTATCGAAATACATCGTCTCTGGCACACCAACCTTTGTCCCATACCTGATAAAAGTTCAGGCCTTGAATGATGTGGGGTTTGCTCCTGAGCCAGCCGCAGTCATGGGACATTCTGGAGAAGACCGTAAGTATCGTCTGCTGTTTTCCTTTCTGCCATTCCCCAGCTGAACAGACCTACCACGCTGCAAACGGAGGCAATTTCCACAGGCATTTTGGTTTGCAAGGGAGGGTGGCAGCAATCATTTTGCTTCTTTGAATTTAAACAGCCTTATGTAAGATACAAAAGGTTTGAGGTTAGCAGTGTAGCCTGGTGATAGAGTGCTTACTTAGCAATGACAAGGTCCTGGATTCAATACTCAGAACATGAGGAGGGTAAAGAAGGAGGAGCAAGGAAGAGAGGAAGGTAAAAATAGAGATTTATAATGCTAAAGGGGTTCCTTTCCATTAAAAAAGTCTGTCCTAATGAAGTCAATGAACAAGTACCAACAAGAAACTGTACTTTTAATACTTAATGACCCAATAGAATAGGGTTCTATAGATGCTGTAAATACTGTAGGACATGCTTCAAGTCAGAGTTATTAGCGATAGTGACATTTTTGCTTGAACTGAAAAATAACATTGATACTTCTACACCTTTCCCTGACCTTTCTCTAGTCCCAATGGTGGCTCCCGGGAATGTACGTGTGAGTGTGGTGAACAGTACCTTGGCTGAGGTGCACTGGGACCCAGTACCTCTGAAAAGTATCCGTGGACACCTACAAGGCTACCGGGCAAGTGAAGGGGGTCATTTCATGTTCTTTCCTTATGAACAGGGCCTCAGTGAATGCTCCCTGTTGCACACACCATATAATATTAAAGTTTTTTGGTGCTCTTACTCATGAACTTGGGAACTCAAGTTGTGTGTGTGTGTGTGTGTGTGTGTGTGTGTGTTTTGTCTCACACCATATCTAAAGAATTTTAGCTTCTGTTAACTTGAAATCTTAATTTTCCAAAGCGAGAAAAAATGTTTTCTATACTTTTTCCAGAAATCATCTAACATTCTGCCAACTAAACAGAATGTAAAAAACGAGGCAAACTATTTTTTAAATTAGTTTCTAAAGTAGCAGGTTTTGTATGTAGCATTTTCATACCTACTTAGTTTTGGTTGACCATCATCTCAGCCAGCCCCTCATCTCCCTGTCCCTCATCCCCACCTGTATCCTTCACTTACATATCTCATGTGTTCTACTACCACCGCCAGGCCTCTTCTCTCCCTGTCATGGTCCCTTTCTGATTTCATTCCCCCATAATACACATATATAAATTAGAAGCTAGGATCTGCATTTGAGAGAGAATATGTAGTATTTGCCTTTCTGAGACAGGTTTACCTCACGTAGTATAAAATTTTTCATTTCCATAAATTTTCCTATAAATGTACAATTTCACTTTTCTTTATGGATGACTGTACCACATTTTCATTATTCATTGATCAGTGGATGGACATCCATCTCTGAGGAAGGATATAGAATCTTTCAAGTATATGCCCAAGAGTAGTGTAACTTAGCTTTTTGAGAAAACTCCCCATTGATTTCCATCAGGACTACACCAGTTTACACTCTGATGGTTAATAAGGTTGCCCCTTTCCCTACGTCCTTGCCAGCATCTGCTGTCATTCATTTTCTTGGTGATAGCCATTCTGTCTGGGGTGAGGTGAAACCACAAAGGACTGTGAGTAGGCATTTCCCTGATGGCTAAAGATGTTGAACACTTTTTAAAATATTTATTAGCCACTTGTATTGCTTATTCTAAGAATTTTCTGTTCAGTTCCGTAGCCCATTTTTGATTAGGCTGTTTTCTTGCTTAGGATTTTTTTTTTTTTAGAGAGGGAGAGAGGGAGATAGGAAGAGACAGAGAGAGAATAGGCATGCCAGGGCCTTTTAGCCACTGTGAAAGGACTCCAGACATCTGCGCCTCCACGTGTGCATGTGTGACATTGCGTGCTTGCATCACTTTGGCGTCTGGCTAAACGTGGGGCCTAGAATTCGAACAAGCATTCTTAGGCTTTGCAGGCAGGCACCTTAACCACTAAGCCATCTTTCCAGCCCTTGCTTAGGTTTTTGAGTTCTTTGAATATTCTAGATATTAATCATCTGTCAGATGCATCGATGGCAAAGCAAGTATCTTCACTCAGTTAACAGTTTCCCTTACTGTATAGGAGCTTTTTGATTTCATGAGATCCCATTTGTTGATTATTGTCCTTATTTCCTGAGTGACTAGAAACCTATTCGTGACATCCTTATGTATACCTGTATCTTACAGTGTTTTCCCAACTGTTTACTCTAGCAGTTTTTGAGTTTCAGGTCTTACTTAAAGGTCTTTGATCCATATGGAGTTTATTCTTAGGTATAGAGAGAGATAAGGATCTAGTTTATTCTTCTACATGTTCCCAATTTCCCAGTACTGTTTGTTTAAAAAGCTGTCTTTTCTCCAGTGAGTATTTTTGACATCTTTGTCAAAAATCAGATGTCTACAACTACATGGTTTTATATCTTTATCTTCTGTTCTCTTCCATTGAGCTGTGTCTGTTTTGTGCCAATACCATACTGTTTTTATTACTATGGCTCTGTACTACAAATTGCCATCAGGTGTGATAGCCTTCCACTATTCTATTTGCTCAGGATTGCTGTGGTTATCTGAGGCTCTTTGGTCTTCCAGATGAATTTTAAGATTATTTTTCTTTTTTCTGTGAAAAATAGAGTTGATATTTTGATGGGGATTGTATTGAATCTATACATTGTTTTTGGTAAAATGGCTACTTTCACAATAATCATTCTCAAAATCTGAGATTGTGAGGTCTTTATATCTTTTAGTGTCTTCGTCAATTTTTTCTTAAGTTTTCATTGTATATGTATTTCATTTCCATAATTATGTTTATGCCAAGGTTATTTTTAAGCAATTATAAATGAGATAATTCCCTGATCTCTTCCTCAGAATGTTTGCTGTTGCATACAGGAAGGGTAACAGTTATTGCATGTTTATAAGTTAGACTTATAGCCTGTGAGGCAAACTAAGTTTTTTTAAACCAGTAAAATAAGTTTTATTTGATTTTTAATTTTTTTATTTTTATTTTGGAGTGAGACACAGAGAGATAGGGAGAGGTAGACAGATAGAGATGGGTGCGCCAGCAGCCTCCAGCCGCTGTGAACAAAATCCAGATGTGTGTGCCCCCTTGTAGGCAAGTGCGGCATTGTGCCCTTGTGTCACTTTGCATCTGGCTAAATGTGGGACCTGGAGATTGGAACTGAGGTTCTTAGGCTTAGGAGACAGGCACCTTAACCGCTAACCAGCCCTTATTTGATTTTTAAAATAATCATCAATGTGAAAATTTCCCAAAGATTGCAAACTAAGTTTTAAAGAACTAGACTATAACAAATTCCACCTGGCTTTACAGTAATATGGACTAAATGTGTTAAACACCAAAACTATCTGGATAATAATTTAGGTGTTTTAAAACAATTATTATGCTTTAAGACCACATAGCCCTAACTGGGTCATTCTGATGAACATTATCTTGGTTCTCAGGAAGCACAAGCTGCTTGTAGATTTGACTGTGCATACACACGTACAGCTTGACCCCTAGAGGACACATTTTGTACTACATAACTTTGTTTTCTAACATTGGCCAGATTTATGCATCTATGTAGACTTAATATGAAAAATGCCTTTAAATTCCCAAGAAGCATTTAAGAGAACTCAACAAACATAAATTCTGCCTTTTTGCCAAAGTTAATCAACACTTTGCTTATCCATCTCTCCAAAACCTGTGTCTGCCACTTCATACAAAGAAAAGTATTTTTAATGAAATAATACAATATGGCTTAGTGGAATAACCCTAGACTTTGCTGTATAGGGTCTCTGTAACTTTGAAAAAATCACCCAGTAACATTTAAGTTCATCTGTCTGTTAGAAAAAACAATAATAATAAAAACAATAATTGTAAAAGCCTAACCATGGTATTTAGGATTATATTAAATGATATAGTGCCCATAAATGCCTATTAACTCTGCCAGAATATGTAAATACTGGGCAGTAAATGTTATGCCAGTAAAATCTTTTAATATGTGTTATAATCATCCATTTTCCTCATATTGTGGAGTCAGCTGCATGAGTCTCATGTTCTTTCAATGATTTCATTTACACTTCTCCAATGAAAGGATGCCCAGCTTTGTTTCATCATTATCTGTGAGCGTGTATCCTCTCACCTCAGAATCAATACCCATCAGTTTTCCTCATTTTCTAGTAGAAGAACCAAGGGAACTTTCTGAAAAAATAATATGTCAGTTTCTGTTTTGTGGGCATTAGGAATATGGCTAGCTCCCAGTGCATCTCTGACGTTCATTCTTGCCATTTCAGATTTACTACTGGAAGGCACAGAATCCATCTAAAAGAAACAGGCGCCACATTGAGAAGAAGATCCTCACCTTCCAGGGCAGCAAGACTCACGGCATGCTGCCAGGGCTGGAGCCCTACAGCCACTACACTCTTAACGTGCGAGTAGTCAACGGGAAAGGGGAGGGCCCGGCCAGCTCAGACAGAGGCTTCCACACTCCAGAGGGAGGTACAGAATTGATGTCCAGAAGTGTGTGGCATGGCCTTAGAAAGGTTGATCATGACAGAGGATGGGGCTCCATTGAGAGTAATTTGGAACCAAATGATTTTTTTTTCCCCCAGATGAACATGGTACTCTCAAGGCTGGCAAACTGTCAGTCCTATCCAGCCTGTAAATAGATAGAAGGCTTCAAGCCCCAGAATTCTGTCCCCAAATGTCTCCTTCCTTCCCTTAAAAATTTCTTCCACCCTTTTTGCTATTTGAAACCTTGCTAGATTGATATTTTGTTCATTCGCTTTCTGACCTGAGTCACACCCTGCAACTTCATTAAGCTTCAGTAGCCTGGTTTGAAAACTGTGAGCACTAAAAGAGAAAAAATAAAAGGGGAAAAAAATCAGAAAAGAAAATATGCCTGTGAGTTGCAGTTGTTTTGGATAGCCTCTTTCTTAGTGTTCTTTGATACTCATGTGGGCTGAGCTATTAGGGTGGAAGTGTTGCATCAGGGTGGTGGTATGCACCTGTATTCCCAGCACTCTGGGTGCTGAAGTAGGAGGGATTGTTCCACTGGAAGCTCACACCGGTGAGACCCCACACTTGTTCTTTGGATGGCCGGGGGTCACAGGTCATAGGAAAGGTGATCATAGAGGAAGTTGTGTGATTGCAGTCACGATGGTATGAGATAGCACGGCTTCTACAGCAAACCACAAGTTGTGTGGCCAGGGGTGAGCAAAGAGGTAAGGTGACCAGGGAGGCAGCACACCATGCATTGTCTCATGTGCTGTGGAGACTAGCTTGGAAGCCAGAAGTTCCCAGCCTGCAGAGTGGGGTAGTCCCACAGAGGCCATTACAGCCAGTTAAGGAACTCCATGAACCTCCTGAATCATATGGTGCAAAATTTGCATGTATTTTTCTAAGGAGAGTGGTTGTCACCAAACTCTCAGAGGGTCTGTGATCCTTAAGTTGAGAACCACTTAGTGTTTGAGGACACTCAGAAGCCTGTCACTATGTGTCATGCATGACTGTAGGTCTGCGCAAAGGAGGGAAGGAAGGAGGAAGAAAGGAGGAATGGATAAGGTTGACATTAAGGAGTGTTGGCAGGAGCTAGCATCCCAGGAAACAGTGAAAATGTTGCAGAGAGAGAAGGGCAGGTGTGTGTGTGCAGGTTGACTTCCTGAATTCTGGCTAAAGTGGAGAAGGGACAGTATGCCTTTAGTGGGTTTGTGGGGAACAGCAGGGGAGGCAGCCATCCTGATGAACAGCAGCTCCAAGCCATTATCCTCATGAGGAAGTGGAAGGATGAAGATCAGGCACGTTTCCTCTGGTAACTTGTGCTCTGCTGTAGCAAACCTAAAACCCTTAGGTCTTCTCCGAAGCCAGGGGTGGGCCAACACTGGTGGATTTTGTCCTTTATCACCACACCCTAGGGAGCCGTGGACTCCTGCATAAGTATGGCTGTGCATCTGGGCAGTCTGGCCTAGACCCAAAGCCCTGAGACTGGGTATTCTGGATACTTGGGGACATGTGGTTTTGGGGGAAAAACAGCCCATAATGGCCCACAGCACAGTTGCTTCCTCTCAAAGGATGGTCTCCCTTAGCAATCAGTTTGCTTTTATAACTCATGAAAGCTCTGTGTCCTTTAAAATAGTTGATCTGAGTCCCTATAAAGGCATTGTGTATTTTGAGAGAATGGTCTTGATGAATTTAAATAAAAATTGCAAGAGAAAAAGAAGAGAGTAAGTTTCTATCATAAGTTCATGTTAATATATTATCAACTGAATCAAAACAAGTTATCAAAAACCAAAACCTTGATTAATTATATTAGCAGGTCACAATATGTACATTTTGAGATGTTTAAAAGCCTTTATGTTGACTATATGTTCTCATTAAAAGTCCCCAGTGCTCCCTCATCGTTGAAAATTGTTAATCCCACCCTGGACTCTCTCACTTTGGAATGGGATCCACCAAGCCACCCAAATGGCATTTTGACAGAGTATACCTTAAAATATCAGCCAAGTAAGTCACCAAGAAGAGGGGAAAGAGAAATATGATTGTGGGGAGGTAGTGTGGTTGCTTTTTATGAGACAAGGTCTCATTCTAGCCTCAGGTTATCTGACATTCACTACCCCAGGCTGGCCTGAAAGTCAAGGCTAACTCCCATCTCAGCATCCGTAGTGCTGGGATTAATGGCGTGCACTACAATGCTTGGCTTGGAAATATGATTAAAAAATAGCTGCTATTCTAAGCTAATTATTTCTTAATATCTATTGAATATACTTCAGATACTACTTTTTAAAGAAAAATATTGTGTATATTATTGACAACTAAGTTCTCTTTAGAATAATACAGACTGATAGGGGTAGAGTCCTAGTATTAGGTTAAGAGGCAATTATCTCTAAATAGAAAATGACAGTGAAGTTCCTTTAACACCGAATGCTAAAAGAAAATTTGGAGTTATTAGCAATGTACAATTCTACCAGCAAGAAAGGACTGAAAAATGCTATTGTGATTCAACCATAAAACTCCCTAGGTTAGAAGCCAATGGAGCATAAGTTTCCTTTTATTTGAAAATATACTAAATATTATAGCATTATAAAAACTGTTAAATGTTGTTATTTAGTTATGTTAGCCAAAGAATGAAAAGAACTTTAAAGGGCATTGAAAACCACTCTGACAGTTTAGTTGAAACAATTATTGACAGTGGCATTGCTACACAACGTAATGAGAAAGGCACTTGTTTGTTACTTCTCATTGACAGTTAACAGCACACATGAATTAGGCCCTCTGGTGGATATAAAAATTCCTGCCAACAAGACACGTTGGACCTTAAAAAATTTAAATTTCAGCACTCGGTATAAGTTTTATTTCTATGCACAAACATCAGCAGGATCGGGGAGTCAAATTACAGAGGAAGCAATAACAACTGTGGATGAAGGTAAGCTGGGTATGTATAGCATCCATATAATTATAAATATCATGTCATCTTTATCCTCAGTTGATACTTTCTATCTCCTGTCCTGGAGTATCATCTTACCTAATTAACACACTTATTTGGTATTTCTCATTCTGATGTGTGATTTTCAAACTCAGTTCTTTGGTTTATATTGCAAAACTATTTGGTGTTTATTTTTAAAGCCCATGGAAAACTTTTAAACTTATATTAAAATTTTCATGTGGGAGTAAGAAATTACAATATTTGCTACACTTGCATTCAAAGTTCAAAGTAATGTTTCTCCTGTGTTTACCTTTATCCACATACACACACATATGTACATATATATGAACACTAAATAGTCACATATATTCACAAAGATATACATGCCTATATATAATTCTAGTTCTGGTCCTAATTCACTGAAAATAATTTGCTAATCTATTGATTTAGGCTTTTGGCAGGATGAAATGAAAAGTTATTAAATATTTTATTTATTTTATACTTGTACTTATTTGTATGTTATCTACTATAGAAGAAGGAAAATAATTTCATTTGAAATATTCTTAAAAGTCATTCTGAATATTTTTAATTCAATGAAAATAATCAAAAGATTGTAAATGTCTCTGGTTTTGCATGTCCCTAAACTATAAAATTTCTTAAGGATTACTCATTTGATTGTCTTCCATAGCATATAAAATTGATATTTCTGTCAAAAATTGTTTCAAAATAGCTGGAGCCCTATTGCATTAATGCACCTTAAGAAATGTGTGTATTTGAATGGTGGGTGAGTTTGGGGACACCAACACATTTTTGTCCCCTGTTCCTGAGGTGCCCAGCTTCTCTGTTCTTGCATGCTTTCACACTTTAATCAATGCTTTTTGATGTCACTGCACATGCTCATGGATGTGTCACATCTAATATATAGTGTCCTATTTCTGTTTCCCTTCATTAAGCTGATATTCTTCCACCTGATGTAGGTGCAGGCAAAGGTAAAATAACTCATCTGCATGACTTTATACCTGTGTGAAATTTGCGATGCTAACTGTGGGGAAGTGCAGCATGGGTAACAATGACAAAATAAAATGTGCTTAGAGCCACCAAAAAGGAGATCTTGGCTGAGCATGGCTTTGAAATTAATTTTTACAAGTAGAAAGCCACATGTTAAATTCTTCCAATTTTTTTTTCCTCAAGACTTATGCCTGGTGCAAATCCTAATTGTAACTTTTAAGCATATGATTTTGGCTGGGTTAGACAGGATCAAAACTGTGACCGTGTCGCAGACCCTCCATAAGGCCACACCATATACCAGGAGTTCAGAAAGATTAGTCCTGCAATGAAAATAGCCAGCGAGACATCAAGTCACTGGGCTTCCACTGAAATCTGATCTGGCTGCACCCATCACACAGTGTACACTGTACTGGCATGACAGCACACTTTCTGGAGCTTCCCGTTAGCAATCTCCTACAACTGGTTTGGGACTAAGTCTCTACACGTGAGTGTTCCAGTCAGCCTGCATGCTGTGCTCAGCTGTGTTACGCCATCCTGTCTCCCCTTTCCCGTCTCCCCTTTCTGAGCCATAGCCAATGGTCCTCAGTGGGCAACACTTACTCTCATGTAGTTCTGACGGCTCTGTGCATCTGAAAGACTTGCTGAGAGGATGAATGGCGCTTCTTCAGTTATGTGGCTTCCGCCTACACTAATGCCAGAGATCAATTTTGGATCCCTGGCCATTGGTCCACCAGTCATCCTTGAGAGAGGCACAGTTTCCAAGTGAGGTACCCACAGTCAAGGTTTGTTCCAAATTAAGTGCACATGGGAGTGAGGGGGAAAGACCAAAGATAATAAGCCTTTTATCCTGAATATTTTACTCTTGTAAGCTTAGGCTTTATACATTTCTATTTTCTTAGAAATTTGGTTATATACAGAGCCCTGATGCATTACAAAAGGTATATCAGATAGATTTTGGAGTAACTGAATAAAAATTATAGCCATTTTCTCATCTTAATATTTGTAATTTTAGACTTGAAAGAGTGAATTTGTAAAATTTCAAAATCTCTACCATTATGTAGATTTATTCTGTCCCATATGTATGCCTCTTTTCTGGAGTTAAGTATCAAGTCAAATGATTAGTTGTTTTAAAATTTTTAATTATTAGCAATGATTTACTGCATTATAACTTTAACTTGAAGCACTAGCTTCTTTCCCTGTGCAGCAAAGGTGTCCCCATAGCCTTAGCCAGTGGCAGCAAAAAAAGCTCTGCTTCCCCAGGGCTGCCTGGGAAACAAATTTGAGTTCCCATTAACTGGTCATGTTAGAAGAGGATATGAATTCTCTTTGTATTAAACTCAAACTAGGGCTGGGAAGATAGCTCAGAGGTTAAAGGCTCTTGCTTGCAAAGCCTATTGACCTGTGCTTCAGTGCCCTAGTACCACGTAAAGCCAGATGCAAAGTGACACAGGCATTTGGAGTTTATATGCAGCAGCAAGAAACTCTGACATACCCATACTCACTCTTTTTCCCTTGCTCTCTGCTCACAAATACATAATAAAAATATTTTTTAAAAAATAAACTCAAATGAAATCTTTATTAAAAGAATTTTGGTCATGCATTTGATATTACTAGATTGAATTACAAATTTTTATGGGTATAAAACAAGTACAGTGGAATGTGTGAAGGTTCACTAAGTCTCCAGTATCAGATGTGACGGGTCTCAAAAAAGAAACAACATTGAAATGAGACAAAGAAAAAAGTGAATCTGAGCTTAAGTTCCTTATTGCTTTTTTATGTTCAATAACAATTAAATGTTGCTTACAGAAAATAATCTTTACTTCCCTTCTCAATGCAAAAATTCTTTCTGAAGGAGGAAAATAAAAATTCTCCATAATCCTCCCAAGTTTTTTTTAATTATTTTTTTGCAGAGAGACACAGAGAGAGACAGAGAGAGAGAGAGGGAGAGGAAGACAGAGATGGGCACGCCAGCAGCGTCTCAGCTGCTGCGAACGAAATCCAGATGTGTGCGCCCCCTTGTGGTCAAGTGCGGCATTGCGCCCTTGCGTCACTTTGCATCTGGCTAAACGTGGGACCTGGAGATTGGAACCACTGGAGATTGGAACCAGTGTTCTTAGGCTTAGGAGGCAGGCACTTTAATCCCTAAGCCATCTCTCCAGCCCGCAAGTTTTAATTTTTAATGTATTTTATAATCAAATTTAAAGTAGTATAAAAGGAAGTAAATAAAAGATGAGTCAGTGAGAGAAAATTTTTGGGATCTCTTCAGCTATAGAAGTACCACCATCTAGCTGCTCATGGTGGCTTGTGCTTGTAATCCCAGCACTTAGGAGGCTGAGGCAGGAGAATCACTACTTCAAAGCAAGCCTGGACTTCATTGAAAAGTCCAAGACTATCATATAGTTGGACCCTGTCACAAAAAAAAAGGATCAACAACTAATATGATTTCATTATAAATCATGGTTTCAATTAACTTCTGTCAAAGAAGAGAAATTACATTTTTAATTTTCTTTTAGACTTTGTGGGGTGTTTCTGAAACCCAAACTTTTTTAAGTTTGTTATTTATTTGAGAGAGTCAGAGACTGACAGACAGACAAAAATGGGCACCCCAAGGCCTCCAGCCACTGCAAATGAACTCCAGATGCATGTGCCACCATGTGCATCTTGGCTTACGTGAGTCCTGGGGAATTGAACCTGGGTCCTTTGGCTTTGCAAGCAAATTCCTTAACCACTAAGCCATCCCTCCAGCCTGAAACCCACTCTTTGAAATGCAGAATTACAAGAGGGTTATTTAAACCATAAAGCAGAAGCTAGAGTAATTCTATATTGTGCCAGCCTTACCTTGTTTGAGTGTGAAATAACTCTGGATCTTCAGCACATGTTTATTTTTTACCCATTCCTTTGCCTGAGTCAAGCTCTCAATGTTTATATAAGAATATTATAAAATCAATTGTTCGGGGCTGGAGAGATGGCTTAGCGGTTAAGCCTAAGGACCCATGTTCAACTCTCCAGATTCCGCATAAACAGATATCACAAAGGTGAGACAAGTGCACAGTCGCACGTGCACACTAGATGGTGCAAGTATCTGGAGTGTGATTTCAGTGGCTGAGGTCCTGGTGTGCCAATTCTCTCTCTCTCTAAAATTAAAAAAAATAATAAAATCAATTCCTTGTATTTGTTCAATTTCTATGTCTCCTTAAATGATTTCAGGGTCTGGGGTTTTAAGAGGTAGACTAGTGAGGACATCTATGAAAATGAAAACAGAAAAGGGATTAGAATTATGCCCCCACTATTTCTGGTAGATTGGTGCTTTTAACACCAATGATCTTGAGACCAACCATCAAAAAAGTTCTGTTAAGATAACTACTTGGGATGCAGGAATAGAGAGACGCTTACCGGGTGAGGAATGGAGCTGCGTGCTTTCTCGGCAGCTCACTGAGGTCTAGAACAGAGCAGAGACGAGCACTGAGGAGCAGCTAGTGAAGCACCTCCTTGTGATCGGCTCTCACTGCATGACTCTCCTAAGGACACAGTAAACAAAACCAAGTTTAAAATTTGCACCTTTATTTGGCCTGGACAACAAAACAGTCTATACAAAAGCATTTAAAGGTTCAGTCAGGAGCTGGAGAGATGGCTTAGTGGTTAAGTGCTTGCCTGTGAAGCCTAATGACCCTGGTTCGAGGCTCAATTCCCCAGTACCCACATAAGTCAGATGCACAAGGGGCCACATGCATCTGGAGTTCATTGGCAGTGGCTGGAGGCCCTGGTGCTCGCCATCTCTCTCTGTCTCTCTCTCTCTGCCTGTTGCTCATAAATAAATAAAAATAAACAAAATTTTGTTTAAAAAGTTCAGTCAGTACACCAGCTAGTGTCTCCTTGACACACACAATGTAGTAGCTTTCTGCATGAAACTGTATCAAGAACATAAAACAGAGCCTGCCTGTGGCATACTTAAAATGTGGCTATGAGCAATAAATCAGTATTTTGAACAAAATGCTACCTGAACATGGAAAAGGAAAGTATCTATTTGGCCAAATAACATCAGGGAAAGCCTTATAAGGAAAGCACTATGATACTCCAAGCTCCTCCAAGCCCCATTTTCTCTGACAGGTGAGTCATTGGGTTTGGGTTTAAGTCTTGAGAGCAGACGTAAGCAAAGGCAGTGTTTGAAAGCATGCAGAACGCAGGTTGGAGCCAGAAATGTAGTGTGCGGAAAAGAGAAGCTTCTGAAATGTGACTGGGGCAGTTTGGAGAGGCCAGAGATGAATAGCTCTCCACAGCCATTAATGTCCTACCAAGTAATTGTGCAGGTCAAGGTAAGATATGCAGGTTTTACACAGGGAAATAGCTGGATCGAGTTTGAAGCTTAAAAAGCTAACATGTAGGTAACCACACCATATTGGTGAGTATCCACAGAGATACCTACGAAACCCCAGATAAGAAATGACCAGGGTCCCCCAAGTCTGCTACAGCATAGGTGTTCAGTGGATATCTGTTCAGTGAGTGAGAAATAGATAAGTGGGGGCTTATAAGAAGGACACTCAGAATTCTCCATTGTAAAACTGGCCAAACAATATAACTTTAGAAAATTGTGATCCCTTAAATATGTACTCTTAAGAAAAAGCTAAATATCAATAGTCACTAGAGAATATTTCAATATTACTACAGCTATGTTAGATCTCTAAAATGTGTTCATGTTGAAACCCTTTGTGTTATCTCCCCATTTCCCCACCACACTCTAGCTCCAGGTGCTTTCTTCTACTCTCTGTATGTCTGCTTAACTTTTTATTTTTGAGGCAAGCCCAACAGACTGCCTTTTTTATAAGAGACAGAGAGAGAAAAAGAGAGAATTGACACACCAGGGCCTCCAGCCACTGCAGTCAAACTCCAGATGCCACCTTGTGCATATGTGCAACCTTGTATGTATATGTCACCTTGTGTGTCTGGCTCACGTGGGACCTGGAGAGTTGAACATGAGTCCTTGGGCTTCTCAGGCAAACACCTTAACTGCTAAACCATCTCTCTAGGCCCTGTTTGACTTGTTTTTTGCTCCATATATAAATGAGATGAAAGCCGGGCATGGTGGCACATATCTTTAATCCCAGCACTCAGGAGGCAAAGGAAGGAGTATCACCATGAGTTTGAGGCTACCCTGAGAATACATAGTGAATTCCAGGTCAGCCTGGACTAGAGTGAAACCCTACTTCCAAAAAAATAAAAAAATAAATAAATGAGATGAGTTGGGTTTTTTTTTTTTTTCCCCCTTGTATCTGGGTTTTCTTTTTTTGTGAGGCTGAAGAAAATTTCCTCATATATCTGCCATTTAGTTTTAATCACTCATTCATCAGTGGACATGTCTATAGTTTTCCTATCTTGGCTCCTGAAGACAGCTGCAGTGAACATAAGAAAACTGATTCACCTTCAGGGTATTGCTTTTGTTTCAGTAAAGCTGAAAACAGAAAGAAAGAAAGAAAGAAAGAAAGAAAGAAAGAAAGAAAGAAAGAAAGAAAGAAAGGAAGGAAGGAAGGAAGAGAAAAGAAAGAGAAAGAAAGAAAGAAAGAAAGGAAAAGAAAAGAAAGAGAAAGAAAGAAAGAAAGAAAGAAAGAAAGAAAGAAAGAAAGAAAGAGGGAGGGAATAACAAAAACAGTCCAGAGAAGAAACTGTAGGAAATAAAGAGAATAACCGTAGAAACCAATGTTTTAGAAAAAAGTAACTAGATGCTCTTTGGTTAGAATTATTTTGCTATGATTCTGCTGGGAGCAGCTTCTATAGTTATTTTAATATTAAATTCCTCAGTGCTGTAATTCCAAAAAATTAATTTTTTTAATTTATTTGTGAGAGAGAAAGACTGTATGGGCATGCCAGGGTCTCTAGCCACTGCAAAAGAATTCTAAACACATGTCATTTTGTGCATCTGGCTTTACATGGTACTAACAAATTGAACCTAGGCCAGCAGCCTTTACAAGCAAGTGCCTTTAACCACTGGGCAATCTCCCCAGCCCCCAAACGTTTCACGCCTTTTATCCCAGCACTCGAGAGGTAGGAGGATTGCCGTGAGTTCAAGGCCACCCTGAGACTACATAGTGAATACCAGGTCAGCCTGAGCTAGAGTGAAACCCTACCTCAAAAAAAAAAAAAAAAAAAAAAAAAAAAAAAAGTTATCAGTTTGCACAAAATAACAAATTTTACAATTTAACTTCAGAGTCTGAGTAAACTCATTTATACTTTATAATTTAATCCCCTAGTATATTTTCTCAGGAATAACAAATGGGTTTTATTTTAACAATGTAAGTTAAAATATTTGCAGTCATGTTTGTTTAAGCTACTGAGGTAGGACTTATAAAATCATTAGCCGCATGTCATTAAAATGTCATTGCTAATGACAGTCCCATCTTCTTTACTCTTTGGCAAGTATGCATCTCAGTGTCCAGACTTTGGATTTTTTAATATGATTTATTTATTTGAGAGAGAGAGAGAGAGAGAGAGAGAGAGAATGGGCATGCCAGGGCCTCCAAGCAACGGCAAACAAATTCCTGATGCATGTGCCACCTTGTGCACCTGGATTATGGGGGTGCTGGTGAGTCGAACTGGGATCCTTTGGTTTTGCAGGCAAACGCCTTAACCACTAAGCCATCTCTTCATCCCCAGACTTTGGGTTTTTAATAGCTACTTAGACTGTCCTTGGCTTTTTCAGAAATACTATGTAGCAAACATGGGATAAGATTGTCAGTCTCTGGGATTTATCAATTAAAAGCTCCTGGTCCTTTCTTTCTTCTTTCTTTCTTTCTTTCTTTCTTTCTTTCTTTCTTTCTTTCTTTTTTTTTTTTTTGTTTTGTTTTTTTGAGGTAGGGTCTCACTCCAGCCCAGGCTGACCTGGAATTCACTCTGTATTCTCAGGGTGGCCTCAAACTCATGGCAATCCTCCTACCTCTGCCTCCCGAGTGCTGGGATTAAAGGCGCGCGCCACCACGCCCGGCTTCTTTCTTCTTTCTCTACCTCTGATAGAGCACATTTGGAGGTTCCTTTTGCCCTTGCTCTTCCAGCACCCCATAACTATTCAGCATCCTCTAATGTAGGCATTTCTCAGCTCCCCAGAGTCTCAACAAGGTCAACAGCTAGTATTCTAAGAAATATTCTTTCTCATCCCAACAAAAATTCTCTTAAAGCTTGTACCATACTGAGAGGCAAAATGGAACTGAAAAGTAGATAAATAGTATGGAGTTTGATGTGGAAGTCTGACATACTGTAATGACTTCTGTCCTTGGGACTATTCAGTAATCCCCATTGTCCGTCAGGAAATGAAGACTGGCATTTATCAGGACTGCATCTGATAGACAACAGTTTACATTGTTCAGAACCCATATACTAGAACTCATTTAGTATTTCCATATTTAGTATTTTATATATAATTTCTGATTATTACATAGTTCTGATTATTATAAAGTGGAAAAATCTTTCTGTAATGAAAGTAAAGTATGAGTGGACCCAAAATTTTCAATGATAAATTTTAACTTAATTTTATTTGCACAATTTCAGAGTATTGCACTTACTCTCTATGTGTATGTATGGTGCTGCAACATGATTGTTTGTTTGTTTGTTTGTTTTATTCTTCCATTGTGTATTTAGTTCAAGCTGTAACTCTCCGGATCAGCAATCTTACTGCTACAGCTGCTGAGACGTATGCCAATATCAGTTGGAAATATGAGGGACCAGAGCATGTGAACTTTTATGTTGAGTATGGTGTAGCAGGCAGTAAGAAACAATTTCTTTACCCTGATCTTCATTTGGGGGGGGCACATTTCAAAAGATCAATTTTAAGAATTTAAAATTTTGTGGATCACCTTGAAAAGGACCTTGACTCAACTAAGTGAATCGAAATTATTTTAATAAAACTACAATGAACACCAGCCTCCTAATTTTTATATGACTAGGGATCTTTTTTATGTAATTAATAATACAGAGCACAAGCGCCATTACATGTTATTTTTCATAGCATAGTACTAAAAATTGGTTCTATACACAAAACATATAAACAAGAATAATAATGAATAAGTTAAAAGATACAAGTAGAAAAGAAGACACTTTTTCAAATTAGACCTTGAAATAATAGAAATCAGACCAACTTAAATGTATTTGTTTTACCCAAAGTAACCCAGCAGAAATTTACAAGAAATTGCATAAAATTAAAACTTTATTGGAACATCCATTCTGTCCTAATGTTTGATGTATTTCCAAGTAAGGCTCTCTACGTATATCATGGTCAACATTTTCTGGGAGCTAAGGATAGCTTTAATTTTGAAAACACAGTCCCTTCCTTAACAGTGTGCTATATGTATAAGAAAACCAAATGACCAGTGGATGCTTAAAAAAATGTCTGGCAAATGTTGACATAACCTGACTGCTTATGTTGGCTTGTATCATGCAAATAAGTATTTTTAGAAATGACTGTTCTTTTAGGAAAACCAACACTTGGCAAATAATGAATTTACAAAGCTGGATAGATTTGAAGGCAATTAAGTTTACCAAAAGATACATTTTGGTAAAGAGAACAATTCCCCCCATAGCTCACTGAAGATATATGGTATATAAACAATCTTTTTACAAAGATCATTAGAAAATTCAGTTCACAGGCAAGGAGCAGATAAGGACATTTCTTCTGTATTAAAAAGAATAATACAATGGAAATATACACAACTAATATAATGGGAATATAAAACAACCTAAATTTCCAGCAGTTATTTCTTTGAGGAAATTCTCAGGCAGTTCTTCGTGTTAATTTGTTTACCTAACATGATTAAATTTATAGTTGTCTAAAATGATACATTTTATTAAAATGATACACCCTAGATTTTTGTCTCTAGCTTATAAATTAAGAATTTTTTTGAAGAATTAAGTGACTTCTGGTCCCTTTAAATGTTCAAATTTGTTGTTTTTGTAAAATTTCCGTAGGCAAAGAAGAATGGAGAAAAGAAATTGTAAATGGTTCTCGGAGCTTCTTTGGGTTAAAGGGTCTAATGCCAGGAACAGCATACAAGGTTCGAGTTGGTGCTGAGGGTCACTCTGGTTTTGTGAGTTCAGAGGATGTGTTTGAGACAGGCCCAGGTGAGGCACACACCACACCAGTTCTGGCTCATACTCAAAGTAGACGCCACCAGACACTAGTTGGAGGCCAGGGTTGGTGGCGCTGTGTTATGAGTTGAGCTGTGAATATCTTTGTGTGGGGTCCTGTTGGGTTGTGAGTTTTGGGTTTTAATCAGGTTTGGCTGTTTGAATCAAATGAGTTACAGAGTTGGGCACGTCATCTTCCAATCACATTACTGTCCAAGCCATTTTTCAAAGACTTACATATGATTTTAACGTGTTACTTAGATAATTCAACTTTTACTTCCTTGTCAAAAATCTCACTCAGAGTTTAATTTAATTTAATGTTTAAATGCTTTATAAATTGAGATAAGTGTAAGAGAATCACAATTCTTTATATCAAAATGAACCGCAACCCAACAGAACCCTGAGCTTTGCTTAGATGACTGATGTATTAAGTTTGTACAGAACAAGGAATTGTATAATACAGATATTGCATTTTATTGCAACAAACTTACCTTCCTATATTGAATTAAGTTTTATGAATATTATTGAAATACACTAGTGTAGAAGTGAAATTTCTAAAGCAAAAATAAATGTTCATGTAAAATGCAAGAAAATTCATATTTTTCCAAAGAAGGAAAAAAGAATTCTTGCTCACTTAACTTTAAGCAGAGTACATGTTCATACATTCATTTTGTGTTCAGTCACTTCATGCATTCTTAAAGGAATATTACATATTCCCGTAGAACCCGTAGGCAAAACAGATTTTTGCCATTTCTTTCATTATCAAATCATTATGATTTTAAAGCAGTTTCTTATAACTTAAAAAATATTCACCTATGGGTAAGTTTCAAAATGAAATAGAAACCAAAGCTACATGCTTTAAAAATACATATTTGCTCAAATCATCATGGTTTAAGAAAAAAAAATCACATTATTCTTTTCTTAGTAATTTCATATCTACTTATATACATAGTCCTAGGAAAATCCTGTACTAAATCTAAAAGGGAACACTAATTGAGTTACAGTTTTACAACAGTTTTTGTTACTGATCGCCTTTTATTTTAAAATTCTAACAGCAAATAAATACGCAGCTAAAATCAGAATAACAATAATTATGATAATGATGACAGCATTTGGTCAGCTGTATTGTACATCTTGCTAGTAGTTTTCTCATTCAGTGCTTACAACAGTCCTATGAATTGACGCTGTTACTGCCCACTTATAACTCATGTCGGTGTTCAGAGGAAGAGAGCCTATTTAGTCACAGCTGGAGCATTGCAGACCAGGATTAGAGGCCTGGCCTTCCAACACCAAAACACGTGCTGTACATGGTCACAGACAGAGCAGGAAAGAGAAACAGTCCTCCTCAGAAACAGTGGCTTCCAGCAGCTCTTGGTGAATTTATTCAGCTATTCTGGACCCCAAAGGGCTCTTTATATTCCTGACTTGCACATAAATTAGATAACCCTCATATTCAACTTACAGCATTTTTTCCTTTTATAAAGCAAAAGAAATCCCTTTAAAAGATCATCTTTTGCTTGCCTACTACCCCAGCAACAACTGCCAAGTCATTTAAGGAGAGTGCTTGGGAGGAATGTGCTAGAGATGGAGAGAGAAATAAGGCCAGAGATAGTTTTACATATTCATTTATATAACAATTAAACAGGATAAATGCTAATTAAATTCTAGTGACTTTGGTTAATATATACTGCCCCTAAAGCAAATACTGTTAGCATTCTAGAACTCTCTGTTTAACATTGCCCATCTCCCTCCTCCCAGGTTACAATCCTGTGTTCTTGGGGCTGCAGGATGCTCCTTGTGAAGCCATGATATTTAACTACACTTGTTCCTCCCTCCCCCATGCTAGGTTTTGAGGTATCAGATGGCAGTACTTCATGTGGCTAGAACATTAGGCAAACTTTTTTAACTTTTTGTTTATTTTTATTTATTTATTTGAGAGCGACAGACAGAGAAAGAGGCAGAGAGCAAGAGAGAGAGAGAGAATGGCTTACCAGGGCCTCCAGCCACTCCAAATGAACTCCAGATGCGTGTGCCACCTTGTGCATCTGGTTTACATGGGTACTGGAGAATCGAGCCTCGAACCAGGGTCCTTTGGCTTCACAGGCAAGCGCTTAACCACTAAGCCATCTCTCCAGCCCATAGCCTAACTTTTTAACTTCATTCATGAGCTGCTCCTGTCTCTTAAGTTTTCCTAACTTCAGGAACCTAGGCTCATCTTTTTTTTAATTGACAACTTCCATAATTATAGACAATAAACCATGATAATTCCCTCCCCTCCCTCACTTTCCCCTTCACAAATCTACCCTCCATCATATCCCCTCCCCCTCAACTAGTCTCTTTTTTATTTTGACTTGTTCATTCCTCATGACATAACACACCTCCTCCTTTAATAATCTGGATATTGAAGGTATATTTCTCCATTTTCTCCCACAGCACACACTGAAAAACAAATCAAATGAGACATGGGGACAATATGATGCTGTGCTTCTTCCTGTATTCTGGCATGATCTCTCACCCTCCTCCACCCTCCACTCGCCCTCATTTCCATCCTGCCCCTCAATCTTAGAGCCCCTCTCATGTCACCAACTATTGAAAGCAGATCTGTTCTTATTATGATCAACACCTTTTTTGTCATCTACCTCCCAAGTTTTTGTTAAGGTTGAGGGTTTTCCCCCTTTCTAATCATTTCTAACTATTTTAACAGAAGAGGACATTTTAAGAATGTTTTTATTTATTTAAGCGAGAGTATGGGCACACCAAGACTTCCAGATGAATGGGCCACTTTGTGCATCTGGCTTTTTATGAGGGTACTGGGAAACTGAACCCAGAAATCAAGTGCCTTTCACCACCCCAGCCCTGAATGGCACATTTTTGTATGCAGAGTGGATTCTTCATAATAGAACAAATAAACCTCTCTCACCCTGTCTCTTCCATGTTTATTCCATGATTCTGAGTATTAAACAGCACCTTCCTCAGAGACCTCCCACCACGATGTTACTCAGTGATCAACAAGCAACACGAGAGCAGAGGCTGGTGCTGAAACTAACTTCCAGGCAAAAGGCAGACTTCACTCAGCTGCCTTCTTTTATCTTTGCAGTCTTTGTATGTGTTAATCTGCCACTTTCTGGATCACTTGAGCAATGATACATGCATATAGTTTTAATGTAGAAAATTCACCCAAAATAAAAACCTTTCACCTTCCAAACCATGCCTAACGCCCACCTGTATTGGTTACTTTCTCATTGTTGTAACCAAATTCCTCACAAGAAGCAAGTTAAGGGAAGGAGGCTTGATTTTGGTTCACAGTTTGACAGTATAGTCCATGGTGGGTGGGGAAGGCATGGTGGTTGGAAGTGGTTCACACATGTGGCAGCAGGAACCTGAGGCTGTTTGCTCACCTGAAGGCAGACCAGGCTAGAGAGAGTCCCCATCTCCATTGACCCACTCCTCCAGTGAGGCCGCACCTACCAGAGGTTCCTCAAACCCAGCCCACTAGCTGGCAATGTAGTGGGGTACTTCATGTCAACCACACTGAAGCTCAGAATCTAGAAGGAAATGACCCATTCATCTGCATGTGTGTGTCTATGTCTGTGTCTGTGTCTGTGTGGGGGGCAATCTACATGACCTTGGTTCTGACCTATGTTTGTACGTCATACACAAGACATTTGACAATGCCCTGAGGAGGCTCCAAGCCTCTTATGGTCATTTTGGGTTTCAGATCCTTCTCTACATATAGGATATCAATAGACATAATTTTTACTTACAGAATTTCTGTTTTATATCAACTTCTGGTGTGTGTGTGTGTGTGTGTGTGTGTGTATTTGTATGCATGTATATACACCTATTCACTTATTGTGTCTGGCTAATCTTAAATAGTAGGTCAGGAAAGTATCAAATTTTTGACATAGAGGCAAAAAATTCAAAGTCAATTGGGATGTTTGCTTACTACCTATTGAGAAAACATACCCAGTTTTTGCATAGCCGCAAGCTCTCAGACAGCAATTCCATTTTGGCAGTCACCCTTTTTGTAAGATGATGCCCATGCTAATACGTGAGGCTTTTGTATGTTTGTCTTGTAAGTTTCATCTAAGTAGATGAAAAATGTAACTACTGAGATTTTTCATGACAAGACTATTCATTATTAAGCATACTGAAAACAGAGACCCCTTTAGTTAAGGTGACTTTTGCCACTTGGCTTCAAGCTTAGTTTTGAAGAAAAAATACACAAAGACCCTGTGGATATTGACAAAATATATATTGTCAAAGAAAATGTAATGATGAACTTTTCAAAAAAAATTTTTTTACCTGTCTGAGTATGGAAAGTCTCTAAAGCAGTTTGTTCTGTGCTCAGACATTTGCAGATGGGATGTCTGAACATGTGTTCAAGAATGCGTTCTAGCAGTAAAGCATGGCATCTTAGTAGTGTGCTCTCTGCAGCCAGGCACACATAAGTCCCTCTCTGAGGCATGCTCTGCTCTTCGCCCTCTTTGGGGTTGAATTATCCTGATGCCTACCTCAGGGGATTGTTGTGAGGATTAAATGAGATCCTGCCCTCAGCACAGCACTGACTAATACAGTAATGATCCAAAATTGTTAGCTGTCATCAACATCACTGTGCCATGGGTAAGAAAGAGGCAGCTGTGTGTATGTGGTTATGGAATAGCTCAAACCCCTCTTGAGGCACAAAGGGCTGTTGGGGAAAGGCTATTGGTCCTTGATTTGACTTCTGTATAATCTATTTATGTTTCTCATTTTATTTCTTAAGCATATCTCCAGACATTTTTTTTTCATTCCACTTCACATTTGATTTTAACCATTTCATTTTTCTCCCTCACTTTTGTGTGAAGAAAAGCAAGTGGTGAGATGCTGTTTTTGCTACATGTAGAAAACCCTGGGATATATGTAATCATGCTTATTTCTGCATACAGAGACTCATATACATCTAACCCAACCATAGGAAACTTTCAGAAGAAATTCAAAGTAAAAGCTTGATATAAGCATGCTTGTGAAGTCAAAAGGAGAAAACTTTTTACATTATTTATTATGGTCAAAAGAGAAAAAAAGAGCCTTGAATAAATGATTCATGCAAATTTACTTAAGCAAATCCACATGGGTGTGTCTGAATAGCCACTAATGCTGCACTTTGTCCCATATGATTGAAACTTTTTAATAATACCAGTTTTTTTAGCAGGTTTACATAGTGTAAGTAGCTAAATAAAAGGGTTCACCTTTATTTACTCAAGTAGAATAGATGGAGGTTTAGAGAAACTGTATATAGGTGAATGAGTATTTTCCCTTCAATCTGTTCATTTATTCCAAGAATGGTTCTCTTGATCAGGATATATTTTAAAGCCTTTTGAGTAGACTCTAGAAATTAACAAATAGTTGTCCTTGGAGAGTAAGTAGACTTGATATTCTCAGAATTTATATTCAGAATTGAAGTGTTATGTAAAATAAGAAGTCTGGTTTTCTTATGTAGATGGGTTTCTTATGTGGGCCATTTGCTTTTTAACAAATTCCAAAACACTGAAAAATGGCAATAGCAATTCAATGATATTCTAACTTCCAAAATGGCTTATTTTGAAGGAAAAATACTCCACTAGAGCTATACATTCTGTTCTGTTGAAAATTCAGTTTTATATTCTTATGATAGCTAATATACAATTTAGCCTATAAACAATGGATTTTTTTAATTGGCTTGGGCATTTATTTCTAATGAGAATGTATAGTTGAAGTAACTGTGAACACAATGTTTAGAGGGACGTTGGTAGCCTGTAGTGTTATTAGAATTCAGATTTCTCTTTTGAATTTTTAATAATTTTTTTCAAAGTAAGTATATAATTTCTGATAACCAACAGATTCCAATTTGGGGCCATAGGTAAAGTATATAAGCTCATATACTATGGCAATTTTTTTTTTAATTTCAAGAGACCAGAATACTCATCCTCCCATTAACCCATTCCCACCAACACCATTGACATGTTTTCTAGCGATGGCAAGCCGGCAGGTGGATATCGCAACTCAAGGCTGGTTCATAGGTCTAATGTGTGCCGTGGCTCTCCTGATCTTAATTCTGCTGATCGTTTGTTTCATCCGAAGAAACAAGGGCGGTAAATATCCAGGTAAGAATTCAGGTTGCTGTGCGTGTTTTCATGGGAGTGGATGTGTATGTATGTTTACGGGTGTACTCAGATGTATGGGGTGTGTGTGTGTGTGTGTGTGTGTGTGTGTGTACATACATGTGGGGGACAGGGGACAAGATCAGGTGCCATCCTCAGGAGTGTTATCCACCTCCTTTGATGGGTGTCTCCTTGGCCTGGCTCACCAATTCACCTAGGTTGATTGGCTAGCAAGCCCCAGGGATTCGCCTGTTTCCGCCTCCCCATGGGATGACAGGTGCACACCACCACTCCTAGCATGTTAACATAGGTTCTGGGGATGAAACTTAGGTCCGTATGCTTGTGAGGCAAGCACTTCACCAACTGAGGTATTTCCTCAGCCCTTAAATTGGTTTATGATCCTGTATAATTATCTACTAAACTAAAGAATCATACAGATAGGAATAGCATATCTTCAGAGCCATAAATTTGATAACCTTTTTATTGAATGGCAACCTACTTACTGTTAAGGGTCACAGGGTATTTGGAAAAACAGAAGTGTCTATTCTCTGAGAAAGTGGGCTTGCTTAGGCTGCAAAAACCTATAGCCAGTTGGTGGGAGAAGTGGGGAAATATATGAAATCTTCCAGGAAGAGTAATACATGAACCTTGTTATATCATGATGTGATGTTACTGTCCCTAGAAGGTATTTAGTAGATTTGAAGAATTTTGTTTGTTTGTTTTGTTTTTTGAAGTATGGTCTCACTCTAGCTCAGGCTGACCTGAAATTCACTACATCGTCTCAGGGTGGCCTTGAACTCAGGGCGATCCTCCTACCTCTGCCTCCTGAGTGCTGGGATTAAAGGCGTGCGCCACCATGCCCAGCTTTATATTTTCTTTACCTAGCCATTTTCCCTTCACTTACAATAAGAAAGGAAAAACACCACTAAGAGATTTAAGAAAGCAATTTGTTCCCATAGACATAACTTATAAATAGATTGGTAAAACAGGAAGAAATCTTAGAAACTTAAAAGTCATTCCTTAGTCAGGTAAGAGACTGAAGTCAGCTTCAGGTGTTAACAAGCCTATTAATGGCTACATAATGTACAGCATCTGCTTGAGTGAGGAGTAATTTTCCTCTGCAGTCTGTCTCACTCAGAGTACCAACATGCAAAGTTTAAACAAGAAAGTTTGGAATCACTGGATACTAATATCACTTTAAAATTTTTAGTTAAAGAAAAGGAAGATGCCCACGCAGATCCCGAAATCCAGCCAATGAAGGAAGATGATGGAACTTTTGGAGAATACAGGTGAGCCCCTGATTCTCCCTGCCCTGCCCAGGAAGGCAGGGTCTGCAGGTGTGCACCTGAGTGAGGATGGAGCGGGCAAGCATGGGCCCTGCCTGGAAGTTCTTGTTGTTGCAGAAACACATCCATACGGAAATGTTTACACAACCCTCGTGATTCATCCTCATTTTTTATTAAAAAATAAAACTCCTCTGCAGGCATAAGTTTGGAGTCAGAATATCTTCTGTTCTGTTCTGTTTTCCAGAGACCCATGTAGCAGTATCAATCAGTTAAGCAGTGCCATTGGGTCACAGTGAAAAGAAAGCAAGGGCCCTAAATTACCTGCAGGGCAAAGGAAACAGGCTTTTATAAAACCATTGTAACAAGACTTCTTTTTCTTTGTTTTTTAATATTTATTTATTTATTTATTTATTTGAGAGAGACTAAGAGAAAGAGACAGAGAAAAAACATGGGTGTGCCAGGCCTCCAACCACTGTAAACAAACTGCAAACGAACTCTAGATGCATGTTCTACTTTGTGCATCTGGTCTTACATGGGTACTGAGGAATCAAACCCAGGTGTCAGCCTTTGCAAGCAAGTGCCTTTAACTGCTGAGCAATCTCTCCAGCCCTCTTTGTTTGATTTTTGAGACAATTTCTCATCATGTATCCTAGGCTGGCCTGGACCCACTGTATAATCCAGGCTGGCTTTGAGTTCATATTCCTCCCACCTTAACCTCCCAGTTGCTGAGATTATAGGCATAAGTAACCATAACTTGCTTTATAATGAACTTTTTTTCCATTTTCGCTGGTGCTGGGTATCAAATCCAGAGTACATACAAGGCAAGCAGTCTACCACTAGGCCCTAAAACTTCCCAGATTTAGAGCTGCTTTTTCTTAAGCAATTCCTATCCCTACCTGTGTGGTCAAAGAAAAATGATGAATTGGTTGTTTTAGAAAATGTTGATTATTAAGAAATATCAGTCAGACTGTGTTAATTCACAGAATATTAAAAATATGTTCTTTTTTAAAATTTATTGATTTTTTTGAAGGAGAGAGAGAGAGAATAGAGAGGGAATGGGCACACTAGGGCCTCTTGCCACTGCAAATGAACTCCAGATACATGAGCCACTTTGTGCTTCAGGCATTACATGCATAATAGGGAATTGAGTCCAGGCCATCAGGCTTTGCAAGCAAGAGCCTTTAACCACTGAGCCATCTCTCCAGCCCAAAAATGTATTCTTAGCTTGACTTCATCATTTAAAAAAATGGAGCTGGACAGATGTCTCAATGGTTAAGGAGCTTTCCTACAAACCCTAATGACCCAGGTTGGATTCCCCAGTACCCCCATAAAGACAGATGCACAAAGTGGCACATGTGTTTGCAATTTGTTTGCAGTGGCTAGAAGCCCTAGTGTTCTTTCTTTCTCCCTCCCTCTCTCTTTCTCTCTGTCTCTCTCTCGTTCTGTCCTTGCAAATAAGTAAATATATTTTTTAAAGAAAAAGAGAATTAGTATAACCTAGAAGCTAAATTTAAAATCTCATTTGAGAAAGTGTTCTTGCTTAGGTATCACAGGTGTGTTTTTCTTAAGAAAAAAGAAATGATTGTTTTAGATATACTTAAAAACAGAAACAAAAAATTATTCTTGTATTTAAAAACTGAAAATTCTAATATTCAAAGATAATTCTATTTATAAAATGTTTTTTATGCATTAACTTTTTCTTTTCTTTTTTTTTATTTATTTGCAAGCAGAGAGAGAGAGATAGAAGAGAGGCAGACAAGAGAGAGAATGGGCATGCCAGGGCCTTTACCCACTGCAAACGAACTCCAGATGCATGTGCCCCTCGTGCATCTGACTTACATGGGTTCTAGAATCAAACCAGGATCCTTTTGGCTTCACAGGCATACCCTTTAACCGCTAAGCCATTTCTCCAGCCCCAACTTTTTCTTTTTATAAACTTTTTGACTACATAAGATATATTCTTTAAATATGCACAAAGCTCACATTGAGGCCTTTTAGCCAGAAGAAAATACTTGTAAAATAAAAGACTTCAGTGATTTTCAGGTCATATTTGTAAATATGCTATTTGTGTAATTACCTGTCTCTGAAGATCATTTTTGGTATTTCCATACCAGTGGTATGAAAGAGAAAATAATGCCAAGGATGAGATATGTAAAACTGAGAAAAACCATATAGTTCCACAAAATAGATTTCATACCAGTTTCTGTGTAGGTGTGAGGAACTGTTTGGTCCTCTTTGTCTCAGCACCCAAACCTTCATATGCTGATCTCCTCTAAAAGCTCTCAGAATATCTGTGTTCATGATACAGGAAAAAAAAATGTCTAGTGAGGGCTGTCCTCATATCATGTGATGGTGCTGGGCCTGAAAGTGTGTGATACCTCAGGCAGCACACCCCACACCATGCCCAAAAGGTCTCCAGAGCACATCAGGGCAGCCTACAGCATAACCCAGCTCAGCTGTGTCTTACCCTGGAGGAGTAGAAATCTTCACTGATATGATTCACTTTTCTACCTATTTCTCCTGCAAGCAGGTGAGCTGGTAACTACAAAAGAACTTGTGTATACAGTTCTTGTGGCTATAATTTCATACAGAGATGCACACCACTCCTTTATTTACTTGTATGAAACTACATCTTTGATATAGCCTTATCAAACTGTATGTTTGCATGAATTGTCTAGAAACCACTGCACTTCATACATTCTCCACTTGGTGATGGATTTGCATTCCATATTATCATGCCTAAATGGATACGGCAAGGGCCTGCTTGCCTCATAGACCTCAAATATCAATTTGCTGTTATATTGATGTGAAGCCAGAACCTGTAAGAGCGTGACTTTCTCTTGGTAACTATGCTAACTACACCATGAAATCATGGTTAAATAGAGGTTGAGTTTTGTGAACCAGGTTGGAAACAAAAGGCTGTTAATTTTTCTTTCAGTTCAGCCATAACCTGTGATCCCTTTGTGATGTTTTGTCTAAATTTCAGCTTTTGTCACCTTCAAAGTAAGATGAGTTCAAGGACAAGATGAACTTTGAAGGTTTCTCTTCTAGTTGTAAGATTTCCATGCTCTCTGAGTTAGCTAGCAGTTTTCAACATGATTTGTGCCCAGAGCAGTCCACAGCAAGTGTTTGGCTACTGGCTTCATAATCACTATATGACTGACGTCTGTTTGCTCATCTTTCTGCCTCCCATTAATCCACGCGTGCCATGCTCATGAGGCATTTTCAAATGGCTGTCTTTGGTCTTTGCCCTGACTTTGTCAGGATAGGGAAGACTTTTCATTTGGACCAAGTGCTAACCCAGCTGAAGTGAAGACCAAAACACTTGTCACACATGTAATGACATTGATCCTGGAGGGGCCAAAGGAAAAAAAGTTCTAATGAGTGTCTTCCCTTCAAAGCACAACGCAGTGGTGTAGTTCTCTTAGTGGAGCTTGAAGTTTGTGAGGCCAACCCCACATGGGAGATCACTGTACCAAATTCCTAGATAGCCGTTGTAGTAGATGTGGTTTTGTCTTGTGACTCTTAGACACTACCTCAAAATTATTTCTCTTTGGCTCTTTCTACTTAAAGCAAACTGTAGACCTTTGTTGTCTGAGATGTCACAATTGGTGAAAAATGGTTCCAATTGTTTTTTTATGCAGACTCTTTTAACAGTGCATTTGAGTGCTTTTTCTTTTTCCTTGAGTTGCTGGGGTCCTGTCTTTGCTTTGCACCTTCTGGAAGTTTTGAGCTCTGCATTATCTATTGATTTTATTCTCCTGCCTTCAGAAAATGATAATGACCATCACACACTGACACACATGAAATTAGGACTATTGCCTAAATGTGAATTCTATTTATGCTTCATTCATTCTCCAGCCTAAGAATGGAAACCTTTCTCCCTGGTTGGTGCTGAGCCAGAGGACTTTTCATAGTGCAAAGAGGGATAGAACTTCAGTGGCAGCCAAATGTGATCTTTTTTTTTTTTTTCATATAACCCTGTGTTCTCACTCCAACACCCACCCCTAAGCAGTTAACCTCTTGCAGAAGTCTGTAGCTTTCTTTGTTTGTCTCTTTGATTATACAGACAGTAGGATCTGCATCCTTACTAACATGTAGAAAAATCAGAGAAACAGTGCAGCCAACTGTGTAAGTATCTCCTTATTCTTTAGCTCCATTCTTTGTAAAACCAGAATGAACCTAGGTTGTAAACCATATGCCCATTAACTTAAACTCATGACTTACTGTAGATATGGAGGTTTTGCCATAGAATCTTGTCATTCATGGAACTAAGGCCCTGCTGCAAGCTTCCCAGCCTGTGCTCAAAGCTTGGCTGATGCAAAGCAGCATTGCATTTGTTACACACTGTAGATTTATTCTGCTCACAAATATGAACTGTTTTGTAAGCAAAATAAATAATGATGAGCTTTTAAAGTGTAAATTTCAATAAAACTGTGACAAGGTATGGCTGGGGTAGAGCTGTAGCAACAGAAAAAGAATCAGACATAATGATCAGATTTCTTATTCCTGATTTTTATTTGGTAGCCATTTAATGGGTATGCATAAACCTGAACTATTGGGGGGAAATGAACTCCCAAAAATTTATTTATAGTGTAAAAGAAAGAAAACAGATTGTAATGATTTGTCTTATTATTGTAAAAGTAAAGGAACGGAAAATTTTAATGTTAAAATTTTAGCCGGGCGTGGTGGCGCACGCCTTTAATCCCAGCACTCGGGAGGCAGAGGTAGGAGGATCGCTGAGAGTTCAAGGCCACCCTGAGACTACATAGTGAATTCCAGGTCAGCCTGGACCAGAGTGAAACCCTACCTTGAAAAACCAAAAAAAAAAAAAAAAAAAAATTTAAAGAACTTCAGAAATACTCGTGTTCACCTCTATTGTTATTTTACCATGAATTCACCCAACCAGTGTTTATTGCCTTCTAAATGCCAGGCATTGGGGATATTTAAAGCAATAGGATTTGGTCCCACGCTTGGAGATTATAATCTAGTGAGGGGTGCAGGGAAGTGAAAGTACAGTTTGAGCAGAGTGTGGGAAGTGCTGTGAGAGTGCTAACTACGAGACAAGAGAGTGACTGTGGGAAGCTGATGCCAGGGGTGTGCAAGGAAGCGGAAAGGAATATGGGGCGTCTTCCCAGAGGAATCGGGAAGCATAGCTTTCTGACTGTGGTGTGAAAACTTCTTTTCATTGCACATCAACCTTTATTTATGAATGTAAGCACCAAGAATATATCCTGTGTCTATATACGCTATATCACAGCTTAATATTTAATGTCTGGGCTAACAATTAACATCCAATATTTTCTGTCCTTAAAGTTCTCATAAAAATGTGGATGGGTTTTTATTTGTTTTTATAAGCCTTTGAATACCGTGTCATTGAGTATGTATATGACTTGTAAATTATCTTCTATAACTTTTTAATTCCTCTTACTCTCATGGGTAACTTTTCATACTTCAACTTGACAATGCAGCTTCTTTTGGCATGGTGTTCAAAGCAGTCTATTTACTACTTAATTTCAAAACTCATCTTTGAGTTGAAAGAACAGGTGAGCACTGAAAGAGATCCTCATGCAGACTTGTGATTCCTCCTTAGATGTGGAAAGTGCTGTCTGATGGTGTTACACAGGGATCCCTTCAGGGGAAAATATCTCCTTCAGGGGAGTGCTGGGGTGGAGAGAAGAAGCGAGATGGGCATGGACACATGTCTGCAGAGCACTGACCATGTGCTTATCGCAGTGTTGACTGTAACTTACTCTCACTTAGCTAGATTCTGATTACTGAGGGACAGTATTACATCACACTGCTTTTTTAATTTTTATTTTATTTTTATTTATTTATTTGCGAGCAGGGGGGGGGGGAGATAGAGAATGGGAACACCAGGGCCTCTAGCCACTGCAAATGAACTCCAGATGCATGTGCCCCCATGTGCATCTGGCTTACGTGGGTACTGGGGAATCAAATCCAGGTCCTTTGGCTTCACAGGCAAGCGCCTTAACCGCTAAGCCATCTCTCCAGCTCCCCACACTGCTTTTATAAAAGCAAGTCAGGGCTGGAGAGATGGCTTAGTGGTTAAGGCACCTGCCTCCTAAGCCTAAGGATGCTGGTTCCAATCTCCAGGTCCCACGTTTAGCCAGAGGCAAAGTGATGCAAGGGCGCAATGCCGCATTTGACCACAAGGGGGCACACACACCTGGATTTTGTTCGCCGCAGCTGAGAGACTGCTGGCACGCCCATCTCTATCTGTCTTCCTCTCCCTGTCTCTCTCTGTATCTCTCTGTGTCTCTCTCAAAAAAAAAAAAAGCAAGTCATTCAATATTGCTGCCTTTGAACAGTTTTTCCTGGTAAGACTATGGTTAGAACTCCCCTCTTCTTCCCTTCTCTCCTCCCAAGCATAGCCATGAAGCCGGCCAGGAAGAATGTATACTTCCAGAAGGCCCTGCTTGGCTGGTCATCATTCCTAACTGATAGAATTGTGCATGGAAAATTCCAGATGAATCATGAGAGTTACAGCAAAGGTTAAGAATGTTGTATAAACTAGCATTATATCTACATGTGCCAGCAGAACCTAAGAAAATAAGATTTCAAAAATGGTTCTACTAGCCAGGCGTGGTGGAACATGCCTTTAATTCCAGCACTTGGGAGGCAGAGGTAGGGGGATTACTGTGAGTTAGAGGCCACACTGAGACTACATAGTGAATTCCAGGTCAGCCTCGGCTAGAGTGAGACCCTACCTTGAAAAAACAAAACAAAACAAAACAAAAAAACAAAACAAAAAACGGTTCTACTTAATGACAGCAGAGAACTATCATGTAGGTGTTCCCAGTGGTATCCCAGCTTGTATTCTATTCCTCTTGTCAGCTTGTCTGCATCCGTACCAAAATTATAATGTCTGTCTGTTGTTATTTTTTTAATATTTATTCATTTATTTAAGAGAGAGAGAGAGAAAGAGGCAGATAGAAAGAAGAATGTGTCCACCAGGGCCTCCAGCCACTACAGACAAACTCCAAATACATGCGCCCCCCTGTGCATCTGCCTTACATGGGTACTGGGGAAGCAAGCCTCGAACTGGGGTCCTTGGGCTTCACAGGCAAGCACTTAACTGCTAAGCTATCTCTCCAGCCCCTGTTGTTTGTTATTTTAAGACGTGGTCTCACTGTGTAACCATGGTTGACTTAGAACTTGCTATTGTAGACCAGGCTGGACTTGAACTTGTGGCATTTGTCCCTCCCTCCTGAATGCTAGATTCACATCTAGTCATATGTATAATGTCTTCCTTCATTTATTTATGTATTTAACAGCTCTGAATAAAAGTTTTGTCTTATTCACAGGGATTTGACACATATTTTTCTTACCTGGTGCATATTTTCTGGTATCATAAATGGAATATTTTTAAATTTTTTCACATTCCAATTGTTTGAAAGACCATAACTGAATATTTTCTGTTAATACTTTATTAAACAGCAGTACTGAAGTCTCTATTTATTCTAATGTTTTCTCATAGATTCTTCTGGAGTTTTCACATCTGTGATATCATTCATGAATAGTCACAACAGCTTCTTATTTCTTTCTTTTTCTCATCACATTGCTTAGTGCTTCCAGTGCACTTTTGCTTAGAAGTGTTGATGGCAACTGAGCATGGCAGTGTGGCACCTTTATCCCAGCTCTGGGGAGGTGGAGGCTGGGGGATCAGGAGTCCAAGGTCAGCCTTGTCTACATAACAAGTTTACAGTCAGTTTGGACTCCGTGAGTCTCATGGAAGGAAACAAGCAAACAAAAGTACTGATAGCGACCTTCCCCATTAACAAAGTCTCCGTATTACCGTTGAAAAGGATTGTGCTCTAGGTTCTTGTACACATCCTTAATCAGATTTATGAAGGAAGATACTTTCGGTGTCTAGTATATTAAAGTTTTATCATAAGTAATGTTGAACTTTGCCACATACCTGTTTGTAAATCTATGATGATCCTAGATTTTTCTGCAAAAAAAAAGGTGAATCTTCTGAATTTTGTTTGCATGTTTAAGCAAGCATACATTCCTAGAAGAAGTCCATTTTGAATATGATATGTCATTTTTTGAGGCATGGTCTCACTTTCGTCCAGGCTGACCTGGAACTCACTCTGTAGCATAAGCTGGCCTCAAACTCACAGTGATTCCCCCACCCAACTCAGCATGCCAAGTGCTGAGATCATAGGCATGCGCCACCATCCCCAGCTTGGGTATGATACATTGTCTGCTTAGTTGATTACTAAATTCCATTTGCTCAGGAGTTGAGGCTTTGTCCGCTGTACTCATGATTGGTGTCAGTCTATGATTGGAGTTTCTCAATGCAGTTCTTTTGGCTTTAAGTGTCAATGTCATAAAGGCCTCATAAAATTATTAGAAGAGTGTTTCTTCTGATGCATTCAGACATTTTAACATGTGCCATCTAAACCTCTAATCTTCCCCAAATGTGCTTCATTGCTCATTAAAAAAGGGTCAGTGCAAGCTTCCTTTTGTGCTAGCTTTTCCTCCTTCACTTCTTAACTAGTCCATCAGGAAGTATTGATTGTTCTACTTTCAAAATATGCCCCTAATCTGAGCATTTGGCAGCACCTCCAGTATTCCACTCTGGTCCAAATCGCTTCCTCCTAGGTGATGGTGGTAGTCTCCCATGACCCTGTAGAGCAGAGGTTGGCAAACTTGCTCTTGTAAATGTTTTAGACTTTGCAGGTCATGTGGTCTCTGTTGCAGACTGTACATCACACGTGAGCATGACTCTTGTCTGCCACAGTTTCCCTCTCCAGCAGACTACTGTCAACACTGATGGTGGAGCGATGCTTCAAGATGGAAATTTCAGTGGCTTTCACAGTTTCAGGGATGATCCTCGGTGGCTCATGGGACCTTGACCTAACCTTGCCAACTCCTGCCTTACTCCTGCCAGTCTCTTTCTCACTTGCTCATTCAGTTCTGCCAAAATAAGCACCTTCGTGTTCAGAGAATATGCCAGCTTTGATCCTACCTTCAGGGCCATTTGCACTGCTTACTTTTGTCAGAATTGCTCTCCAAACAGCTATCCACCTGACTAATTTAGTTCTTAAGTCTTTGATCACATGCCACTTCATTTGTTATTATTAATGATGATGGTGATGGTGATGATGATGTTAGGAGTGCGAGAGAGTGACAGAGAGAGCGAAAGAGAGAATTGGTGCACCAGAGCCTTTAGTCTGCAATGAAACTCCAGACACATGTGCCACCTGGTGTACATGCATGACCTGGTGTGCATGCATCACCTTGTGTGTTTGACTTATGTGGGTACTGGGGAATTGAATCTGGGTCCTTAGGCTTCACAGTCAAGCACCTTAATTGCTAAGACATCTCTCCAGCCCCAGATGCAACTTTTTTTTTCTTTTGCTCCAGTCCAGACTGACATGGAATTCACTATGTATTTTCAGGCTGGCCTTGAACTCTCGGCAGTCCTCCTACCTCTGCCTCCCAAGTTCTGGGATTAAAAGGAATGGGCCACCACGCCCAGCCAGATGCCACTTCTTAATAAATCTTCCCCTAGACACCCTAGTTAAATGTCAACTTCTGTCCCTGCCTTTAACTCCTGTCCTCTTTACTCATCTGTATTATTCCCAGCAGAAGTGAACACTTTCTGACAGAACCAATTTTCTTTACCGTGTTGGTTAGTCTTTGTACTTCCCCTGCTATACAGAAACCTTGAAGTTAAAGTTTTATCTGTACTGTTTGCTGCTCGGTGCCCAGTGCCGAGAATGACATCTTAAACACTCAGTAAACATTTCTGGGTTGAAGGGATGAATGGACAGATGGCTGAATCAAAGAAACACCATAATGAAAACATCTTGCAATATTTTCCTGGCACAGAAATAGTTCTATAGCACAGACAAAATTCTGCTTCTTTTTGAATTCCTCAATGTCATTAGCTTTCTCACCAAACCATGTTCCATATTTCATAGTACTCAAGCCGAGCCTACAAGTTCATGATCAAATCTCAAAACATGTGCAAGTTATTTTTATAATAAGTTGGTTTATGAATGCTGTGTCTTCTGAAATGCCCCCATAGATGCCACCCCCATGTTCTGTGGTGTCACTTAGTTGTTATCAACAGCAGTGATAATATAGATCATCACATTTGCATCAAGCACTTGTATATTATCCACAGGTCATTTTCAAGGTAATTACTCCCCAGTCTTGCACTTACTTCTTGGCGAGAAAAAAATGAAATTTCTAGTAGAGATTGTTTGCAAAATAGCCATATATATTTGTCTTAAATCTTAAAATCTTTATACATTGGCTAGGAAAAAAATAACTCTTATTGGGGTCAGGAATTAAATCTTAGTACCAACTGCCAGATAAAATACAACTAAGGCAGCCACTTTGTTACAGCAAACCCCACCCCTACTTTTTTAAGCTTTTATTGGGTATCACTCCTATTTTGCCTTATGTTTTTGTTCTTTGAAAGAAAACAAATTATTGGGTTGTGTCATTGCCTTTTTTTGCTGTCATGGAAAACTTTATTCCCTGGAGAACAGACAACAGACCAAAGTACAATTGCACCAAAACAGTTTTAGTGACCCAATGAGTTTATTGAGGTTACTTAAAGAACCGGATGGGGGTTCCTGAAAGGAGCAGTGGATGACTCAGAGGCAGTTGTGTCACAGAAGAGGCCACCCTAGCATAGGCATGACTCAGGAAGCGGTGTCTCCGGAGCTCACTGCACAACCTGCAGGCAGCTCTGCTGGCTGCTAAGTCTCTTCCTACATAGTTGTTTTCTCTTTATACATCTTAATGGCGGGGTCTTGGAACCTTTGGCCCAGAGTGGTTGACTTCCTGAGTCTCCTCAACTTCCTTCCTCCTCCCAGGAAGGAATGTTTCAGTTCAGAGGAAGTCGCTATACAACATTATCTTTTCATGAGTGTTACCAGTTAAGATAGGCCAGGGGGTCCATTTTAGCTACATGACCATATTGTGAACATTCTTAATCATAATGATTATTCTTTTGCTTCCAGAAAAAACATTGTAGGGGTTTAACAGAGAAATAAGTAAAATAATAATCCAGTCCCATGGAGCTCAACTTAAGTACACTTCTTGGAGGTGCCTCAGTGTGAGCGGGCTACAGAACACACAGGGGAGGCGAGTAGGGGTTGAGATGAGGGCGCCATGGATTTGTTTTTCTATGCGGAAGCACTCGTGCTCTTCAGAGCCTATTGACAGTACAGTACACACCATGTGCTTTTAAGTTAAAGTGTGTCTCTTCCTGAATTAGTAAATCTTTACTCACTCACTAAAATTTCAGGAAAAAAAAGTAATGTGTCCATTCAGAAAAAGAACAATACTGTGTCCTTTCAGTATAAGGATTTTGCTTTTCTTCTTAGGCTATTCTCATTTGTCTCTTCTGCCTCCTTTTAATGGGACTTGTAGGTCTTTTGAAAGGTAAGGCTGAAGTTTACAAATCTGGCCTGTACTTAATAACAAAATATTTGAAATGCAGGATTTTGCTTCTCCCAATGGTTCAGGAGAAAAAAAAAAATCCTTTTTTCACATTTAACCAAAATCATGTTCCATTCATGTCCAGAGAATCAGTGATATTACACAGCTTAACATGCTAACTTCCCTACCTGTCATAAGAGGTCCTCTTCTCCTTTGAATTCAAAATAATGTTGGTTCTCAACTCTCCTCAGTTCTTCCTTTTTAACGCTTATGATTGTTTCGGGATTGGTTTCAAATCAGGCATCAGAATCATTCATCGAAATTAACCTGCACATTTGGAAAGTCATCCACTCTACTGAAGACCATGATTCCACCAGCCATTTCTGTGCCTGATTTCCATGTTGACTCCACCCTAGTCATCAGAATCCACCTGATGGCTAGAGGAGCTCAGGATTCCATACGCTTTTTCATAATTTGCATGCATGATCTTTACCCACAAGGCATTTCACCTAACAGCCAGTCTTACCTAAACATTTCCTCTTTTTTTTTTTCCAGCGATGCAGAAGACCACAAGCCTCTAAAAAAAGGGAGTCGGACACCTTCAGACAGGACTGTGAAAAAAGAAGACAGTGATGATAGCCTGGTTGACTATGGAGAAGGAGTGAATGGCCAATTCAATGAGGACGGCTCCTTTATTGGACAATACAGTGGTAAGAAAGAGAAAGAACCAGCTGAGGGAAATGAAAGTTCAGAGGCGCCTTCTCCTGTCAACGCCATGAATTCCTTGGTTTAATTTCTAAGCTCTTTGCCAATGTCCTACTTCTGTAGAATGTTTTCGTAAGCACTTCTTTGTCAGCCCTCTCATACTATGAACATATGGGTAGAAAGGATATTTTCTGCTGTATGTTAATATTATGAGCATAGAATAAGAACATAACTAAGTCAAGTGATATGTTAATGTGATCTGGGGCACAAAGGGCATACCTTTCCATTCACCAAACTGATAAAAATAAGGAATATTATCCTCAACAGAACATGTTATTTCCTCTTCAGAATATGACTCACTAAGATGCATGAAAAATGCGACACAGTGAAAGGACATACCTGCATATGTAACTAAAAGATGGTTTGATACTTTGTTTATTCTATCCTCAGCTGAACCCCTAAATATGAATTCCGTTTTCATTGTCAAGTGTTACTGTAGTATTCTCTAGAACCTCAATGTCTTTGTGGACATTGTCGTGACATTGGTGACTCTATGTCTAGCTGTCGTTAGTCTTGTTGGGGAGACTGTTAGGAACAGTATGTACAGTGTATTCTTGCTAAACGAGTTAACTGTGACAGGTGCATCTGCTCATGCTTACTGGGACCCAGTTACTTGCTCTTTGCTCCTGTACTTATTAGGCTTCGTAACCCTTCCAGCAGCAGCACAGTGTTCGACTTCTTACATTAGCTCTGTGGGCAGTTGTTGCTAGGCATAAACAATGTGTACTGCAATGCATTCAGGCATTTGTACCATACTAAAAGAAGTGAAAACAAATCACTCAAATTACATTTCAGGATTGACCCCAGAAAACACAGGGCAAGACACATACAGTGCCTTCAGACAATAACCATTTCCTAACTATTACACTCTATATCAGCTGATATGAGCAACTCCATCCTGTGTTACTGTCATCGTTTGGAAAGTAACTTTTGAACAGCAGAGATATGAAACCCAAAATGCTGGAAGAAAAAAAATAAGTGTGCAAATAAAAATAATGAGTTTCTTTTAAGGGACCTTTACCCATATACACAAAAAGCAAAGCTTCATCATCAGCTGGTCACATGACGGTCTGTGGACTTTTGTGGTTTCCATCCAGGCACGTGACATCCAATTTAAAAAAATACACCAATGTGGTAATGTGGTAGAAGATTGATTTAAACACCAAATTAATGCAAAGCAAAGCATGCATTATTCACTAAGATTTTACCTACATGAGCTAAGATGTTACCTGTATGAGCTCTCAAAGCTCTCTACAGCATCCAGCAACATTTATTTACACAAATCACAATGGGCACACTTCAGAGCCAGAGAAGTCCGACAAGTGTGTAATAGGCCAACGGTCCAAGGGTTCACATCTGCAGTTTAAAAACAAAGAGATAAATAAATAAATATCCTATCATAGTCATGACCAATATCCATCAAATGGTTTACCTCCAATATGAAAATCTATGACAACCTATGGTTGAAGGAATGCTCAGTTTCATTTGCCAATAAATTGGTTTCTCATAACTTGCATCAAGTTTAATTTTAAGTAAAGCTTTTTATATGTAGATATTTTGTTGAATTTGTAAATATACTTAAAGTGTAGAAGCTATATGCTTATAGGTGTTACATACAAATAAACATGCAAACTATGTCTATGTGGTACTGTATGAGAAGTAAGCTAATCAATGCAGTGTGTGGGACTGCAAAGCACCTAAAGGTATTTTGTGGGTTTTTTCCTTTCTTTTTGCTGTGAAACTGAAATAGTGAATCTTTCCACACGCCATGTGAGCAGGCTTCTAGCTGAAATCGCCAGAGCTTAGCCTAGGGAACCAATTAGGGTTCCTCACAGGGCATCTTTGGTGAATTCAGAGAAAGCATCGTTGGAAGTAATCCCAGGACAAGATGACTCTGCATACTTTCATGTCTCCATATCCACTTTCCCGATCAACCTATTTATTGGAAATACAAAATAATCAGACAGGCTTGACTTGATACTAGAGAGCACAGATACAAGTTCCTTTCAATTTGTTGGTGTTTTGAGAGAACAATAAAAATACCATTTTTATGCTTCCGCGATAGATACTAAATTTTTTTGTGCATGGAGTCACTTCTGTAACAATGCAACAGATTTTGTATTAAAAATGTAAATGTGGTTTCAAAGTCCCTCTTTCTTCTGTAATTTATCATGTTCTAGTGGAGTGTGAATGTCCACATAATGACATGTGTAACAGTACAGGCAAATGTGACTTGATTTCTATCAAAAAGTGACTATAAAACAGTCTTGATCTCTTTGTGATTTTTAACTTTTTCAGACATATTTTTCCAAATATTTTAAGCAATTTTGATTTTTATTTTTAAAAGGCAAACAACATTAAACAAAGTGAATATAATATAAAGAGCTAATAAGATAGTATCATAAGAACATTTTTTAGGGAAAGCAGGAATACACATCTTATGGGGAAAAAAAAAAGTCCAAGAAATCAGGTTCTGCCTCCTTTGTCAAGGCCTGAGTCCTCAGAGTCCACAGTGAATACCTGTCTCCCACCTGCGGAGACCTCCACCACCTACTTAACCACAAACAACTAGGTTTCTTGACATGCCTGCTTGGTTAGACAGAACATTTGCACATTTATAAGCATGTCATCTATTCTCTTCTCTTCTCCCCAGCCTCATTCTTCTGTCTCTCTCTCTGTCTCTGTAAGTTACCTAACCCTAGCAAGTCCCCATGTTCCATTACATGCTTCTTTCTCACAGGTGTCTGGTCCACACACCACATCCAGGAGACCTGCCGGCTCAGGGCCACCCTCCCGTAGAACTGTTTGAATAGCACGCTATATAGTGGACTGCAGAGGCTTAGTCTCTCCGCCACAGAGGCCGTGTCTTCTGCTCGCTTGAGAACAGCAGTCAGGCCCCCTCTATTCCCCTCCGCCCTGTAGGCCAGATTCACAGACCACAGTCCCTCTATATCATGACACAGCTCTATGGCAACAAAAGCTAGAAAACCGTAAGCGTGGCCACGGGAATTATTGATCCATTGCTAGTATAAATCATCCGGTTCACATGGTTTTAATGCTCTATTTTGAAAATGGCTTGTGGGATGAAGGGAGTCAAGGAACAGAGAATAATCAATCAAAACCCAGTGGCTCTCTCCTGCTGAGCGTTTTCTACATCTGACCGCCAGAGGGCGCTCGTGCTTTAATTCGGCATAAAAGAAACCATAAAAGAGCCCTGCCTCTGGAACTGCAAATCATGTGAAAGTCAGACGCCGCTTGATTTGCTGGCGTAGAAAATGATCTCTGCTGCAGCAGGGGTGGGGATGGGATCTGCAACTTTCTCTGGTGCGTTGACAGCTGCCCGAGATTCAGCACAGGCCGTGTAAACCTTTTTAATCTCTCTCCTGTGGATCGCGCCATGGGTGGCTCAGCAGTTTCAGCCAAGTGGGGTAGGGGAGGAGCTGCTTCTGGAGTCCCCATGGGCATCCTTGTCGCTGCTGCGTTGGCTGCCACCAAGGATGTGTTGTTTTGTGATCTAATAACACACGCGGCACAGTCTAAGCACACACAGCTCTTATCCCTCACGAAGGAGAAACAAAGGGAAAATCAGAGAATATTGCTGTAGCATACAGTGGACAGGTGGGAGTGGAAAAACCACTGGCCTAGAGAGACATAAAGATTAGCCTTCTACCTCTGTGTCTGCTAACGGCACCGCCCTGTGTGCATGCGCCCCTAATCTCTCACCTGCTTCTTCAGCGAGGCAGTGACGGCAGCAGATGGTTTCTGATACACCATGCTGCTTGCCTCCTGTGGCTCCAGGTAACAAAACAAACAAACAAACCAACCAGGAGCACCTTCGACGGAAAGACATTTGCTAAGAGGGGAAGAGAGACAATGAGCAAAACCAGATGTGGTTCCTGCACTTGCGGGGCCTGGAGTCCAGTGTGGGAAGACAGATGTAATCACATAACCACATGACGGATGTAATTCCACTCTGAGGTAAGGGTTAGGAAGGGAAGGCATGCCACTGCCAGAGAACAAATGATGATGTCACCCAGCCCTGGCAAAGTGGTCGGGAAGAATGTCCCCAGGAAGTTGGAGGAAGAAGAAGAGAACCAAGGAAGAGAATCAGGAAGAGAAGGGGACAACGCTGGTGACTTCAAGGCCAGTGTGCCTGCCACAGTTGCAGGGCCAGGCCATGCTGGGCCCTAGGACTGGGTGACAAGCTTTTTATTCCAGGAGCAGTGGAAAGTGGGGAGCAGTTGAAGGGGTCGTGTCAAGGGTTACACAAGCAGATTTATGTGGAGATAAAGGGATCACAGGGCTCTGTGGAGGATGGGCAGAGGCTGTGCTGAGCAAGCTGGATTCAGGTTCTGGCAGTGGAGATAGAGAAGAGTGAGTGGATCCTGTAGATACTGAGGAAGCCAATGGATGGGAGGAATGGATGGGAGGAATGGATGGAAGGAATGGATGGGATGCAGGAAGTTGGGGGGCGGGGGGTATGAATGGTAACTCCTAGATTTCTGACTTACCTAACCACTGGTGAGGTTCATTTAGATGGGAACAACAGAAAAGAAGCAGGCTTACAAGTAAGTTAAACAAGTTCAGGTGAATAATTGAGAACTTGAAAACTTTTGAGACATCCAAGCAAAAATAACTAGTAGAAATTAGACGGGATTAAAGCTAGACAAAAAAAAAATACCAGCCAGGTGTGGTGGCGCACGCCTTTAATCCCAGCACTCAGGAGGCAGAGGTAGGAGGATTGCTGTGAGTTCGAGGCCACCCTGAGACTACATAGTGAATTCTAGGTCTGCCTGGGCTAGAACGAGACCCTACCTCAAAAAACAAACAAATAAAAAACAAACAAACCTTGACATGGTAATTTAAGCCATAAAGCCCAGAGGAAAATGCCAAGAAAGACAATCATGAACAAGAGGGCTGAGAAGGGCACATCCCTCAGAAACTCCCAAATGTAATGCACAGCAAGAGGAGAATGGCCGTCTCCAGGAGACCAGTTAGAGGAGCAAGATTCTCTGGAAAATATAAGAGAATGTGTTGAGTTGGAGTCAGGAAAGGCGCCCTTGCAAGAAGGTCTGGATCCCTCCTCTTGTTGGTGAATGCTTAACCATCAGTTATCCCCACCCTTGCCTCTCTGGATTATCTACTGAAATTTCAACTGCTCAAGTGTCTCTGAAACAAACAGACCTTTGAATCCTTTCATTTCCCCATCCCATGCACCCCCTTCCATTATCATCATCTCTCTTCCACTTCATGGACAAAATGGTTGAAATGACATCAGGAAAAGTATACGAGGATAATCTTAGAAGCTTCTGCTTGCCAAACAGTACATCCTTTGTTCCCTCTAGAACCATAAAACACCTCCAGTCCCACTCAGTGTGTCCTGCAGACAGGGTCTTTCTTCAGCTCTAAGCGTGTAGCTCATTATCTCAATGGATGACTCAGCAAAAAGATGAATTTTTTTTTTCATCAGAGATTCTCAGCTAACTTACTGGAATCACCTGATAAAAGCCTAATGCCTGTTCACGGAGGCCCACAGTGTCTACTTTTTATTATCTGAGCTGTAGCTTGAGCATTACTAAGCTTTAAAGGTCTCAAGGTGATTCTGAAATGTGGCCAAAATGGAAATCGGTGTTAAAAGAGCAGCTTGGTCCCACGCTATTGCAAAGAAGTCAATGAAGGGCTAGGAAGATAGCTCGGTGGCTAAAGTGCTTGCCTCACAAGCATAAGAACCTAAATTCAATCCCCAATACCCACATAAATGTCAAGTGTGGTGGTGCAGGCCCGTAATCCCTGCCTGGGAAAGTGGAGATAGAAGGATACCTGGCACTCACTGGCCACCTAGTCAAGCCTAATTGATGAATTCCAGGCCAAAGAGGACCCCTGTCTCAAAGGAGGTAAATGGGGCTTCTGAGGATGACACCTAAGACTGTTCCCTGGCCTCAGCATGTATATGCGCGCGCGCACACACACACACACACACCATACACACATTACAAAAGTATTCACATTTCTTCACACACCCCACAGGCAGAGCTCAACTTCCCTTGTTGTACCCTCATGAAAAGTATCTGGAGAAAACAGACTGTCTCATTTGTTGGTGATAGAAAACAGTTTGGCAATTCCTTTAAATACTGAATGTAAATTTACCACGTGTGCCACAATTCTACTCTCAGGTGTAGACCCAAGTCACATGAAAACCTGTGTCTATTCAGAGACGTATTCATGAATGTTCACAAAGCAATAATCATAATAGCTAGAAAATAACACCAACACCTGTAAAGAGATGCATGGATAAGAGAATGTGGTGTGTCCTACAATTACATGCTTTATCTATACAATTAAGTGAAATAATGTGTAGCAACTTTTAGAAGTTTAGTAGCTGCTACAACGTGAGAGATTCTCAAAACTATGTTAAAGAAGCTTAGTACAAAAGTCCATATAGTGCATGGTTCTGTGTACTTGAAAAGTCCAGAGAAGGCAATCCTATGATGTCTACCTGGGCCTGGGGGCAAGAATGAACTGTAAACTGGAAGGAAGGATCTTAATGCAGTGGTAGAAAATGTTTCAAAACTGGATTGTGGCCAGGCGTGGTGGTGCACGCCTTTAATCCCAACATTCAGGAGGCAAAGGTAGGAGGATCACCATGAGTTTGAGGCCACCTGAGATTACGTAGTGAATTCCAGGTCAGCCTGGGCTAGAGTGAAACCCTACCTTGAAAAACCAAAAAAAAAAAAAAAAAAAAAAAACAAAACTGGATTGTGTGGATGTTGTACGAGCTGATAACTTGGCTACAATCCCTTGAGTTTTATTCTTAACACAGTGGTATTGTTTCAACCATCCCTAGGCTGAGGGGTGAGTAGAGTTGTATATAAATGAGGTTTGTGACGAATACAGCGCCATGCTATGGACACTTCACATCCACATTCTCCTCTTTCCTTAAGAAGGCTCTGCAAGACCCGAATTCTCCAGCATGGTTTCAGAACAGCAGCACCAGCTGCATTTGTTAGAAACACAAATGCCTGCCCCACTCCAGATTAACTGAGTCAGTAATCCTAAAGATATGGATTAGGGCTGGAGAGATGGCTTAGTGGTTAAACGCTTGCCTATGAAGCCTAAGGACCCCGGTTCGAGGCTTGATTCTCCAGGACCCACGTAAGCCAGATGCACAAGGGGGTGCATGCACCTGGAGTTCGTTTGCAGTGGCTGGAGGCCCTGGCGCACCCATTCTCTCTCTCTCTCTCTCTCCCTCTCTCTCCCTGCCTATTTCTGTATCTCTCTCTCTCAAATAAATAAATAAATAAAATATTTTTAAAAAAAGAAAAAGAAAAGAAAAGAAAGTACATTTAAAAAAAAAAGATATGGATTAGCCTTTGTGCCCCCTGTGTGATGCTTGTGTGTCTGTGCATGTGTATTGTATGCATGTGGAGGTCAAAGGATAACCTGGAGTGTCATTCATCAGGCACTGTCCACTCTTCATTGGCCCAGATCTCACCAAGAGGGCAGACTGGCTGGCCAGTGAGCCTCAGAGACCCTCCTGTCTCCGCCTCCCTAGCATGGGGTTACTAGCACTTGGCACCACCACATCTGGCAATGTATGTGTGTGTGTGTCCTGGCAATGGAACTCAGGTCCTCATATTTGCAAGGAAGCACTTTACTGCCTGAGCCATGTCCCCAGCCCCAGCCCTCTCTGTGACTCTAAAGCACATTTCCATGTTAAGTACAGTTCAGACCACTGCACTTAATCTTATTAGCTAGCCTTGCCTCTGTACCACCTGAAGAAATGGGAACAATGTGGCTGATGAGGTTATAAGAAGAAACTGGGCTCTCTTAATAATAGTTTAAAAAAAAGGGGGGGGGCTGGAGAGATGGTTTAGCGGTTAAGGCGCTTGCCTGCTAAGCCTAAGTACCCGGTTCCAATCTCCAGGTCCCACGTTTAGCCAGATGCAAAGTGACGCAAAGGCGCAATGCTGCACTTGCCCACAAGGGGGCGCATGCATCTGGATTTCATTTGCAGCAGCTGAGAGACTGTTGGCGCGCCCATCTCTATCTGTCTCCTTCTCCCTCTCTGTCCTCTCTATGTCTCTCTCCAAAATTAAATAAATTTTAAAAATTAAAAAATAGTAAAAAAAAAAAAAACTTGAAATAGTCCAAATGACCATTTGTAGGTAGCTGGCTAAACAAATCTTGCTATACACACCAATATTCATACCATGAATACCAATCAGCAATAACAACAAACTCCTGGCAGAGGAATCACATTCCAGTAAGTGAAAGAAGCCAACCACAGAAGTTCTGTTTACATGAAACACTGGAACAGGTAAAACTAACCTACAATGATAGAAAGCAGATTGGTGACTGCCAGGGACTGGAGGACTGGAAGGGAAGTATGTTAAAAAAAAAAAAAAAAATTTTGACGGATGCTGGAAACAGTCTGTATCTTGTTTGTGGTGATGGTTATATGTTCATTCATCAGGACTCAAAAAACATATGCTTAAAATGAGTTTTGCTTTACTGTATAAAAGTTGTATTTAATAAAGATTTCTTTTTAAAGAAAATAAACTGGAAATAAGTGACTCCTCTCCTTCTTGGCTCCCTCTTTCTCTATGGTCTGCCTACTCAATGAGAGGGGGCAGGGACCGGGGTCTGCTTTGTCTTCATGCGACATATCCAAGCATGCCTTCTGAGCAAAGTCTGTGGGTGGCCATCTCTCTTTCCCCAGATGGGTGGTGGGTGCTCTTGTCCACCAGGTCTGGGTTCCAATACACACCACACACACATTATCTCAGTAGATCCTCCCTGGTCAATCAACGGGGCATAGGATGGGATGACAGAACCCAGTCACGGATATCTATCAAATCCATCTTAGAAGTAAAGTAATATTTCATTTCCATTTTTCCAATTTCTTACATCTATCTGTATTCTCAAGTTGACTCCCAACTCCGAGCCTCTAAACCCAGCCAGCCTTGGCCACAGTCACCGCCAATCTATTTTTTTTTTTTTTTTTAATTGAGAGAGACAGAGAGAAAGAGGCAGAGAGACAGAGAACGGGCACACCAGCAGCCTCTCAGTGCTGTGAACGAATTCCAGACACGTGCGCCCCCTTGTGGTCAAATATAGCATGTGCACTTGTGTCACTTCACATCTTGCTAAACGTGGGACCTGGAGATCGAACAGGTGTTCTTAGGCTTGGTAGGCAGGTGCCTTGACTACTAAGCCATCTCTGCAGTCCTTCCAGTCTATTCTTCATCAGGGGTATGAGCAGCAGCAACTGCTGGTCTTAGCACAGGGAGATTGTCCCTTCTCATTCTGTTCCTGTGACAAGGCCACCAGTGGAGCATTTCTGAAGCCTTGGCTTATTGGTGTCTGCAGCTTAGCACTCCACACCATCCCTCTTCTCTCTTCTTATTTTTCTCTCTCAGGCTTTCTACCACCATCCTTATTCCTTCCTGATAGCACTGTCAATCTCAGCTTTCCTGGATCTAAACAGCATTCTGCCTCCTCACTTTCATTTCCCGATCTAAATTGACATTTAAAAAAAAAAAAAAAAAAAAGCTCAGCCATTAAAACACTTGTATGCAAAGCCTGCTGTCAGGTTCAATTCCTTGGCCACCCATATAAAGCCTAGTGGGCTTTATATGTATCATTTACAACAGCAAGAGACTCTGGTGCCCCCACCACCACACACACACATACACATGCATGCATGTACATGTGCATGCAGATAAACAACTTTTTTAAAGTAATCTGCTCAAATTTTAAATCTTAAATCGCTTTCAGATCTGCACAACTGCTTTCTCTAGCAGCCTGTCCTAATCTACTGAGCTACTACAACAGACTACCGTAGCCTTTCCGCTGTGCTTGTTGCCATCTTTCAATGGAGACTTGGGTCAGGGCAGTGAGCAGTTACCATGATGCAGACTCAGTGTTATTCTGCCTTGAATTTTCCTCCACCAAACAAACACATGAGACCGTTACCTTTAAACTCAGACTCACTCAAGTTCTCTTTAGCATTCAAGGGCTTCTCTCCAGTCAGGTTTATCACAGCAACAGCCCCACTTCGGGTGTCAAATTTCTGTATTAGTTACTCACTGCTGAGACCAAATGCCTGATAGAAAGCGACTTAAAGAAGGAAAGGGTTGGGCTGGAGAGATGGCTTAGCGGTTAAGGCGCATGCCTGCAAAGCCTAAGGACCCCAGTTCTATTCTCCAGGTCCCACGTAAGCCAGATGCACATGATGGCGCATGAGTCTGGAGTTCATTTATGGTGGCTAGAGGCCCTGGTGCACCCATTCTCTCCCTCTCTCTCTCTCTCTCTCCTCTTTCTCTGTCTCTGTCTCTAATAAATAAATAAAAATAAAATCTTTTTTTTTTAAAAAGAAGGAAAGGGTTGGTTCTCGCTTTTAATTTCAAGAAGATGGATTCCGCCATGGCAGGGAAGGCATGGCAGAGGAAGAACAGTGTAGAGAGCTGCGAGGTGCCGCGCCTTAAAGATGGCGCTGGCTTCCGCCTTCCGCCTTCCCGATGGCGAGTGCTCTCCTGGATAAACAAGTCCTTATTTGGCTTGGGCCATGATCTAGGCTTGCTTCCGCATATGTGGACCTATCTGCATTCACCACGTGGCTTACCAGGGTTGGCTGTTCAAAGGCTTCTTAAGCTTTGGGCGGGCTTGTCCCCGGGTCAGTCAGTCAGTGAGTCAGTGAGTGAGTGAGTGAGTGAGTGAGTGAGTGAGTGAGTGAAGTCAGTCAGAAGTCAGTCAGTCAGTCAGTCAGTCAGAAGATTGTTTAAGGGGTCAGAAGATTGTTCAAGGTTCCTGAATAAACTGCTTCAAGAAGAGTTCCTGTGGTCGTTGCCTTATTCTGCTGGTCGGACTGGGCGACGACAGAACAGGAAGTCAGGTGGTCATCGCATGCAGTCAGTAAGCAGAGGAAGTGTGGCTGGGCTACAAAACCTCAAGGCCCGCCCCCAGTGACCCACTTCTTCCAGCAAGGCTCCAGCTCCTAAAAGTTCCACAATCTTCCCAAACAGTGCCATCAGCTGGGGACCACGTATTCAAATATATGAGCCTGTTTTTCAATTTTACTTGCAAACTACAGTTGCCTTCCAAATGCAAACACACCTTGTGGTGTCTTTATTTAACATGGAGTTACCGTGTTAAAATGGAGAGGAAAGGAATATAACTAGGCTGCCTTCAGTGCCTATTAAATGCCAAGAAGTATCTAAGGTAGTGTACACACCATCCCTATTAAAATTCTTACCAATCCCCCGAGGTAACAACACTTTGCAAAGATTACACAGCTGTGTAAGAGATCTAGCATATGAACTCAAATGTGTCTAACTCCAGTGTCGAAGCTCTTTCCCTCTTTAAATTATTGATCCTTAAATATAAACTACATAAAACTTTAAGGCTGATATCCAAAGTGGGAAAAGAGTAAGCTTAGAGGGGGGTCTGTCCAGCTATGAAAGACCAATACTCTTAAATCAAAGCTTATTGCTTATAGATGCCCCCAATCCAAAGGCTATCTAAAAAAAAGAAAACCAGGACCACCTCTGGGTGCCTGTGTTTGGAGCAAGACTTGTCTGGAACAACCTGAGCTAGGACTCAGGTTGATGTAGAGGAGAGACATTTGTCTCTTTCCAGACTGTAGCATGTAGAGAACAACGGGAGGCCAGCCAGCTTTTAAAGGGTCCTCCCAGTTCTAACAGCTGCCGGCTTCTCCAGGCACAGAGCCAAAACCTCCTCGTTCTCCCTCAGACTTGCAAAGGTTTCTTAAATTACCCTGCTGGGGCATGCTAGAAGTTGTTAGGGATGTTTTGAGACGATTATTTTCCATGGCGAAGGGAAGGACACATGAGGATATGAAAGCTGAGCCTCTCCAGCTCTGTCTGGGGTAGATGCTCCTGAGCAGGCAGGGATTTGGGACCTCAGCTCGCTACTTTCCCAACCAACTGCGGACTTGCCTCTACCTTACAGGAGAATGAGAAGAAGAAACATGGACACAATACGGAGGTTTGGATTTGCAGCCCTGCACCTAGTTACTCCGTGAAAGAAACCTGGTCCTGCCATCAAGCAACTTTGACCACCTCTGAGCCCAGTGCTGATCCAGTCAGTGTTCAAGAAGGACAGCAAAAGTAGATGCAGTGATCTCGAAACCCACTTCAGAGAAATTGGAAAACTAAGTGGCTTCATGTCTGGCAACTCCCTCTAGGCCCACATGGTGTGGTAGTACACTGACTGTGACTACAAAGACAGATGCCACTGTGAGCTGAGGAAGAGGATTCGCAAAAGAGGACTTCAACAAATGGATGGAGGACTGGATAGGTGGCTCAGAAGTTAAAGGTGCTTGCTTTCAAAGCCTAATGACCCTATTTCAATTCCCCAGTATGCACATAAAGCCAGATATACAAAGTGGCACATGTGTCTGAAGTTCATAAGCAGGGTCGGGAGGCCCTGTGTACCCATTCTCTCTCTCTCTTTCTCCCCTCCCTCTCATCTCTCCCTCTCTCAAATAAATAGATTTAAATATATTTAAAAAAATGAATGGAGTCAGGCATGGCGGTACATGTTTGTAATCCTAGCACTCAGGAGACTGAGGTAGGACAATCATCATGAGTTCCAGGTCAGCCTGGACTAAAGTGAGACCCTGCTTCAAAAGAATCCCAGCCCCCAAAATGAAAAAAATAAAAGGCAAAGATGACAGAAAGAAAGAGGAAATGATAGGCAGAATAATACCCCACCCTCAAAGAAGGTCACGCATACTTAGGCACTAAAGGTTAGGGCTTCGGTGTGTGAGCTTGGAGTGAAGGATGAAGGATGTAACACATGGGTAAGTGGGAATTTGATCCTGGTGGTGCCAGAACCTCCTGCACCTTCCACAGCTTAGCAGCTACCCAGGGGATGGAAAGAAGGGAACTGCTTTTGAGGAATAACAGTTTGTTAGCAGAACTCTGGCAGGTGGAGGAGGTTTCAAGTTCCACATGGTCTCAGGTCTGGAAACAGAATTCCTAGGTCATCCGAGTGTTGACAAATCCCCAAACAGAACGAGACTGGAGACTCTCACCAGAAACCTGGGGGAGAATGCAAAGATGCGGGTGGGAGTCAGTGCTGCCTGGGCACACCTGAAACAGTACAACACTTAGCTCCTAAACTGTGATTAAGGCTTTCTGCTAATCTTGTTACTAACTCTATTTGGTACCAACATATGATGTGTTTATACAAAGTTCCTAATAAAAAAAATTTTAAAGAAATGCTGAAATCAATTAGTTGGTATTTATGTAGTCATGATTAGTTGTATCTCTATGGAATACAATTTATATATTTTTTAAAATATTTATTTTATTTTTATTTATTTATTTCCTAGAAAGAGAGAGAGAATGGGTGTACCAGGGCCTCTACACACTGCAAATGAACTCCAGACACATGCACCACCATGTGCATCTGGCTTAGGTGGGTACTGGGGAATCAAACGTGGGCCCTTTGTCTTCACAGGGGAGCACATTAACTGTCAAGCCATCTCTCCAGCTGCCCCCCATTTACATTTTCATGACCAAGAATCCCTTTCATTTATGTCAGAACTCTAAGGCTTTCAGAGCTGTAAAACAAATGCATGAAAGACAGGCATAAACAGGAAGGGTGTGTGATAGGAAGGACATTTAGAAGCCTTCCTATTGATATCCAATGGTTTCACCATTTCTCTGGCAAAGTCCAGTATAATTGGAGGGGTGGGTCCTGAGAGGACTGGTACAACTGTTCACTATCCGAGATAGACCCCAACAATCTGGTCTTTTCTACATCTTCCTCCCCTGGATCCTTGTTGCTTCTTATTCTAGGAGAATTAAAAGAGTCATCCGTATCTGGGTGATCATGAGCCCCAGTTACTCCATGTCTCTGTGCCTTGGTTCTTCATCTACACAATGAGCAAATTAACACCTACCTCACAGGGTCCATGTGGGGATTTATTTACTAAGCCTCATTCTCCTACAGTCACTGAAAACTTCAAGCATGCTAGCATGACGTATACCACAAAGCCGCTTCACAAAAGAACACAAGAGACCCAACCATCTACCATGGGCTGTGTTGCAGTCAGGTTCACACTGCTGACAGAAATCACCCGGCCAAGAGCAGCATATGGGGAAAAGGGTTTATTTTGGCTTACAGACTCTAGGGGAGACTCCACAATGGCAGGGGAAAATGACAACATGAGCAGAGGGTAGACATTACCCCCTCGCCAATATCAGGTGGACAACAGCAAACACTGGCAAGAGGAAACTGGCTATAATACCCATAAGCTCACCCCCAACAATACGCTGCCTCCAGGAGGTGTTAATTGCCAATGCTCCATCAGCTGGGAACCTAGGATTCAGAACACCTAATTTTATGGGGGACACTTGAATCAAACCACCACATTCCACCCCTGTCCCCCATAAACTGATAACCATCCATGATGTAAAATGCAATGCATTCAGTCTAACTTTAAAAGTCCCCATAGTTTTTATCAATCCTAATGATGTTCAAACATCCCCATAATCCAAGGTTTTTTAACTGAGCCATAACACCAAAAATATTCCCCCCCCCAAAAAAAAACCATCATGGCACAGAATACACATCCACACTGCAAAAGATGGCATTGGTCATAGCAAAGAAATATTCAGCCAATACAACATGTAAACAAAGCAAACTTCAAACTCTGTACTTCCAAGTCCAACAACTAGTCAGTGACAAGTCTCCAAGTCCAATAATTGCAACCAGCAACAAGTCCCTAGAGTTCCAATTCCGCCCTTCCAGTTAGGCTGCTCACAGTCCTGGAAAACTTCATCTAGGGCCGGCAGCTTTCCTTAGCAGTCGTCTTGTGGTCCCAGCATCTCCACTGTAACCTATAGTCTATCCTCACAGCTCCATTGGGTCTCCACCCAGGCATCTAGCAAACCTTCTTCACACTGCCCATGGCCACTTCCCACTGCAGGTCAGCTGGCCCAATCTCTGGTTGTAATCTCCTTTAAAATTGCAGCTGAACAGGCAACAGTTTTGGCCCAAATATTTCATTTTTTCTGTGCCATAGCCCTCACTTACATCAGTCCTTTTCTACACAATGCAGTCCTGCACAACTTCTCAGTACACAGCCATAACGGCAAGCCTCTCACACAAACTGTTTCTAGCCCAATCGAGGCAATGCTTTCTCACCCTCACAAGCCAAACCTCACAGTCCATAGCTCTTACTGCATTCAGGTCTTTCAACTATGACCAGAATAGTCCATCAAGCTTATAGCACTGCAAGGTGTCTCTCAGGCCAAGGTTTCAAATCCTTCCTCATTCCTCTTGAAAATCAGCTCCAGAAAGCCAAAGCCACAAAGTCAGATGTCTAGCAGCAAATGACACCACTCCTCCATGCCAACATTACTGTCGTAGTTAGATTCATATTGCTGACAGAAATCACCTGACCAAGAGCAGCTTATGGGAAAAAAGATTTATTTTGGTTTACAGACTTAAGGTGAAGCTCCACAATGGCAGGGGGGAAACGACGACATGAGCAGAGGGTGGACATCACTCCCTCCCAACATCAGGTGGACAACAGCAATAGGAGAGTGTGCCAAGCACTGGCAAGGGGAAACTGGCTATAATACCCATAAACCCACCCCAACAATACACTGCCTCCAGGAGGTGCTAATTCCCAAATCTCCATCAGCTAGGAACCTAGCACCCAGAACACCTAAGTTTAGGGGGAACACCTGAATCAAACCACCACAGGCTGTGAGAATGGGAGAGATAGAGGGTGATATGGAATGGAAGTTAATGGGAGATGGAGGTGATGGGAGATGGGAGGTTATGTGGGATGGAGGGTGATGGGAGATGAAGGGTGATGTGAGATGGAAGGTTATGTGGGATGGAGGGTGATGGAGATGGAAGGTGATGTGGGATGGAGGGTAATGGAGATGGAAGGTGATGTGGGATGGAGGTGATGTGAGATGGAAGGTTATGTGGGATGGAGGTGATGTGAGATGGAAGGTTATGTGGGATGGAGGTGATGTGAGATGGAAGGTTATGTGGGATGGAGGGTGATGTGAGATGGAAGGTTATGTGGGATGGAGGGTGATGGAGATGAAGGGTGATGTGGGATGGAGGTGATGTGAGATGGAAGGTTATGTGGGATGGAGGGTGATGGAGATGAAGGGTGATGTGGGATGGAGGGTGCTGTGAGATGGAAGGTTATGTGGGATGGAGGTGATGGAGATGGAAGGTTATGTGGGATGGAGGGTGATGGAGATGGAAAGTTATGTGGGATGGAGGTGATGTGAGATGGAAGGTTATGTGGGATGGAGGGTGATGGAGATGAAGGGTGATGTGGGATGGAGGTGATGTGAGATGGAAGGTTATGTGGGATGGAGGGTGATGGGAGATGAAGGGTGATGTGGGATGGAGGGTGATGTGAGATGGAAGGTTATGTGGGATGGAGGGTGATGTGAGATGGAAGGTTATGTGGGATGGAGGGTGATGGAGATGGAAGGTTATGTGGGATGAAGGGTGATGGGAGATGAAGGGTGATGTGGGATGGAAGGTGATGGGAGATGAAGGGTGATGTGGGATGGAGGGTGATGGAGATGGAAGGTTATGTGGGATGGAGGGTGATGGGAGATGGAAGTTTATGGGAGATGGAAGGTTATGTGACATGGAGGTGATGTGAGATAGGGGTGATGGGAGATGGAGGTGCTGTGAGATGGATGGTGATGGGAGATGAAAGGTTATGTGAGATGGAGGTGATGTAAGGTAGAGGGTGATGGGAGATGGAGGCGATGTGAGATGGAAGTTATGTGAGGTGGAGGTGATGTGAGATAGAGGGTTATATGGGATGGAGGTGATATGACATGGAGGGTGATGTGGGATGGAAGTTAATGGGAAATGGAGGTGATATGGGATGGTGGATGATGGGAGACAGAGGGTTATGTGGGATGGAAGGTGATGGGAGATGGAGGTGATGTGAGATAGAGGGTTATATGGGATGGAGGTGATATGACATGGAGGGTGATGTGGGATGGAAGTTAATGGGAAATGGAGGTGATATGGGATGGTGGATGATGGGAGACAGAGGGTTATGTGGGATGGAGGGTGATGGGAGATGGAGGTGATGTGAGATAGAGGTTATGTGCGCTTGAGAGTGATGTGAGATGAGTATTCAAACTATTTATAAAGTCCTTGCTGTGTCTTGTATTCCATGACCGCATTAACAATTTTTGCATAGCAATAACACATCTTGGGGCTGAAGATGTAGTTCAAGAAGGTATAGTACTTGCCCAGCATGCATGAAACCTTTGGTTCAATCCCCAGCATCACATAAACAAGATGTGGTTGTACATACCTGTGATCCCAGTACTCAGGAAGTGGAAGCAGGAAGATCAGTAGTTCAACATCACCCTCAGCTACAAAGCTAGTTTGAGGCCAGTCTGGGATACATTAAGACCCTGTCTCCAAAAACAAAAAAGAAAAAAAGTTACAGCTTGGCCCTTCTATTACTAATACTAATTTTCGGTACAATTTAGCACTTTTTACAAATATTTAAACACATCTTTTTAAATTCTTATGGAAGTTATAAGAACAAGTAGGGGGCTGGAGAGACAGCTTGGCAGTTAAGGTGCCTGTCTGCCAAGCCTAAGAATGCCAGTTCCAATCTCCAGGTCCCACGTTTAGCCAGACACAAAAAGTGATGTAAGGGCACAATGCTGCACTTGCCCACAAGGGGGCGCATGTGTCTGGAGTTCTTTCACAATGGCTGAGAGGCTGCTGGCATGCCCATTCTCATTCTCTCTCTCTCTCTCTCTAGCTCTCTCAAGTTAAAAACAAGTGGGTAGGCCTAAGTCCTCAGATCTCCTTCTGCCCCTGTGTGCTGCATCTATCTCTGACCCTGTACAGCAGCTTCCAGGATGAGTAGTCCAGGACAAGCTCAGGGCCATGCAGGCTACAGGGACCTTCCCATCCTCCGTTATTATTAGTAGGAATGAGTCAGGAAAGTTGGTTATTACAGGAAACCAAAGGTAAATCTACTATGCGTCTTTCCAGCTGCTGAGGGACTCTGTCTGGTCACCGAGGTAGCCGGAAGGTCGTTCCTATCATGCCTGTCAGAGAGGGTTTTTGCTTCCTGGCAAGCTGACTCTGCAGGCTGGCCCACACCCATCTGTCCTTTCACTGGTTGGGCAGCCTGAGTCAGCAACATTAAGCACTGGGATCTTAACTTTCATTCAGGCTCACCAAACCTTATTATAGCCTGAGGCTGCTGGGTCTTGTATTATTCCATGACTGTGTTACCAGTGAATAAAATCCTCCACACATCCTGTCAGAACCTGTAAGACTCCTCGTACCCTGTGAAGCCTCCTCAGCCTTCGTGAAATTGCCTTGAGTCTTTCGCTGCAGCTTCTCGCAGCTGCAGCTAGGTATCCCCCAGGTGGGAAAGACAGGTCAGGCCACAGCAAGTCTCAGCAATTCTGACAGAAACAGAGAAGAGTCTGTCCTCCTAAACTTGCCTGCACAGAAAATACCTTCTCCTAAAGAAGAAATCAAGCCATGAACTTCCCTTTAATTCCACTTGAAGCCATTGAGTTAAAGAGTTGCAACAAGTTAACTTTGATATGCAAATTATACATAATGGAAGTTGTAAATTTTTCGGATATTTTTATTTATTTGAGAGAGAGGCAGACAGAAAGAGAGTGTGTGCGAGTGTGCCAGGGCCTCCTGACACTGTAACTAAACTCCAATTGCATATGCTACCTTGTCCATCTGGCTTTATGTGGGTACAGGGGAATCAAACCCAGGCCTTCAGGCTTTGCAAGAAAAATCCTTTAACCCCTGAGCCATCTCTCCAGCCCTAGAAGTTGCAACTTTTGAAGGTGCTGTGACTAGTGTGATGGAGATAGGATCTCACAGCCCCTGCTCCTGCTACTCAGCCTGTCTTCTCACTATTTCCAAAAGGAGAGAGAAAACAAGTATTAACAAGACAGCGAGAGAAAGCAGAAAGCTAGAAAGATATTCACCAAAAAGATTTTAGACATTCAAGTGACCTTAGTTTCTTCTTCAGATGTCTTTCTATGATCTGATTTAGGTAAATAAGTACCTATCATTTTCCAGGAAAAATAAAATAAAATGGGTTTCTTTTTTGGAAAAAGGAAAGATGCCAAGGCTATTTAAAAGGAACTATACAGAGAGACCACTTCTGATTCAGTGACAGACTGGCCTTTATGTTCAATGCACAAATTATTTTTTTTGAAATCTCTTCTTCTCTGACAGCATTCCATCCCTAACCCTGTTTATAAGTATTAAGTCATTCTGAGATAGAGATAAGTACCCCCAAGAGAGAAACCAGTTTATAACGTAATAGACTATGGTGATCACTATTTGAAAGCAATTTTTGAAACTTAAACTGTGCTATCATTTTGAATTTCTGTATTAAACTGGATCTGTAGGTATCAAAATAGGATAAAAATCACTACAAACTACAATTGACTTAAATTTACATATATCAAATGGAATAAAAACACTTTATGAAATGCCATTCAAAATTAATTTAAATGCTAGATAAACATTTATGTTTTGCACAATCATTTAAAAGTCCAAAGTAAAACATAGGATGAAACTAATCAAATAAATCTCAAACACATCACTTGAGCAAACTGAAAACTCCATCAATTTCACTCAAATTCCTGGCTGAAGTTTCTGTGGGAAAACTAAGTATTAACCTTTGGCCTCCTAGTATCTGGTACATTGTAGACTTGTGGCTTGTCTAAATAAATGAAATAATTAGCTCAGCAAATGCTATCTCCAAACAATCCTCTGTACTGACTGCAATGGCTGTGGTTCCTTCCTGCCAGGCATTTGCCTGACCTATGGGGAACAATTAAATACAGCAGTGACATCTATCTAAAATATAGCAATAAGCATTCACAAATATCATTTAAAACATCTCAAATATCATAAAGCATGTGAAATTGTGTTTGGATAATATTTGTTAAATATATTCTCTAATAGGTGAATGCTGTGTAAAAATGAGTCTCTCTTTGGCCCCATTAATAATTATTAATAATTCTTCCATGGAGTGGTCTCCATGAACTTCTCCAAATCCCAAATATATCTTTCTAATCAATCAATAAACTGACCCGTTGAAATTACAAAGGTTTGGGATGGATACTCTAATGTCTTGACAGGTGAGTACAATGAAGACTGCCTTAGATGGTTTCCTATCTCATAAGCATGTTTTAAAGCAAAATCAATTCAAAACCACATGGGCCCAGAACCCACAGATTGTTACAAGAAAGTTTCAGTACCAGGAGTGGGGCACCTTCCATGCAGTTGTTAGTCAGGGAAGTCCTAGATCCCCCCGCACCCACACACACCAAAACATGTAGGCTATTGCCAAGGTTCTTGGTTGCCCACCAGAACTAGATGCTAAAACTCTATTGGTGAAGACTTTACATGCATGGCTTGCAAGATACTGTGAAATCAAGCTGGAGCTGAACTAGAAGCCTCCTCCCTGTTGGCTATCTTTCATAATGCTGGAAAAAGCTATGCAGACTTTGGGGGAAGAAAAGTAGTCAAATGTTAACCAGCAGTGGACCCTTCAAGTTCTATGGCTGACCAGCCCAGCAAAATGTACCAAATGTGCAATGGTGGCATGTCTGTTATGGAGGAAACCAACTGTTCTCTGATTGTACTTGAGGCTGGCTTCATAGGAGAGAATTCCTTTGTGGTACTGAAAACCTAATCAAAAGCCTATGGCTGAAGAAGTCAGCCCTGTGGGGGAGGGGAAACTACACTGTTATCTGTCCAGATGAAAATACGATGCCCACCAAACCACCCTTTCAATATTTATTATTATGCCCATAAATTAATGCTACTCTCACTTTTGGTTGGAGAAGATTCTCTTTTCAGATGGTGGTGACCACTGAAAAGACTCAAAATTCATCAAAGTGCTGAGAAGAAGTGACAGTAGTAGGCTCAACACAGAGTGAGACATCTATATCAGTGTCCAAGCCTTAGGGGCCTTGTGTAAGTGGTGGCAGGAAGAATGTGAGAGCCAAAGTAAGGGGAGGAGTGTTTTGCAATGCTGTCTTTGAGACACAAAGTCAGTGTGGTATTCATGGCCTCATAATGGCTGACACTACCTACAAAAGACCTGCATAGTAGGAAGGGGGAAAATGATGACATTAAAATAGAAGAGAGACTAGTTGGTAAGAAGGGATTCAGTGAAGTGGTATTAGGGAGGGGGGAAAGAAAGGATAGTGGGAGAATATTATGAACATGTTAATATAAATATAGAAGTTGTCAATAAAATGGAAAAAAAAAAGATGAGCTTCCATGTTCCTCAGACTGGCAGTTCCTTTGTGGTCATATTTGCAGAATCACAAGGTAAACAAATGTGTGGGACATTTAAGATGATCCCAAGCCACTAAGCACTAGTCAGAGCCTTGAAAAATCAATAAAAATATTTTCCCTGTCGGGCTGGAGAGATGATTCAGCGATGAAGGTGCTTGTCTGCAACATCTAACAAACCCAGTCAATTCTGCAGTGAAGCCAGGTGCACAGAATGGTGCATGCATCTGGAGATCATTTGTAGCAGCTGGAGGCCCTGGCATGCCCATTCTGTCTCTCTTCTCTATATCTCTGCTTATATATAAAGTAAATAAATAAATAAATAAATAACTAAATAAATAAATAAATACAATGTTTCCTAGTCCTGGGAAGTAGATTGTGGTGGGTTTGGAGGGGTGTCCATTTCTAAGTAACAAGCCCTTCTGACTTAGCACATTTTATAGGTGATAATTATGAAGATATTTAGAATCATCCTAGAAACAAAGGCAGTTCAAAATATCTAAACAGAACAGAGAATAAAATATCTCTGTATTATCCCTGGAAGTTAAAATTAGTTCTACAGGGCTAGAGAGACAGCTTAGTAGTTAAGTCATTTTCCTTCAAAACCAAAGGACCCAGCATCCACGTAAGCCAGACACACAAGATGACCCATGCGTCTGGTGCTTGTTTGCAGTGGCTGGAGGCCCTGGTGTGCCCATTCTCTTTATATATATGCCTCTTTTCTCTCTCTCTCTCTGTCAAATAAATAAATAAAAATTTAAAAATTAAAAGAAATTAGTTCTAGAGAAAACAAGAATATTGCCTATAAAAACCCAGCTTTATTTTTCTCTGTATACAAAGTGTGCATACAAGTCATGTGTAAATTAGAACTTAAGGTAAGTAACTTCACAAATCACCTCTTTGGGCAGGTTTTGGAATACCTGTCTTTTTTTTTTTTTTTCCCTACCCTTTGGTGCCTCGGGGAGAACATTCTCTACTTAAATCGACTCTCACTTTCAGGTGTGTCTTTCCACACCCTGGTTGCTGCCTGGGCTGCTCCACATAGACTCTCAGATCTTGGTACGTCTCATCCTCTGCCCTGCTGGTAAGCTGGATTTTTATGTGTTAAGAGATGAATTCAGCAAGTTCAGAAATTTTTAGTTACAAGGGGAATCGTCAGTGGGGTAAAAAAATGGAGTATTTATTATAATTATTACATTTACAGAACAAAGATAAGGTGATGTTTATGCTCGAGGTCACTGCAGCATGAGACAGTACCCACAGGAAAGCTGATGCTTAGTCTATAGAAAAGTGTATGCAGGACTTGGAGCCTTTCTGGACCAAGAGGGAAGCCTCAAGTTATACAGTCGATGAAATGCGCTAATTTTCATCAGGGCTAGTCATTAAGAAGACATGACTTGTAAAAATTTAGAGACTGTTTAAATGCTCTAGAACACTCTATTTTTCTAAATAGTTTTGCTAACATCCTAAATATGCATAAATACTAAATTTTAAGAAAATCATGATGCTTGAAATTGCAAGGAAGGTAAAAACTCCCTACTATATTCATCATGATGATGTGGTTTAAGGAAAAACAAGTGTTGATGTAATATGGGGAAAATGTGTCACACAAATAAGAGGATGTTAAACATAAAACTTGTAGGACTTGGCGTATAAAATAATTAGCATGGCCAGCATGTCAGGACGACTACGCTTATGACAACCCTCCCCGGGCTGCATGTTACTGAACAGACTACAGAGGTGATGCCCAGTAGGAGAAACGGGAGTGGAGAGCAGGCCCTTGCTGCACGGAGGCCTTTACCAACCACTGCTACAACCTGTGGATTTGGTTGCTGGGCAGCTTGCCATCTTATGACCCTCATATCTTCATCTGTTTCATCCAAATTGTTTCTTCAAAAATAAAAAAAAAGAGAGAGAGAGAGAAACCCTGGATAAGACTTTAAACAGACACAGCCTTCAAGTGAGGGCTGAGGAGGTAATTTCAGTCAACACTTAGTTTAAAAATACTTTACTTTTATTTATTTATTTATTTGAGAGAAAGACAGAGAACATGAATATGAGCACTCTAGGGCCTCCAGCTGCTGCAAACGAACTCCAGACACATGCGCCACTTTGTGCATCTGGCTTACACGGGTCCTGGAGAATCGAACATGGGTCCTTTGGCTTTGTAGGCAAACGCCTTAACTGCTCAGCCATCTCTCCAGCCCAACAGTCGATAAGTTAAATTAATAGCAACGACAGAGGTTCATTGTGAGTTTAATATATTTTACAATTATAGAGCAAGACTTCACTACCAGCATTCACCAAACCATTACCAAAACACACCCAGTGCTTTTGGAAATACATTTACAAACTTTTCATCCAAAGAAAAGGTAAATGTTGTTTATTAGTGCCAGTCATTTTTACATATAGTTACTTAATCTTACCAATAAAGATAGCAAGAGAAAAACAACTGTAGAAGAAAGGTAGCCCCTGTGAGGGTTCACAAATGGCAAGTATAGCAGACAGCTTCAGGCTCGCTGAGATGAACTTCCAGACCAGGCACAGTTATGGAGGAAGGGATATTATTTATTGAAGCTTACAGATCCAGGGGAAGTTCCATAATGGCCGGAGAAGCGGCCTGCTCTTCATAGGACCAGTCAAGAGAGAGAAAAAATCCAACCAGGCACACAGCACACAGAGCAAAACTACAGCCCAAAGCCACAGCACACTTCAGGAACTCCTATTAGGCACACTTTGCATATCTTTACAATGGAATCTCAAACCCATCACCACACCTTAAGACTGGCCCCAGTGACATTGCCTCTAGCAAGGTGATTGCAGATGCAAACTATAAACTAATAAAACATTGAATATATTGGGGGCCATATATTCAAACTACCACAGCAAGCCAACCAGAAAAGCAGCACCCATTAAATTTACAGCTTGATGAAGGAAGACGTGGATGAAGTCACCACCGTTCCTGAAACTGTGATATCTGTGCAGCTGGGAGTTCTTTCAAGTCTGAGTGTGTGAATTCAGAAAACAGAACCAGAGGTCGCCAGTTTATTATAACACTCGTGGATTAGAACCTAACTCTCCTAAAATGGGCACTAGAAAATTGGGAGGAAAAGGAACATTTTCTGGAAATGAAGGATGACATCATAAGGCCCATGACTACAGGCATGGCAGCCTCTTGCAGGGTTGCTCAAACTCAGCACTGTTGATATTTCCAGCTGGGTGATGGCTTTAGGTAGAGGCATGCCCTATGCATTGTGGAATATTCCACAGCATCCCTGCTTTCTGCCAGCTAGGTGCCAGCAGCCACCCCCTCTTAAACTGTGGCAGCCCAAGATGTATGCAGACATTGCCAAGTGGCCTCCACTCGCTCAACAGGAACAGTGGACCTGCATCATGTAACGGTGGGACCGACGGCTCACATCTTTAGGTTAGCGTCCGCCACGGTGCAGGTTCTCTCTGTTAGCCACCCCTCCAGGAACAGAGGCCACTCTGATCTTTACCGGGTGGACTTCAAGGTGCTCAGGACAATACTTCTCAAATATGACCTTCCTCAGATTCATCAGGATGCTTTGTGAAAGCGCTGGGACCTGGTTTTGCATTTCTAAAAAGTTGCCAGCTGCTGCTTCTATGCCAGTAGGACCACCAACCCCACTGGGTGTGCTCTGGACTGAGTAAGGGTCCCAGAACCTGAGGACTTTATTGCTAAAACCAGGCAAGTTCCAACAATCCCAAATGAAATGGTGAGCTTATTGAGTCCAGAGAGCCCAACGGAAGAGCCACAGTTAAGAAGATAAGACCAAAGGGACAGAGTGAAAATTTAGACTTTAGAGCTAGGGGTGGAGCCAATGAGCCCTTGAGCTTCTAGCCTGAGCAAGTTTGGGAATGGTTATTGGTGGACCTTCACTGACCTAAGAACTTGAATTTGTCATTTGTACAGTTCTGGGGTCAAGTCCAGGCTTTGTGCAATGCTAGGCAAGTCCTCTCCTCTCCACTGAGCCCCTAAGTGTGTGTGTGTGTGTGTGTGTGTGTGTGTGTGTGTGTATGTCCTCCTTTCTAAGTCCCTAGAAGTCAGCATTCTGCACCACTCCCACTTTCCAGTCAGGAGTGCCAGATCATGACCCAGACTGGCAATAGCTCCCGTTTGGAATCTGCCCTGTGAATGGATTCCCTTGGGAGTGAAAAGGAAAGTCATGGTATTTCCAATGTGGCATTGTGACTGCGCTCAAGAACCCAGAGCCCAGGTCATTTCAGGCACAGCATCACAATTTACACACAAATCATAATCTCACTGAATTCAGATTCTTTAATTGTAGTAATATTTTCAAACTGCTGGGGTTTGGTTTGGCTTGGTTTGGTTCGGTTTAGTTTATTTTGAGACAAGGCTTCATGTAGCCCAGGTTGGCCTCACACTTTGCTGTGTAGCAGAGGATGGCCTTGATCTCTTGATCTTCCTGCCTTTCCCTCCCAAGTGCTGAGACATGCTCACCATCACACCCAGCTAACCTGTGCTGATTCTGCTCATTGTTTTAAAAAGGCTAGCTTGCCAATCCTTCTGCATTTGAGGACAGAAGTATACAGGTAAGAGTTCTGAACCCAAGACAGCATCAGGATTGGGAATATTATCAAAACTATTGGTTAAAAGATGGAGAGATGGCTCAGTGGCTAAAATGGCTGGGGTTCTTTTCCTCAGTGCCTACATAAAGCCAGATGCACAAAGTGGTGCATGCATCTGGAGTTAGTTTGCAGCAGCAGGAAGTCCTGGCTCACCCATACTTGCTCTTTTGTCTCTCTCAAACTCTGTCTCTCAAATAAATTAATTTATTTTAATTTTTTTAAAGTATTGGTCCGGGGCTGGAGAGATGGCTTAGCAGTTGAGGCGCCTGCCTGCCAAGCCTAAGAACACCCATTCGATTCTCCAGATCCCACATTTAGCCAGACATAAAGTGATGCAAGGGCACAATGCTGCAGTTGCCCACAAGGGGGCGCATGCATCTGGAGTTTGTTCAAAGAGGCTGAGAGGCCACTGGCGCACCCATTCTCTCTCTTTCTTTGCATCTTCCTCTCTGTCTCTCTGTGTGTCAAAAAAAAAAAAAAAAAAAAAAAAAGTATTGGTCTGGCTCAAGGGAAAGGCAACAGGAAAGAATGACTTAGAAACTGCTCAGGTCCAGGTGGCCTGTGCCATCTTTCAAAGGTTCCCCCTGGACTCTCTAAGGGTGTCATAGCATTTGGTGTATTGGTCCCAAACTGCCCTCCTGTAAGAGACAGAGCTCATTTCCAGATGGACTCATTTCCAGTTAGTCATTTCTTATGACGTGAGACTTCAGAAATGAACCCAGGGCTATATAATGAGCTTGGATCACAGAATGAGAAATTTGGCTAAAATCAGACATTTCAAAACAACCGTAAAAGACTCCACTAGAGGCTGGCATTTGAATTAGGAAGGTGTCCTTCAGGGCCACAAAAGCAGCATGAGAAGAGGGCTCAAAAAACAGGAAGTGATACATCTAGCTGGAGTGCAGAAAATGTTCATGACAGGGATTAAAAGTGTGGTGCTGCTAAATAAACAAAGATTCATTAGGAAATGCCTTGAAGGATAGAATGTCAAAAGTAGTCTCATTTATAAATGCATGAAAAAACGTTTTTACACTCAACACTGTTCAAATAATAATGTAGGGCTGGAGAGATGGCTAAGGGGTTACAGGTACTTCTTGCAAAGTCTGATGGCCAGGTTTGATTTCCCAGTACCCATGTAAACCAGATGCAGAAAGTAGCACACACATCTGGAGCTTGTTTGTAGCCACAGGAGGCTCTGCTGTGCCCATTCTCTCTCTGTCTCTCTTTCTCATCCTCTCTCAAATAAATAAATAAATAAATATTGTTCAAATAAAATAACTGGTTACAATTTTTTTGTTTTTCAAGCTGAAGCATATCTAAAATTTATTATATTATAGCTGATGGTTTTGGTTCATAGTTGTTCCTATAGGCCTTTGTGGGACTATCAATTGGGACAAACTTTCAGCATGGCACTTAACAGTAACATCAGAAAGAAACATTATACACATGAACACTTAAGTGCACAGACATGCATGTATCCATGTAGTATGTACATTTATATATCTGTATATCACATATAATTATACACATATTTTATATATGCACATACATGTCTGTATATACATACATACTCATTGGCCCATTATTTCCACTCCATTTAATATATCATAGGGAATAAAGAGACAAAATAAATACTAGAGAAATATTAAAGACAAAGTACAGATTAATTAGAATTCTGTGTCCTGCATTCAGAAGGATACTGGGCTAGAATTTCAAACATGTGCCCCTCAACTGTTTAACTTCCTTTCTTCCTAGCAATCCTGAGGTTCATATACACTCGGATCTGTGTGCAGACTCCCCACAACAATGACCTGTGGGGGAGGGAGGGCCCGCTCCTGAGGGACGCAGCCAAATCGACATAGGGAAGATGAGCAGCTTTGCTTCCTAGGAGATCCTAAGTCATTTGGATACCCAGGCAGGATCCCCCTGTAGCCCAGGCTGACCCTGAACTCACTCTGTAACCCAGGGCACCCTCAAACTCACAATGATCCTCCTGCTTTAGCCTCCCAAGTACTGGGGTTAAAGGTGTAAGCCACCACATCCAGCAAGACTTCTGATTTAAAAACACTGTTGTTGGTACAGAAAGAGGTCTAGGCTATATTGACTAAAGCAAATGAACTATATGATATCATGTTTAACAACTATTTGCTAGGAAAAAATATACTACAGGAATATATTAACTGCTTTTCTCTAGGCAGCAGTACTATAGGCGATATCATCTCCATTTTACCTGTCCTCTTGAAGTTTCTAATTTTTCTATGATGAGTGAATATATATATATATATTTTGCAGTATTTTTTAGAAAAAAATCTGAAGAATAGACAAGAAGTAGGTTAAACTTGTATATGCAAAGGAAATATTCTATATTATTTCTTATAAAGTACTGAATTCCATGGTTTCAAAATGACAAACATTACAAGCAAAAAATGGTTAAATTTTATAAACTCTTATTTTTTAAAGAGCATGGCAGATGTTTTATGCCTTTAAAGGGTAGAAGCCATTAGGCAAATCTGAAGACACTTAAATAATATATGTTGATTCTATCAGTGACTGACTTTAGCCTTTTTATAATCTAGCACATTTGAATTTAATCACTTACTGAGGAAGGAATGCAACTTCAACTGACCTTTATTCTACACCTTGGTAAGTATTGGCTGTCAAAATCCATGTTCTGACTGTATTGAATTGTCCTAAAATGTTTAGTACTTTATTTTTAAACATTATGTTTAAAAACATATCCTTTTTTTTTTCTTTACTGCCATAGTCTGCTGTATTACCATGGTAAACAACTGGAAAATTACATTCAAGTATACATGATATGCACACATAGTAATTTCAGTTATCCATAGATGGAAGGCTACCATGAGCACATAAATAAAAAAAAAAGTAAGATTAAGATGCAAAAGCAGGGCTGGAAGGATGGTTTAGTGATTAAGGCGCTAGCCTGCAAAGCCAAAGGACTCAGGACTCAGATTTGATTCCCCAGGACCCGGTAAGCGGGATGCACAAAGTGAAACATTCTTCTGGAGTTTGTTTGCAGCAGCTAAAACCCTGGCATGCCCATTCTCCCCCCTCTGTCTCTCTATCTCTCTCTCTTTCTCACAGACTCTTAACATGCAAATGCAATGCACTCAATTTTTAATAGTTCTGCTTTGAATGCAACATTTTTCCCAGTGATGAGGCTGTGTGGAGAATTCTCAGGTTAGATTCCCTCCTAAGTAAGCAAGCAGCAGAGCTAAGCTAAAGAGCCACATTCTCCACGCTTGTGCTGTCTTTAATAAGCTGAGAAGAATAATAAGCATTAATCATAGAGAAGATGTTTCCAGCAATTACTGTCTTTGATCCTGACTTTTCTGTAACAGCCCTGCCTTTGGATACTGAATTCTAACTAAATTGCTTTGAATCCTCTCTTCAAAGATTCATCCTGAATTTTCTTTTCTCTCCTTTTCTTTCTTTCTTTTTTTTTTTTTTTTTTTTTTTTTGAGGGCAGCAAACTGTTAGAACTTCACCACTTAATTTCGCCATTCCAAAACCCAGAGGTAATTTCCCAGTTACATTAGCTGTTAATGGAGCGCAGGAGGGCAGGAACAGATGGTGAGGGCTCATCTGTTCTCTGCTGCAAATTCCCTGCCTTGGAGGGAGGGAGCCTCCAGCCTGTGGAAGCCCAGACCCTGAGCCACCTGGGCCTCAGTTCATAGTCTACATCCCAGGACCATGAGGCTTGGACCTGGCCTCAGACCCTCAGAGAATTGTTCTAATCTACAGCTGTCTTGGGAGTTCTTGAGCCATTTTCCAAAATCAGAAGAGGCCTTCTATCTTCTATTGGGGATCCTTCTATCTTCTCCTCTGCCTTTGTCTCTTCCGGCTCACGGAGGTCGGCCACTCACCTGGGTGTTGACAGAGCTCTCCTCGCTCAGGGAGCCCCTCTCTCTGGGAGGAAAACCCTGAAAAACAAGTGACCTTCATCAGAAAAGGCTTTCTTGTAATGAATCTTGGATTCCAAAGCAAACTTGCCTTAGTTAAAAGGAAATCTCTAGGGTTGCCTGGGATTAAGCTCTGGTCCATCATGACCCACCCACACATCTTCAGCTTGGACATTTTCTGGTTCAGGCTTTGCCCATACGTCACCAGCTGGGTGTCTTCTAGGCAGTAGTTTGATGTGGGTATTTATATAAATAGGTTTTGGGAATTATATGCAAGGTGGAAGCCATATATAACAGGTATTCCTTATCACCCATGATCACTAAATGTGTGTGGTGCACAACTGTATATGTTTAAATTTACATCCTCTAAACTGAAGTGAACTCTACTGAAGTGAAAGCATCTCACATGCTCAGGAAATTCTAACATGAAAAACTACTATATTAGAAAAGCTATATAATGATAGTTATTGTTAATGATCCTTCAATTTATGGAAAATGTTCTGTACTTTACTTCATTTTATAAACTCATTTTAATAGCATTCTACTATCATCTCTTAACGTTGTTTTTGAGGACTGCATTGATTTTTCTAAAGATGCAAAGCATCTTTATGCCCTCAATCAATTCTAACCCATTGCTAACGTGATAATTTGGCAATTGTCAACTTGAGCCCGAGAAGAATCTCCAAGTCTGCATTCAGGCACAAAGCTTTGTTTGTGTTTTTAGCAATTTTGTGTGAAGTGTTCTAGACTAAAAGCTATTATTTCCACTTGTGTTATAAGAAGAATGAGTCATGTTCAGTAAGTCCTGGAATATGTTTTCTGAAAAGTTCATTCCTGATCACAAGTTTGGCCAAGCCAGGTTATAAAAACATGTTATATCACTAAGGCAACAATTCTAATAAAATAATTCAGGATGTAACTTGTCTAAAGGAATACATTCCTGGAAGGGAAATCTTAGTTAATCTACATGTATCATCCACATAACTGTTACACCTGACCTTGTTTTAAGTCTTTATCTATTGAATTCCAAAATTCTGAATAGTTGTTGATCCTGTGTACCAATTCTGGAAAATAAAAGCAAATGAGGACTTGAGCTAGTGAATGAGCAAAAAGGAAAAAAATCATGGTTATCAATTTAGGATAATTTGTTTTGCCACAAAAAATAATGTATTGTGGAGCTAGGTTTAATTTATATAAGCATCTCAAAGACAATACCCCATGGGGGCGGCAGGGAGGAGAGAAAAGAAGGTACCAACACAGGATGAGTCCACACAAAGTATGTTCTTAATAAATTTTTTAAAGACAAAGAAATATTGTGGGTTTTATGTAAAATAATATTCTTTTAGTAAGGTTAAGGATCGATAACTCCCTGTCCCAACAGCCATTTTACAACCTGTAGGAGGGAAGACCTTACATCCTATTCTGTTTAGAATTATTATATATTTTGTGCCTGATATTAATCACAAATTACCAAATCAGTAGAATATTTATTTTAAATTTTTAAATATTATTTTATTTATTTATTTTGAGAGAGAGAGAGAGAGATAGCAGAGAGAATGGAGCATGCCAGTGCCTCCAGCCACTGCAAATGAACTCTAGATGCATGTGCCACCTTGTGCATCTGGCTTACGTGGGTACTGGGGAATCGAACCTGGGTTCTTAGGTTTCATAAACAAATGCCTTAACCTCTAAGCCATCTCTCTAGCCTTCAGTACAATATTTATGTGGGGAATGTGTACATGATTTTCCATAGCTTGTAATTTTTTAGGTCAAGATGAAAGAAGGAAATCTGTTGAATGTAAAATAAGTTCATGGAAAAATTCTTTCCTCATATTTTATAATTGAGAAATCTGAGGTTAAAAAAACTTGTTTCATGGCATAATAATTACTTTTCATCATAGAATCATCCCTTTCTTGTCTGCTGAAATATGGCTTGCCATAATTTTAATGTCTCAAGTGGAAAGAACCTACAGTCAGGTGAAGTGTCATGTGTGATTATCTTAATATCAGATTTATTTGGCTCACCATCCAGAGGTCAATGTGATTTTAGGTAGCAAGGCCCTCACCCTAATCCTAAATACTTTTATTTTAAGATCACTGTAAGTTTGCATGCAATTGTAAGAAATACATCTTCAGTGAAATAAATGTCTGCTCATATAAATGTCTGCTATTTTCCCATTTGTTATTGTTTTGTTGAGATTTCCTTCCTTCTTTCTCCTGTTGCCTCCCCTAACATTCCTTTCTCCCCCTCCCCTCCTCTCCTCTTCTTCTTTCCCTCTTCCTCCTCCTCTTCTTCCTCTTTCTCTCTCTCTTGTTACAGAGGATCAAACCCAACTGCTAGTCACGTATTCTGTCACTGAGGTTGCACTCCTAGGTCTGATTGTTTTAGTGTTGAGTCGAGAGAAAACGTCATACACCCTACACAGAGAAGCTTAGTTTTATATGTGACTTGAAGTTCTATTCTCCCAGCTATTGCTTATCTTTTGTGGGGGGAGGCGGGGTGGGGCTCGAGGTAGAGTCTTGATCTAACCCAGGCTGACCTGGAATTCACGATATCTCTTTTTTGCTTTTTCACTAGGTTCTTCTCAAAGCAAAAGCTTTTAGCTTTTATAATGTGCAATTTCCTAATACTTGCTTTGGCAGATCATGCTTTTTTGTTGTGTACTCTAAAAACTGTTTGCCTAGCCAGGCGTGGTGGCGCACGCCTTTAATCCCAGCACGCGGGAGGCAGAGGTAGGAGGATCGCCGAGAGTTCAAGGTCACCCTGAGACTACATAGTTAATTCCAGGTCAGCCTAGACCAGAGTGAGACCCTACCTTGCAAAACAAACAAAAAAAAAAAACCTGTTTGCCTAGTCCTAAAACACAAATATTTTCTCCTGAAGCTTTGATTATTAGGTCTGCTTATATAAGCAGCACTGTTTTTGAAAATTACTACAGCAGCATGTATTGAAAAGGTCGTCTTTTGTCTGTTGAGTTGCTTTTGCACGTCACACAAATCATTTGATTATTTTTGAGGGTCTGTTTGGGGTTCTCTATTCTGTTACATTGATCTAAGGGCATCATATGCATGTTTACTGTAGCCACATTGCAAGACTTAACATCAGCTAGGCTAATGCATTCTGCTTTATTATTTTTAAGTTTTTTGAGCTATTCAAGGACCAGATAGACAAGGTGGTGCATGCATCAGTTTGTTTCCAGAAACTATCCATTTTATTTTCTATCAAAATTACCTAATCTCTCAAATAAATAAAATGTTTTTGAAAATTGCCATGTCTACAATTTGAGCTGGAGAGGTGAATCAAGCAAGATTCTAGTACTTTAACTAAATTGTTAACATCTTTTTAAACACTTGCCTGCAAAGCAAAAATGAAAGGACCCAGGTTCAATTCGAACCCATAGGACACACATAAGCCATGGGACCAGGAGAGTTGATAGGACGGAAATAATATAAGCCATCTCTATACATGTTAAAAGAACAGCCAGATGGGATAGTGCATGCCTTTAATCCCAGCAGTTGGGAGGCAGAGGTAGGAGGATCACCTGAGTTTGAGGCCAACCCCTGGGACTACAGAGTGAGTTCTAGGTCAGCCTGAGCTAGAGTGAGACCCTGCCTCAAAAAACAAAACAGAAGAAGACGAAGAAGAACACCTGCTGGACTGAGGAGATGGCTCAGTGGATAAAACAGTGGCCACGCAAGCACACAGACCAAAGTTTAGGTGACAAGCACCCATACAAATGCTGAGTGGATGTCATGGCTGCTTGTAATTCCCCCCCACACACACGCCTTTGAGAAGCAGAGACAAAGTATTTCTGGGACAAGGTAGCTAGCTAGAATAGCTGAATTGGCAAGCTATGGGCTCAAGTGAGAGAGTCTGCCTCAGTAAATAAAGAGGAGTGTGATGGAGAAAACAGCCAAGGTCAACCTCTGGTCTCCATATGCACACAGAAGTGAACACATTACCCACAGCTTTCCATGTGCACACACACACACACATTCACACACACACACAAGCATGCAAACATACATGATGCACACCACACACACATACATATGCACAGGAAGAACAACTATTTCTATAAACCACTATTCACAAACTATTACAGTGGACTCTTGCTCTCTGTGCACTCGACATTATGTGTGCTAACTTTAGATCTTAACTCCACTAAGACTCTATTTCCTTTTATTCAGACATTTCAATCACTCTGCCTATTAATGGCAAGAAATAATTCAGACTACCTTCACATGCCCTCTCCCCCGCCCTTGGACAGAGTTAACACTCAACTTAGAATGGCATGAATGCACATCCATTTGCACATAGAATTTCCTTTGCTCCTTGTTCCAACTTGATTGATGGCTCTCAGATATGGCTAGGATTTTTTTTTTTGTTTTTTTTTTGTTTTTCGAGGTAGGGTTTCACTCTAGTTCAGGCTGACCTGGAATTCACTATGTAGTCTCAGGGTGGCCTCAAACTCACGACAATCCTCCTACCTCTGCCTCCCAAGTGCTGGGATTAAAGACGTGCACCACCACTCCTGGCCTATATTTTCATAATTCAATGCCACCTGTCCTTCAGAGTCAAATAATTCCTTGGAAATTGAAGTTTGAACTATGGTTCAGATTTTTCGAGATGTCTTAATATCTTGTTATCCTGATATATTATTGGTTGTGTTTCCTGAATTTATAACCCGTGCCTGTCCAGATTTCTTAGTCTTTTGATATTTTTGCCATTATAACAATTATTTAAGAGGAAGTGGGAAATTGACTACTCTGGCTGGAATTTTTCTAATCAATGGCAACTAAGTCACTTAGGTTCTTTGAATTGTTTGCTACTAGTAATACTATTATTTAACAGTGGCTTGACACACTTATGGCATAAACTTATAGTTTTTTTCTTTAACAAGTTTAACATTTTGTCTGGAACTTAGCATTTATACATAGAATTTTAAAAATAGAAGGTTTTTTTGAGGGTAGGGGAGGGCTCTGATTTGGCCTGGTTTAGTGTGAGCCAGTATTCCACCAGGTATGTCCAACCTTTTGGCATTGCAACACACATTGTCATCTACAAAGTTCACATCCAAGAACCACACAACCGAATTACAAAAAGAAAAAGTTAATATTTTAAGTAAGGTTACAATTTTGTGTTGGGCCACATTGTGGACACATAGTGGACATACTGAATCTAAGCTACCCTCAACCTCAGAATCTTACTACCTCAGCCCCCCACGTGCTGGGATTGTAGGTATGCACCACCACACGTGGTCTCTAAAACTAGTTTTTAACCAGAGCCTTAAGCATGTCACGTCAGAGGGGTCCCACGGCAGTGACGAGGACACTCAGCGGCAGCTGCTGCTCTTACAATGATCTTATCTCTCTCGTGACCAAATCTCTTCACAGCAGATCCATTGGGCAGCAAGTAACAAAATGAGCCATTTTCTTTGAATTCTGTCTCACTTTATCCCAGAGGAGCATAACTTCTTGCATAGTGTACCTGAACCAAGCAATCGTTATTTAGAGGGTTCAATTGAATCAATTTAAAATATTTTTTTTTTGGAGAGAGACACAGAGAGAGACAGAGACAGACAGAGAGAGAGAGGGAGAGGGAGAGGAAGACAGACAGAGATGGATGCGCCAGCAGTCTCTCAGCTGCTGAGAACGAAATCCAGATGCATGCGCCCCCTTGTGGGCAAGTGCGGCATTGTGCCCTTGCTCTCTTTGCATCTGTCTAAACGTGGGACCTGGAGATTGGAACCGCTGGAGATTGCAACCAGTGTTCTTAGGCTTAGGAGGCAGGTGCCTTAACCCCTAAGCCATCTCTCCAGCCCCAATTGAATCAATGTAAAAGGAACTATTTTCACAAGGAATCCTTAAATGAACTTCATTTTGTACATGTTGGACCATAAGTGTGACAGGCCAGGTTAGGATTCTCCTTCCTTGAGGGTCCACATGACCCACAGAGAATCCCCAGCAAAAAGGCGAGCTCAGATAGCTTCCTCAAAATGGAGCCTGCACAAGGATCTGTGCACAGCGAACATGAGAAGGAGCTCTTGGCAATAAGACATGGAAGTTCAAAGACACGAGTGTGGTCCCTACCGGAGTCAGGCTCCAGCCAGATGCCAGAAGAGCATGACTGGCCCATGGTGGTGCTGTCCCCAGCCTGAGGCAGTGAGACAAGCTCTTTGGATCTATTACCATCACTTATTGGCTGCAGGCTGGTCCAGGCCAGGAAAGGGGACACGGATGGAGAGATCTCCAAGGCTGGCGATTCCCATCAGGCTGAGCGGGCACTGGCACCATCCCTAGCCAGGGACTTAGTGATCCACAGAACTCGTATAACCGAACCTAACTTCCCAGCTTAACTGTTTGGGGATGCTTTGGCCTATCCTGGAGCTAGCTTCTACACAGCTGTCTCTGTTGTGTTCAAGGCTGGCTGACCTACTCAGAGACTCGTGATGAATGCAGCCGGGGAGCCTGCCGTCCCACTCCCGGCAACCTCCTGGTGGGCCGCGGTGCACAGCTTACAGCATCTTCTACGTGTGGGCTGAACGGAGCTCAGAAATACTGCATCCTCGGCTACCTGGAGGTGAGTTGCTTCCTTATTTACTTGCCAGGGCATTATTTAATCAATGATGAAGTTTGGTGTTTTTTTTTTTTCTTTCTTTCTTTCCATACCAGTTTGAACATTAAAGGAAACCATTCATGGAACTCAAAGTCTATGAGAGTCCAACTCTTCAGAAAATACAAAAGATCTGCCTAATTCCCAATGTCCTGCTACCTTTTAGTGTTAGACCACATGTTTGTCACGTTATTCATTGCTGTGACCAAATATACTTGACGAGAAACAGCTGAAAGAAGAAAGAGTTTGTTTTAGCTTATGGTTTCAGAGGCACAGACCGTCCAGGTGAGGAAGGAACGGTGGCAAGACTGCAACCACAGTCAGGAAGCAGGGAACAGGATGAGGAGACATAAGACCTCAAGGCCTACCCTCATTGACCCAGTTTCTCCAGCGGGCTCCACTTCCTAAAAGTTTCACAATATTGAGGCTGGAGCGATGGCTTTGCAGTTAAGGCGTTTGCTTGCAAAGCCAAAGGATCCCAGTTTGATTCCCCAGGACCCACATAAGCCAGATGCACAAGGGGGCACATGCACCTGGAGTGCATTTGCAGTGGCTGGAGGCCCTGGTGCACCAATTCTCTCTCTCTCTCTCTCTCTCTCTCTCTTTTTCTCTGTCAAATAAATAAAAATATTTTTTAAAAGTCCCATAATATTCCCAAACGGTACCACCAGCTGGGGACCAAGTATTCAAGCATAGGCGCCTATGGGGACATTTCACATTCAAGCAACAACAGACAAGCAGAGCCCTTTTGGTTCAGTCTTTGAAGGGAACTACGATCAGCTGTACTTGTCTACTTATAAACTGTACGTGTCCTAGCCAGTCCCATTGAGTGAAAATGATAGACTCCTCCAGTGAAGACATCTCAGGGCCACAAGGCCATATGTTGAGCAAGAGTCCCCATTGCTGTGCCTTACACAGGCAGGAACGGGACATAGAACTTTGTCTAGAGTGTACAATCAGATTGCCTAAAGACCATAAATTCCTGGTGTGAACCTGTTTTGGGCTCCCCCCTCCCACCTTAAAGACCATTCTATTAAAGGGCTGGTGACTTTTAGGGAGGGTGGGTTTCCTCCCTGTGGACTGGCAGAGCAAGCACAGAAGGTCATATGAGTTTCATACCTGCTTGGAACCTGAGGTCATCCCACCCACCTCTTAAATGAGAGGATGTGCAGGAAGGATGCTGGATAGAAGCCTAACGGGCTCTTCCACGTATTGTTTACTTAGGACCACTTGTTTAGGTCTCTGGGAAATGCATTGTATTCTAACTGGCTTCTAGTAAAAGACGATGGTTATAAATAAGTACAGACAATACTTGGGTGTTCTAAGTTTGGAAGCACTTAGGTAAGAAAATGACTTCTCTACATGTACAAAGGAAATTACATGGTGGAAATGTTGCTCACTTTTAGGCCAGGGAGATGGACTATCCTTAATTGACCATGCAAAGCCCAGGGCCTCTGGGGGAAGAAGGGATTCTCCACCACAATATTCGATGCCTCTGACCCCTAGCATCACTTACCCTGCTCTTCATTCAGCCTCTGGCATTTGCTTACTGTTGTCAGGAGCCAATTGCTTTGGCAATAATGAGAAATTTGTACTTGTCTAGCTCACAGTTGCACCACCAAAAAAAGAAAGAAAATCAAAAAACAAGCCAGGCGTGGTGGGGCACGCCTTTAATCCCAGCACTCGGGAGGCAGAGGTAGGAGGATCGCCACGAGACATGATGTCTTAAAGGGCTGCTTTACTCTGAAACACTCATTAAAATCATAAACTTGTTAAACAAATTTTATTGAGTAGCTACTAGGTGAAAAACACTGCTAAGTAATGCACACATAACAATGGGCAAAGTCCTTGTCCTTGTTCAACCGGCATTCCAGTGTTGGGGATGGGAGAGATGGCTTAGTCCATACAGTGCTTGCTCTGCAAGCATGAAGACCTCAGTGTGATTCCCCAGAGTCCAGGAAAAAATGCCAAGCATGTGGCATGTACCTGTAATCCCAGCACTGGGAAAGCAATGACAGGAGGATTCCTGAAGTTTGCTGGCCAGCCAGTATAATTGGTGAGCTCCAGGCCAATGAGCTACCCTGTCTCAAAACCAGGTGGTCGGCATGTCTGAGGAATGACATTCCAGGTTGTGCTCTGGTCTCCACATGCATGTGTACACACACTATCACAGGCTTCCGCACACATACAAGCAAACACAAATTCTAATGTTAGAGACAAACAATAAATCAAGTACTACTTAAAACCGCTTCAAGTACCAGTAAAGATTCAGGAAATGAGGGCTGGCGAGATAGATTAGTGGTTAAGGCAGTTGCCTGCAAAGCCAAAGGACCCAGGTTCAATTTCCCAGGACCCATGTAAGGTTCTGCACAAGGTGGTACAAGCGTCTGCAGTTCATTTGCAATGGCTGGAGACCCTGGTGCTCCCATGCTCTCCACCCCCCCTCTCCCATAAATAAATAAAAATATTTAAAAAGGAAAAACAGATTCAGGAAATGGGCCCGAGGATGAAACTCATTGGTAGAGCACTTTCCTACTGTTACTCTTCTCATTGCTGTGACAAAAATGCCTGGTAAAAGCAACCTAAGAAAGGGAGAAATTGTTTTGAGCTCCCAGGTTGAGGGCACAGCCTGTTGTGGCAGGGAAGATATGGCAGCAGGAACAGGGAACAGCTGGTCACGTTATACCTGCAGTTAGGACACAGAGAAAGTTCAGAGCTGGTGCTCAGCTCACTTTCTTTTCATCATCCCATCCGGGGTCCCAACCCACGGAATGGTGCCATCTGTATTTAGAGTGCGTCTTCCTGCCTCAATTAACACAGTGCAGAAACCGCTTCACAGGCATGCCCAGAAGTTTCTCCCCCAGGTGATTCTAGATCCTGTCAAATTGTCAACACTAACCATCCCACCTGCTTGTAAACTTGTAAACATGCAAATTGGATTTCATGGTAACAACAACAACAACAACAAAAAGTACTCATTATATAAAAGGGTAAAGGGGGAAGTGGCAGGAGACCATGGGGTGGGGAGGAGTCAGCCTTTTAGATAAGGTCAAGGAAAGTCTCTTATTTAAGAGGTTGTCATGGGAGCTGGAGGGATGGCTTAGTGGTTAAGGCATTTGCCTGCAAAGCCAAAGGACCCAGGTTCGATTCCCCAGGACCCACATAAGCCAGATGCACAAGGTGGTGCATGTATCTGGAGTTCATTTGCAATGGCTGGAGACCCTGGTGTGCCCATTCTCTCTGTCTTCTGTCTGTCTGTCTCTCTCTCAAATAAATAAATAAAACTTTAAAAAAATTGTTTTAAGGAGGTTGTCATGGGTAAACAGGGATCTGAAAGAAGAGAAAGTGAGAGATCTGAGAGTATTGGGGAAGGAGACTAGCTTGTGCTAAGACTCCCTGGCAGGAGGGTTCTCGTGCTCGAGAAAGAGCAAGTGTCAAGTCTGCTTATACCCCAGTGAACAAAGTGACAACAGTTGAGAGTCAAAGCAAAAATGCAGTTCTGGCCAGACCGTACTGTGTCCTGGGAGCCAGAGCAATGACACACAGTCAATGTCCACCGAGGGCCTGCCCGCCCAGGACCAAGGCTGGGGTAGGTGACTTCAGCTCCAAAGATTGCAACCAGCAGCCTCTGCTTCCTGGAAGCTTTGCAGAGATCTCCTTCTGAACCTTTCAAACGTTCACCAAGAGCTACGAGGCAGGCCATGGGCAGTCCCTTGGACATCTTGATAGAGTAGGAATCTAAGACCAGCTGTAAGTGGACATACTCATTAAACAAGCTTGCCGTCTTCGCGACCCATCCTGAGAAATACTCATTCCAGTTGCCCAATACGACCTTCTAGGCTGTAAGCCCAGGACAGTGGGCCTCTTATGGTGAACTTAATGGAAATCCTTTTCCTAAGTTTATGAGTGTGACATAAATATCTTTGTTGTGGAAGCTTTCCTGCCAGAAAACCTGAGAGGAAAAGGATGACTGTGGCAGATAAACTGGTGCCCAGCTCTTTCATTTATTTCTGTGTGTGTGTGAGTGTGCGCGCACGCACGCGTGCTTTTGAGTGAATGATGGCACATGTATATGTGGAGGTCAGAAGAAAACCTTGGGTATCAACCTCAGGAAGGAACACCGGCCACCGTTTTTGTTCTTTGAGACAATATCTCCCGTTGGCCTGGAGCTCTCTAATTAGGCTAATTAATGAGTCCCTGGATGCTCTGGCCTCTACCACCCAAGCACCAGGATTATACTGACACTACCACACCTGCGTTCGTTTGTTTATTACATTTTACTTGGGTACTGGAGATCAAACTCAGACCCTCATATTTACTAGCACTTTCTGATAGCTCTAACTCCCAGACATATTTCATTAACTTCTTGCCAAATATTTCTTTTATTGGCTGAAAGAAATAATTTTAACTCAAAAAGATTAGCCTATTTCTCTACACTTTTAACTTCCAGAGAATCTGCCTCCTATATGAGTGAAAAATGAATTCAACATAAATTTGAGGATTTTTCCCTAAATGTCTAAGCTTATAAAATTTCTGGCTCATGTTTTAACTTACTTTGCTATTGTATTTCAGCACCTACTGATGGAAAAACTGATGTCCTGTTATTTCCTCTTTTTTTTTTTTTTATTTTTAGCCAGATTGGAAAATTAAATATAATGAGTACAGCTTGTTCTTAAATTCAGATAACAATAATAGTTACAATTCTTTATTTTTAATTTTAATGATGGTGTCTTCCAGGGGGAACAAAAATGCTTCCTTTGTGACTCCCGGGCTCCATACAACCCCTACACCCATCCTAACAGCCATGCCATTGACAATGTAATTACAAGCTTTGAAGAACACAGAGAAAAGAAATGGTGGCAATCTGAGAATGGTATGATTAAGTTTCTTTCCAATTTTCATTTCTTCATATTTTAATAAGAAGCCTTTCTCCTTCTAAAGTTTTAACAATGTAATGGCAAGATGTTATCCACCAAAAATGTGAAGCTTCTTATAAGAACAAATTGCATTTTCATATTAAGAAAGAATATTTTCCTTTTTGGGAAATCAAAGTGTGTTTTAAGCACATTGTATCATTTTGTTCTTTGTTAAACTATGAAAGAACATTTATGAAGTGTTGGAATATTAAGCCTAATATAAAACACACTGATATAAAATGAAGGCCAGCGGAGGGCTAAGAATGAACACCAGAGGCTTTCCCCTCTTCAGCATGAGACGGACAGAGAGAAAGAACAGCTTGCTTCTCTCTGCAAGCCAAAGATTAATGTAAAATTTGAATTGAAAGGATAATTGGCCGCTGATCTTATTTCTTTCCTTCCTGGATCCTTCCTGGATGCGTGTCCATCTCTGTGTATGAACAACTGTGATGATGAGACCCACACTGGCCCATTGTAAGTGTGGACGACATGTGTCACTCCTCTCATCCTACCCAGCCCTGGGCTTCGTGGACCACTTCCTTGCAACCATGTGGGGCCACCCTTACTCCCAGTGGCCTCTGCTCAACATTGGTCTCCTTCCTTGGCCATAAAATTATTCCATTTGCCATTTCTCTGAATGACACTTTGTGTATCTTCAGAGTCCTAAACATACTTCTTTTATAACACTCTATACTATCAGAGCAAACTGTGAGAATAAAAATACATATTTGGGCAAGTATACCTTGAAACTCCTTCCCTACATCATCTGTGCGACAAACGCATGATTGCTGTCAACTAAATGTCATCTCATTCAGCAGATCCTTGAGACTCTTATCTCTAGTAGGTTCTGTCACAGTGGCCCATCTCCACTGATGAATGAATAGTGCCATTTATGCCCAACAGCTCTTCTGTCCAAAATTTGTTCTGTTTTTCCTCATGATGGGTATGCCTCTCTGTCAGGCTGGTTATACAGAATAGTTCTCCATAAAGTGCTTTAAAGCTCATGTTATTTATTATTTATTTATTTATGTGAGACACACAGAGAGAGAGAGAAGCAGAGAGAAAGGAAGAATGGGTACACCAGGGCCTCTAGCACTGCAAACGAACTCCAGACGCATGTGCGACCTTGTGCATCTGGCTTTACCTGGGTCCTGGAGAATCAAACCTGGGTCCTTAGGCTTTGCAGTTTGCAGGCAAACTGCTGAGTCATTTCTCCAGCCCCTCCACAAAGTACTTTAGAGAGGGGAAGCAGAAAGGTGGAGAGCCCCATCTGAGATGTGGCTATGGGGCAAAGCTTTCTCCAGCCACTGACCATGGACTCTCTTTCCACCATTCACTACAACCCAGCATTGTGGTCTAGCATGGCATTGCCAGGTCATATGACCCGCCCCCAGTTACATGTGACCACTAAGCACTTGAAACACAGCCCATCCAAACTGAGCTGTATTGTCAGTATGAAAATACCCCAATTTCTAAGATGTAAGCTGGAAGGAAGTATATAAATAAACATTACCAATTTTTAAAATATTGATTACATGTTGAAATGTTTTTGACATGTTGATTTTCATATTATCAAAAGTCAATCTAAGCCAGACATGGTGGCACACGCCTTTAATCCCAGCACCTGGGAGGCAAAGCTAGGAGGATCATCATGAGTTTGAGACCAGTCTGAGACTACATAGTGAATTCCAGGTCAGCCTGGGCTAGAGTGAGACTCTACCTTGAAAAACAAAACAAACAAAAAAAAGTCAATCTAAACCATTTCTTTGTCCTTTATTAATCATAGACACTAGAGATTCTGAAATTATTTGTATATGGCTCATACCCGTCCTCTGTTGGCCAGTGTTGGCCCGGGGGGAGGCACTTTCATGGTGTCCAGCTCAGGGCAGTGCTCCAGGTCGTGCTGGAGATGGATGAAGGCTAAGTAGCTTAGCATAAAAGACCTGGCAGGATTTTTGTCGCCTTCTCAGTCACAGAGGAGCCCACAGATCTTCACTCCAAGGGGAACATTCCAAGCTGTGTTTTATGCCACGTAACAGAAGTCTAGCTTGGTGGCTGTTGAGAGAAAGGGCTGTGTTGTTTTCCACGGGACTCAGGCTTGCTAGCTCCAGTTGATGTCCTCTCTGGGTTTGCTGTAAGGAAATGAACCCTCCTTTCACCCACAGGAAATGTCAGGAAGTCCCTGTGGCATGCATAACACTGCCACCGAGCGGCCAGATGTGTTACCTCCAAACCCTGCAGGTGGACAGTCAGGGCAGAGCCTCCCCGGCTTGGATCTCCTGGGACAGGCCTTCTGCTGAGAGACATGGGCCACCAGGCAGGTGGTTTCTCAGGGATTTGATTACAGAAGCCGTACTGGGGTTTAACATGATAAGCAGGGATCTCTCAAAATCACTGATTTTCTCTCAAAATCACTGATTTTCTTCCCTCTGTTTTTTTTTTTTTTTTCTCTAGGTCTCGATCACGTCAGCATCAGGCTGGACCTGGAGACCCTGTTCCAGTTCAGCCACCTTATACTGACCTTTAAGGTGCACACAGACCTGCAGCCCACTTTACCATTCCCAAAGTGAGGGGTGTTAACCTGAAATTTTACTTCCTGGCTTTCTTGCAGAAAACAAAACCCAAAATAAGTCCAGGTCCAAGTTTTGTCACCTATGCCTTGTTCTTGAATGAATTAAAAAAGAAAACCATTGCTTGCTGGTCAGTGATTATATGGTTAATGAGGAAAAAAAAGACCACCTCCAAGTCCTGGAATGACAGTATCTACAAGGTCTAGAAAGAAAATCTCCAGGAGAAAGGATAGGAGCTGGAGACTATTTCAGAAAAAGTGTGATTAAGAGGGGAATTAAGCTCGGTTCTTTACTAAGGACGGCGAGATGCGAGAGCCAGTCATTTATCACTTGCCAAAATTCTAACTTCAATATCAGGCTGGCATTAGTATATAGAAATATAAATTTATATAAGACAAAAGTAAAACTGAATAAAAATCACTAATCATTGCCCCTAGTTGTGGATTCTCTCTCTCTCTCTCTCTCTCACACACACACACACACACACACACACACACACACACACAGAAAACTGTAATACAAAGTGCTGATGACCACAGAAACAGAGGCGTGATTAGAATGCTGGGGAACTTGGCTGAAGAGGCTCAAGGTGCTTTAAGCACTGATGGGTTTTGAACGATGTTTAAAAGTTTGCCTGAGGAAACATATTCTAGGTCAAGAGAACTGTAGGAAATTGTTATAAAACATTAATGTTAGCTTTTCAGTTTTCACGCCCTTCTCTTATTAATAATTCACACAACTATAAGTATGTTCAAAACGTAATTAGGTTCTGCCGGCTCGTAAATGCCTGTCCACTTAGTGGAATGGAGTCTAGGTATATTAGTTACATAGTCCATGTTTAAAGGATATGCATAAAGTTTAAACCCATGGAATTGAAAACTGAAAACATTTAAAGCAGGGGCTTGAGAAATGGGTTAGCAGTTAAGGCGCTTGCCAGTGAAGCTTAAGGACCCATGTTCAATGCTTCAGATCCCACGTAAGCCAGATGCACAAGGTGATGCAAGCACCCCAGGTCCCACGTGTGCACAAGGTGGTGCACGTGTCTTGAGTTCAGTTGCAATGGCTGGAGGCTCTGGTGCACCAATTCTCTTTTTCTCTCTCTCTTGCTCTCCCATTTAAAAGGGGGGGGGGTCAGTCTGATGGGCTTGCCTCAAAAAAAAAATGTCTGAGGTAAATCATGAAATCTGCCTTTGTAAGCCATTTCTATTTTTACTCGCTATTTTTGTAGACCTTTCGGCCTGCTGCAATGTTGGTAGAACGTTCCACAGACTTCGGACACACCTGGAAAGTGCTCAAATATTTTGCAAAAGACTGCGCTGCCTCCTTTCCTGACATCACAGCTGGCCAGGCCCAGGGAGTGGGAGATCTTGTTTGTGACTCCAGATACTCAGATATTGAGCCTTCAACTGGGGGCGAGGTAGCACTTTTTCCTTGAGTTTATTTTATTATCAATTAAATATATTTTTTTAATGTGACTAACTTAAATATAATAAGAAATTTAAGTAGTATTTGCTAGTACTTACTCAAATATAACTTTAAAGTGTCTAATCTGAAGAGTACCTAAGAGCGATAACAAACGCATTATCCATAGTAACGCTGAATTCCACACTGAAAGACTAAACTCTGAACTGGGTACTGTGGCCTGGGACACCCAAAGGACAGAAGCCCTGTTTTCAAGCCTTGCAAAGCAGACAACACTGCAGTGTCCCTGGGCTGGCTGTCGCACTTCCTGCTGTGCAAACACACCCAAGTAGAATCTCCAAGAACAAGCAACCCCCTCTGCACAAATCTGCTGACTGCCAGTGGGTCAGGGTGGGCTAGAGCAGAAAGACTGGTGGCAGAGGACAACTCCAGGTCCAAGCCAGTGAGGCTTTCTGCGTTGTTCCCCATCCATCCATCCATCCATCCATCCATCCATCCATCCATCCATCCTAACCTAGCCCAGGAGCCTCCTCCACAGTGTGGTCTCCACACCAGTCTACACGGCCACCCGTGCACTGATCACTTATGGTGACTGACTGATCAATCCTTTGCCGTCATCTTTGTTCTTGGTATTCTGACACATGCAGTAAACCACATGATAATCTACATCCTACACCCGCTGGGAGGCAAAGGCTCAGCCTTCTTACCAAGTCAAGGTCTCTTCTCCAAGAGAAAATTAAACAATTGTGTTTTGGGCTAACATATTATAATTTTACCTATATTTGCCTTACAGGTTGTTTTAAAAGTTTTGGATCCCAGTTTTGAAATAGAAAACCCTTACAGCCCCCACATCCAGGGTATGGATTGCTTCATGTTTTTTTCACACCCTTTCTTTTCAGGTCGTGTCAGGATGCCCATTGTCATTGCATTTCTTTTTTGTTTGTTTAATTTGAGAAAGAGATAGAGAGAGAGAGAGAGGCAGAGAGAGAATGGGCGCACCAGGGCCTCTTAGCCGCTGTGAACCAACTCCAGATGCATGCGCCCCTTTGTGCACATGTGCGACATTGCACACTTGCATCACTTTTGCATTTGGCTAAACATGGGACCTGGAGATTTGAACAAGCATTCTTAGGCTTCGCAGGCAGGCGCCTTAACCTCTAAGCCATCTCTCCAGACCATCATTGCATTTCTATGTAGGCTCAGGAGGGTGTCAGTCCAGGAGAGCGCCTTCAACCTCAACAGTTGAATCATGCTTTGGTCCGTTGTTTTACTTTTTTTTTTTTTGTTGTTTATTTTATTTTATTTTATTTTATGTTATTGCTGACACATTCCATCATTGTAGACAATAACCCATGGTGATTCTTTCTCAAGACCTTGTGACATTAACAAACCTGAGGATAAACTTCACCAAGCTCCATACCCTCGGAGACACTTTACTTGGAAGGAAGCAGAATGACTCACTGGATAAGTACTACTATGCCCTGTATGAGATGGTGGTTCGGGGAAGCTGTTTTTGCAACGGCCACGCCAGTGAATGCCACCCTATCCAGAGGATGCGGGGAGACACCTTCAGCCCTCCAGGAATGGTGAGTTGTTGATCCAAAGAGTGGTCAGTTCTCTCCTGGCTTTTCCTGCTCTGGGGCTGAATATAGACCAGACATCTACATGAACATCACTGGACCCTAGTAGTGCCTAGTAGTGCCTTGAGGCCGATGTCGCCAAGCATGGTCCTAGGGGAACTTTCAGTTCCTCCAGCCAGTGCTGCCTGAGGATTCTGCCACCCGAGGGCATCGTTGAACTCATGAACAGACTTAGAATTTATGATTTCAGGGTATCTCACCTACTCCTATTCTGTTTATTCCTTTTGTAGGATATGGAGAGTTCTCAATGTGAACTGTAATTTCACATTCATTCTCTCACACACACACAAAAAAAAATTGTTGAAGATTGGGTGTGAGACCTATACTGAAATCTAATGTGTTTTGGTAATATCTTGGGTGGTAAAAAGCGGTCCACCCCAGGCTCCATTCTTGTGCTCTGAATAACTGTCAGTACCGTAGCTCTCTCGTTCGTAGCATGAGTCCTCACAGGTGGATGTGACAGAAAAGGTACTTGCTGTGGTGGCTGTTGTTTTGTAGTATTGTATATTAACCCCAGGGCCCTAAATATTCCAAGCAATATTCTTCCACTGCACCATATTCTAACCCAAGAGTTGTATTTTTTGTGCAGAGGCGTGTCTGCTAAACAAACTTGAGCTTGTGTGTTTGTCTGTGACTGAGTCTTATGTAGTCCAGATAGCCTTGAAGTCCCTATGTAGCTGAAGCTGGTGTTGAACCCCTAACCATCTCATCTCCTCCTCCTGAGCACCTGGATTATAGGTGTGCGCCATCATACTGGCTTGGAGCTATTTACTTATCAGTGGCGGTCAGCTCAACCATTGCTCCTTCCCACACAGCCTCCGGTGTCTCTGGAAGCACAGCTCCTCTCTGTGGACTGTGTAGAGCACTTTGCGAGGCCCCACACGGGTCACGTCTTTCTCCAAGTCCTTCCTTTCTTCTAACTCCATCTTCCCTTGTACACCTACAGGCCCAAACACCCCCTCCCCATCCTGCTCCTCATTGTTCTCAGAGCTGCCATAGGCCACCCCAAAACTAGAATTCAGAAAAAAAAAAAAAAAAAGAAAGAAAGAAAGAAAAAAAGAAAGAAAGGAAGGAAGGAAGAAAGAAAAACAGAATTCTGTGGATGGTCACTAATTTTTGAAGATTTGAAAGTCCGGGGCTGGAGAGATGGCTTAGCGGTTAAGGCACTTGCCTGTGAAGCCTAAGGATCTATCTAGGTTTGATTCCTCAGAACCCACGTAAGCCAGATACACAAGGTGGCACATGCAACTGGAGTTCGTTTGCAGTGGCTAGAGGCCCTGGTGTTCCCACTTTCTCTTTTGCACTCTGCCATTCTCTCTCACGCTCACAAAGAAACAAATAAAACATTTTTAAAGCTGGATGTGGTGGAACATGCATTTAATCCCAGCACTCAGGAGGCAGAGGTAGGAGGATCACAGTGAGTTCAAGGCCACTCTGAGACTGCATAGTTAATTCCAGGTCAGCCTGGACCAGAGTGAGACCCTACCTTGAAACCCCCCCTAAAAATTAAAATATTTATTTTATTTATTTATTTGAGAGAGGGGGAGAGAATGGTGCACCAGCACCTCTAGCCACTGCAAACAAACTGCAGACACATGCGCTACATTGTGCATCTGGCTTACATGGGTACTGGGGAGTTGAACCTGGGTCCTTAGGCTTTGCAGGTGAGCACCTTAATCACTAAGCCATCTCTCCAGCCTTAAAAAAATATTTATTAAATTCAACTTTTTTTTTTTTTTTTTTTTTTTTTTTTTTTTTTTTTTGAGGTAGGGGCTCACTGTAGCCCAGGCTGACCTGGAATTCACTCTGTATTCTCAGGGTGGCCTTGAATTCATGGCAATCCTCCTACCTCTGCCTCCCAAGTGATGGGATTAAAGGCATGTGCCACCACACCCAGCTCTAAATACAACATTTTAAAAAAAGAAAGTATTTTTAAGTAAGAAGATTGAGTTCATATTGTCACAAGAAACTAAGAGTATGAGCACACCCATGGCTTGTTACTCATTTTCCATTTAAATAATGACTCCCTGGTTCTCAAAGAGATGCCTGGTATTAACACTCTCCCCCCCCTCCCCCCAACCCCCCGCTTCCAATGCAGGTTCATGGTCACTGTGTCTGCCAGCACAATACAGAAGGCCCCAACTGTGAGAGATGCAAAGAGTTCTTCCAGGATGCTCCTTGGAGGCGAGCCGTGGGCACCCAGGACAGCACTTGCAGATGTGGGTGAAACGAAGCTCTCACTGACTGACAGTGCCTCTGGGGGGGGGGGGCGCAGGCCACAGAGGGAAGGACTCTGCGGCCGCAATCACTGGCTTCTCTACAGTCATGCCCCAAACTATTTTTTAAGTGAAATAGCATGCTTGTTGTGTGGCCTAGTGTCAAGGGTGGACAGAGAATTTGTAATGGAAAAAAAAAGTCAAGGACAGGACAAGTCTAAGCATCTGGTGACCACTAAGTTTGGCTCCAGGCTCCCCACCAGTTTCCTGCATAGTCATCCATTCCATGAACGCGATCTTGACCTGAAGTGCATGTGTAGAATGACAGGATGACAGAGGTCCAGGATTGGGTGTGATGGGCTAGTGTACTCTTTATGAAATATTCACAAGGACTGGAGAGATGGCTTAGTGGTTAAGGCATTTGCCTGTGAAGCCAAAGGACCCTGGTTCAATTCCCCAGGACCCACATAAGCCAGATGCACAAGGGGCACATGCATCTAGAGTTCGTTTGCAGTGGCTAGAGGCCCTGGTGTGCCCATTCTCATTCTTTCTTTCTCTCTCTCTTCCTCTCTTTCTCTCTGCCTCTATACCCCTCTCTCTCTCTCAAATAAATGAATAAAACTTTAAAAAATAAAAGAAAGAAAGTATATGCACAAAAGCATTAAAAATGGATAATATTTCCGGATTGGTAGTGCACAGCTTTAATCCCAGCAATTGGGAGGTACAGGTAGGAGAATTGCTATGAGTTCAGGGCCACCCTGAGACTGCATAGTGAATCCCAGGTCAGCCTGGGCTAGAGCAAGACCTTACCTTGAAAAATCAAGAAAGAAAGAAAGAAAGAAAGAAAGAAAGAAAGAAAGAAAGAAAGAAAGAAAGAAAGAAAGAAAGAAAGAGTGGGAGGGAGGGAGGGAGGAAGGAAGGGAGGGAGGGAGGGAGGGAGGGAGGGAGGGAAGGAAGGAAGGAAGGAAGGAAGGAAGGAAGGAAGGAAAAGAAAGAAAAGAAAAGAAAGAATGAAAGAAAGAAAGAAAAAGAAATAATTCACAGTAACAAAGTATTATTTTTAGGTCATGTTTGCAAAGCCTCTGAATTTTGATGATCTCATTAATGAATTTCTCTTCCCAGAATTAGGCTAGAGGGAATGAAAAGTCCCTTGAAGAGCACTAATTTAAAAACAAAAAGATTTAGGGCTTCACAGATGGCTTAGCAGTTAAGGCACTTACCTGCAAAGCCAAAGGACCCAGGTTTGATTCCCCAGGACCCACGTAAGCCAGATGCACAAGGTGGCACATATGTCTGGAGTTCGATTGCAGTGGCTAGAGGCCCTGGTGTGCCCATTCGCTGTCTGTCTATCCTCCTCTCCCCCACCTCCAAATAAAATTTTAAAAAGTTTTTTTTTTTAATTCAGTGTCTGTGACAGTCACAGTAAACTCGACACAACAGAACACAGCTGAGCTCAGCCCGTTCACAGGGACAAACCACCGTGAGCAGCCGACGAGTAATTCCTCCAGCCGACCATGGGGATCTCTGTTCCTCTGGATGAGCCCCAGAACTGATGGCCACCCCCACAATGCAAGATCCACAATCCCCGAGGGGGGAGGAAAGGGAGAAGGCTAATGATGGTACCATCATGGCTGTATGCACATTATGTAGTTAACTAATAAAAAAAATGACCTGCGGCCACCTCCCAGCTCTTGTGTGCTGCAGGACAGACACTGGAGGAGCTCAGCTCCTCAAGAAACATAATGCCCTTAAAGAGCATTTCAGGTTAAAAACAAATTTCAAGTTTACAAAGTATAAGTCAGTAAAAGTAGTCTTTTACTACTTTTTACATCAAAACTATTTCCCTCTGTGACTTGTAGATGACCTCAGTGACTTTTTCTTTTGTTTGTTTCACAAGTTTTTTTTAAATGTATTAAACATTTAGGAACCTATTCCGCACGGGGATGTGTCTCAGCAAGCCTCTCGGCACTCACACACCCTCACATCCTCCTTTCCTTCCGCAGCATGCAACTGCAATGGCCACTCTGACCGCTGTCACTTCGACATGGCTGTGTACGTGGCCAGTGGAGGCCTGAGCGGGGGAGTGTGTGAGGACTGCCAGCACCACACGGAGGGACAGCACTGTGACCGATGCAGACCCCTTTTCTACAGGGACCCCCTCAAGGCCATCACGGATCCTTACGCATGCCTTCGTGAGTGTCCAGCTTCACCAAGTGCTTTCCATTTGTCTGATCAAATTCTGCTCTGTCTTCTTTGGGGGTGCCTGCCCTGGTACCCATTCTGCTTCACTGAGTCTCCATATACACTTGGGGTGGGTGGGGAGTGGCATGCAAAATCACTTCAGTTTTGAGTGGTTCTTTCTCCATACACGTTGAGTCAAACCTTGGCTGGTCCTGCGGGTCTTACAGAAGACCCATCCTGGGGAATCAGGAAACTAACTTATCATTGAGATTTGTACATATCAGGTAGGCCTGGTTCTTCTAGTTTCATTTCTGTAGAGAATGCCTAAGTATAAGTACAAAAATACTTATTTGCTCATTTTTTTTCTGTTGCTGCAATAAACATTCACATATTTATGACCTTTGGCACATAGGCAAAGACTGTCCGTAAGAAGCAGTAACTACAGGGCTATGGAGGTGGCTCAGGGGATAAAGCATTTGCCATGCAAACATTTGGATCCAGATCCCATCAAAAAAGCCAGAAGCTGTGGTGAGCTGTTATCACAGCAGCATGTCACAGAGAGATAGGAGGCAGGGTCGGGAGGGTTTCCCAGAAACTCACAGACCAGCCAGCCTGGTGAATGGAGCCGTGAGTAACAAGAGACCCTGCTTCAAAACGAGGTGGAAGGCAGGAACAGACTCCTGAAAGTTGTCTTCTGACCTTCACATACATGCTGTGTCCTGCACATGCCTGCATGCCTGCACTCATACACTTGCACATACACACCAAAAAAAGAAAAAAGAAAAGAAAAGAAAAGAAAAAGAAAGAAAGAAAGAAGAAAGGAAGAGAGGGAGGAAAGAAGGAAGGAAGAAAGAAAACTAAGATGGAATTTCTGAGCCATGGGCTACATTCTTCTTAAAACTGATTAGATAATGTTGAATTATCACCCAAGTGAGTCCCAGTTACCATGACACAATAGCATATGATAACATAAGAAACTTCCCATGTCATCACCGTGGTTTTTTTAAAGATTTTATTTTTATTTATTTATTTGAGACAGAGAGAAGGAAAGAGAGAGAGGGAGAGTGAGAATGGGTGTGCCAGGGCCTCTAGCCACTGCAAACAAACTCCAGACACGTGCACCCCCTTGTGCAACTGGCTTACGTGGGACCTGGAGAATTGAACCAGGGTCCTTAGGCTTTGCAGGCATGGGCCTTAACCACTAAGCCATCTCTCCAGCCCAGCACCGGGTTTTTTCAAGTTTCAATTCTAATCTTTGTTTTATCACACTTTCACGGCTAATAAAGTGATATCTCATGATTGTGTTGATTTGCATTTTGTTGCAGTCAGGTTCGCATTGCTGACAGAAATCACCTAAGAGCAGCTTGTGGGAAAAAAGAGGTTTATTTTGGCTTACAGGCTCGAGGGGGAAGCTCCATGATGGCAGGATAAACGATGGCATGAGCAGAGGGTGGACATCACTCTCTGGTCAACATAAGATGGACAACAGCAACAGGAGAGTGTGCCAAACACTGGCAAGGGGAAGCTGGTTATAATACCCATAAGCCAGCCCCCAACAATACTCTGCCTCCAGGAGGTGTTAATTCCCAAATTGCCATCAGCTGGGAACCTAGCATTCAGAACACTTGAAGTTTATGGGGGACACCTGAATCAAACCACCACACCTTTCTCTGCAGTAGTGAGACTAAACAAGACAAAGTACCAATTCCCCAAGTTTAAGGCAGCACAGCACTCTTTGCCAGGGTTATGTGAATACAGGGATGACTCCTTTTTTTTTTTTTTTTTTTTTTTTTCGAGGTAGGGTCTCGCTCTGGCCCAGGCTGACCTGGAATGTAGTCTCAGGGTGGCCTTGAACTCATGGCGATCCTCCTACCTCTGCCTCCCGAGTGCTGGGATTAAAGGTGTGCACCACCACACCCAGCTATGACTCTTAATACTTACACGAACCTGGGAGTGAGAATCTCCTTAAATTTCACACCCTAGATAGCTCCCCTTCCTCACTCTAGCCCCGTCAGTGCTCTGTGATATTGCTTAACCTAATTCAACATACCTGTGTCAACCCACGAGGTCTGAGATCTAACTCTCTTTATAAACTAGCAAGTTAGCCTGGTGTTGTTTCACAGATGATGGTAGAAGGTGTGACAAAGGACATTGTTTATTACTCGTGGTCCAGCAAGTGACAGATCACTGCACTGGCCTGGGTTCCCCTGGATCTAAATCTCAAGTTCCAGAGAAGCCAGGTGAATATGCACAGCCAGTGAGTTGATGTAACAGCCAGAGAATGAAAAACACAGTTTGCAAGATCCATCGGTTTGTAGCCAGAAGAAGCAAGCCTGCACTTGTTGCAGGAGAAGATGCTACCTCCTCTCTCCTAAGACAGGCACTGAGGAAGGAACACGCAGAGCCTTGCACTGCACAGCAGGAAGAGCATCCAGGATCCCCGGGACCGGTACCCAGGAAGCCTGCTTCTTACACTCTACCCCTTAACATCATTAACACAAGAGAAGAGGAACTGGTTATGAAATGGTAACTTCGAGCTTGACATAACCATAATAAAAGGAACTCTGGTACAGATTCAATTCAGTAGCTACCTGAATGCATCCAGGGTTCTAGCTTTCAAACTTTAACTTATCACGGTGCAGACAAAGCATCAAAGGAAGGTTTTGTTCACACTACTCAGTAGGCATCAACATAAAATTTACTTTTCATGACCTGTTCAAAATCTGTATAAAGAAATGAGTTCTCATAAAATATCCTCTAGAGAAATTTCCCAGCTGTCCTCAAATCTATACCAGAATCTGTACACACACACACACCTTACATCATACCAAATCACACTATTTTTGAAATATTTTATTGATTGATTGATTGATTGATTGATTGAAAGAGAGAGAGAGAAAGAGTGACAAAGAGAATGGTCACATTAGGGCCCATAACCATAGTCTGCAAACGAACTCCACACACATGTGCCCCCTTGTGCATCTGGCTTACGTGGGTCCTGGGGAATCAAACCTGGGTCTTTTAGCTTTGCTGGCAAGCGCCTTAACCATTAAGTCATCTCTCCAGCCCTTTTTTAAAAAGTATTTTATTCAGACTATTTTTATGAATGTGTAAAGGCTGTATGTTTATAACAGGAAACAAAATTGCTCTCTTGGATAGAATCATAGAAATACCAAATTTGGAAAAAATAATCTAGGAATCTAGAGATTTGGAAATAATAAACTCAATGTTTTAGAAATATCAACAAAGTTTAGTTCTTAAAAACCACTTTAGGGCTGGAGAGATGGCTTAGCAGTTAAGGCGCCTGCCTTCTAAGCGGAAGAACGCTGGTTCCAATCTCCAGGTCCCACGTTTAGCCAGATGGAAAGTGACGCAAGGGCACAATGCCACACTTGACCACAAGGGGGTGCATGCATCTGGATTTTGTTCACAGCAGCTGAGAGGCTGCTGGCGTGCCCATCTCTATCTGTCTCCCTCTCCCTCTCTCTCTCTCTGTCTCTCTCTAAAAAAAAACACACACACACACATTATTAACTTGGTAGTACTTTTGGAGGGGAAAAAAAACAAGGAAAGAAAGCTAGTACCCCCAAAATGAAATTCAGAAGCCACTCTTTACAAACAAATGTTCCCATGAGAGGCAGATGAGGCCCTTGTGGCCAGCTTCCATGGCGAGACTCCCCAGTTTGTTCATTGTGTGTACACAGATGATGTGAATTAAGCAGATTTATTGACCTTCTCATATACTTGTCTCTAAGCTGTCCTTGTTTGAACCCAAATATTTATATGAATAAATTCCAGGCATAAGAGATGGCCAGTTTTAAGTCTTCTATAATGAAAGCGTAGTCAAGTGTGGTACAGAAAAACAAAGACCACTCGTCGTAAAAATTTGCTGGAATTGAATTATGTGACATCAAGATATTTTATTGGGCTTCCACAGGCTGGGACATAGGGTTATTTCAAAGAAAAGTCATCATCCGCTCGCCCTGTCCCAAAGGCTACTTCTGTGCATAATTGAATTATGCTCTGGAATTCTGTGCTGACCCTTTGGAGGGGCCTCCCAAGTAAAGCGAAGCTTTTTCCTTTTAAAATGGATTCAGTTTGTTCTTTCCTTTCGGGAAGCAACTGGCTTTAATTAGAAGAAAATGATGGGGTCTTTTTCCTCCAAACTAAACAGAGCCCAATGCTGCCTTTCTGTAACATTTTTATCACAGTCACAATCTAATAGCAAACAGTAGAAACTTGCAAAAGTCAGACAACTAAATATTTGCTTCAATGACACCAAACAAATGGGCTGACTGAATTTTCCTCACTGAACTCCCTAACCCACGTGATGGTTATACCCACACAGCTTCACGCTCCAGGGCTTTGTTTTTATTCTCCAAAGCAAACTCGTATGCGTGTGAGCAAGCTTGGTCTTTAAATCAGATGGCCATTTTTATGTTTATTATATTTTTTTAAGTGGATGGGCTGGGGAGATGACTCAGTGCTTAAAGGCACTTGCTTGCAAAGCCTGCCAGCCTGGATTCATTTCTCCAAATCCACATGGTACCAGATGCACAAAGTGGCATGTGCTTTTTCACTTTTGGTGGCAAGAGGCCCTGGCACAACCATTCTCATTCTCCCTCTCTCTTTCCCTCTCCCTCACTCTCTCATGAATAAATAAATAAATACAATATTTTCAAAGTGAGATTCCCTTACAAACACAGCATCACAAAAGAGCAAGAGTCCTTGGCAGTTACCCAATACATCCCACCATCGTGGTCCTCTGTTCCTAAGCTACAGTTGGCTTCCCTGACCCCCAGATACTTCTGCTGAAGAGGCACCTATGGGGCAGCCCCAACAGGAAGTTCTTCCCTACACTTAAGCAAGATCCACTTTTCATAGCTTCTCCTTTAGTTTTTGTTCTAACCACTGGACCTGTTAGTATCCTCAGCATCATTTTCCATATGACGTCCCTTGATTTATATTGACTTTAAAACCTTTTTAAATTTTATTTTAGAGAGAGAGAGAATTGGTGCACCAGGGCCTCAGCCACAGCAGTTAAACTGCAGACACTTGCGCCCCCTAGTGGGCATGTGCAGCCTTGAGCATGCCTCACCTGTGTGCGTCTGGCGTATGTGAGATCTGGAGTGGGGAACTTGAGTCCTTAGGCTTCACAGGCAAGAGCCTTAACCACTAAGCCATCACTCCAGCCCTCATATTGATTTTTTTTTAAGTTTCTACTCTTATTGCTCATTTGCCTCAGGCAAGTGTTCATCTTCATTTTCAGACTTTCACTTTTGCCTCACCAACCTATTTCCAGAGAGAAAACACAGATATGAGCATGTCATACTGTTTCTTCCTGTTCTCTCTTATAGATGTTCCAGGAGAAATCAAAAAGAATGATAGTATTGTCCCTGTGAATTTGTTTTTCCAGGATGAACAGCAGACATCTTTGAATCATGTTTCAGAACTTTGGACAACATCCTACAGGCCCATGTAGTAAAATATGTATCATGTCCACACCCACTCTTACTTACCTCTTGACCTTGTTTTCACCTTTGAGGTCTTCTTAATTTTTTCCCATCTATTATTCTTATCAAGTTGAAATTCGCATAACATAACACTAACCGTTTTTAAATGAGCCACACTTCACTGACACAGCGTTGTGCCACTTTTACATCTGCCCAGTGCCAAGACAGTTTCATTGCTTCGAAAAGAATTTCTGCACTCATAAGTCTTGAAAAAAAGTACTCCTAGGCCTGCGGTGTAGCTCAGTTGGCAGGATGCTTGCCTAGTATGTTCGAGTCTGATCCCTACCTTAGCATGAAGCTGGTGTGGTAGCACATGCCTGCAAGTAATCCCAGCGCTTGGGAAGTGAAGGGGGAAGGAGCAGAAGTTCAAGTTCATCCTAAGCAATATAGTATATTGAAGCCAGTAGCCTAGGATATGAAAATAAGTACATATAAAGAATAAGTAAATGAATAATAAAATAAATTCTTCTGGTCCCCTGGCTTTAAAGTCTTTTTAAAGTTTTTTAAAATATATGGATGGAATTGTTCAACATCTTATAAAGCTAGAAATCTGGTAAACATTTCTGACCACCTTTTAGCCACTAGTCTAATGATATAAACATTTAATTATTTAAACAATTAAATAACCCTGATATGGGTAAAATGTTGTGCTTACATTCAGGTTTCCCATAGTTTACAATTAACTAAAATGATGCATTTCTGTGTCCCTAGCTTGTGAGTGTGACCCTGATGGGACCCTATCTGGAGGCATTTGTGCAAGTCACTCTGATCCTGCCACAGGGACGGTGGCCGGCCAGTGCCTGTGTAAGGAGAATGCTGAAGGAGCCAACTGCGACCATTGCAAACCCAACCACTTTGGACTAAGTGGCTCCAACCCCCTGGGCTGCCAGGGTAAGTCCGCGATAAGCTGTCGAGCTGGGCGCATGTTAAAGCTTGCTTCTGTCTCGCCCTCACATTCCTCATTGTGAACACCTACGCATCTGCATGGTGAAAAATAATAGAGTAACACCCGCCGACTTTAGGAGGTTAGTTAAGGGTGGGTGGCTTTTCTCTATGGTTTGCTGAGTTTATCATATAAAAGACCAGCAGAGGGCGCAGATATTTCCTGCCCTGGAATGAATGGGGGAAATCCCCATCCCACGAAATTTAATGCCAAACTGTGAAACCACTGGGGGTGGGGGTGCATGGAGCCTATACTTGTGTAACAGAGCACAATGGATTCTCCACTTGGTGACTGATTGCAAGGCCAATAATCCTGACCAGAGGCTATAAGAATGAAGAAAGATTTGTTGTCTGCAGCAGATAAAGAGAACCCTGGAGTTACTCTAAAAGTAACATCCTCTTCCCACGTAGGAAGTCCAGGGAATTTATTTGGGTAACCTACATATATTCATACAGAAAAGCACTTTAGGGCAGGCATATGCCCGAGCATGCTTAGCTCAAGGTCATAAGAGCACATGCTTGGAAGGTTAATATGTGAGCAGAAACACTTGCAGGCCTGCTCTGTTTCTGTTACAGAAAAGTTTTAGCTGAAACAAAAGGACAGGGTGCTTTGAAGGTGTGTTAGTGTAGGAGATTATCCATCTGCAGGAGGGTATCTGACTTGCTTAGCTGTTAATACTAGAACTCTGAATACAGATTAATGTTATTCCATTATTATAGTTTTCTTAGGTGATTTTCAAAGGGTCGTTTCAGTTTCTTTCTTCAATTACTTTTCCTCTGTCTTCTCACACCCCTCCTAATGATGATTCATACGTCCTTTGGCACAGAAAGAAAAATTAGAAGCAAGGGAGGAATGAAAGGAAAGTAGAAAGAATCTCTGGGTCAGGCAGACCATTACCTGTAAGAGCACAGAAGTCCTGAGCCACTTAAGGCCTTGCAGATAATAGACTACCCTGGGAATATAGGTAGGTAATTTCCTGGGAGTCACAGCAGCCTACGCCATGCCTTTTCACAGCTAAAGAGCTCAATTAACATGTTTAGAGAGAAACAGAGTGACTCTTTGTGTCATAACTGCTTTTTGCAGGTTTGATGGAAGATTAAACGTCATGATAGGGGGGAATTGTCTCAATGGGCCAGTTTTCCATCACACCTTCATCACTCCAGATATCTCCCTGGTTCACTGACTAAGATTATGTCCTTGGAGAATAGGCTGAATATTGTTGTGGTGGGTGGTGGTATATGTGTGTCATGGCTTTATTGACATAATTCACATATCTACACATTACCCCTTAATAAGTAGAAGAGATTTTCAGTATATCCAAAGTTGTATAAATACCAACATCATTAATTTTAGAATATTTTCTTCACTCCCAAGAAGAAACTCCACTTCTAGATATAGATCTAAAATAAAGCAGAGGTTTTAAAATTTTTTTATATTTATTTGTTTAAATATATATATATATTTATTTATTTATATTTATTTGTTTATTTATTTGCAAGCAGAGAGTGAGAGATAGAAGAGAGATAGAGAGAACGGGCATCAGGGCCTCTAGCCATTGCAAACAAACTCCAGAAGCATACACAAGTTTGTACATCTGGTTTACATGGGTGCTGGGGAATCAAACCTGGGCCCTTAGGCTTCACAAGCCCGTGCCTTAATCGCTAAGCTATCCCTCCAACCTGAAAGCAGAATTTTGAAGTAATGTCTGTACACCTATGCTCATTCAAAATAACCAAATGAGGATAAATAAAATGTGGCATGCAAACACAGAGGAACACTGTTCAGTCTTTAAAAGTAATGAAATTCTGGCACATACCACAACACAGTTGAACTTAAAGGACAATGCTTAGTGGAATAATTCCAGTTCTCTGAGGCACTTAGCCAGAGTAGTCCAGTTCATAGAAATAGAAAGTAAAATGGTGGTTCATATGGAATGGGCTGAGGTGGGAGAGTTATTGTTTAATGGGGCAGTTTCCATTTTGCAAGATGAAAAGAGTTCTAGAGATTTATTTTCTTACACAATGATGTGAATGTACTTAAGACACTAAAATGACTGAGATGGTAAATTTTGTCATATGTGTTATGCCAAGAAGAAAAGACCCACACACCTTCTAAGTACCTTCTCAGTATCCCACTCACTACGCTGTCCCCCAGGCAACCAAGACCCTCTGTCTGTCTCTATCCAGCCCTCATTTCTGAAGCCATACAAAAGAAATCATGGCATGTGGTCTTCTACCACTGACTTCTTTCACTTCACAGAACATTTTCCAGGTTCGCCCACATTGTAGCATGTGTCCGTACCTTTTCATTGCTGAGCAGTATTGCCCTGCTTGGATAGGCCACGATGTATGTGTCATTCATTAGGTATGATGAGTAATATCGATCATCAACTTAACAAGCTCTAGGCTCCCCAAGAAGATAAACCTCTGAACAGGTCTGTGAGGGAGACTGGTCAGTGGAGGTGAGAAGACTCACGCTAAATGTGGTGCCACCATTCCACGGGATGGGCTTCCAGACTGAAGAAACAGGAGCAAGGAAGCTGAGCACCAGCATTTATCACTCTGCTTCCTCACTGTGGACCCAGTGTGACCAGCCATCTCACGTCCCTCTCACCATGACTTCCCTGTCCTGAAACTGGAAGCTGACATAAACCCTTCCTTCCCCAAGTTTCTTTGTTAAAGTGTTTTGTCACAGCAGTAGAAAAGTAACGAATTCATTAGGTGACAGACATTTGGGTTGTTCCTTTCAAAACATGTTTTTTTTTTTTTCCTTGCAGGGGAAGTGTATACTTTGCTCTGGTCACATGACTTCTTAGCCTTCATAACATAAGCAGGTTTCAGAAATGTCTGTGGGTGGAGGAGAAAGAGAAGATGGAGAATGGAGAGAAAAAAATAACAGAGACATAAAAAAGAAAGAGAGGGGCATGGGTAAATGCATCTGCCAGAGAAGGGCTTGGTGGTGGTAACTGTGACTCCTGGACTTCTGAGTCACCAGGTCTGGCTCAGGAGAACTGTGCCAGTATTCCAGCTTGCACATCCTCCTACACTGACTTGGCTCTGCCCAGTTGCCATCCAGTAGAATTCTGTAGGATTGTGGAGGTGTGTGCCGTGAGATTTCCTCTGTGGAGTTGATGTGGTTCTGTGAGCATGCGTCCAGGAGGACAGAGGGCCGGCAGGCAGGGCAGGCTGCTCTGTGTCCTGGCTGTGATTTTCCCTAGTGCCTCAGCTATTAACAGCATTTCTGAGGGTGGAGGAATGAAGAGTAAGAATAATTGTATGTGCTACACTTTCAGCCTGTAACTGTCATCCCCTTGGAAGTCTGCCATTCTCCACGTGTGATGTGGATACAGGACAATGCTTGTGCCAGGCCCACGCCACCGGACCACGCTGCGATGAGTGTTCTGTAGGTATTTGCCTATATTTTCCCTTTGACTTGGGAGGCAGATTTCTGCTGCCCATTGCCTAGAAGAGGCTTGGTCTTATTAATTGCTTCCCTTGTTCTATTACGTGTCATTACCCCTATGGACTGAGGCTTTGCACTACAGAAATTGACAAACACCAGCTTCTCCTGCCCTCCTTCATCTCCTCCTCCTCCTCTTTCTTCCCTTTATCCCTGCAGAGATCCAGCTGTTAAATATTGACAAGCCCACCACTGAACTGGACCGAACTTGTCCAGTCAAGATTATAGGTTTATGCATTGTTTGTTGAGATTGGCAGGCAGTAGACTATGCATGTACCTCCCTCCCTATTGAGCCAAAGACTGTACAGCCTTTCTGTTATCTTGTGCATGGGATTCTCCCACCGCCCCTACCACTCTCTACCTAAAAATAAGCTACATGGGCTCCTGAAATAATAATAACAACATGGACCAAAATGTGTTTCAGAATCCTGTGGGAAATAAACTCTTGGGGTTTTCACAGACGCTACTAAACATATGAGCATATATTCCAAAATTAGTCAAATACATCATTTTTACTCCGTAAGAAATGTATCATGGAATTGAGGAGTTCAAACTCAGCTCTTCTTTGTTCTCAAATTTTGGCAGCCCACCATGATATTTTAGAGCAAAACAAAAACTTAACCTAATAAAAGAACAGTGACCTTGATGTGCCTGAAGAAATGTAGCCAGTAAATGAGAAACATATGCCTATGAGGAAAGAGTTTTGTAGTCATTCTACTGAGAACACATTCAGGTGGCAAAGGAGGTAGGGGAAGAAAGCAAGGAAATAAGTTTGCAGGAGGCACTGGGTCAGAAAGGTCAGGCCATCTGGAAGCTTTCCATAGAAAGAGAAAGGTCAGCCACACGGAGCTGTGTGATCGTGCATGGGGAGCACAACGAAGGACACACTGTTGGGTGATGGCAACGTCACTGAAGACACCAGAGCAGATTATGTCAGGCAAACCTGAGATCCAGGCTGACATGCTTGCTGGTAGGTTGACCGACACATGTGTCACACGGACCCAGTCCTATTCTGCAGGAGGAAAGCAACTGAACAGGGATCGCTCGGCAACAATGTCCACCGGTGTCCATCCCGAGGGACACAGTCCACTTCTTTCTTGTTTTCCTTAAGCAGAAGTTTGGTTTGAGGAAGGATGACAAAACTCCTCTGCCACAGTTTCTGCACATATGTCAATGTTTGATATTTAAAATATTTTAAGTAAGCCAGGCACAGTGGCACACACCTTTAATCCCAGCACTTGAGAGGCAGAGGTGGGAGGATCACTGTGAGTATGAGGTCACCCTGAGACTACATAGTGAATTCTAGGTCAGCCTGGGCTAGAGTGAGACCCTACCTCGAAAAAAAAAAAAATATATATATATATATATATATATATATATATATATATATATATATGTAAAACTGAGCATGAAATTTATCAAGATAACTAAAATATGGGTCATGAAGACCTTCCCAAACAAGGGTCTCATGCCTAGTAAAACCTGCATTTTGTCTGTGCATGTTAAATTGAGATCTGAGGAGGAAGTGGTCTTCTAAGGGCATTTCTACAATCAGAGTTTGAAATGAAACAGTTATCTGTATCTCATCAGCTGTTTGTCTCACATAAAGGTCATGATGTTGCAATGGTGAAGTCTTGAACCACAGAGTTGACTCACACAGGCGGGTTCATAGTGTACCAAAACAACAGGTTTATGAATGATTATGTCCATGAACTTGTGAAGTCCATAGAATATCCCCAGAGATTTCAGCGCAGTGGAAGTCAAATCCCTAGGGATTGTTGTGGTAAGGAAATCTGTGAGTTTTACTAGAAATTGCACTTAGGCCAAGAGAAGAACTTCCGAGAGGCCTTAAATGACCCAGCTTGAGCAACATCTGGTGCTATTAAAGGAATTATTGGCTTCCACTGTATTCCCCCTGAAATAGTATATGGACACCCCTCCATCCCTTTCAGTCAGTTCTGGAGATGGGAGAGAGATGTGTCCAGGGATATTGTTCCCCAGTGTGTGGGCAAGGAAGGCTACTGTGTGCCGGCCAGGTGGTTAGGGTACTTAACATATGGGAATTCCATTGCTGTGGTTTAAGTATTAACACTTCAGAGCAGCAAAGACCTTCATGACTAGACCCAGCTGAGCCCTTTCTTCCTGCAGGTTGGATACTGGGGCCTGGAGGATCATCTCCACGGATGTTCTCCCTGTGACTGTGATATTGGAGGCGCTTATTCTAACGCGTAAGTCAGCAGAGTGAATGAGAAGTTTGGTTACAGCATTTCTTATTGCCACGTGACAGCACGTTCTATTCGGATCTGCTCGTCATCACAGGGAATGATTTTATTCCGTGACAAGTGAAGAGTGTTAAAATGTAATGACCTGGAGATGTCACTACAGCCCATTTGATTTTATTTGGCTTCAGATGATTCCAAGAATGGGAGAAACTGTAGGACCTGCTTGGGTTCCCCCATGTGACTACACGGATGCCCGAAAATGTGTGGCTTGCCCTTGCCAGCTTTGTGCCCTCTGCAAAGGGATGTCCTGCCACTCCCTTTTTCCCAGTTTTTGGGGCAGAACCAGAACATTGGAGGGAACAGGAGACGTTTTGGTTTCCCTGGACCTGAGTTCCTTTTACAGGACCAATCATGTCCAGCCCATGGCCCCTCAGTATCTCCGACAGGATAATTGGTAGTAGTCTAAACTCAGGGGGCACCTAGCCCAGCATGCCCACACCTTCACCCTGAGCCCCTCCCCATTCCCTCATGATGGGTTCTTTCCGTCAGGTGCTCCCCCAAGGATGGGCAGTGTGAATGCCGCCCACACATCACTGGCCGCAGCTGCACAGAACCTGCCCCTGGCTACTTCTTTGCTCCCTTGAATGTCTATCTCTATGAAGCAGAGGAAGCCGCAGCACTCCAAGAACTGGCACCTTTGGTTCGTATATTTTACATCCGCCCCACATAGACTTCATTTTGTAACAAGTCAGGAAATACATACAGTCTCCACAGGCACTCATGACTAGGGTCCTAGGAAGTAATGGCTTTCAGGGTCCACAGAGGGTCCACAACATGTGAGTTGTGCTACCACGAGACTAGTTTCCATAAATTTTGATGGCTGAGCCTCTGGAACAAATTGGGGTGAAATCGATCCATTGTGTTAATTGAACATGGACTTTCATGTCTCCACTCTGATGACACAAACTACAAGGGGATGGCCATCGAATTTACCGAGCTTGCACCAGCACCTACCACAGTACCAGGCACATAGTAAGGAGCTTATGAATATCTAATAATAAATGAATAAAGCATATAAACTTCTCAAGAGTGTGCCAGGAAAGAGTGACTCAAGATGAACACCTTTAAGGAGAGAAAGCATTTGAAAGTCAGTTCTGAAGGTAAGATTTGGGTAAAGAAAGAAGAACTGGTTCGAGGTCCTTCTGTCCAAGTAATTTCCAGAAATCTCTTTCTTATCTAGTTGACTGATGGGGAGAGATGGCAGTAGCCCTCAGGAAGCTTGGAATTTGCTATTTGGATGACAGGAATTGAAGCAAGAGCAGAGGCCATACATTGTCCCTTCTTAGACACCCAGCTGAGGTGAACAGGATCAAAATGAAATAGTCCTCTAGCCACGTTCTTCTGCAAAGTCTTTAGTAATACACTTTTATGATGGCAACCAAAAAGAAGGCATGCGGAAGGGGATGTCGGTATTTATTCTTAGGTAATAATTGTACGTAAAACAGTTCGCATCTTTCAGATAAGAAAATACAAGCCATGGTTGGGGGTATGGCTCATTTGGTAGAGTGCTTACTTAGCATGCATGAAGTCCTGGTTTCAATGCCCAGCATTGCAAAAGCACTGTGTGGTGGTGCACATTTGTAACTCCAGCACTGGGGTGGTGGAGGCAAGAGGATAAGAAGTCCAAGGTCATCCTCAGTTACACTGTGAGTCTGAGGCCAGCCTGGATTACATGAGACCTTGTCTAAACAAAAGGGAAGAAGAAAGGAGGAAGGAAGGGAGGGAGGGAGGGAGGGAGGGAGGGAGGGAAGGAGGGAAGGAGGAGGAGAAAGAATAAAAAAGAAAGAAAGAAGGAGAAAGAAAGAAAGAAAGAAAGAAAGAAAGAAAGAAAGAAAAGAAGGAAGGAAGGAAGGAAGGAAGGAAGGAAGGAAGGAAGGAAGGAAGGAAGGAAGGAAGGAAGGAAGGAAGGGGGCAAGCAGGCAAGCAGGAGGGATGCTTAGTGGTTAAGGCATTTGCCTGCAAAGCCAAAGAACCCAGTTTTGATTCCCCAGGACCCACATAAGCCAGATGCACAAGGGGGTGCAAGCATATGGAGTTCGTTTGCAGTGGCTGGAGGTCCTGGCACACCCATTCTCTCTCTCTCTCTCTCTCTCTCTCTCTCTCTCTCTCTCAAATAAACAAAACTTTAAAAAAAATTTTAAAAGAAAGAAATCAAGATAGAAAACACAAAGTAGACATTACCTAAAATACATATATAGACTATTTATTTACTGATAACTGATTGAACAAGATAATATCACGAATGCTAATATAGCTCTCAAGCAAGAGCATGAGGAGAGGGTCTGAAACAATACTGTTCCTATTTACTAGGGATACTGTCACTCCTGATGTGAATCCTGATTACTCCCTCCATGGCTTAAAGGAAGAAAAGGGGTGTGTGTGTGCATGTGGGCATGCGTGCATGCATGTGTGTGTGTGTGTGTGTGTGTGTGTATTAGTTTTAAGGAGTAAGTAATCTTTTCTTAAAAGATTAGAAAGCAAATACCTACAGCAAAAGAAAGGAAATTTAAGGTGGGATTAATATGAAGTATTAAAAGGGCAACAATAATTTTTCTTCTAAACTGAGGACATGATCTTTTTTTGCGCCAGTGGCCTCTCAGCAGCGGTGAACGAACTCCAGATGTGTGCGTTCCCTTGTGGGCAAGTGCGGCATTGCGCTCTTGCATCACTTTGTGTATGGTTAAACATGGGACCTGGAGAATCAAACTGGTGTTCTTAGGCTTAGCAGGCAGGCGCCTTAACTGCTAAGCCATCTCTCCAGCCCAAGGGCATGATCTTTAATCACACTGAACAATCAACTTAGGTGCTATCGAACTATCTGCATGTTCCTTTAGCACATTTTTATGGTGTGCTCACTTATTTCTTTACTTATTTATTTATCTATTTATTTAAAGCTCTGTGCTTTATACCTTATGTACATTCTCTCATCTAACTCTCTAGACAGCCTAAGTATCCTCAGCCCCACTAGCCAGATGAGGGAAACATCGTGGAGGCTGAGAAGCATGGCCAGTGTTGTTAGGGGACAGGCAGCAGAGCTTGGATTTAAAGTCAAGTACATCTGCTTCTGGAACTCTGGCCCTTAACCCGCCAAGACGTGACCCAACCACCAGTATAACGCTGAGACTCCAGACGATGTAAAGGAGGATTCGTTCGGAACCTGGCCTCGGGACTTCTTTCCGACCTGATACTTTACTTACAATAGCTCAGATGGAACAGGATTGGGGCCAGTGTCATATGACAAGGGCACACAGTGCATGCGTCTGGACTCCTGAGCCTTGGGGGATCTGTTGTTACGAATGGGCTTCAAACTTAAGCAGTGTGAAGGTTTATGTTGACAGCCAGTTTGACAGGACCTAGAATCACCCATGAGGAATTACCTAGGTTAGTCTCTGTATCCGCCTGGGAGGGATTGTCTTGACTAGGTTTTTGAAGGAAGATTCCCTTTAACTGTGGGCCCCAGTCCATGGGCCAAGGTCCTAGAGTAGATAAAAAGGTCTAGCTGAGCACCAGCCTCCCTCACTGAGGAATGAATATGACCAACTGCTTTATGCTTCTGCTGCCAAGCCTCCCCTGCCATGATGCCCCGTAAGCTTGAAAGCTAAGCCCAAATAAACCTTTCCTCCCCTAAACAGATTATTGTCAGGCATTCTGTCCCAGCAATGAGGAGATCACTGATACAAGCAGTCGAGAACCGAGACTTGAAAACCAGGGGTTTTAATTGCGGAGTAAGATGGAAAGACAGATGAGCTAGAAAGTCATGAACATTTCAGAGGGGAAATGGTTCAGGCGTGTTCACAAACAGAGAAAGGAGTTGAAATAGGGGAGGAGTGTGGTACCATGAAGTTGCAGTCTCCTACAAAGCTTAGAAGCTCCATGCTATGTTTTGGGAAGTGGGTTCCATGGAAGCTTCCTGAGCAAGAAAATGATGTGATGAAGACTTCCCTCAGTGTTGGTGCGAATCTAGCAGAAGAGAGGCCCAAGTTGGAGAGGAGAGCTGTCTGCAGTAGTGTGGCAGGAAATAAATAAGGACCCAAGTTCAGAGGCAGAGGGGAGAGGGACTGGAGACAGAACTAAAAACGGGCTGCATCTTAAAGACAATTCTCTGAACACTAACAAGAAAAATTGTGACTGACTTCCTTGGTAGCTCTTTAAAGGACTGCCTATGTACATGTGTGCATACGTATGTGTCCTTCCGGCTTAAATACAGTCTGCAGACACACAGTACTGGCATTGGGGAGCTCATTAGAAGATGAGCTCAGCCCCACATGAGACTATTGGGTCGGGTCTGCGTGTTAACAAGATCCCAGGTGATTCCTGTGGCTGTAAGGAAGTGCTGGTTAATTTTCTTTCTGAAACAATTTGAAAAAGGGGAGCAAGGAAGGAGTCAGTGTTGCAGCTACTTTGTTGTTGCTGGGACAAAACCCCTAGCCAGACGCAACATATGGGAGGAAAGGGTTTATTTTGACTTAAATTACAAGGGGAAGCTTCATCATGACAGAAGAAGCTGCCTCACTTCATCATACAGCCACAGCACAGAATGAGCTGTCTTTGAACACACAGCTAGACTCCTCAACCCCAAGATCCACGCCCCCTCCACAATACACCTCCTACAGCAAGGCTCCATCTCCCAGTGGGGACCAAATAGGAAGCTTAACCAAAAATGTCTGAGGCTATGGGGACATTTCCATTCAAACCTAGGATACTTTGCCTTCTTGCTGCCTCTGAAGCATGTTCTGGTTCAAACAGAGACCTTGTTTCCTGAGAGCTGATAGCACCTCACTCGCTCCGTTGCAGACACCACATGCTTTACTTGTGCTAATGTATGCCTTAATGAACACCTAGAATGAAGAGGATCACCAGAATGCTGAGTTCAGGGAGCACCACGTGTGAATGGGGCGCAAGGAAGCTGACCCCCAGATTGTGCGTATTCCTTCCCAGCAGATGCATGTGCCGTTGGCCCAAGAGACTTCATTACCCAATAACTTCCAAGTTGATATTATAATCTGTAGATGGTGACAGCAGAGCTTAAACCGTTCATGGGCCCTCTGTCAGTGTGGGATCATAAACAGCACACAGGCGCTGGTCCTGCCCATTTGATTCTTTGTTTTTCAAGCTCTTCATTGAAAACTTCCATAAATATAGACACTATACTATGATCATAATCCCCTCCCACCACCTCTCCTTTCCCCTTCCCAAGTCTCCCCTCCACTAAATCCCTCCTTCTTTCCAAGTAGTTTCTTTTCTATTTTGTCTTGTGTAGGTAGCATCAGCCACTGTGAGGTCACAAATATGAAGGCCATTTTGTGTCGAAAGACAGCATTCTCTTTTCTTTGACTCTTACATTCTTCCTACCACCACTTCCACAATGGTCCCTGAGCCTTGCAGAGGTGATAGAGATGTTTCACTTAGTGCTGAACACTCCACTGGCACTTCTTCCTGGCACTTTGTTGAGTTTTGCATCATCCCAGTCTTCACCATCATCTGAAAAGAGAAGCTCCTCTAACTAAAAGTAAGAGTAGCATTAACATAGGGGCATAATAATAGATATTGAGAGGGAAGGTTAGTGGTCATAATATATTATTTAACCAGATGACAGTAGTAGCCCTCCCCCCAGGGGCTATGACTTCCCCAGCTATAGGCTTTTGCTTAGGTTTCAGGACCAGGCAGAAATTCCCTCCTGTGGAGTGGGCCTCAGGTCCAATCAGAGAGCAACTGGCTTTCCCCACAACGAACATGTCACCATTGCACCGGTTGGTACATTTAGCCTGGTTGGCCAGCTAAAGCTTGTAGTATCCACTGCTGGTTAACACCACAAGGCACAAAGGCATAGCTCCTCCAGGATCCTGATGGATCTGAAAACTTTACAAAGAGAAGATGGTAAATCAGACCACCTCTATCTATAAATAAATAAAAATAAAACCTATTTAGGGCTGGAGAGATGGCTTAGTGGTTAAGACACTTGCCTGCAAAGCTAAAGGACCCAGGTTTACTTCCCCGGGACCCACATAAGCCAGATGCACAAGGTGGCGCATGCATCTGGAGATCATTTGCAACGGCTGGAGGCCCCAGCATGCTCATTCTCTCTCTCTCTCTCTCTCTCTCTCTCTGTGCACTTTTCTCTCTCTCAAATAAATAAAAATTTTAAAATAATAAATAAATAGAATATGTGCCAAGTGAAAGAAGACCCACCAAGCTCATAGGGTGCCATTCCAAGCAAAGTTAAGCTGATGTTACAGCTGCATCTTTAGGGTGCTCCATTCCACTCACATCCTAGGTCATCACCCGGGTAACAGGGTTTGTGTGGGGTGGGTGCATCCCAAAGTCACATAAGCAATGTGGTACTTCTTTGGCTGAGAAACGAGTCCCTTGGGCTGAGAAGATGTCATATTTTTACCACCTTGGTGAATTCGCGACTCTGAGCCCTCAGAACGTGGTGCTGGCCACAGCCCCACAGTTAGGAAGCGTTGTGATAGTGCTACTATTCTAACCATAGGAAGACTACACAACATAGTCCTTTCAGTATCCCTCATAGTGTGTTATTTCATGGTCAGACCCTTTGAGGCAATATTATGACAGTAAGCAGGAGAATTAACACAGCTCCAGAGCAAGACTGTGAACATACACTATTGCCCATCCTAAAGGAACATAGGTAACCACTTTAGCAATTGTACCTTTCCTTCTTGCAGGGAGCGTCAGTACAGTTTATACACAGGGTCCTCACTGCCAGTAGTACAGTAAATTATCTACCCCTAAAATTACATCTCAGTGCCTACATAAACTGGTAAACTGTTAAATACTGTCTAAGATCAAGTGCCCTAGACACCAGAGGCAGGATTTCACTGCATGTGATTTATTAAATCAGAATTTTTTAAAATTTTTTTTTGGAGAGAGACAGAGAGGGAGAGGAAGACAGAGATGGGTGCGCCAGCAATCTCTCAGCTGCTGTGAATGAAATCCAGATGTGTACGCCCCCTGTGGTCAAGTGCAGCATTGCACCCTTGCGTCACTTTGCATCTGGGTAAACGTGGGACCTGGAGATTGGAACCGCTGGAGATTGGAACCAGCGTTCTTAGGCTTACGAGGCAGGTGCCTTAACTGCTAAGCCATCTCTCCAGCCCTTTTTTAAAATTTTTTATTGACAATTTCTATACTTACAGACCAAAAACCCATGATATTTCCCTCCCCTCCCCCATTCCCCTTCAGAACTCCACTCTCCGTATATCCCCTCCCTCTCTCCATTAGTCTCTCCTTTAATTTGATGTCGTCATCTTTTTCTTCTATTATGAGGGTCTTGTGAAGGTATTGCTAGGCACTGCAAGGTCATAGATATCGAGGCAAATTTCTGTCTGGACAGTTGCATTGTAAGGAGTGGTGTCCTTCCTTTGGCTCTTACATTCTTTCCAACTCCTCTTCCGCAATGGACCCTGAGCCTTGGAGGATGTGACAGAGATTTTTCAGTGCTGAACACTCTTCCATCCCTTCTTCTCAGCACTATGTTGCCTTTCGGGTCATCCCAGTGGTCATCACCATCTGAAAAGAGAAGCTTCTCTGACCAGAAGTGAGAGTAGCATTAATATGTGAATATGAACATTAAGTGTAGTGCTTTCAGGGCAGTTTGGTGGGAATAATATATACATTTAGCCAGACAAGAGCAGGCTTTATACCCCTAAGGCTCATGACCTCCTCTGCAATAGACTTTTGATTAGTTTTTTCAGTATAAGGCATGTATTCCCTCCTGTAGAGAGGGCCTTCAGTCCAATTAGGGAGCAGTTGGTTTTCCCAAGAGCAGACCTGCCACTATTGTACCCGTTCAGTCATTGGGCCTGTATGGCCAAACTTGAGTTTTCCAGTGTCCACTATTTTCACCACTGATGACTTCTGTCTCCCATACGGCTGCGTGCAGTGCAGCTTTTTCCAGCTTTCAGTTGGCTGGTCTACAGGGAGAAAGTTTTTAGCTCAGCACCAGCTTGCTTTCTCAGTGACCTTGCCTCTCAGGCAAGAGATGTCTTCAGCAATAGGGTCTAACCATCTGTTTCTCAAGGGAAACCAAGGGCTTAGGTAATAGCCTTTAATGTTTTGGAGGCTTTAGGGACCTCCTTGGAAATCAGCACTTGTTTTTTTCTTCAAGAAAACCCTTTAAGAGAAGAAAGGTGCTTAGATGAGCATAAACTGCAGGCAAAGCGCCCAGCTCCTTGAGACATTAGCGCCAGCCTTTCCACCCTCGTGTCTGTCAGTCGCTGACTATGACCTGGTCCCTCAGGGTTTGTGTAGGGGGTTAGACAGAGTTGTGACAGTGTAGTTCTCCACAGTTCTCTGTGAAAGGGCAGGACAACCCCGAGCTGTAGCAGCAGGTGGGGTGTGGATGCACCAACCCAGCAAAGACAATGCGAGGGTGGAGAACCACTATAGATGATGTCTACTGAAAATCGTTATGATAGGTTTTAAAAATATATTTACTTATCTGTGTGGGGAGGGCATGCCAGGGCCTCTTGCCACTACAAAGGAACACCAAGACACTTACACCACTTTTCTGAATCTGGCTTATGTGTGTGACTTGGGAATTGAACTTTTGAGCTAGCAAATGAGTGCCTTTAATTGCTGAGCCATCTTCAAAGCCCCTATAGAGTAGTTTTGAAATGCTCAGAAAACATTGCATAGGAGTCACTTTTCATACCCGTCTAGTCTGTTAGGACCTAGTCTGGAGATAGGGTTTCTTTTTTTAATTTTGTTTTTTAATTTTATGTTTTTCAAGGTAGAGACTCACACTAACCCACTATGTAGTAATCACTATGTAGTCTCAGGGTAGCCTCAAACTCACGGCACCTCTGCCTCCCAAGTGCTGGGATTAAAGGCATGCGCCACCACTCCTGGAGAGATAAGGTTTCTTATTTTTGTTTCTGCCTCCAGTGCAAGGCTGTGCATACCCCAGTGGCAGAGCCTCTGCCCTCTTCTTGATAGCCTTCATGCAGAGCCTGGTACTTCATTGGTACCAAACAAGCATTTATAAATGAAGGGAAGTTTGGGTAGATCCAAAGCAACTTGAACTTCAGGCTAAATGCTTTGAGCATTATTCTGTTGGCAGCCAAGAAGAAGTTGAAATGCCTTGTTGGCAGCAACATGGAATATGTACCGGGCCAAGGACAGAAAGTAGAGGGAAGCCAAGAGCTATTGCAGCAACACAGGCAAAAAGTAACAAGAGGCAGCATTTGCATAGATGGAGACTGGGAGTGTGGACAGGAAGATGAAAAAAGTAATTAAAGAATATTATCTCCAGGATCCAGATGGCCTCCGGCTGGCAGCCAGTAGAGCGACCAGCAGGGATTCTAATCCATCAAATGTGCTAGTTTTGTACTTGAATGTTCTCAGGCAGATAGAAGAGGAACATTCCTCGTGCTTGCATAGAAGAAATAGCGAGACAATAAGTCCATGTGGGTTTCTCAATGGCATGCACAATAAGGCAGAATCTGTAGTGTAGCCAAGGGAATATTCTTTTGCCTACATATTTTAGCCAGAACTCCATAATGGCATCTGAGAAAACCAAGGTTGTTGGTATGTAATACGCTCAGTTCATTAGCACATGGGATACTTAAAAATTTAAGCGGGCTCGCATCCATCACTCTATACAGTCGCATTGATCCAAAGCTGCAGTTTCACACAGGATTCCCAGCTGCATATCCCACTTGGATATCCAAGTTGACAAAATTTATTCATGACTCAGATAAATCATAGACACACCAGGAAATCCTTTTGTTCTCTGAACTCGTCCAGGCTTTGACTATAGGGAAAGCAATTTACATTCTCTCGGCGACTTTTGCCCAGGTGTCTGCTGTGCACGTTGTTTTCCGAGAGCCGGTTCCTGGAAGCCCTGTGACATGGACTGGACCTGGGTTTGCCAGGGTTCTCCCTGGGGCTGGCTTGAGATTTACAGTCAAGAACATTCCTCTTCCCATGGACTTCACCATTGCTGTGCGCTATGAAGCTCAGGTATCTGTTGATTTCAACCTCACATTGGGGAAAAAGCACAGAAATAGGTTCCCAAACTGTTTGTGGGTCAGCTTTGAAAGAAGAGCTTCATCACGAAATGATTTGCAGAGAGTAGAACATCTGGGAAGCATTACAAACCGAACGTTTCCTGAAGATACAACATTGTAAGCTGTACGCACATTCGCTTTATCCATGGGGCAGAAACTGAACTTAGAAGGTATGTTTGAGGGACCAGGTTTAAGGAAGTGGCGAATGTTTGTGTAAGAATACTAAATAACCAAAATAACACAAAGTCTGATCTCCTGGGTAAACTGAATTCATAAATCAACATACATGTAGCGATTTGAAATCAGAGGGGATGAAACCAAAACTTGCATTCAGATCTTACCCTGTGACAAGAGAAAGACTAAGAGCAGATGGTCCATCTTGTCTCCAACTACCACCCCTTACCCAAAATAGAACAGGTAGAAAATTATAAAAATACTTGATTCCTAACTTTTCCTGGGGTATTCTGAAGCCCAACCATCTCCATTGAACAATGTTTCATGTGGCTGGAGGGAGGAGTGGTCTTAGAGACCCCCAAGCCTCTCTGGGGACCATATTCTGGAGGTAGGCCCTGCATATGACATGACCAGAGCTGTCAGCCCATTTTGAAATGCTTCATAGGACATAAGTCTCTCTCACTTACAAAAGAAAGTCAAAGGGCTGGAGGGATGGCTTAGCAGTGAAGGCGTTAGGCTGCAAAGCCAAAGGACCCTGACTTGATTCCCCAGGACCCACGTAAGCCAGATGTACAAGGTGGCACATGAGTCTGGAGTTCGTTTGCAATGGCTAGAGGCCCTGGCAGACCCTTTCTGTCTCTCTCTGTCTCTGTCTCCCTCTCTCTCTCTCTCTCTGACTCTCTCAAATAAATAAAACTTTTTTTAAAAAAGGAAGAAAAGAACAAAGGAAAGTGAAAGCCTTTCAGTGAGCTTTGACCAGCTAAATCTGAAATCCATTCAAAAGGAGCAAATATGTTTATTTATTCATAGGCTATATCCCTGGCAACTCAAAAGAAAAAAGAAAAAGGAACGCTTTTCCAAATCATAAGGTTTTCAGCATATAACCAATTATTCATATTCTCTCTCTCATGTAACATTGTATGAAGGATTCCAAATGGCTCTTCTGTGAGGCAATGCCCTGATGATTACTCAGGTCTTGTGGAAATGGGTTGAAGATCCGCCCTGTCAGGAAGGTTAGAGGTTTCCCAGGCCTGTGAGCTATAGCTATAGACAGAATCTTCTTTCTGCTTGGATAGCGATCTAGACCCCAGAGAGCCGGATGTAGGAAAGAAGCACTCAGACATCTTTCAACTCCAACACCATTTTCCAAGTGAGCTCTGGGTTGTAGGTTCAACTCCATGCACCGTCTATTGCGTATGTGGGGGGGGGGGTGCAAAATGGTTTCGTTTCCTCATACTGACATGCTCTAACGTCCTGCCTGTCTAGCCTGCGGCTGACTGGAGTGTCCAGATCGTGGTCAACACCCCTGAAGTGCACGAACACTGCACACACAAGATGCCACCGCAAGCTCCTCTGGCTTTTGCCTTACCAGCAGCTGCCAGGTATGCTTGGGACCCAACCTCAAGTGAGGAAGATCTCTTAGAATATGAACCATAGATCAAAACTTTGTAAGCAGGACCAAATGGAAAAAGAGGCATACTAAAGGAAGCTACCACATGCAATATGTGTGCTACACTATACTTAATATTTCATATTTTAATTAATTTTTGTAGCAACTCAAGGAGCTAGATTGTGTCTTCATCGGCTGAAGGAGGAATTGAAAAGAATATTGAGATGAGGGCTGGAGAGATGGCTTAGCGGTTAAGGTGTTTGCCTGCAAAGCCAAAGGAACCAGGTTCGAATCTCTAGGTCCCACGTAAGCCAGATGCATATGGTGGTGCATGCATCTGGAATTCGTTTGCAGTGGCTAGAGGCCCTGGCATGTCCATTCTCACTCCCCTCTCTCTCTCTCTCTCTCTCTCTCTCTCTCTCTCTGTCTGTCTCTCTCTCTACCACTTCCCCATCTGTCTCAAATAAATAAATGAAAATAAAATCTTTAAAAAAAAATTGAGATGACCTGACTAACCTGGTTTCGAGCCCAGATACCCTGGCTGTAAACTTGGAATGTTCTTTTTCCATTTCCCAGATGCCTTTGAAATGTGACCAAGTAAAAATCTGCAAAAGTAAAATATTCAGTTTAGAACTGACAATTAGCTGAGAGTCTAGAAGGGGAAAGCTACTGCTTTCTTAAATTATTATTATTCATTTATTTATTTATGGGGGAGACAGGCAGAGAATGGGAGTGCCAGCGCCTTCAACTGCTGCAAACAAATGCCAGATGCATGTGCCACTTTGTGCATCTGGCTTGCGTGGGCCCTGGGGGATCAAACCTGGGTTCTTTGGCTTTGCAGGCAAGAGTCTTAACTGGTAAGCCATCTCTCCAGCCCAAAAGCTACTACTTTTGAGGCTTCTCATTTTATCTCATCAGAATAGGGCAAAATGCAAGAGAACCCCTGTTGATAATTAATATGATAGTGAGCCTATCTGTTCCACGGTGTCTCCAAGGAAGTCAGGACAACCATGGCCAATAGTTTCTAAGCCTTTGCAATTTGTCACGGTCATGTAGCAGAGCCACACAGGATCTCTGAATTTACTGCCCAGAGCTGTTGCAGATCTGGGCTTTGCCTAGCCCCACAGTGGAGTCCCTTCCCAGCACAAGTAGAAGGCTGCCAAGTATTGTGGCCACTCAGGTAATATTACTCTACTTTTGTTACTGAAAGATTGCTTTATTTTTCCTAATACAGGATAATGCTACTTCCCACACCCATCTGTTTAGAACCGGATGTGCCGTATTCCATAGACCTTTACTTTTCTCAGCCGGGGGAAGGCGAGTCCCACGCTCGTTCTCCCATCCTGGTTGATTCGGTAAGCATCTCCGAGCACTGTGGGGGCTTCCTTGTGGATGGAGTCCTGTTATAAGAGTTATGTTTATAGACTCTGGAGAAATGTTTCTTGAAAAATATAAACCTTTCTGTTTAATTATGTAAACCATCCAATAGCCATTGAAAGTTGCATACCACAGCATGTCCCAGTAAGCGGCTTTTTGTATTATTTAATCTTCATAGCGTCCCTGTGAGGTAGGTGCTATCATTATTTCACAGAAGGGGGTGCTGATGCATGGGGCCACAGAGCTAGTGAGTGAGAACTCAGGAAAGAAGGTCACACTGCCTGCTTCCAGATCTCCAAGCCACTATTGGCATTTCAGGAAGCAGGTTGTGGGGGAAAGCCCACCACTGTAGTTATTGTTTTGAAAGTTACCTAATGTCTATATCCTATGCTCTTTTTTCATTGTTGTTCTTGTTTTGTTGTTGTTGTTGTTGTTGTTTTGTTTTTTTTAGGGAGGGTTTCACTCTAGCCCAGAATTCACTAAGTAGTCTCAGGATGGCCTCAAACTCATGGTGATCCTCCCACCTCTGCCTCCCAAGCACTGGGATTAAAAGGCATGCGCCACCACACCCCGCTCTATCCTATGTTTTTGTATTATCGTAACCCAAGTCCATAACAGTTACACAGATAGAAATTTTGTTCTCGAATTTCATTTCAAGCAGTTTCGTATGGTACTTATGTAGCATCCTTGGCATTTGTAGAGCTGTGCACGATACTTCGAGTGACCCCTTTCAGTATCTGTCCCCCACAGCCGAGCCACAGATGCTCGTCTCAAACCTCTGACTCTATGCTATGTGTGGTGGTTTGAAAGAAGTGTCCCCCACAGGCTCAGGCATGTCAAATCCTTGTTCCCCAGCTGGTGGCAATTTGGGAAAGCTGTGGGGCTTTGCTGGAGGAGGTGTCACTGGAAGCTGACCTTGGGATTCTGTAGCCCAGCCCAACTTGCCAGAGCCAGCTTGTTCTTACGGCTTCCTCCCAGCTGGTGTGACAAGATGTGACACTCTGTTGTCTTCTCTGCCATTCTGTCCCCACCTTGGTGCAACTTTAAAACTGTAAGCCAAAATAAACCCTTTCCTTCCATCAGCTACTTCTTGTCAGGTGTTTTGGCCCAGCGATGAGAAGGTAACTAGTACAGAATGCATCAGACACGGGCTTGTCACTGGCAGAGTTTGGGTAGGGAGTGAATTTACTTTAAGCTACTCACCTATTATCCAAACTGATCACATAGCTGGCATCTATTTTCGTGACTATGTTTATTTAATACATACTTTTATTGTTTTAATATTTTTATTTTATTTATTTATTTGGGAAAGAAAGAGGCAGAGAGGGAGAGAACAGAAGATAGGGAGCAAATAGGTATGTCAAGGCATCCAGCCACTGCAAATGAACTCCAGGCATGTGCCACCTTGTGCATCTGGCTTAAACGGGCCCTGGGGAATCGAACCTGGATCCTTTGGCTTTGCAGGCAAGTGCCTTAACTGCTAAGCCATCTCTCCAGCTCTTAATAGACATTTGCTTATGGCTCCTAAAATCAGTTGTTAAATTATTTCCTGGAAGGTATTTCCCCCAGTTAATTTTCAGAATCATAACTAATAGATGAAACTCTTACATAGAGCTGTCTTGCCAGTGATGGGAAACACCCATTACTGGGAAGGATGCAGTCATTTTAGTTTCAATTAAATCTACAATGGTAAAAATATCAATATATTTTGTGGAACAAAGTCCTACAAAACACGTACTATACATTATTTGCACTGGTAAGCACATCCCTGGGGCTCACTGGCTCAAGGGAAGATGCAGATAAGCAGGCAACTACAGCGTATGGGGAGTGCGGTCCTGGAGTTGTAACAGGAGACTAGCCAGAGCAGCTCAGTGCAGCTTACGCAATGGTTCTTGACCTCATTTGATCTCATGCTCCAATGTTAGGCAGTTTTCTGTTACTAATACAAAATACATAAGATAATAAGCATACAAAAGGAAAAGTGTATTGGACTCACAAATGTTTGTTGGCCCAGTTCCTGTTGGTACGGTGTTGGCACAGATATGGTGAAGCAATGCCGCTTACCCCATGGCCAAGGTGGAAAAGAGGAAGAGGAAAGGGTCGGGGTCCCAACTATCCTCTTTGAGGACATTGCCCTGATGGCCAAAGGATCTCTCATAAAGTTTCCACCACCTCTCAGAGCTACTGCAGAGAACAAGCCTTTAACACACAGGCCTTTGCAGAACTCTTAAGATCCAGACTGTAGCACTCCTAGTTTTTTGTTTTGTTTTGTTTTGGTTTTTTTTTTTTTTTTTTTTGGTTTTTCGAGAGGTAGGGTCTCGCTCTGGTCCAGGCTGACCTGGAATTCACTATGTAGTCTCAGGGTGGCCTCGAACTCTCGGCGATCCTCCTACCTCTGCCTCCCGAGTGCTGGGATTAAAAGCGTGAGCCACCGCACCCGGCTTACTCCTAGTTTTATTACAAATATTTTCTCACATCCTTTTCCTGTCCTAAGGTGAAATTTATAGGCAATATAGATTACCTGCATACCTAACTTTTAAATGAAGCAATGTAATGTGCTAAAATTAATGCAAAAGAAATATAATTAATCATTTATACTTTAGTATGTATTGTACAGATGTGAGTACACCAGAAGACATAATGAAATAGAAGTATGCTCCTCTGTGCAGAAACAGTATATGTGAGACAGCCTTAAAGGCAAGCATGTTAGACAAATGTTTAAAAATCATAGACATAAGCCGGGCGTGGTGGTGCACGCCTTTAATCCCAGCACTCGGGAGGCAGAGGTAGGAGGATCGCCGTGAGTTCGAGGCCACCCTGAGACTACATAGTTAATTCCAGGTCACCCTGGATCAGAGTGAGACTCTACCTTGGGAAAAAAAAAACAAAAAAACAAAAAAAAAATAGACTTGGTAGACTTGGGACTGGGGAAATGGCTTAGCAGTTAAAGCATTTGCCTGCGAAGCCTAAGGACTCTGGTTCAAATCCCCAGGACCCACATAAGCCAGATGCATAAGGGGGCACATGCATCAGGAGTTTGTTTGCAGTGGCTTAGAGGCCCTGGCATGCCCATTCTCTTTCTCTCTGTCTGCCTCTTTCTCTCTAACAAATAAATATATTTTTTTAAATCTTTAAAAAAATCATAGACTTGATCTCTCAAATCAGACGGTTATAGAAAAAGCTGTAGGAGACATGAGATCATTTTCCATGTCATGAGAATGTCTAGTATTTCTGATTCCCATCCACTAAAGGCAGTAACACACCACACCCAAACACTTCCCACCAAAACCGCTCCAAGCAGTCTTCAAAATGCTCCCTGGAGGGAGGAGCCTACCACACTGAGAACCCCTGGGCTGGCAGGATGGGGAGTGGGGGGTACAGAGTGAAACGGGAGGAAGTTTAGATTTTATCCAGAAGCCACACCAAAGCTTTAAGGAGGGATTGTCTGAACAGACCACATGTAAAAGAACCATGGTGACTATAGTGTAGAAAATGATTGGCAGATGGCAAAAATGAAAGCTGGCTTGTCTGGTTACCACTATAGGAACACGGGAAGGAAGCGGAGAGCTATAGTTACATGCTGGGAAACATTTAAGACATGTGGATGAGGCGGGAAGTATTGATAACCAAGAAACAGGCATTGGCTTTCTCCATTCCCAGTGTGGCAGGTGGTGGCATTACTTAGCAAGAATATGCACAGCAAGCACAGAGAGAAGCAGGTCCAGGCATGCCCAGCTTTGGGTGCCTGGGGCACAGCCAGTGGGTGATTTGATTGGTGTTGATCTGGAGCCATCCATGGAGACACGTGCAAGAGATATAAATCCAAATGCTAACCACGAATGGCTAGTAACCCAGAATGGCCAAGGGCACTAGGAAGTGGGTATAGAGTAAGGAGGGGACTGATGAGAGAACCCCCATTATGTAGCAATGGTGGGGGGATGTATTGTGTTGGCTTGTGGAGTGAATGTGAGGGGAGGCAGTGGGTTAGCAAGAAAACAGATTTTCACGAAATTTGGCTGTGCAGAAGTCAAAAGGCAGAGGCGAGTTGGTGGCAGGGGGAATCCACGAGAATTGAGGTGGTGCACAGATGGGAAAGTCATCAGAACATCTCACGTCAGCTGAGAGGAAGAAGTGGAGGTGAGAACAGAAACTGGTGGAGTCTTCTGGCAGTAGGGATGACGGCAGGATCCAGTCTTCCATTGCAACACCTCTCCCTTTGTAAGCTCAGAGTCAGGAAGGGGTTAAAATCCACAAGCTGGAGTTTGTGAGGTGGGAAGTAGGGAGCTCCAGTACCTTTGCTGATCCATTTTCTCAGTGAAGTAAAAGAAATAAAAGGTGAGCTGGAAAGATGGTTTAGCAGTTAAGGAGCTTGCCTGTGAAGCCTAAAGACCCATGTCATGTTCCACTCTCCAGATCCCATGTAAGCCAGACACACAAAGGTGAGGCAATTGCAAGGTCTCACGTGCCCACTAGGTGGCGCAAGTGTCTGGAGTTCCATTGCAGTGGCTGAAGCCCAGACGCACTAATTCTCTCTTTTTGTCTCTCTCTCTCTCTAAAAAAAAAAAAAAAAAAAAAAAATTAAATAAATAAAAGGCTATGACATCTGCCAAGAGTTCAGCAAGAGTGACAAGACAGGTTGGAGGAGCGAATGGCACAGTGGTGAAGTCACTCAGGGGTGCGATCCCCATCCACAGCTGTGTCAAAGAACAATTGTGCAAAGACAAAAGGGTTAGAGTGAAAGGCTAAGGCAACTGGCTTCAGTATGGACAAAGCAGGCAAGACCATGGGAGGTTACCTGGGCTACTATTTCTGGTCTCCTAACCAGACCTGCTGAACAAAAATCTGTTTGCAATGCTGGGTTGAACAGCATATGTTCAAAATGACCATCTTAATGTTGTCAGTATGCTTTTCTAGAGCATTCCACTCCATGTTGTCCAAAGCCAGTAGTACACATGTGAAATAATATTAGAGCATCATTTAAACTCTTCTGAAAATTAAGCAGAATAGCCTTTCTTTTTTAAAAAAGATTTATTTTTATTTATTCATTTATTTATTAGAGACAGAGAGAGGGGGAGAGAGAGATAGATAGAGTGTGAGAATGGGCATGCCAGGGCCTCGAGCCACTGCAAACAAACTCTAGACACATGTACCACTATGTTCATCTGGCTTACGTGGGACCTGGATGACTGAACGTGGTTCCTTAGGTTCCGCAGGCATGCACTTTAACCACTAAGCCATCTTTCCAGCCCTGAATAGCCTTTCTTAACCTATGTATTAAACTATAGATGATTCCCTTTGACAATAAGCTTATGGCAGAAGATGCATGCATTTCCATAATAGCTATGCAGCCTATGCCAGAAATCCCAGAATGAATATGTGAAATGTTTTTTTATGGAGTGTTAATTGGTATATAGGATATAGGACCAAATGCTTAAGTGACAGAAAACACTGAGTTTGAAAAGTAGCGTTCTTGCAAGACTTCTCAGAGCCTCTAGCATGTTGATTGAGACTGTGAATATCTAAGATGGCAGCCTAGTTTGGTATACAACACCACTTGTATACAGGAAACTGAAAAAACGTTAAGGAAAATTTTGTGAAATGGGGTTCCACTGTACTACTTTCTCTAGGTGTGTCCAGCCTGGAGCCCATGGGCCACCTGTGTCCCAGACAGATATAAATTCAGCCCAACAAATTCATCATCTACAAACCAACATCTTGTTGTAATGTAAATTCATCGAAGCCATGATTTCTTGTGTGTGTGTGTGTGTGGTATGTATAGTATGGTATGTGATGTGATTTGTGTGTGGCATAAGCATGTGTGTGGACATGTGTGCACCCTGTGCACGTGGGTGGAGAGCAGAAGAGAAGGTCAGCAAATGTCTTCTTCCATTGCTCATCTTCCTATTTCCTTCAGACAGTCTCGCCCTCAGCCTGGGGCTGCTGTTTTATGTCAGTGATCCTCTACCTCAAAAAAAAAAAAAAAAAGGCTTTCAAATCTGATCCAGGCAAAATAGCACATACCTATAATTCCAGCATTTGAGAGACTGAGGCAGAAAAAACCACCAATTCAAAACCAGTGTAGGCTACATAAAAGAGCTTGTTTCAAAGAATCAAAAATAAGAGAAGCCTTGCAAGTTTAAGACAGATCTATTAGTAAGAGGCATCATAATAACAGTAAAAAGATAAAAACTTTTATTTTCTTTGTCATGAGTCAATAAATGTAAATACCTAAAGATTTTTAAAAACAATTGAAAATCATAAAATCTTCAACCTTGGGCAATTTGAAGGATTGGATGGGGTGTCTTTCTGAGCTATCATTATCAGAGATCTACTTTTTTTTTTTATCCAATGAGACTCTTAGCAGAGAGTTTGACACATCTTCTTTTCTCATTATGTCAAAAGCTTGGCCTTATTCCCCACCTCAGCTCACTGGAGGATTTCTGCAGCAAGCAGGACATGGAGGAGCACGAGCTGCACAAGTGTGTTGAAATTGCCTCCGAAGTGGGACCTCAAGTGCTCCCGGATGCGTGTGAACGGCTTGTCGTCAGCTTGTCTGCCCAGCTGCACCGTGGGGCGGTGGGTGAGTATCCACGTCAAGGGCTCTCTACAGAGGCCCTGAGAGCTCTACACATGCTTTCTGGAACATGAGCAAAGCAATTGATTTTAGCATCTACTCCAAACACCCAAATCCCATCCGCCAATCTATCAGGTACCCAAAGCAACACTGCCCTGGTGGCATCATCATGGACAGCACTGGAGGGTGAGCTTGCTAGTCCTAAAGCGTTCATTTGGAATCCTAGAATTTTAGGCCTGAAAGGAACTGTAACAACGATGCTTCTGTTACTAAATGATGTTATCAAGGTCCAAACACATTACATCATTTGCCTTTCACTTAGCTGTGGCAGAGGGTTTTTCAACTTTGGCACTATTGAAATTTTGAGCAAATTTGTTGTTGGGGGACTTTCCTGTGTATAATTGGATGTGAAGCCTCACCCCTGTACCCATATCACCCCTCCCAAGTCATGACATTCAAAACATGTTCAAGGCTGGAGAGATGGCTCAGCGGTTAAAGCACTTGCTTGCAAAGCCTGATAGCCTGTGTTCAAATCCCCCGTACCCACATAAAGCCTCCCTCTCTCTCCCTCCCCCATCTTTCTGCTTGCAAGTAAATAATAAATAAAGTATTTTTTAAAAGAAACAATAAAGCTGGGCATGGTGGCGCACATCTTTAATCCCAGCACTAGGGAGGCAGAGGTAGTAGGAGGATCATCATGAGGTCAAGGCCACCCTGAGAGTACATAGTGAATTCCAGGTCAGCCAGGACTAGAGTGAAACCCTACCTTGAAAGAAAGAAAGAAAGAAAGAAAGAAAGAAAGAAAGAAAGAAAGAAAGAAAGAAAGAAGGAAGGAAGGAAGGAAGGAAGGAAGGAAGGAAGGAAGGAAGGAAGGAAGGAAGGAAGGAGAAAGAAAGGGAGAGAGAAAGGAAGAAAGAAAGAAAGAAAGAAAGAAAGAAAGAAAGAAAGAAAGAAAAGAAAAAGAAAAGAAAAAATAAGTGTCCACAATTTTGTTAAATGTCCCTTGCAGGGAAAATTTGGCTCCAGTTGAGAACTGGTGATATAGAGAGGTAACCACTTTGAGAGCCTGGTTTTCCCAGTTCCCAGACAAATCCTTTTTCCTTTAAAGCAGGGCTTGCTATAGGTTTAGCACGTCGACTGACTCATGAAATATATGGAATGGGGGAAATAATAGTATATGTTAGTTTCTTATTGCCATAGAAAATAACCTGAGAGAAGTAACCTCAAAAGGAAGAAAGACGTCTGGAGAGATGGCTCAGCAGTTAAAAGCACATGCTTGTGAAAGGAAGGTTTATTTTGATTTATGGTTTCAAAGGTTTCCATCCAAGTTAGTTGGTTCCATTTGGCGGGGGGATGGGCAAGGGAGGGACTGGTGTAAGGCAGAGAAAAATGGCAGAAGGGCAGGATGGACCAGAGCTACTCACCTCATGGTAGCCAGGAAAGAGAGGGAAGAGAGAGAAGGAGGAAGAGAAGAGGACAAAAAGGAGGAGAAAGGATGAGGAGAAGGAAGAGACAACAAGAAAAGAGAGGAAGAAGAAAAGGAGGAGGCAATGAGAAGGGAAGGGAAGGGAAGAGAAGAGAGGACAGGAGATGGAGGAGAGAAGAAGAGAAAAGAGGAGAGGAGAGGAGAGGAGAGGAGAGGAGAGGAGAGGAGAGGAGAGGAGATGGAGGAGAGGAGAAGAGAAGAGAGGAGAGGAAGTGGAGAAGAGGAGAGGAGAGGAGATGGAGGAGAGGAGAGGAGAGGAGAGGAGATGGAGGAGAAAAGAGCAGAAGAGAGGAGAGGGAAGAGGAAAGGAGATGAGAGACAGGAAGGGGCCAAGGATGAGGAGGAAGCGTATCTTTCCAGAGTACCCCAGTAACCTACTTTCTCCAATCAAGCTCCACCTCCTAATGTCCGCCACCTCCCAATACTGCCATCAAATTCTACTCCATCCAAGCATGAAGATGGAGCCGTCATGATCCAGTCACTTCTCAGGAGCCCCACCTTTGAACACTGCTTCGTGGGGAACCAAGGCTTCAGTACATGAGAGGACATGAGCCTGTGGGGCTAATTCACATCAAAACCACAGCAGTACACTTCAGCCCCAGCCCCAACACACACACACACACACACACACACACACACACACACACAATAATCCCACAGGAATAATGGCACCCGAATAGTCAATTGTTTCAAACAACCTAAGCCTTTCATTAACTTGCTTAGTAATACCAAATATTATTTTAAGTATCTCACAAATATAATTGACTTTGAGCAGTACCGTAGTGCCTTGAGTAAATTCTTCATTAGCCCCAGTTAACAGCTGAGGTACTGAGGATTAGAGAGGTACCCGAATGAAGTAGAAAACTACAGGGACTAAGAGATAAGGTACCTCTCTGCCACTCCCTCAACTCTCCCTCCTTTTCTTTGTTTCTTGCAGCCTGCAGGTGTCACCCCCAGGGTGCACTTGGGTCCAACTGTAGCAGGCTGGGAGGCCAGTGTGAGTGTAAACCTCACGTGGTGGGGCGCTGCTGTGACAAGTGCTCAGCGGGAAGCTATGGTCTGGGGCCTCATGGCTGTCATGGTATGTAGCAAGAATCACAAAGGGAAATGGGCTTGTCCACACCTGAGTGTCTTGAGGGCAAGCAAAGGGATGTGGGAGGTTTTAAAGGGGAGGACATTAGGGATTTGATGACATCATTCAAACTCCTTGGAGTTGAAAATACACTGAAATTTTTTTCTTCCATACATTAGCCACCCACTGATCAGTAGGCACTATACAGAGCCCTACTGGGAGCCATAGGGAAAAAACAAAGGGAGAAATGTGCTCCTGGTAGTTTGCCCTGTGTATTGAATGGGAAATAGTCCCCGTAAAAGTGGGAACACGTAAGGGAGTTGGTCATGAGACCCAGCTTTCTGATCTAGCCTGTAAACCCAGTGTGTGGACAGGCTCAAACAATTGTGAGATTGGGAGACACAACAGCGTCACTACAGGCAACACCTATAGGTGTTTCCACTGAGGCAAACATGATTTCTGATGCGGGGGTCACCAACAGCCTCGCAACCTCTTGTTAAGTACATACACAGAGTCCCTGCTATAGTTGGTATTTCAGCTCTTGTGGTGCACCTTGACCGTATGGCATTAGTTCTCTGTACACAATGCAAACCACTATTGAGAACATGGCTCTGCAGAGAAACGTCCCTGAGGAGCCACGCAAACCACATGTGGCCTCCTTTTTCCTTTCAGGCTCCTTTAAATCTCTTCAGTCATGATCATGATCCACAGAGATGGCCTCCTTCCTGGCTCTTGACGGGCCTGGCTTCCTACCAGCAAACAGTACCGATCTAAGCCCATTATGGCTCTTTCCTCCTTTTAGGTTACAAAGTGCTTAAGATACACAAAGGGACCTCCTCAAAGGGAAAGCAAGTGTTTCCTCCACATTACACCCTTATCAAACCAACAGGCTTTGCATTTTTGTAGGGAAGATGGGCTCACGGGACTCAGCACTTCACCAGAAAAGGATGAAAAAGGAAGATATGGCCGCACCCTAAGAAGGGGTCTTTTTATATTATTATTATTCTCCTTCACAGCTTCACCTTTTGGCCCATCATACAAGTAGAGGTTTGACTCATTGAAAAACATGGATCGCTTTGTTTTCTCTGTACAAACAACCAATGTGCTTGCCCGGGGCCCAGTTGCTCATACTCGGCTACCTAATGAATGGACCAGTGACTCGTTACTTGACAATCATTTACCTGGTAGCACTAATGCCAGGCTGTGTTTGGAGGACATTTTTATTTTTGTTTATTTATTTTCAAGAGAGAAAGAGGCAGAGTAAGAGAAAGAGAATGGGCACTCCTTGGCTTCCAGCCACCACAGCCAAACTCCAGGTGCATATGCCCCTTGTACATCTGGCTTACATGGGGAATTGAATTGAGGACCTTTGGCTTTGCAGGCAAATGCTTTAACTGCTAAGCCATCTCTCCAGCCCCTCAGAAGACATTTTTAAACCTACTTTGTGAACCTGGGTCTGGACCAGGAATGCAGGACCTAAGCTGTAACTCTTTCATTGCCAAACCATTTGCCCTCTCCCCAACATAATCCTCTTTGCTTTATCCAGAATGTCACTGCCATCCCGAAGGCTCCAAGAACACAGTATGTGATCAAATCACCGGTCAGTGCCCCTGTCATGAAGAGGTGGCTGGTCGCCGCTGTGATCAGTGCCTGGCTGGCTACTTTGGATTTCCCCGCTGCCGCCCGTGCCCTTGTCATGGGTTTGCTGAACTTTGTGATCCAGACACAGGGTCATGCTTCGGCTGTGGAGGCTTTACAACCGGGAGAAACTGTGAAAGGTATGGAATTCACATGTGCTTTCGTTTTGAGACCTTCAAATGTTTATTCTGATTCCACAACAGAGGTTTTGAGTGAAGATTCAACAGCATTTACGTGTACAATGATGGCTCCAGGTGGGAAAGTCTTATCATCGTGAGAGCCAGGAAATGTCTGATTAAATCAGTAACACACATTGCTTTTAAATTTCTCAGATGTGACATGTAAGTCACAAGGAGCTATTATCTATTATGCTGTGCTTAATGGGTATGCCTTGAGATTTCCAATAGAAAGCAAAAAAAAAAAAAAAGTTATTTTACAGAGCAATTGAGCATCCTATAAAATACTGAGCTTGGGGAACTGTGTTGTCCTAAAACGTTCAAATCCACACTGGCCAACACCCGAGTGTTTCTGGGAACATTCTGATAATAAAAGAAATTGCCTTGACAGGTGCATCGATGGTTACTATGGAAATCCTTCTTTAGGACAATCCTGTCGCCCTTGCCCGTGTCCAGACGTTCCCTCAAGCAGTCAGTATTTTGCCCATTCCTGTTTCCAGAATCCTTGGAGCTCGGCTGTAACCTGCGATTGTCTTCAAGGTTATGCGGGTATGACGCTCCCATTTTCTTCCATCCCACCCTGCAGCCTGAAAGGGTTTACATATTCATAATTTGTCGGCCTTGGACATATGAGTGGCGTAGAATGTAAGTGATTGGTAAGAAGGCTCAATTTGCTAAATCGGTGCTTTACTGAACAAAGAATTCAAATCATTCCCAAAATAATAACAATCAAAAACTCATTCCACTGAGCTATATTGTTTTAAAATGTTTTAGCAAACTAACTGCTCAAATGAGATCAAGTCAAATTAAAATTTTTTAAAGATAATCATCACTGAGTATGGTGGCACACACCTTTAATCCCAGCACTCAGGAGGCAGAGGTAGAAGGATCACCATGAGTTTGAAACCAGCCTGGGCTACAGAGTGAGTTCCAGACCAGCTTGGACTAGAGTGAGACCCTGCCTCCAAAAAAAAAAGGAAAATATAATCATCTTATATAATATAAATATAATCATGTTATATAAAAATATATTATCAAGTTATACATATTATGTATGATATAAAGAATTTTAAAAGTTTAATTAGCCAAATGCTTTCTTTCTTTAATTCTAAACAATGTAACTGACACTTCACAGATAATTTTTTTATTGTCTTGAAACATTGATTTAGACATTGTGAAGATACTGTGTCTTTTTTTTTTTTTTTTTTTTTTTTTTTTTTTTTTTGAGGTAGGGTCTCACTCTCACCCAGACTGACCTGGAACTCACTCTTTCATCCCAGGCTGGCCTTGAACTCATATTGATCCTCCTACCTCTGCCTCCTGAGTACTGAGATTAAAGGTGTACGCCACCATGCCCAGCTTGTGTAAGTCTTAATTCTAATTTTGTATCTGTTGCTTAGTCAAGATTTTGTTCTAAAGAGTTTAGTCATGAGCATGAGCATATAACATAAGCAAGAGAAGCTTATTTATTTTAAGTCTACCCGGTTTAATCTCACTAAGAAACTGTGGAAATATTTTCTTCAATACTAATTATCACAAGAACAAATGACATGACTTGTTCCTTATTTGTCAAATCTGAGGTTATAAATGCCTTTGGTTAATTCTTTGCTCTTTCATTAATCTGAGCACAGTTTGGTTTATCAGTTTTTGGTTTTATTTTTGCTTTTTGGTTTGAGGCAGGGTCACACTCTAGCCCAGGCTGCCCTGGTGCTCACTCTGTAGCCCAGGCTGTCCTTGAACACATGGCAATCCTCCTTTCTCAGCCTTCTGAGTACTGGGGTGACAGACATGAGCCACCAACCATGCCAGGCTTGGTTGGTCAGGTTTTAAAACTGGAGACCATCTTTGGCTAAGAATATTTCCAAGTGGAGAGCCCACAATGTGGAGAGTAGAACAACGGCAATTGCCTGGAGGTCGGGAGAGTGGGGAGTGTCCAAGAGAACGATGGCTCCTCATGCTGCGCACCCCGGGAGGCTCACACCCCCAGAGCGCTCTGCCAGCTTCACTCTAGGTGCCTCTCTCTCTTAGATTGATTGGCACCTTCCCCCAAGGCTGCTTCATTTTCACTAGAGCTCACTTCTAGAGTGGGTGGAAGTTTAGGCTGCCCCAGAGGGAGCAGGAAGCAGATGAGGTTTGGGTCCTCAGGCCCAGGAGATCAACTCTGGTTAAATAAACACATAGAAATCAGGTGCCTTCAACTCCTTAGTTTTTTTGGGGGGGTGGGGGACTAGAAGCCATTCTTCACCAAAGACATTGTACCTCTGAATAACATTTTCATTCTCTGAATGAATAATAAATCAAATGAATGTTTTCGCTTAACTTAGAGCCTCATTCAAAAGGTTGGCTTCATCTCTATCACGCCCTCCAAGGCTCAGGGTCCATTGCGGAAGAGGTGGGGGAAAGAATGTAAGAGCCAAAGGAAGGGTACCACTCCTTACAATGCAACTGTCCAGACAGAATTTGGACTCGATATCCATAACCTCGCAGTGCCTAGCATTACCTTCACAAGACCCTCATAACAGGAGAAAAAGAAGATGACATCAAGATAAAAGAGAGACTAACGGAGAGAGGGAGGGGATATGATGGAGAGTGGAGTTGTGAAGGGGAAAGTGGGAGAGGAGGAGAATTATCATGGTTTATTGTCTGTAAGTATAGACGCTGCCAATAAAAATATTAAAAAAATAAAGCAGTTACAGTAAAAAGTTTAGACAGTAAAAAGAAGGAAGGAAGGAAGGAAGGAAGGAAGGAAGGAAGGAAGGAAGGAAGGAAGGAGAAAAAAAGGTTGGTTTATTATCCCTTACAGGAGCCCCTTGAATCCTCTATTGGCAGCCCCTGTCCAGATTTCCCAACATTCACACCTCTTCTCATTCCCTTCTCCCCTCCCTTCTTTCAGGTGTTCAGTGTGAAGAATGCGCTTCTGGTTTCTATGGTAATCCCAGAGTTCCAGGAGCGCCCTGCCAGCCATGTGCCTGCAACAACAACATAGATGTAAGAGATGCGGAGTCCTGCAGCCGGGTGACAGGGGAGTGCCTCAGATGTCTGCACAACACCCAGGGCCCAAGCTGCCAGCTCTGCAAACCAGGTCACTTTGGATCTGCCCTCAATCAGACCTGCAGAAGTAAGTGCGTGAAGTGCCCTGGGGTGGGGGTGGGAGCGCATAGTAGTAACTGGATGGCAGCTTAGAAATGTGGTGTTAGCTCTCCCAGGCTCATTTCATTCAGGCCAGTGCTTGCAAGCAAGAGCAGCTCCCGCTGGGAGACTGGGTTGGTGCACTGAACTTGTCAGCAGAAAACAGTGCAGGTCATTGTATGCTCAGGTGCAGTTGCAATGTGAGCACTGGTGGTGGTCGTTTCTCTTCTGTGGCTATTGTCATCAACACTCAAGCTGGTGGATTCGATGCATTGCCGAGGGATTAATGCAGATTCCTGGGCTGCGCTTCCGTCCCACGGAATCAGAACCCCCTAGGAACAGGGCCCAGGAATCTGCACACCCTGATCTGTGGCCTGAGTAATCAGACACCAACAATTCCTTTCACATTTTCATACACATAATCATAGAGACAACCCAAGAAATAAATCATTAATCAGAAGCTATTATTAGAATGAAAACAAACAAGTTCATCAGGCGACTTTATGATATAAGTGTGAAGTGCCCTGAATGAAAGACAAATACCTTTGTCCATGGAAAATAAAGGGGGGGCGGGCAATGTGGTGGTGCACGCCTTTAATCCCAGCACGTGAGTTCAAGGCCACCCTGAGACTACATAGTGAGTTCCAGGTCAGCCTGAGCTAAAGTGAGACCCTACCTGGAAAAACTAAAAAAAAGTGGGGGGGATAAAGCACTCGCTTCCAGGACACATCTTTTTAAAAAAGATTTTTATTTTTATTTATTTACTTATTAGAGACAGAGAGAGAGTGTGTGTGCGTGTGAGAGAGAGAGAGAGAGAGAGAGAGAGAGAGAGAGAGAAGAGAGAGAGAGAATGGGCATGCCAGGGCGTCTAGCCACTGCAAACGAACTCCAGACGCATGTGCCACCAGGTGCAGCTGGCTTACATGGGACCTGGAGAATCGAACCTGGGTCCTTAGGCTTCGCAGGCATGTGCCCCAACCACTAAGCCATCTCTCCAGCCCCAGGACACATCTTTACTGTTTCAGTTTACCCATGCCAAGTTAGTAAGCCCTTTCCCCCAAACTTTGAAACAAGAACAAAGTAGGGAAAGGATCTAAAGGAAAAGTGAGGCTCACAGTCATTCACTGCAAGCTCCTGAAGCACAGTAGGTTGGCTTATGTGAAATTGTTGGGGAGATCAAAATACAATGAAGAGGTTGAGCATGCCTGGATTTTTAAATAAATCCTATACTACCATAAGGTGTTTCTTCTTTGAGTCCTTCAGAGAATGTCTACAAAGGTGTTTGCATGGTGTGTCAAGTACCAGCGTTACTGAATTTACCTCTAACAACAGCCTTCTTATCCCAGGATGCTCCTGCCATCCTTCCGGAGTGAGTCCCACCGCATGTCCCCCTGGTGGGGAAGCTTGCCTCTGTGACCCCATCACAGGAGCATGCCCTTGTCTGCCACACGTCACAGGCCTGGCCTGTGACCACTGTGTCGATGGATACTGGAATCTGGTCCCTGGCAGAGGATGTGAGCCATGCGACTGTGACCCCCACACCTCTCGAAGCAACCACTGTGACCAGGTAAGACACTTTAAAACTTTCAAGTGCACTCAGACTGAGCCCAAATGGTGAAACATGGTTTTCAGATGTGCAACAACAACAACAACAACAAAAAGTTTTTTTAATGTGGTGGTGTAAATGAGTGGCCCTAGACTGAGTTGACCTTAAACAAGAGATAAAGTTGAAATTTATTTACCCAGGAAGTTATTTGTTAATGTTATACTCAGTTGTTTTTTGTTTGTTTGTTTTTCAAGGTAGGGTTTTGCTGTAGCCCAGGCTGACCTGAAATTCACTGTGTAGTCTCAGGGTGGCTTCGAACTCACAGCAATCCTCCTACCTCTGCTACCTAAGTGCTAGGCTTAAAGGCATGCACCACCACACCCAGCTGCATGCTTAGATTTTGTTCTGTCCTGCTTTTGCTTGGAGTCTATTCTGTGACACACCTTTCACACTGGAAGAGATTGTGGAGGATAAACAATAATTATTTTAGGGAAAAACTTAGAAAAATATTAAAAGACAAATTCATAATATTGGGATGGGGACTTAATTGAATCAAAATGCTAATTTAAGAAGGTGGAGTCTTAGATAGACATTGAGGTGCATGCCTTGAATCCCAGCACTCAGGAGATGAAGGCAGGAAAAGTTAGAAGCCAGTCTGGGCTATATGGTGAGACCCTGGCTCCAAAATATGTATAAGCTCCAACTTCAGCTCCATTGTTCAACTTATTCAAAGGTTAGATCTTAGACAAATAAACTTAAAAAAATATTTTATTTATTTAGTTGAGAGAAAAAGAAGCAGAGAGAGAGAATGGGCATGTCAGGGCCTCTAGCCACAGCAAACAAACTCCAGACATTTGTGCATCTAGCTTTACATGGGTACTGTAGAATCAAGCCCAGGTCCTTAGGCTTTGCAGGCAAATGCCCCAACTGCCAAGCCATCTCTCTATCCCCTAAATTTTTTTTTAGACAAGTCTCTTTATGTAGCCCAGATTTACCTGGAACTCATAATCTGACCCACCTTCCTCAGACTCCTGAATGGCAGGGTTGTAGGCACAGGCCACCAGGCACAACTGTAGGTAATTCTACATAGAATTTATATCCTCTTTTTTTTCTCCAGCCATCCCTAGCCAATCCACACCAACATACCATAACCCTTTACAAAAGCACACACTTTTTTATTTTAGAATATATTTGTGAGATTATGGAGAGAGTACAAAGAAAATGTACATCACACCCAATTTTATTATCAGCATTTTACATTAATCCATACACTTGCCACAACTAATGAGCCAATATTAATACATTATCATTAATTAAATCACCTAATTTATTCTGAATTCCCTAATTTTTACCTAATGTTCTTTTCAGTTTTGAGACCCCATCCAGAACTCATTACAATGAGACATTGTGTCTCCTTAGGTTGCTCTCAGCTGTGACAATTTCTAATTCCTTAGACTTGCCTCATTTTTGCTAAGTATCTGTTTTGGGGATTATTTTGTAGAATGACTGTTCAAAGTTACTATTTTTCTGATTACAGTGGGGTGCTACGTGTAAGAAGATCATAGAGGCAAAGTGACCACTTTCTCACATAATATTAAGGGTACCTATTACTAAAATGACTTGTCATTGACCATGTGACTCTTGATAACTAGTAGAAGCAGTGTTTGTCAGGTTTCCGTATCATGCAGTTACTCTTTCTTCCCTCCATATTGTGTTCTTAGAAGTTACCATGCACACCAGCGCTGGAGGAGTAAGGAGCTGTGCCCACTTCTTGAGGGCAGAGTATCTCCATGAATCAATGGAATTCTTCTGCACCTCAAATTTGTCCATGATCCCCCATTTATTCAGTCATATATTTACATCCTTGTGGACTCATAGGTGTTTATACTCTACTATTGATTACAGTACAGCACTGTTTTGTTGCTCAGAAACCAAACTCCAGGTGTTAGATGACCACACCCACTTGACATGTTCCCCTGCAAGTTCTGTCCCTGTAACCACCAGCCGTGATGTGAGTTGGCAGAGCTCCACATGAGTGCTCCCTCACAGGGGACTCCTCACATTCACAGCCTCACTGTCTGGCATGCTTCTTAGACCTCTGGGGAAACACATTTGTAGCAGCACTCAATATAGTGTTCATCCATGAGTCTGAGGGAAGCCAGTGACCTTGGAGATCAGATAGCATTAATTTAACCCCAAAGCCCCTCATGACAAGGATATTTTGTGTTGTTTGGTCCACGAGACTCGCTTGAGGAAGTTTGCTCTCTACAGTCAGGAAACACTTTCTTCGGAGTATAGAGAACACATATGGACAATTAAATTCCCAGCTGTTTCAACAACTACTGGTAAATATCTCTCTGTTAGCCAGGAGGTGGTCTCTAGTGCATTCCCACAGAGAGATCCAAGTCTGCTGTCCAAGATTTTGATCAACAGTTTAGATGGAGCTGGAGAAACAAGCTTCTTACATTTGCGGATGCTGCAAAGCTGTGAGCTAATATGATAAAGACAGAACCTGAAGCCAGATTTCCTAACAGGCTATCCTGTAGGCCAGAAATAAGAAGAAATGTTAACAGGGTAAAAGTAAAGTTGTGCAATTAAGTTTGTAAATTCCCTGGCATAAAACAGGTGGGAGTAATAACTTGGCACCCACTCAAGTGCAAATAGCTGTGGATTTTCATTGTGTAAAGCTTCAGTGAGCCAGCAGTGTCCTGGGCTACCACACAAGCAGGGCCTATTCAGGCAGGAGGAGCAGGCATGCCATGCCCAGGTTCAGTACAATCATTGTCCTTTTATCGGCTCTATTGGCCCTGTAGTTCCGGGAGAACTGTTGTCATTTCTGAGCACCATATCTTTTTAAATACTTTATTTATTTATGTATTTGAAAAAAAATACAGAGAGAGAGAGAGAATGGGCATGCCAGGGCCTCCCTCCACTGCAAACGAATTCCAAATGCATGTGCCACCTTGTGCATCTGGTTTACATGGGTCCTGGGGAAATGAACCTGGATTCTTTGGCTTTGCAGGCAAGTGCCTTAACCACTAAGCCATCTCTCCAGCCCATATCTGTTGTTTTAAAGTTTTAATTAAGTTGTCATCTACATATTTATGAGTTATAGTGTGATATGTTGATACATAAGATCAAAGTTAGAGTAATTAACATGCCCATACTTCAAACATTTATTACTTCTCTGTGCTGACAGCACTTAACATCCTCTTTTTAATCTTATTTCATCATATTTATTTTTCAAGGCAAGGTCTCACTTTAGCCCAAGATGACCTGGAACTCTACAGCCTGAGGCTGGCCTTGAGCTCACAGTGATCCTCCTGTGTCAGCTTCCAGAGTGCTGGGATTAAAGTCATGCACCACCATGGCTGGCTCTCAGAATCCTCTCTTGTAGCTGGTTTTAAATACCTACCTACTGTTAGCTATGGTCAGCCTGCTGTGCTACATAATAGACTAGAATTTGTTCCTCTTATCTTGTTGTCTTTTAGTATACTGCCCTTCCCTCTCTCTACATTTCTCGGCCTCTGGTAACCACTAATCTACTCTCTACTTATATGAGATCAATTCTCCTTGTTCATTGGAGCACGTGGGAGTGAGAGAGTGCTGGATTTGCCTTTCTGCTAAGTCCCACACTGCAAACATAAAGTAAAATGTTGAGGTATGCTTCTAGTGGGGTGGCCACTGGTAAGTTGCCAATGCTGCAGTAAATTATCCCATATGATGCTCATGCCAGAGACCCTAATTAAACTCAGAAGGTCACAAAAAATGACATCAAAGTATAATGAGGACTTCTTGGGAAGAAGAAAGGGCTCAGAGGGAATGGGAGGGAGACATAATGGGGATGGATATAACAAAATACATTATATGCATGTATGAAATTGTCAAAAAATAATTAAAAACAAAGAAAAGACAGAAAATTATTTTTCTAAAATAATTTGTCTAAGGGAAGATGACTAGCTGGAACCATGCTATTTATTGTATGATGAAGGCCTGAGTGAATTAGACATGATCAGCCTGAAGCAGGGAAGGAAGGGAGAGCCGAAACGGCCATGTGTGGCTGGGGAAGAGAGAGGCTGCCTGCTCTGTGCAATTCCATCAGATGGGACTCAGAGAAGTGGGGACCAGTTCCAAGTAGGTAGATTGTACATGAGTATAACAACGCACTGCCCAACAGTCAAGAACAACCATATGACAGGCCGCAGGGGCAACTCTCTCCCATAATTCCCTGTACTTGAGTAAGTAGAGTGGGAACTCCAAAGACAGACTACAGTGTAGTCACTTTTTGGACCTACTTGCTTCTTCCCTGGAAGCATCCTTACAGAGTTGCTGTGTAAGCAAATTAGCCAAGTATAATCTTGGAGTGATTTGCTTTTGCGTCTTCTTTTGTGTGTGTGTGTTATGCGTGCATATGTGTATGCACGTTTTGTGTATGGGGACACATGCACATATATGTGGAGGCCAGAAGTTGTAGAGTGTCTTCCTCGATAGCTCTCCACTTTCTTTTCTGAGGCAGGGTCTCCCAGTTGAAGCCAGAGCTTGCTGATTTTGCGAGTCTAGCTAGCCAGATTCACCTGGGGGCCCCTGTGTCCGCCTTCTGAGTGCGGGGGGTTCCAGATGGATTGCCACAGCCCATACCCACTCAGCATTTTCATGGCCGTGGGTGTTGGAAGCTCCGGTTCTCATGCTTGCAGAGCAAGCACTTTGTCTACTGAGCCATCTCCCCACCTCTTTTTGTCTTTTCTCCTGGTATTTTCCACGCTCTTGATTTTTAGATAAGCTCACCAAGAGTGCAGCTGGAAAAGAACAGGAAAATCCATCCTTCTCCCCCAAACATAATTAAATGACTGTCATTAAATGATTAATTATAAAGTCCAAAATCGGTCATTTTGTAGAACAAAAACACTAGCCCTCTTGGTAAAAGAACACCATACATTCCATGATGGAAACATTGCTTGCCAAATTAAGTGATGAGTGTTAGATTGGGATTTAGGCCTGTCTCCCTGTGTCTCTTATGGGGAACTCCCAGAACTGTGGAGTTAAAGAATGTGGCCTGTTTCCCAATGTGTGTTTTGTTTTCATTTACATCTGTGTATGATGTCTCCTAGTCTGGGGCCACCTGTCCCTCAACAGCTGGAAGCAGGCAGTATCTTCAAGGCCCTGAGCCAAAACACATTAACTCATGATCCCTGGTGATGCCGGGGGTGGCTGCTGACCGTGGGAATCCTTCTTCTTTATCCTGTGCACAGCTGTATGTCCTAAATCACCAGAGGAAAAAAATGTTGTCTATGAAAATGCATGATGTTTTCGGACTGTAAAGTTTGTCAGTTCCTCACCTGCAACTGTTCTCACAGCTTACAGGCCAGTGTCCATGCAAACAGGGCCAAGGCGGGACACGCTGCAGTGAGTGTGCAGAAGATTATTACAGAGACCCATTCGGGCAGTGCGTCCGTAAGTACTGGAATGCCAGCACCTACCACCAACATGCTGCAAACCTGAGCTCCAAAGATCTTCATCTGACTGTTGCTCTAGGCAATGCGGACTTACAAGAGTCACAAAGTTTAAGCCTAGCTCTGAGCACACTATTTAGTAATCCTATAAAAAGATTACTTGTCTTCTATATTAAAACTTTTAGTCTATGTTGAATGTTAGCCTAGATTTAAACTCGTAGCCTTTATTAAAATCTCTCTAAGTCATTACAATGAAACAGACCTCTAGGGTCATGATTTATAGTCAATTGTCCACTACTTTGAAGCCCGTTGAAGAGAATGGACCCCTCTGAATTGAAATCACCTGGGACCTAGGTCCTAGGCAGCCAGAGGTATGTGTCCTCAAAGTAACTTTCATGTCTCTGGACCTGTCACATGGTCACCTATCTACTTAGCATTTGTAGACTGTCTGCTGGGTACTGTGGATAACATTCTATAATGAGGTGATGCCCCAACCTCTTAATGTTCATGGTCCAGTGCCCTTCATTCCGCGAGGGAGCCCCCGTTGTAGGAGTTAGAGCATCCCTACCCTAGTGAACGTTCTGCAGGGTGGGTGGTGTTGAGCAGCCAGCCACGCTGTTCCATGCAGGAGCCATCTATAACTACCAAGCACTTCAAGGGTGGGGCTCTAACTAAGGAAAGGAACTGCATATTTCTGAATTTTATTTATTTCAACTGAGGCACATGTGGTTTGTGGATACCATATTGGACAGCACAAAGTGATTTTTGCATCTTCATTAAAGACTATATTCACAGCCAGGCCTGATGGCACACGCCTTTAATCCCAGCTCTCGGGAGGCAGAGGTGGGAGGATCACCATGAGTTTGAGGCCACCCTGAGACTCAATAGTGAATGCTAGGTCAGCCTGGACTACAGCGAGACCCTACCTCAACAAACAAACAAACAAACAAAAAAGTTTACATTCACAGAAAGTCACTAAAGAAGCACTCAATGTGATCGGTCTCTGCTACATTGCCCCACGTGGATAATCTTCTCCATTCCCATACAAATGTGCTCTTGTGGCTAAAAATATTGCCATAATTCCTTTGTTCTGTTAAACTAACTACATATCCTCAATTATTTTCTGCAGGTCACACTTAACTTGATTTTTCTAATCAGACTGCCCATTGTTTTAACTTTTTATTGAAACTCCCATAAGTAGAAACAATACACTATGGATCATAACCCCCTTCCACCACTCTTTTTGCCCTCCCAAGTCCCCCTTCACTGAATTCCTCTTTCATTCCAGGTAGTCTCTCTTCTATTTTGATGTCATCATTTTTTTTGAGAGAGAGTCAGAGAGAGAGAGAGAAAGAGAAAGAGAATGGGCACACCAGCAGCCTCTCAGCCACTGTGAAGGAATTCTAGATGTGTGCGCCCCCTTTTGGGCAAGTGAGGCATTGCACCCTTGCTTCTCTGTGTCTGGCTAAACGTGGGACCTGGAGAATCGAATGGGCATTCTTAGGCTTAGCAGGCAGGCGCCTGAACCGCTAAGCCATCTCTCCAGCCCTTACTGTCATCATTTTTATGCAGGTCTTGTGTAAGTAGTGTCAGCCACTGTGAGGTCATAAATACCAAAGAACTGTCCATTTTCAAACCAGGGAGGAGGGCTAAAGGGTGGCAGAGCACTTGCCTAGCATGAAAAGCCTTGAGTTGGATCCCTATCTCTGAAAATAAATTTTTTTTTAATTATGAAAAATTAAACAAGAAGGACTTTTGGCTCTTGGAAAATCAAATCTTTGCCACTTGTCTTGTGTCCCTCCAACATTTCAGTAATCCTACTTTATTAAAATGCTTGCCTCAGCCGGGCGTGGTGGCGCACGCCTTTAATCCCAGCACTCGGGAGGCAGAGGTAGGAGGATCGCCAAGAGTTCGAGGCCAGCCTGAGAGTACATAGTGAATTCCAGGTCAGCCTGAGCTAGAGTAAGAACCTACCTCGAAAAAAAAAAAAAAAAAAAAAAAAAAAAAAAGCTTGCCTCTTTTATAGTGAAGCAACAGGGAAAGAGTTTGCAAATGGTCAGCTCAGCTCCCATACCCCACTGAATTCCAGGGAGGAGCAGCTTGGGAGGGAGGGGAAGCTTGGCGTCCTGGGGGAAATGTGTAATGCTGCCCCCAAAGGCTTCTTGTAGAGGCCCATGGATGGAATCTGAATGTGCTGGATGCATGATATCTAGTTGAGCAACTTAGTGGTCATCAGTTTTTATTTGTGATTGGCATTATTAAGACTGTAGTGTCAGGGATCATGTCTGTCACTCATAATTGCCATCATTTGTGCTGAAGCTGTCAAGTGCCTTTTAAATCACTTGTTTCTTGCAATGAATCCAAAAGCATGGGCTAGTGAGTCCTACCCTTTTGGAAATTGCAGTAGTGGCAATAGCTCTATCTTCAATCATTTGGTTTGATCTGAAATGTTCTCCAAGTGCTATGGTGATGTCAGGATTTTTATTTATTTACTTATTTACTTATTCTTATTTATTTATTTATTTATTTATTTTTGAGGTAAGGTCTTGTTCTCGCCCAGGCTGACCTGGAATTCACTATGGAGTCTCAGAGTGGCCTTGAACTCACAGCGATCATCCTACCTCTGCCTCCCAAGTGCTGGGATTCAAGGTGTGCCACCATTCCAGGCATCTTTTTTTTTTTTTAGGACAAAATTACACTGTATTTCTCCTTTCCCTGGATTTCTAAGAGTGAAATCATCTTATGTAATATGAAGAAGCCTGGATTGTCTAAGAATTAGTGAGGCTATTGGAGTTGTTAGAGCTTGGAGGTGACAGCTATAGTCACTAGTATGCTGCCCATTGTTCAATCCATGTCTGACAGACGAGGACCCACGTGTACATACAATACAAATTGCATGTGATCTTTTCCATGTAGAAACCATGAGCTAGTTTACCGATGGAATATAGAAAAACAGGTTGGATTTTAGTAGCTGAAATCATATTGTCTCTAAAATGTTTGAAGTCAGGCATGATAGTACAGACCTATAATCCCAGCACTTGGGAGGTGCAGATGGGAGTCTCAGGAGCTCAGGGGCATCTTCAACTACATAGGAAGTTCAAGACCAGCCTGAGCTACATGAGAGACAGAAAGAGAGAGACAATGAGAAGAGAAATGAGAGAAAAAGAAAGAGAAAGTATGGGAAAGGAATAGGGAAGGGGAGGAAAGGAAATGAAAAAAGGGAAGGGGAGAAAGGAAGGAAAACACGAGTTGGGAAGTGCCCCAGAAGAGAGGCAGCGAGGGCTTGACTCTTCAGCTCGTCGTAAGTGAACCAGGTAACACGCTCTGCGCCTTCTCTCTTCCCCTTAGCATGTGACTGCAATAAGGAAGGAACTCAGACGCCCGCCTGTGACCCACACACAGGCATGTGCCGCTGCCGGGAGGGTGTCAGCGGCCAGCAGTGTGATCGCTGCGCCTGGGGTCATGGCCAGGAATTTCCTGCTTGCCTTCGATGTCACTTGTGCTTTGATCAATGGGGCCATGCCGTTTCTTCCCTCTCCAAAGCAGTGCAAGGGTTAATTGGGCTGGCTGCTAGCATGGGTGATCCAAAAGAGACCCTGCCTGGCTGTGAGGTGGACTTCAAAGGCCTCAAAGAGAACATGTCTGCCATAGAGAAGATTTTGAGACATCCTGTTTTCTTACCCAGAGAATTGTTAAAAGTCAAAGATTACTATGGTTCTGTGAGGTAAGACTGGTGTTCAAGGAAGAGACACCCTCTCTCCTAATTCTTCCTGACTCCTGCTGAATTTTCATATCCCCAGCCTTAGAAATGTGCTTATGCTGGCTTATAAAATTGATCATTGTTCAGCTAATAGCCAGGCTTTTAATCATGTTTGTCTTCCTCTTTCTGCATAGTTAGGATGACATGTGATTTTTTTTTCTGATGTCATTAATTATAGCAGAAAGACAATTAAAAGGCTACCTGTGGGAAGTATAGATCAGTGGGAAAATGCTTGCCTAGCACACATAAGATGATGGTTTCATCCTCAGGACTGTAAAAAAAAGGTTTTTTAAAAAAGGAGCTTGCTTAACTTAGTGATTAAAGTCACTTGCTTGCCATTGCTACCTGCCAGGATTCAATTTCCCAGTACCCACAAAAAGCCAGGTGCAAAAATGTTGCACATGCATCTGGAGTTCATTTGCAGCAGCACAATTACACATACAGATAATAAATAAATAAACAAATGACGTAGGGAGAAAAAAAATAAATAAATGTTGATGGAGAAGCCCAAACCCAACAGAGCTAAAAGACATGAAATCGGCCTGCATGTACCTAAATGTACACGACCTCATCTAAGAGACATGAAATTGGAAGCATAGTACTTTCTAATGGAAATTCATTATTTTCCATGGTGTACTCAAAGAACATTTGCCACATCTTCCCAAAATCTTCAGTTGTTTAGAAGCCATACATTATAATTGTTGTAGCTGCCATGACAATTCTTTCAAAAATAACCAGATTATTTTTCTTATATAGTACTGAATCCATTGTTCTCATTCATCAATCATGTCACAAGATTATATTGGCTGCTCAGCAAACTGCAGCTCAGATCAAATCCAACACAGCACCCGTTCTTGTGGATGAAGGGCCACTGAAACACAGAGGGGCAACCCCCCTGTGGCTGCCCTCCCTGTGCAGTTACATAGTGATGCAAACACCAGGCCTCCTGTTGGAGAAAAAAAAAAAAAAAAAACATGATAATTCGGGTTTATCTCTACCCGTTGTAGAAGCACAGATTCTACGAAGAATCTCTCAAGAGTGAGGTTAGATGGCAAAATGGCTCCCCTTACCCAAAAAGTTCCTAAACTAAATTGAAGCTGTAGAGTTTTTGTATCATACGCAGCATGTGTGTGTAAACTACAAGCCAATCATTATGAGCAGGAAACTATTCCAGAAGTATACGGCAAAAGGCTTACATGAGCTGTGCATGATGCCGCACGCCTTTAATCCCAATACTCAGGAGGCAGAGGTAGGAGGATGGCTGCGCGTTCAAGGCCAGCCTGAGACTACATAGTCAGCCTGAGCTAGAGTGAGACCCCACCTCAAAAAAAAAAAAAAAAAAAAAGAGGCGTACATGGAAGAAAACACAGGCTACCTGTATAATTTAAAGAAGGGACCACCGAGCCATAAAAGCACAGCAGGAACACAGAGGAGAGAGTCAGTGCTCTACCTGTGTTCACCATTAACTTCATATCCCCCTCTGTACACTTTAAGATTGATACCCATCAAGAAGGACATGTCCACTATCGACTTACACTAAGGTACCTACACACACACCCAGTGCCTGCTTGACAGTTAAGAAACCTCCTTGTCTCTCCTGGAAAATAAAAGCTACAAATGTTCCAAAATAGCACGAGGAAGGGTGTCATTGAAGGCAGATTTATTCTAAATGAAGAGCTGACTTCCCCCTAGGCTGGGTAAGGTGTTCTGTTCTATCAGATGTTGAAAGTCTAACACAGACCATTTCTTAGTAATTGCTTTAAATGAACCATATCTGGATATGTGTTTTGAGATGCAAAGCAGAAGGGGCATGGTAGACAATGGAAATTAAAAGATTAGAAAATCTTTATTCTGCTAGAACTTAGATACTGGTTGTAGTTTAAATGAATGCCAAAATAGTCCAGAAAGCCAAATTAAAAAGGCTGAGCCATTAACAGAACGATAAACACAAATGAAAAATGATATGGAGGGTTTGTTCTACTTGAGGAAACCTGATAATCACCAATATATCAAATATATAAGCTGTTTCTCACTGGCTCTCATTTCCTCCAACAGAACACAGATTATGCAACTCCAAGAACACATGCAGACAGTGTATGAAGTGCAGGGTCTGAAGGAAACCATAGCAAGAATGCGGAATGAAACGGACCTCTTACTTGACAACCTGCAGGAAGAAATGGATTTGCAATCCAGAGTCTTTAATGCAAGCATTGTGGGTAAGAGGGGAAATGCACTTGGACAGTTTCTGCAGGATGTGTGACGAACTCCATGGTGCATTCCATTAGTGAGTCAGCCTGGACTTACCACCATGACGCCTGAGCACTTCACAACATGCAAACACACCCATTGAAGGTATTATTTGTACACGGATGGATATCTCCACTTTTTAAACATCGTGGAGCCTAGATAGCATTTGCTCAAAATAACAAATAAAGGTAATAAAACGGAAACCCAAGACAAGCTAATGCCAAACACTGCAAGGAGTCTTGAGTAATGACTAACAGAAATTCTCGTTGGCTGGGGAGTAAGAAGTACTGGGCTGAGTGGTAGAGTGTTTGTGAACATGTGTAAGGTCCTGGCTCCAATTCTCAGCACTGCAAAAAAAGAAAAATAATAATTCTAATGTGGGGGGTGGAGAGATAGCTTACAGGTTAAGGCATTTGCCTGCAAAACCCAGTGACACAGGTTCAACTCCCCAGTACCCACATAGAGCCAAATGTACTAGTGGCACATGGATGTATTGTTCATTTGCAGCAGCTGGAGGCCCTGGTGCACCCATTCTTTCTGTCTGTCTCTCTTCTATCTCTCTCTCTCTCTCTTTCTCTGCTTGCAAATAAATAAATTAAAATATTTTTTGAAAAATATTCTAAGGCTGGAGAGACTGCTTAGTGGTTAAGGCGCCTGCCTGCAAAGCCTAAGTACGCCCATTTGATTCTCCAGGTCCCACGTTTAGCCAAACGCAAAAGTGACACAAGGGCACAATGCTGCAGTTGCCCACAAGGGATGCACAAGTCTGGAGTTCATTCACAGCAGCTCAGAGACTGCTGGCGTGCCCATTCTCTGTCTCTCTCTCTTTCTCTCTGTTTCTCTCTCTCAAAAATAAATTCTAATGTGGCAATAAGATGAGTTTCTATGCTTTCTTGGGTATAAGCCACTCCATTTCCAACAACCACTTCCAGAAATTACAAATACAAAAGAATATGAGGCAAAAAGAGCTAAACACAACATTTCTCATGAGAACTTTGTTGGAGTTGGTTATACAATGGAAGCCATTAGCTCCTACTGCATAGTTCTTTTTAAAAACTAAATGTGAGCCAGGCCAAACCAAGATGGACACGGAGGAAATACGGAACTCTCAAGCAAAACCTTGGTTAGCTCATCTCCTGTTCGGGAAGACGTCTCCTGGTAATTTTCAGGGGTGGGGGGCTACCTGTTCTTCCCAAGAGAGGCAAAGGGGACATGCACTCGTGTCCAAAGATAAACATCGGCTGCTCTGCCTTGCTGAGTGCTTGGTTTTTGTCTGATCTTGACTCAAAAGAAAATCAGAAGTAGCAATTAGGATTGCTTAATTTCCCTAAAGGAATGCCTAAATTTAATAAAATAAATGCTGATGAAAATCTATTAGTGATGTTCAAATTCCCCATAAAATGAAATGAATTTAGTGGTTCCTAATCTCTAGCAAGGTATTCGTTGAAAGGATTCATGACCTACCTGAAGTTACAACCCATGCTAGTTCCCTCAAATGTGCCATCAAAAGCCATGCAAAAGCGGGCTGGAGAGATGGTTTAGCGGTTAAGGCGCTTGCTTCCGAAGCCTAAGAATGCTGGTTCTAATCTCCGGTGGTTCCAATCTCCAGATCCCACATTTAGCCAGATGCAAAGTGATGCAAGGGCGCAATGCCGCACTTGACCACAAGGGGGCACACGCATCTGGATTTTGTTCGCAGCAGCTGAGAGGCTGCTGGCGCGCCCATCTCTGTCTGTCTTCCTCTCCCTCTCTCTCTGTGTTTCTCTCAAAAAAAAAAAAAATCCATGCAAGAGCTTCTGGATGCCTGACGCTGCTGGGCAGTAGAGAGAGGGTGATGAATTCGACAAGCTCCTGCCCTTCAGTTGTTATTCCTGCCACTGAGGAGATGAATTGGAGCACCTCACATAACATTGACTGCTGATTTGGAAGCACGCAACAAGAAGTGAACTCAAAAACAAAGCAAAACAAAACGAAAAGGCAGGTTGTAGTGACACACCTCTTTAAATCCAGCACTGGAAGCTGAGGTAGGAGGATTGCTGTGAGTTCAAGGCCAGTCTGAGAATACATAGTGAATTCCAGGTAAGCCAGGGCTAGAGCAAGACCCTACCTCAAAAGGGGGCGGGGGCTGAAGATATGGCTTAGCAGTTAAGGCACTTGCCAATAAAGTCAAAGGACTCAGGTTCAATTCCCCAGGACCCTCGTAAGCCACGTGCATCTGGAGTTCATTCGCAGTGGCTAGAGGCCCTGGCATGCCCATCACCCCCTTCTGCAAATAAATAAATAAATAAATTTTTTTTAAAGTGAACTCTTTCAGGGTTTGTTAGAAAAGGCTTTAGGGAGGAAGTAGCAACTGAATGGAGATAAATTTGCAGATAAATAAAAACAGAATCATCCCAAGCAGTAATAACATGTTTTTATTGTTTTTCATAATCAAAGAAAAAACATGATACATTAAAAGCGTGGCAGTGGCGAGAACAAGATGGGTTTAGATAAGGTGCAATTGTCTCATGCATAGATTATGATTATGCAGGGAGGAAAAATCAGGACTCCATGTTGCTAGTTCCTACACTATGAAATTGCATATAAACTATGAATTTATTATAAATAGGGAAAACAGAAGTGCTTAGAACACAGGCTCCAGAGTCAGACCACTTGGGTTCAAATCCTGACTTCACTCTGTTGTGAAGATCATAGGCAAAGAATCTCATCAGAGCCCCCACTTTCTATCTTTCACTTTTAAAAACGTTTTTATTTATTTGAGAAAGAGAGAGAGCATAGGTGTACCAGGGCCTCTTTCCACTGCAGATGAACTCCAGATGAATGTACCACATTGCACATCTGGCTTGACATGGGTTCTGGGGAATCACATCCAAGCAGGAAGGTTTTGCAGGCAAGCACCTTTAAGTGCTGAGCCATCTCCCCAGCTGCTACCTTCACTTTCTTACTTGCAAAGTGAGTGTGGCCACACTAATGTGCTATTCAATGTTCTGGAAAGACTGAGGAAGAAAACTGATGAGAAATACAGGTGCATAGAAAACAAAGCACTCAGACAGCCTGAGCCGCTGTTACCAGCCTCCACTTCAGGGCTCGGTTACTACAGCCTACAGGTGAATCCTGCCCACATTTTCACAACTTAAATCTCTTTAGAATATAACCCTATCTATTGCTGCTTTCCTTCTAGAATGACATATTTGAGTAAATATTACAGAACTAGCAAAGCCTAAAACATTAATTCTCTGCCGAAATAGTTGGTCAATTTCTGCTCTATATAGTTAAGTAAACCTAGCTGAGTTATCACACTAGACTTTATATAGATGTTTATAACGGTACCTTATATCTGTGGAAATTTTGTCTCACAAATTGTTATAAGCAATTTCCAGATTGCAAGACAAAAGCAAAATGATTGCTTAATTTGTTTGAAAACATGTGCAAGCCAGGACAAGCCCATCCTGTTGGCTGGAAGGTGGATGTCCTATAACTACTGTGTCCAGTTCTCTTATGCTGCATCTCATCCTTTGTCATCAAGAGCATCATCAAGGGAGCAGTTGTGACAATCTTTTCATTTAGCAAAATGGCACTTGCCTTTAGTCCCAGCACTTGGGAGGCAGAGGTAGGAGGATGGCCATGAGTTCAAGGCCACCCTGAGACTACATAGTGAATTCCAGGTCAGCCCAGATTAGAGTGAAACCCTACATCAAAAAAAAAAAAAAAAAAAAAGTCGAGTCCAAGACACGGGCCAAATTGAGGGAAGATTATCCTGATACAGACATAGTCATTTGTTTTCACAAAATTTCTTTTTCTCACTTTGTGTCAATGTAGGCAGCTCTTTGGAAAACATCACAAAGTATTATCATATATCATCAGCTGCTGAAAAGAAAACTAATGAAGCTACCTCCATCATCAATAACTCTGAAAAGACCAGGAGCAGTTTACTCACCATTTTAGATACACTGACCTCAAAAGAAAACTTGTTGGAAAAATTAAAGCAGATTAAGATACCAGATATCCAAATACTGAATGAGAAGGTCAGTATTCATAATGGCAGAGCAAGCATGAGCAGTTCATACCGGGTATGCAGACCTTGTCAGTTATATTTCCCCATCTTCTGTTTCACTTTATTAAAAAGTCACATGAGCTGGGCGTGGTGACGCACGCCTTTAATCCCAGCACTCTGGAGGCAGAGGTAGGAGGATCGCCATGAGTTCGAGGCCACCCTGAGACTACATAGTCAATTCCAGGTCAGCCTGGGTCAGAGTGAGACCCTACCTCGAAAAACCAAAAAAAAAAAAAAAAAAAAAGTCACATGAATAAAGGTGTATATTTACATAAAACATAAATATAATGGGTAATTTTTTTTTTTTGGTTTTCCAAGGTAGGGTCTCACTCTGGTCCAGGCTGACCTGAAATTAACTATGTAGTCTCAGGGTGACCTCGAACTCTCGGCGATCCTCCTACCTCTGCCTCCCGAGTGCTGGGATTAAAGGCGTGCGCCACCACGCCCGGCTATAATGGGTAATTTTTGTAAAATATACAAATTATATATATTTATATTTTATTTCTTCAAGAATTCATGATAAGAGTAAAGATTATCACTTGATTTTATCTTCTTATGTTATTTATTGCTTCCAAAATGGCACAGCAAATGGGCATTGGGTCCTCTTGCCTCACTGTAAGTAAAATGTAATATATATTTAAAAATAATAAAAGTTAAATTCATACTGAAAACCTAAAATTTGACTTTTTCCTAAAGAATAAGTAAATACAAAAGGATGATAGGCACAGTATTGAGAAATTATTTATTTTGTTACCCAGGAAAGCTTTAATAAGCCAACCCTTGTGTACAAAGTATGAGCCCCAGTAAAAAAAAACCTCATATATAAAACTAATGCCTTGCTGCAATTAACCTGGGTGGCATTTGAAAAAACCTCTTCTGACGAGACGTGTTTTAACATAAATCACTTCTCCTGCAAGGTGTGTGGGGAACCAGGGAACTTGCCGTGTCGTCTCTCACCATGTGGGGGCGCTCTCTGCACCAGCCCCAAAGGACACAGGCGGTGTGGGGGTCCCAGCTGTCAGGGCGCGCTGACCCTCTCAAGGAAGGCCTTCCAGCAAGCCCAGGAAGCAGATTCCGTGATTCAGAAGTTGGACAACCAGGCTCAAAGGCTGAAGGATCAGGTAATTATGTGTTCTCTTGCTTGATTTGTGATGGTGTGACATTGTTTTAAGCACCATTTAATTTGAAATCATGAAAGGATAGACTCTACACAAGGTGTCCTAGTGACTGAAAAATACACCATTCTAAAGATTATGATACAGGGCTGGAGAGATGGCTTAGAGGTTAAGGCGCATGCCTGCAAAGCCTAAGGACCCCAGTTCGATTCTCCAGGTTCCACATAAGCCAGATGCATAAGGGGTGCATGCGTCTGGAGTTTGTTTGCAGTGGCTGGAGGCCCTGATGCACCCATTTTCTCTCTCTCTCTCTCTCTCTCTCTCCCTTTCTCTGTCTCTAATAAATAAATATATATCTTTTTTAAAAAAGATTATGATACAGATATAAGTGAAGATTTTAAAGTGTGTGTATGTGTGCTGTGTGTGCACATGTGAATTTTAGATGTATTACCATAGATCATAGATTTCCATGGACATGTTCTTTTTTAAAGCAAACACCTAATCGAAATGTCAAAACACACCCTTGAAGGTTTGAAGACTACCTTTCAAAGCAAAGAATGATTTTTCATAAGTTCCAGGATATCTTTGAAATTCTACTAACATATAAATTTTAATGTTAGAAAGGCATGTTGGAACATACTTCAGAGATCCTTCCTGTGTGAGTAAATATGTAGATATCTATGCTAATGTGTGTCTATAGTATGTGGGGGTGCGTGTGTGTGTGTGTGTGTGTGTGTGTGTGTGTGTGTGTGCGCGCGCGCACAAAGAGGTGCAGATGTGTCATGGGCATCCAGAGGTCAGAGGAGAGTGTGGGCCGTCCGTCCTCACTCATCCATGTAGACAGAGTCTCTTTCAGAACACGGAACTACTGCTTTTCACAATCCCAGTGAGTCTGTTTCCATACTCCACAGGCTGGGGTTACAGTGATAATGGTCACACCAGCTGTTTAAGAGTCCTAGGGAATTGACCTCAGACGCTCATGCTTGCAGTGAGTACTCTTACCCACTGAACCATCTTCCCAGCCCATGATAAAGTCTTTAAACATTTAATTCCCTTATCATTGAATTGGCCATACTTTTAAATGATCTCACTCACTTTTCTGGTCATATTTATAAAGAATATCTTTTTTTTGGTTTTTCAAGGTAGGGTCTCACTCTAGCCCAGGCTGACCTGGAATTCACTCTGTATTCTCAAGATTGGCCTCGAACTCACAGCAATCCTCCTACCTCTGCCTCCCAAGTGCTGGGATTAAAGGAATGTGCCACCATGCCTGGCTTATGAATATCATTTTTAATTAAGGATCTAGCTTTTATTTTGGGGGGGAGGAAAGAGGGGCTTGGTTTGTACAGTGCTGGGGAGCAAATGCAGGACCCCATGGATGCTAGGCAAGTGCTCTGCTTCTGCACTGCACATCGGGACTTGGTTTTTCTGAGATGTACTGTATTATTTGGTTCTGAAAATGCTATGATTACATACAACTTTTTCAAACAGGATTTGTAGAGCCTTTGATGAAAAACAAAGAGTTTAAAGGCTGCAAGAGGGCTAGCAAGATGGCTTAGTGGTTAAGGCACTTGCCTGCATAGCCAAAGGACCCAGGTTTGATTCCCCAGGACCCACATAAGCCAGATGTACAAGGTGGTGCAAGCATCTGGAGTTTGTTTACAATGGCTGAAAGCCCTGGTGTACCCATTCTCTCTCTCTCTCCTTGCAAATAAGTAAATTAAAAATTAAAGAAACTCACAAGCAATAGAAGCCAACAACTGTTGAAAAGGAAAAAAAAAGAAATTACAAGCAATAAAAGCCAACTCCCAAACAAAAAGAAAATATGTGCAAGAACATGTGGGATAACTTACCAAAAGAAAGATTGGCCGTGCTTGGGAATGGAGAGGACACAGCTGAGATAAACAAATACAGCCTCTGTCCTTGTCCACTTACTACTAACTGAGTCCATATTCTAGGGTAAATATGTGATGAACCAAGCTGGAAAATATCCCTATACATATTGCATGTTGAAACTTTTGTTTTACATGATCACAATTTTGTATTGATACCTAGTTTGTCCCTTGTGGATGATCCCCCACTGATTTCAGAAAGATGCATTGACAAAGTGGTCTTGGCTTTTGGGACCTCGCAGTGGCAGACACCACCTACACAAGACCTGCAAAATAGGAAGGGGGAAATAATGACATCAAAATAGAAGAGAGACTAGTTGGAAAGAGGGAATTCAGTGGAGGGGGCATAGGAGATAGGGAAAAGAGAGGGTGACGGGAGAAGATTATGATAATGGTTTATTGTCTACATGTATGGAGGTTGTCCATAAACATTAAAAAAAAGAAATATGCATTGAGTACTTGCTATGTGCCAGACATTGATCTAAAATTTAGGAATACAGCAGTAATCATAGCAATATAAATCCTTATCTTACTTTCAGTAATTAAGAGTCCTTAATTGTGCCTTTAATCCCAGCACCTGGGGGAGGCAGAGGTAGAAGGATTGCCATGAGTTCAAGGCCACCCTGAGGCTACATAGTGAATTCCAGGTCAGCCTGGGCTAGAGTGAGACTCTACCTCAAAAACCAAAACCAAAAAAGTCCTTAATTGTAATTTTAAACCATTTTCGTTCCCTTTCTCAGAAAACAGACCTCTCACACACTGCAATGAGCCTAATGGCTGCTCAGTTGTTGTTATTAAGTTAATCAATGGTGTTGAGCTGTCAGCGTTAGGAGATAACCTCTGGCGTCCATCTTAGCAGAAAGTGGGCTAATCAGCACAAAAGTGGGGAGCCTGGGACAGGATGAGGGCAGCATGGCCCTGTGGAAGAACCGAGGCTTTTCTTCCTGATTAGAAGTGGGAAGAATGCCAGGGGAGGTTGTGAGAGGATTCTCAGCAATCAGTTGTGACAGGAGATGGACTGCAGAGATGTTTTCAGAGTGAAGTAATTGAGCAATCTCCCTCTTCTGAATATGGCATTAGCTAATCAACTGTGCGCATTCACGGGTATCCCTTGGCGCTTCCCTGTTTACAGTACATATTTCTGAAATTCCCATTTTACTGCTATCCACTCTGAATGCTATCCATTTTAGAGACAGTTCTACAGAATTAAGGATCAACTCTCAAAAAATTAGAGATTTTAGTTGTATAAAAATGCCTTCTCTCTTTTGTTTTGAGTTATCATTTGCTAATGACTCTAATTTTATTTATTCATTTATTTAAGAAAATATGGTTGGCTGATACTAAATAGGTCATCATGTGGGGAAATAATAGGAAATCCCTTCCCCAGAATGCTTGATCCTAATTAGCCCTACTTCTGTCACAGTTAATTTACTCAGTAAGGCTCGGTTTGTTGGTGATATTGTGCTATTGCTTTTTGCTGTTGCCTCCCCCCCGCCCCAATTGTTGAAATCCCGAGAAAAAGCCCATGACCTTTTTCAAATAACACAGTTAAGGCTGTGCACTTCTAGTTGATGGCGAATCAATCCCACCCTTCCTCCAAGGGCATAGTATTCAGAATTTATCTGTGCAGCCCACTCCTGACTCTGGCTCATCCATTAAAGGAGGAATGCTTTCTTGTTAACTTTCAAAGAGAGTGCATTGCCTGCATTTGAGGAATGTTTAGAATAGTAACTATTTAACTTGTAGAAAGAAACCATGTTTCAGTCTGTTAAAATTGGGTGGCCATTGGAGGTAAGTAGTCCTAAGGAACTCCTGTGGAAGTTGCTGATATTTGGCAATGTTCAAGTTTGATTAAAACCTGATTTGTGTTATAGATTTATATTGGGAAATTTCACGAGTACTTGGTAAATGTTTTCAGATGATAATTTTTATTTGTAACAATATTTTAAAAGGTAAATTGATGTCATTAAGAAAATATCACAATGAAATAAATTAATAATTGCCTTTGAATGAGTCCTTTAAAGGGAACCTGGGATTTAGCTATCTGGACTTCTAATTTCTAGTGATAGCTTTATTTGGTCCAGCAACGTCAATAATTATCACCGAACTTGCTTCACTTTTGTGTGCTTTCCTTATTGACTTTTTTTTAACTCAAGATCACAAATATAAGTAAACTGGCAGAAGTTCCCAAAAATACCTTACAATTGAGTGAGAAACTGGAAAATATGAAAAACCAAAGTGAATTTGAGAAAGAAGAAATGAATCTCCTAATCAAGAAAGTGAAAAAATTTTTGTCAGGTAATTTTTTAATATAAGAGTGATTTTTTGTCTCTTTTTAAAAAATATGCCCAAACATCATAACCAGTTCCAACCTATAATAATTAGAAATGCCTAAATCAGCAAAGAAATGATAATGTCCTTGGTTTTGAATGCTTTAATGGGAATTTTTGTGCCAAAAATAAGGCTTTCTCTGTAAGATTAATTCATTAACTAGCCTTAGAATTCAGTTAAACTAGAAAACAAATGAACTTGTTGCTTAAACTTATATATATACATTATACATATATATGGGTTATACTCTTTTATCCCCTTTCTCCTGCTCCCATTTCCCTGAGGCCTCCTCAGTGGGGTGATGGTCTTCACTGTGGGTCATTGAAGTCCTCAATCTCTTCCTGTGGGGTGGGGTGGGGGAAATATGCCTCGTGATATTCCGACCCACTCTGCGGATCTTATAATCTTTCCGCCCCCTTTTCAATAATGTTCCCTGAGCCATCGCAGTCCTGTTAGCAGTCTGATGTACTGTTGAGTTTTTGGTAGCCTCTGGATCTCTGCTTTGATGGGTTTTGATTGATCACTATGTGTGTCACCATCACCCTGGAGCTGGTCATCAGGCTAGTAGTAAGAGCAGTGTTCATAGCTGGGTGGGCGTGGTGGCACATGCCTTTAATCCCATCACTGGGGAGGCAGAGGTAGGAGGATCACTGTGAGTTCAAGGACAGCCTGGGACTACAAAGTAAATTCCAGGTCAGCCTGAGCTAGAGTGAGACCCTACCTCGAAAAACCAAAAAAAGAAAGAAAGAAAAGAAAAGAAAAAGAAAAGCAACAAGATATGCCAAATCAAATCCAGCATCAAATACTGCAGTGAAGTGACATTAAAAAATTTGATTATTAACTATTATTGGCTTTTTCAAGTCATTGCTTTATATTTCCCCACTTTGTCAAAGGTCCTAAGGATAAGATCAATGCCTTAGTTCCCTGTGGGAGTAACATTGTGCCATGGGCAGTACATGGTCAGTCAGAAGCTGAAGGGTGATAAATGTTATACCGCATTTTAATGCCATACCTAACCTTCCACTTTGGTTCTCAAATGGGGCCAGTTTGACTTTTCCAAAAAGTAAGTTATATCTTTCTTGTAAGTTTCTTTGTGTTTTTCACACGGTGGTCTGCTCTTTTGTGACATTCCCTTCTCAGAACAGGCCTTGAAGTGGTAACATCTAGAATTGTCCCCCAGTTGAATGGTAATGGAGGGTCAGTATGGAGTTGTGGCACCTTCAAAGTCCACACCTCCCTTCTGTCCTATTCATTGTGTTTAAACTTTAGTAACAGACACCTAAACATTTACATTGTTCTTGGATATGTACTTCCATAAAGAATTAGTAGGAAGCCAGGCGTGGTGGCGCATGCCTTTAATCCCAGCACTCAGGAGGCGGAGGTAGGAGGATCGACATGAGTTCGAGGACACCCTGAGACCACATAGTGAATTCCAGGTCAGCCTGGCCCAGAGTGAGACCCAACCTTGGAAAAAAAAAAAAAAGAATTAGTAGGAGGTCGTGTTGGAACATATACCCAATCCAATGCTTCAAGCCTTTAGTTTTCCATTTGTCAACAAGCATTTGCTCAGTGTGTGTTCTGCACCACACACAGCACTTCTGTCAAAGAGAAGGAATGAAGATCGAGAGGCCTGGATCCTAGGGGCACATTAGCAAATGCAAGTACACTTGACTTAGAGTTCATTGTGGTCACATGAACATGGTGCAGTTTTGCTAAGGGAACATAATCAATCACCTGAAAGCTACCTCCTTCTTTAGAGGAAAGCGTGCCTCCAGAAGACATAGAGAAGGTTGCGAATCATGTACTTGACATCCACCTTCCAGTAACGTCACAAAATCTGACCGATGCACTTGACAAAATACAGAAACTTATTCGAGTCTGTGAGGACTATGGAACAGATGAGAGGAGATTAAAGAAAGCAGCAGGTGAAGCCCAAAAGCTTCTGGTGATGGCCAAAGTAGCTGAGTAAGTACAGGATCAATATTCTCTTCACGCTCTAACAGAACATCTGCTAAAGGCCATCTGAACTACGCTGGCCCAGGGAGTCATAACATACAAATGAAATTACCGTCCGATAGCTTGCTGTCTAAACTGAAGGCTGAGCTCTTTGTTGGGGAAGCTGGGCAAGCTGGCAGATAGAGTGCAGGCAAGCCTCTCTGACTTCTTCAGCCTCTAAATGCCTTTCCACTAGTCTGAAGGTCTGGAGAACCAATGTGTACCAATGAGTGCTAGCCATTAATCTTCATCATATGCCAATAAAAGGTTGTTGGAAGATGAAAGTTTTTTTTTCTTCTTTAACGATTTTTGATACTAAGTTTATTATAATAAACAGTGCTTCGAAAGTTTAAATTTTAAAAGTCCACACTAAAGACCTGTGAGAACAATGACCTCGTGTTTTCCGTCACATGCAGAACCTGGATTTAAAATTATATGTGTGTGTATATATTTTGTATGTGAGGGAGCTATTAGGCAACTAGAAAGGGGATCATGAGAGGGGAGGAAGAGATCGTAAAGAAGGTGGGAAGCAGGGATGGTAATGAAATCCAAGTAACAAGAAGGCAGGGGTTTCACTCCTCCCGCCCTCTCATGAGCAGGGGCTCGTCATACAATCTCCTCTTTCCTTCTCTTAAACTAAGGAAGTGTCTCTAAACTTAAAAAAATTAAGAAAGTGGAAATGGGGACAATCTAGGGAAAGGAAGGGAACCAGTCAAGGGGTTAGAAGACACAGGAGGGAGAGCTGGAGAGATGGCTTAGCAGTTGCACTTGTCTGCAAAGCCCAAAGACCCAGGTTCAGGTTCAATGCCCCAGGACCCACATAAGCCAGATGGACATGGTGGCACATGCATCTGGAGTTTGTTCACAGTGGCTCGAGGCCTTGGTGCACCCATTCTCTCTCTCTCTCTCTCTCTCTCTCACACACACACACACACACACAATAAACAAATAAATAAATAAATAAATAAATAAATAAAAATATTTTGTGAAAAAAGACACAGGATGGCAGTAAAGGAAGAGAACAATGAGAACAAAGTCTAAAGGCATGATATATGAAAATTTCATAATGAACCCCACTACTTTGGATGCTAATTTTAAATTCTTAATTAAAAATCAAAAAAAAAAAAAAAACAGAGCTGGAGAAATTGCTTAGTGGTTAAAGTGCTTGCCTGCAAAACCCAAGGATCCAGGTTCAATTCCCCAGTACCCACATAAACCAGATGTCCATGGTGGTGCATGTATCTGGAGTTTGTTTTCAGTGGCTAGAGGCCTTGACATGCCCATTCTCTCTCTATTTCTCTCTCTCACACACACACATACACTCTCTCACTCAATTAAATAAATAAAATATTTTTAAATTTTTTTTTAAATGTTGGTTAAAGCACTTGCCTGTAAAGCCAAAGGACCCTGGTTTGAATCCCCAGGATCCACATAAGCCAGATGCATAAGATGGCACAGGCATCTGGAGTTTGTTTGCAGTGGCTGGAGGCCCTGGCACTCTCTTATTCTTTCTCACTGTCTGTCTCTTTCTCCCCATTCCCCAAATAAATAAATAAATAATGTTAGATGGCCACTGGGAATAGAGGATGGGTTGAGTAACCAGGGGCTATTTCACAGTTCAGTGAGCTCTGCTCTGGGCCCAAGCTCCTCTAATGCTGTTTCTGCAAACATCTGTCTGGCATTCTGCTCACCTGGAATATTCTCTCAAGGCTGCTTTGAGCCCTCAGGACTAAGTATCTGATGAATGTTGACTTAAGGTGAGCTCCTTTCTGTAAAATGGTCTGTATCACTTGGAATGCTTGTGATTTTAACCTGACTGGGCCCCTGAGCTGCTGGAATGTCAGTCAGCGAAGCTTAAGTAACCCAGAATAAACAGCCTGAAATGTAGCTCTTAGGACCTTGGGTCTCTCTCTCTTTCTCTCTCTCTCTCTCTCTCTCTCTTCCTCCCTCCCTGCCTCCTTCTCCCTCTTCTCTCTGTGTGCCTCTTCACTCTCCCACTCCTCACTCCAAAAAGGACTTAGGAAATGCTGCATGTGTGTGAAAATCAGAGAGCTGGAATTGACTGATGATTGCTTTCATGTGGGAAGAACCTGTATCTGGTGAGCTCTGTATCTACTGGATACACGACTGTGTTGTTAATGACATCTAAATATACCTATTTCTCAAAGTGAAGACTTCAGCATTTTGCCTTACGTGGGCGGAATTTAAATCGACTATAAACAATTCAGTCAAGTTTCGTGTTGAGTCAGGTGAACTCTCAAGGTGATGGAAATGAATAATTGCATATTTATCTAATTTGATATGTTCATATCTGACCTTAGGAAAGCAGCAGATGGTCTATCAAACCTTGACAGAACATTAAACAAGTTGCAACAAGCTGAAATCACTCACGGACAGGCAAGCTCCGCTGTCACACAGCTGACTGCTGAGATGACACAAATGAAAAAGAATCTACTGCAGGTATTAATTAAAATTTTTTCTTGGGCTGGAGAGATGACTTAGCGGTTCAGGCACCTGCCTGCCAAGCCTAAGAACGCCCATTCGATTCTCCAGGTCCCACGTTTAGCCAGACGCGATGCAAAGGCGCAATGCTGCATTTGCCCACAAAGGGACACATGGTCTGGAGTTTGTCCACAGCGGCTGAGAGTCTGCTGGCGCTCTCTCTCTCTCTCTCTCTCTCTCTCTCTTCTCTCTCAAATTAATTTTTTTTTTCTTGAAACTAACCTGAAGTAGATTTTGAGGGTGGAAAAAGCACAGTGGTTTTATGCACACCAGTAGTGCATTATCTTGCTGGTCTGGCAGGGATTACTATGAGGATAAGATGTGATTATTTTTTGTGCACTATCCAGTTAATTTCTGCATTAATGTAGATGATGAATTTACTTAATGCTCTACAGAGCCCTCCCAAGCATGACCAATTCTGGAAGTGGGGGCAAGTGTTACCATCAGCTTGTAAGGGAGAATGCCAAGACTCAGGGGGGTTATATGACTGACTCAGGTCACGTGGCTAATTTATGTCCATTTGAAGACCTCCCTGCTGATAAGGAAAAACGCTTTTTTAAAAAATATATATTTTTGGTTTTTCAAGGTAGGGTCTCACTCTAGCCCAGGCTGACCTGGAATTCATTATGTAGTCTCAGGGTAGCCTTGAACTCATGGCGATCCTCCTACCTCTGCCTCCCTCGGATTAAAGGCATCCGCCACCACGCCTGGAAAAAAAATTTTTTTGAGAGAGAGGCATATGAGAGAGAAAAAGAGAGAGGGGAGAGAGAGAGAAAGGGCACACGAGGGCCTCTTGCCACTGCAAACAGACCCCAGATTCATGTGCTGCCTTGTGCATCTGGCTTATGTGGGTCCTGGGGAATCACACCTGGGTTCTTTGGATTTGCAGATAAGTGCCTTAACCACTAAGCCATCTCTCCATCCCCAAGAAGAGGCTTTTAAATGCTCACAAGACACAGAAATAAAGGATCCTGGAGAGATGACTCAGCAGTTAAAACATCTGCTTGCAAAGCCTAACAGCCTGGGTTCAATTCCCCAGTACCTAGTCAAACCAGATGCAAGAAGTGGTGCATGCATCTGGCGGTCATTTGCAGTGGCAAGAGGCCCTGATGCACCTGTTCATATTTTCTATCCCTTGCAAATATTACTTTTTTATAAAGGGGTTCCTGTTGCAAGGTTGTAACTCAACTTGCATGAGTGCTCATCAGAATACCTAAGACCACAGCAATATCCCGCCTAAGAGAGCTGTTTCATCCTGAATGCTGCGGTGGAAGCCAGGCCCTGATGGTTTAACCGGGTGACGGTGCAGGGAGAAGAGAACATGATCCCGTGCTGTGCTGGACCCTCCTCTGTCATAGCTCCTGCTTACAGAATCCACAGTTACTAGGTTTCTATTCGTCAGCTGTATTCGGTGGATCTAGTACAGGTATCTTGAGAAGAAAAGCAGGGGCTGGGGAGAGAGATCTGTCAACAGGTTTGCTTTGCTGAGGACCTGAGCTCAATCCCCCAAACTGATACTAAAAAAAAAAAAAAACAGGTGGGGCACTTACTTTCGAGGCCTGCTGGCCCAGATTCAATACCCCAGCCACCCACATAAAGTCAGACAGGCATGTGTTTATAGGAAAAGACCTTAGCATACATGTGTGTGTGCATGTGTGCATGGCATGCATACATACACACATGCAAATAAATTTTTGAAAATTATATAAATAAAATTTAAAGCTAGGTGTGTTTGTGTGTGCCTGTAATCACAGCACCGCAGAACTCTGGGACTTGCTGGACAGCCAGCCTAACTTAATTAGGTAAGTTTTACGTCAGTGGAAGACCCTGTCTCAACAAAAGTGGATGGTGCCTGGGGAATGACACCTGAGTTTGTCCTCTGGCCTTCACACCCTCTGCCACACACCGCATGTGCACGTGTGCGCACCCCCCCCACACACACACACACAAAAGCAGGAAACAACAGAACAGGAAGCCGTGAACAGAAGGTAAAGTGATTTTGTAGGAAGAGATTGTAGACATAGGTTAGCAAAAAAGGGAGGCCCCTGGATTTTCCCTTCCAGACACAAACTCTAGAACAGCTGTGGGCAAGCACAGCCATGCATGTGTTGGCTATGGCGGCTTCTGCACTGCAATGGCTCAGAGCCAACTAGTTGCAGCACAGACTGTCTGGACCACAGTGTATAAAACATTGACTATCTGTCTCTCTCTCTCTCTCTTTTTAATAGATCATGAAATCTTTTTTAATATTTTTATTCATTTATTTGAGAGAGAGAGATACAGAAATAGGCAGGTAGAGAATGGCATGCCAGGGCCTCCAGCCACTACAAACGAACTCCAGATACATGCGCCCCTTTGTACATCTGGCTTACGTGGGTCCTGGGGAATCAAACCTAGATCCTTTGGCTTTGCAGGCAAGTGCCTTAACCGCTATGCCATCCCTGCAGCCCCCCACCCCACTTCTTTTTTGAGGTACGGTCTCACTCTAGCTCAGGCTAACCTAGAATTCACTCTGTAGTCTTAGGCTGGCCTTGAACTCATAATCCCCTACCTCTGCCTCCCAAATGCCACCACGCCCAGCCCATCTGTTTTTTTACAGAAAAGGTATACAGACACCAGCTCGAGACAAACCCCTTCATATGCCTAAGGGTACAGGTTTCTGTATCTAAAAACGTGGTGGGCCAACACTGTAAGGCCAACACTGTAAGGCCAGCACTGTAAGGAATCCTTTTAATGGGAAAGAACTAAAATGTTACATAGGGTGTTGGTGAGAAGCTGAGCTCATCCCCAGAGGCCAGAAATGACGGAACAGCTGATCCAGCACTTACCTGGCAGCAGCAGCGGGACCTGCCAAATCCGTGTTTTACAGTCTTTGAGATTTATGGTTGTGTCACACACACACACACACACACACACACACACATACACTTTGCCTGTAGGTATGGGAGTTGAATCTATAGAAACTACCATTCATAGCCCCAAAAGTCAAGGCTAAAAATGCCATTTAAAGTGAATCTGGAGGCTGGAGAGATGGCCTAGTGTTAAGGTGCTTGCCTGAAAAGCCTAAGGATCCAGGGGGAAGGAGTCACAACGAGAGTAGTACCCCCCCCCGAGGACTTTCTCACTGTCACTGCTGTATTCATCCAACTGGGGACACGGGTATTTGTCACCTTTTCTTTGAGACCCTTTTGTGTATTTGAATCTTTTGTTCAAACTTCTTCTTAAATAAATGCAACAACGTGGCAGCATTATTTGGTTTTCCTTTACACTCAACTCCTCTCCCCCAACCCCCACCCTCCCTCCCAATCTGGAGTTTGTCACATGGATTTGTTGTTTTGTTTTGTCTTTCATAAAAATGTCTTCTTCTTTCTCATCTTCAAATGGGCAACAGGCTGAAAATCAAGCCAAGGACATGAAGAATCAGCTGGATTTAGCAACGCACCAGTCAGTGCTGGAGGACGGGCTGTCCCTGCTGTGGACACAATGGCAGAGGACCCGGGAGCAAGCAGGCCGGGCAAAAGATCAGGCTGATTCTGCCCTGCGCCAGGCTGGGGGCACTGAGAAGGTCATTGTCCCACTGCTGACTGCAGAAGTAACAGCGCTTCCTTGAAGGCTAACCCTTTAACCTTACTCTTGTGCCACCTCCAGCATTTCCTTCCGCGCCCACCCACACTCCCTGGTATGTGTTCACCGGGGGCCAGACGCACAGAAGATCTTGTGCAATGAAAGGCGGACCCTGTAGAAGGCAGAAGCTCCTGACCAACCTATATGAGTGTTTCCTCCCCCATCTGCCTGTCCTAGAATTCCTAGTGGTGTCCTCATCACGTCGTCTAAAAATCGAAATTGTTCTAAACTCACATACTTTCGTCATTTATGTCACCGATCTATATCGTATGCATTTGCCCTTTCATTAATCACAGAACATATAAAAAACACAGCAAAGGAAAGTCACAGGGCAAAGAGCATAGATCATGTTACAAACACTAATGCGGGTTAATTAAGTGGTGGTGGAAAGTGTCCATTCATTTCGCTTGCCGAAAGAACCTGTCAACTCATCTTCTTAGCAGGAAAACTTGGTTGGTCACGTTAATATAGTCGCTTACACGAAAGGAAAATGTTAAGAGTTTTTTTTTGGTTTTTTTTTTTTTTTTTTTTTACGACAGGTCTATTCTCTTGCTTTGCATTCCTGATGTGGGAGGTAAACTTTCCATTGCCTGGGGAGTTGGGAACATTTTTCTACAGGAGACATGTTGAGAAAAGGGGCTTCCTGCTATCCCCGATACATCCCACCTCCACCTTCCACGCCTGACTCTGGCCTTGTGTTCATCTTCTTACCATGTAGGTTGTCAGCCACATATGCTGGTGTCAAGAACTTCCACTCTAATCCACAGAAGGAGCATCACGCTCTTCCTGCCTTCCTTTCTCCTTCATTGCTCTCCTATATTTTGCCAGCCATTGTAAGGTCTCCTCTAAATCTTTACCTTTCAACTTGAATATACCATTGTCCAAGCCAGAGAGTTGTCAAGGGCACAATTAGGTTACTTCTATCTTCTCTACATCCCAACTCAACACAGTATATAACAAAATGCCTGGCGCCTCATAGGTGATTGCAGCACTATGCAAAAAGAACTAACACAGGGCTGGAGGGATGGCTTAGCAGTTAAGGCGTTTGTCTGCAAAGCCAAAGGACCCATGTTCGATTCCCCAGGACCCACGTTAGTGAGATGCACGAGGGGGTGCACGCATCTGGAGTTCATTTGCAGTGGCTAGAGGCCCTGGCATGCCCATTCTCTCCATCCCTCTTTCTTTCTCTCTCTTTTTCTCTTTCTCTGCCTCTTTCTCTGTCAAAAAATAAAATAAAATATTAAAAAGTATTTTTAAAAAGAACTAATACTCTGTAACAAAGAAGTTATTTATAATTAATTAAACAGTTTCCCCCCCTCCCCCCAATACAAGTGACCTAAGAGCATTGGCTGATTGTGTTTTCCTCTGCATTCACTTTGTGAAAGGTAGGAGGAGAACCTCCAGCATATATGTGTGCTGTGTAAGTGTCTTCTGTCTGATGTGTGGCTCTGTTTATAGGCATTTGTCAAGCTCAGAAATCAGTATGCCGTTCTTCAACAGAAGACAAGCACTGCTGGACTAACCAAGAAAACCATAGAGAGACTCAATCGACTCAAAGATGCTGCAGTGAAACTGGCTGGAGACACAGAGGACAAGATACAGAGAATAGCAGGTAATTCCTTCCCCCACACTGCCACTGTGACGGTGACATCAGACACTCCGCCTCCCTGCTAGAATGCACACCCACGTCAGTTCATCAGCAACACGACTCAGCTTCAGATAAGTCCACTGAGGAGAGAGAATGTTGTGGTTCCCTTTGCACTGTGGGGATAAAACACGTGACCAAAAGCAGCTGATGGGAGGAAAGGGTTTATTTCAGCTTAAAGTCTGAAGGGAAGGGATGGTAGAGCAGCTGGCAGGAAGCATCGAATGAGATGAGCTGTGACAATGGGGAGCTGGATGTAACACCCCTAAATCCACCCCCAGCAACACACCTCCTCTGGCAAGGCTCCACCTCCCAAATTGCCACCAGCTGGGAACCATGCGCTCCAAACACATGAATTTGTAGACATCTGACTCAAATCACCACACACAGTGAAGCCGGAGTTCTGGTCTCCTGTTGGAAGGCTGCAAGGAGCCTCTTGTATGGATTTGCCTAAGAAGGTATAAACGAGAAACCACCTTGCCTTCATCAGGACACATTCCCTTTGGCCACCTTAAAATGTCCTTTCTCCAATTCATTGTTCTCAATTGGAGATGAGTATCTGAAGACATTTTGACTTGGGAAGCCAGTAATGTTGCTAACCATCCATATTGCAAAGCTCAGGATGATTCCCCAAAACAGTCATGCTGCCCCAAGTGTGAGTGGTGGGGGTGAGGAACTGCCCTGGCCTCTGCTGCTCATACGAATAGCTCCTCTGGGGTCACTGTGACCTAGATTGCAGAGCACTAGTCAGCTGATGTAAGTCCGTAGGTAGCAATCCTAAAGTCATTATTTTTCTAGACAAGGGTTTTGGTCAGAATGAGAATTCTGATGTGCACAGGTCTAGGAAATACAGTATGTATGATCCAAAAGTGAATCAGAATCTTTGTTTCCACACTGATAGTCATGATTTTTTTTAATTTTGTGAATTTTTATTTATTTATTAGCAACAGGCAGAGAGAGAAAGAGGCAGAGAGAGAGAAAGAGAATGGGCACACCAGGGCCTCTAGCCACTGCAAACGAACTCCAGATACATGTGCCACCTTGTGCATCAGGCTTACATGGGTACTGGGGAATCGAGCCTCAAACCAGGGTCCTTAGGCTTCACAGGCAAGCAGAACCTTATCAGTCAGGGCCCCAGCACGAGACAGAAAGCATGTTTGCCTTAATTTTGGATGAGATACTTACAAGTGAGTTATCTCCATCTAGTCACTGCAGAGCAAACCATGCACTGTTTCATGGTTCAAAGCAATAGTCACAGGGCTAGGGAGATGGCTCATGGATAAAGCCCTTTGCCAAGCAAGCACGAAGACAAACCGCAGATCCTCAGCATCCACGTAAATGCCAGGCAGGTGTGGTGGCCCACCTGTGATGCCAGTGCTCTGGAGGCAGAGAAAGTAGATCCCTAGGGCCAGGCTAGCATGACCAGGCAACTTAGCAAGCTCTGGGTTCAAGTGAGGGATCAGTGAATAAAGGGGAGAGCAAATGAAGAAGTGGCCTAGTGTCAACTGCTGGCCACCATATATATACACACAGAGACATGCATGCACACTCACATATATATGCATCCCCACCCATGCAAGCACTCATACCCACAGCACACACACATACAAAAAGTAAAAATGAGGGCTGGAGAGATGGCTTAGTTGGTAAGATGTTTGCCTGCAAAGCCAAAGGATCCTGGTTCAATTCTCCAGGACCCATGTAAGCCACATGCAGAAGGGGGCACATGCATCTGGAATTCATTTGCAGTGGCTGGAGGCCCTGGCAGACCCATTCTCTCTCTCTCTCTCTCTCTCTCTCTCTCTCTTCTTTCTCTCAAATTAATTAATTAAATATATTAAAAATAATTTAAAAAGTAAAAACGATAGGGCTGGAGGAATTGCTTAGTAGTTAAGGTGTTTGCCTGCAAAGCCAAAGGACCCAGGTTTGATTCCTCAGGACCCACATGAGCCAGATGCACAAGGGGGTGCATGTGTCTGGAGTTAGTTTGCAGTGGCTGGAGGCCCTGGTTCATCCATTCATTCTCTCTCTCTCCTCCTCCTCTTTCTGTGTCAAATAAATAAATAAATACAAATAAAATATTTTTTAAAAAATTAAAAATGATAGCCACATATTTTTTGCAGTGGATGCCCAGGTGGTACTTCTGCAGGACCCACCTGCATCACTCAAGTCGCTTCCAAGTCAGAGGGCAACAAGCAGTGACTGAGACATGGCACTCACTCTTTCCACATGGCCTGTAACCCCTGCACGGCTGGCTGGCTCAGGATCCTTGAGAGCGAGAACACAAAGTGCAGGGCTGGCTTCAAAGGTCTTACACCATCACTTCTTGCAGTTTCCACCGGTTGAAACAACTTGTAAAGCCAGCTGGGGTTGAGATCTCTAGGAGGGGGAGAGGCAAACAGAGTCTACACCTTGATGGGAGGAATTAGGGAACTGGCTGTGGGCGGATGGGCGGGCGGGCGGGTGTGCAGTGAGAGGCCATGGGCCTGTCTGTAGGAGCAGGAGGAGCAGGAAGGTCACACAAGAGCCCTGTGACCAGTGGAGCATCAGGGAAGAGCCCCACAGGAGCCAGAGCTGGGACATGAAAGGGTTGCCAGAAGCCATGCTGGACAGGGATGGAGGCCGCCGGCTCTTCCCACTGCGATCACTTGTCAGCACATTCCACTGGCCGCGTGTGAATGAAGGCCAAGGTGATGTCATGCATGGAGGCTGAGCTTTCCAGGACAGAGAACAGGATGGAGGGTGGACCTAAAAGTGGCCAGCCTGATCATACGAATTGACCTGGTAAAAGAAACAGAGCGGTCTGGTTTTTAGGTTTGTTTGGGTTTTTTTGCAAGTATGTTCCAGCGTGGCGTCCCCTTCTCAGTCCCAAAGAACCTATATTGGACTGTGTCCACTGACGGAACGCTCAGGACCATCCACATCAGTTCTTTAGTCTTTGAGCAGCACAGACTGTTAAAAAATTCTTTTTTATGTGCAAAGTCTTCCTTAGCAGGCTCTTGCCTGCCGCTTTTCATTTTATTTCCTCGGGATGACAGCATATTCACTTTGCTCTCTAAGCTAGCCTTTCAAATACTTTTTATCTTCATATGAATGAAAATCACAGCTTCAGAGAACGGTTTCTGAGTTCTTTATCAATCTAGGCCTTTCCTCTAACGCATGCTAGTCTGACAATCACTCCAAATCTCGGACTTCAGGTGTGTTCATACCAATGAAGGTAGGTCATTTATTTTCCTGCTTCTAGAAAGTCCACTTCCACGTAAGGGCAGGGTTTCTTTGCCCCCTCCTTCCGTTACCTGTAGCTCTCTGTACCTCTTGTGTCCCTTATCCTATGCACTCCCTAGTAATGCTTTCTAGAAACCCCAAACATTTGTTGGATAAAGAATAAATGAATACATAATTGAGTGGATTGATTGATTGATTAAGTAATCAATAAGTTGGTCATGATTAAGGGTTAAGCCAAGAAACACATCTGTTGGCGTTTACTGTTCAGAGATTTCAATGTCAGCAAGAATATTTTTGAAAAAAACTGGAAAATTCTGAAAATCACATGCTTAAAATGGAATTAAAATATTAAAAACAGGGCTGGAGAAATGGTTTAGTGGTTAAGGCACTTGCCTGTGAAGCCTAAGGACTGAGGTTTGATTCCCCAGTACCAACCTAAGCCAGATGCACAAGGTGGCACATGCATCTGGAGTTCATTTGCAGTGGCTGGAGGCCCTGGTGCTCCCATTCTCTCTCTGTATCTGCCTCTTCTGTCTCTCTCACTCTCAAATAAATAATGTATTTTTTAAATAGTAGAACAAAATACTTTGTTTGGGAAATAAAGCCCTACTACCACATCTGATCAAGGCTGTTATATATCATTTTATTTCTAGTGAATAACCAGCTGTAGATATAGATATTAGATATAAATTTTCAGACAAAAAAAAATGTCAATTTTCTTTGATTTAGGTGAAAACCTTAAAATGTCAGATCAAAAGAAATGGTTTATCCATTGACTCAAAACCCATAACCAAGAGACACACATAGCCCTGTTTATAACATTGACACTGATGAAAACCCTACGAAATGGACAGACTGTGTTCTTTTCATCTTTCAGATTTAGAAAAGAAGATTGAAGGTTTGAGTCTAAGTAGACAAGAAAAAGATGATCAACTGAAACAATTGGAAGATCAAGTCGTTGCCATTAAAAATGAAATCGTTGAGAAAGAAATGAAATATGCCACCTGCTATAATTAGGCAGCGTTCAAGAGCAAAAGCTTGTGCTGTGTTGAAGGCATCTGACGCCCACACCAGGGAGCTGTGCTGAGCCTGTGATTCACTAAGGCCAGCCCCTCCACCCACCCTCGCCCACACCAGCTCCTCTCCATGGACCTGCTCAGCGTGGCTGGAGGGAGGAACTGGGTCAGAGAAATGCCACATTGGTGCCACTTCATACTGCAAACAGAAAAGGAATGAGATTGTCTCCAGCTTCAAAAACCCTTCCTCTTTGTCTTTTTCCCTTCTCCATAATAAAGATAATCGGTACCTATGACAAGTAAAAACTCAAGTTTGCTACATACTAATAATCATTTCTATCATATGAACCTAAACGTTTAATAAAGGTCTCTGATATTAAGAAGGATAAACATGGATGACATGTAGTAGGCTGCCCTTTATTTTGTTTAGATTTGCTTTTTACTTTTAAATAGTTACTCGCTTTTAAATAAAATGCATACAATTCAAAATGTAACTTGTGTTTGCCTTCTCTCATCCAGAGGATTTTGTTTGTTCCCAAATAGCACTGGAACAATATTATATATATGGGCTAAAGAAATGGCTTAGCAGTTAAGGCACTTGCCTATAAAGCCAAAGGACCCAGGTTCGATTCCCCAGGACCCACGTAAGCCAGCTGCACGAGGTGGCCTATGTGTATGGACTTTATGGTGCCTGGAAAACCTGGCATGCCCATTTTCTCTCTCTCTCTCAAATAAATAAAATATTGAACTACTTTTCATAATTTCTTTGTGAGTATTTTTGCCATAAAACCTGCTGCTTATCTTTAAAAGATTGACAATCATGTTTGTATTGCTTAGTATAAAAGAACAGCATACAGCTTCACATTCCTCACTTTGTTCTGCATTGCGGTTTATAACAGAGCACATGCTCCTGGTTGTGAATGCTTTGTTGTTCAGCAGAGTTATTCCAAGGGAGCCCAGCCTTACACTTTTGAATAAGAAATAATACACATCAACTGAGGTATGGAAAAAGAAGTTCACCTGGAGCCGTTTCTATGAAGGACTGATTCATAAAACAGGACTCAACAATGGGCTGTGAGACTGCAAATGACTGTGAAAGTGGCTAGAATGTGGGCCATTAAAGCAAATTACAGAATCTACCTCTCTGCAGATCCTAAAGGAGAGACAGAAACCTTCCACAGGAAGGATTGTGCAGAAAGGTCTCCTGAAGTTTAGCAATGTAACTCCCCACCTATCCAGCACAGGGACTTTTACAAACATCTACCAAAGAATGGTATGGAAAATGACCCAGAGAGTCAAAAATGTTAACTGTCCCAAAGTCCAAGTTCCTTACTCCAGTGTTAAGGAGCACACTCCAGCTTTGCCACCAGGATGGCAACTTCTAGCTTTGTACACATGATATAAACAAAGCATGTTCATTTGTTCACTATGCAACACTCAATGACTCTTCCTTTTGGTGAGTCTGCATGAAGAATAGGATATGGAAGGTGGGAATGCTGAAACAGAAGAGTTTCTGTCTGCTGGCCAGCAAGACTAACTGGCCATGGAGTTCTATGGCAGTAGGAAAATCTCCAGTTATGATAGACAGGGACCAATTGAAAATGCAGGACAGTTGTTCATGTCAGCCGACGCCAGGTGCTGTGCTCGAAGGAGATGGGGCGTGGGGGTGAACCATGGAGAGGTCGCACTCATACCTGGTTGATGTTTAAAATAGTAAGCTGCGATTTTCTTTTCATTTTTTTATTTTGGTTTTTTTTTTTTTTCAAGGCCAGGCTGTCTCTGTACCTGCAGGCTGGCCTTGAACTCACATAATGTGTAAGACAAGTACTGACATCCAAATTTGTCGTCTGATCTCCATATACACACACCATGGCACATGTGTGCCTGCACTCACATGAACATACACAAGCACACACACACCAAAAAATGCTACAGACTTAGAGTGACGGAGGGGGATGAGAAAGAACAAAGTGTAATGGCATGTATGAATGAAAGTACCGTAATGAGCCGGGCGTGGTGGTGCACGCCTTTAATCCCAGCACTTGGGAAGCAGAGGTAGGAGGATCGCCGACAGTTCGAGACCACCCTGAGACTACATAGTGAGTTCCAGGTCAGCCTGGGCTAGAGTGAAACCATACAATGAAAAACCAAAAAAAGGGGGGCTGGAGAGATGGCTGAGCCGTTAAGTGCTTCCTGTGAAGCCTAAGGGCCCCAGTTTGAGGCTCGATTCTCCAGGTCCCACATAAACTAGATGCCAAGGTGGCACATGCATCTGGAGTTCATTTGCAGTGGCTGGAGGTCCTGGCACGCCCATTCGCTCTCTCTCTCTCTCTCTATCTGCCTCTTTTGCTCTCTGTCACTCTCAAATAAATAAATGAATAAACAAAAAAAATTTTTTAAAAGAAAGAAAAACCAAAAATAATAATAATAAAAATCCATTACTTTGTATCCTAACTTGAAAAATAAAATAAAATAAATCTGGGAGTGAAGCCGGGCATGGTGGCGCACACCTTTAATCCCAGCACTCAGGAGGCAGAGGTAGGAGGATCACCATGAGTTTGAGGCCACCCTGAGACTACATAGTGAATTCCAGGTCAGCCTGGACCAGAGTGAGACCCTACCTCAAAAAACAAAAACAAAACAAACAAACAAAAAAAAGTCGTTCATGTTAAATCTGGGAGTGAGAAGTTTTGCAGACAATTCATTGCAACATTCCTTATATTTAAAAAGGCAGCCAGGGGCTGGAGGGATGGCTTAGCAGTTAAGGCATTTGCCTGCAAAGCCAAAGGACCCAGGTTCGATTCCCCAGGACGCACGTTAGCCAGATGCACAAGGGGGTGCATGCATCTGAAGTTCATTTGCAGTGGCTAGAGGCCCTGGCATGCCCATTCTCCCCCCGCTTCCCTCCTCTCTCTGTCAAATAAATGAATAAATAAAAATTTTGAAAAAAAAATAAAAAGGCAGCCAGGCGTGGTAGTTTATGCCTTTAATCCCAGCACCACTAAGGATGCAGAGGTAGGAGGTTCTCTGTGAGTTTGAGGCCAGCCTGGAACTACAGAGTGAGTTCCAGGTCAGCCTGGGATAGAGTGAGACCCTACCTCAAAAAAAAAAAAAAAAAGAGCACAGAAGCCAGGTATGGTGGTGCATACTTTCAGTCCCAGACCTTGGGAGGCTGAGGTCAGAGATCACTGTGAGTTTGCGGGTAGCTACAGGGTGGGGAAACAGTGAGTTCCAAGTCAGTTTGAACTAGAATGAAACCTTACCTCGAGAAACAAACAACAACAAACAAAAAAAAAAAAAAATGCAAAGGCTCTAAACAGCTAACAATAAAAATCCAGTTAATTATTCTGTTTCCTACTGAGCTCCTGGTTACAAACGACGGAAAGCAATTGATGGCTTACTGAGCAGGAGAGGAATTACGTGAAAAGACGTCTGCTAGCGCCCTCAGAACCGAAGGCACACAGGGCTGGAGCAAATGTAAGAAAAACTGTGCTTCTAGGAATGTGGTCAACGTCACACCCTGGCAGCACTAAGGTTGGGCACGTACACAATGATTTACAAAGACATGTGCGGAGTGTGGAAGGCCACTGGGCTCCTGGAGCATCTCAGAGCCATCGCCAGGCAGGGGTCATCAGGGACAAGATGGTGGCAGTGAAATTTTTAGACTGTGGAGGAAGGCTGCTTATCAGGAGTTGTAATCTTTGATCAGTGGACGAAGCCAGCTGTGACAACCGACAGGGGATCTTGAGGCATAAATACGCTGACGTCATTCTCCTCCCTTTCCCAGTCTCGCACTGAGTGATATTTCCATGCATATCAGCCTTGTGGCGCGGAGAGCAGACATGGTAGAGATACAAGAGGCTCCTCTGGGTTAGAACGGCAGGCCCTGTGCCTAACAGAAAAACAAACCTCTCCAAGCCTCTCCAAGTCACATGACTTCGTTCATTTAAGCCAGCTGAAGCAATGTCTTCATGATTATCTTTGTTGTCCATTACAACAGTCCACTCTTCCTACAGCATGGGGAAGGTGGGCCACCAGCCAGGTGGAGCACAAATCCTGGTTTGCCCCGCTCTCTGAATCTGCCTTTGCTTCAGCTGTGAAATGCTAGTTAATGTTTCTACTCCTCCTTCCCAGGGTGGCTCAGCTAACTCCTGTGAAAGGCTCCGAGGAAAGTGAGGTACTCAGAAATTCTGTAAGTCTTGATTATGACATTGGGCAAGTTACACCAGCGCTTCGCGTCCAGAGTGCTGTCTGCTATGAAATTCCAACCTCTGTCTCCAGCCTGTCTCAGCCTCCCTCTCTCTCTCTCATGTAACCCAGAGACCTTTCTGCAAACTTCTTCCATGGTCAGCTGCCTGATGTGCCTTATCTGGCTAGCCTGATAGTATGTTCCAGGACAACACAGAGTATGTGTTCAGTCACGTTCATGTCCTCTGTAGCATTGAGCCTAGGGTGGAGCACTTTAAAGAAATGCTGATTCACTCATACTCACTCCAAACTGATGCAAGCGAGGCCGTCCTTAGACCATCACTGAATTAAAATTGTTTTTTTCAGCTGTCATATGAAACAGACTCACCATATGATTCCAGCCCTCTGAAAGGTTATACTGAGAACAATTAAAATCTTTCATTTCAAATATTGTTGGAAATTCTGTCCTAATCCCAAGCTGAAATGTATGTTTTTTTGTTTTTTTGTTTTTTAATGAAACTCAAGCCAGCAAGTCAAACCATCGTTAAAATCAAGAAATAACTGATTTAGGGCTGGAGACATGGCTCAACAGTTAAAGGCATTTGCCTGCAAAGCCAAAGGACCTTAGTTCAATTTCCTAGGACCCACATAAGCCAGATGCACAAGGTTGCGCATGCGTCTGGAGTTCATTTGCTGTGGCTTTTGGCCCTGGCATGCCCATTCTCTCTCTCTCTCTCTCTCTCTCTCTCTCTCTCTCTGCCTCTCTCTGAAATAAATAAATAAATAAATAAATAAATAAATAAAATGTTTTTTAAAAAAGAAAAATTGGGCTGGAAACATGGCTCCATGGTTAAGGCATTTGCCTACAAAGTCTAAGGACCAGGTTCGATTCCCCAGTACCCACATAAGCCAGATGCACATGGTGGTGCATGCATCTGGAGTTCATTTGCAGTGGATAGAGGCCCTGGCATGCCCATTCATATTATCCCTCCCCCTCTCTTTCTCTCTCTCCCTTTTTAGTAAATAAAATTAAAGAGAAAAAAGAAATAGCAGAATTAAAGGGCACATATGGAAACACTTATAAAGGTTTCTGTCTATAAATTACTGTTAAGATTCAATGTGAAATTTATCTATTCAACAAATTCAACATGCAGAGCTCTCAGGAGTTTTATTAAGCCCTGCTGTGTACACACCCCACAGGTAGATACCCTTCTTCTCTCTTGCCCTCCCTTGAAACAAGCTTGAATAAGGCACTTTTTCTTTTCTATTTACCTTCTGTTTCTAAACAACTTCTACCCAGCCCTAATCCTGTTGCTTTGCAGCAGTAAAGAATTTAAGAACCCTAGTGACCTTAGCTTTCTGACAATATGGAGGCTGGGAACAGCTGAGCCACAGGCCCAGGTTCACTGGAAGGTAGTCCCTGCTTTCTGCCCTCATCCCTGCCTCTCCTCTGCCTTGATAACACAGAAAAGAAAAAGAAAAGGGTTAGCCAGTCCCCTTTCTGCAACATAAAGCAATCTATGCAGGACTTTCTTTGCACAACCGGCTAGTCTGTCAGCACCCTGCATTTCTCTAAGGAAAAACTTGAATCTGTGTGTCATCACTGCTTTACTCAGATGGCAAAGCTGCCACACTAGAAGGGCTCTGCTTCCCCACCAACCTGTGTGAGCATCCTGGCAACGGAATGCACTTTCAGTCACATGGGTCAGTTTATCAAATATATATCATCATCCAGTTTTTGACTAGAGACATCAAGTGTTTTCTTTATAGTCATACACATTCTGTGATTTTATTAAAATTTATTTTTATTTATTTATTAGAGACAGTGAGAGAGAATGGGCGTGCCAGGGCTTCTAGCCACTGCAAACAAACTCTAGACGCATGCGCCACCTTGTGCATTTGGCTTACGTGGGACCTAGAGAATCGAACCTGGCCCCTTAGACTTCGCAGGCAAGTGCCTTAGCTGCTAAGCCATCTTTCTAGCCCCATGCTGTGACTTTTTAACAGTCAAGGGTCTAAGGTTTACACTTAAAATCACCAGCTGCTAGCAGGTAAGAGGTGGTCTGCATTTTGTCTTCTTTTCACTAGATGACAACCAACTATGCACAGTGTACATACACGCTGCATTTCAAAGCTCTCTCAAGGCATCCCAACAGGGCACTAAGAATTAAAACCTACGCTGGGCTGGGTGCTGTTATTCTCCTGGCCCTCGCTCCCTCCAACCCCCCTCCCTGCCACCTTTGTGTCCCTGGGAATAGAACAAGGGCCTTGTGTGCTACTAAGCTGTTGCCTCTTATAGACTACATTTTTGTTTTGTTTTGTTTTGTCTTGTTTTGTTTTGTTTTTCAAGGTAGGGTCTCACTCTAGCCCAGGCTGACATGGAATTCACTATATAGTCTCAGGCTGGCCTTGATCTCAAGGTGATCCACCTACTTCTGCCTCCCAAGTGCTGGGATTAAAGGTTAACCCACAAAACATTCACAATACAATGGAAAGAAAGAAACCTTTGAAAATTACCAGCCAGTCTTGTTTTGTTTTGTTTTGGATAGGAAAGGTATAAAATGACTATCAGAAAATTACTAGATGCAGCGAAACACACTTAGAAGCTAGATGAGGCCCCAACCCTCCATCGGAGACTCTCATGCAGGAAAGAGGTTTAGAATATCTGAACTCCCTAGTCCCACCCGCTCATTTTCTGAAGTAAACATTCTTAACCAGGTTGACGAACCAGGGCCACACAGCTAGTTTGGTGGCAATGCCAAAGGAGATATAGTGGGAAATAAACTCTGCGACCCAGCTCCTCCTACTGCATCCTTTCTTTTCAGGCAACTTGTATTTATTTTTATTTTTATTTTTAGAGATAGACACAGAGAGAGAGACAGAAAGAGAGAGAGGGAGAGGGAAACAGAGATGGGCTCACCAGCAGTCTCTCAGCTGCTGTGAAGGAAATCCAGATGTGTGCGCCCCCTTGTGGTCAAGTGCGGCATTGCGCCCTTGTGTCACTGCATCTGGCTAAACGTGGGACCTGGAGATTGGAACCAGAGTTCTTAGGCTTAGCAGGCAGGTGCCTGAACTGCTAAGCCATCTCTCCAGCCCCAACTTGTATTTTTGACTGGTCTGGGGCCCTATTAAGTGAACCTGCAAATGTAGCAGCCTGTTTTCTTATTAACTAATTTCTTTATGTCAATGACCTGTGCTAAAAGTTAAATATTTTGAACATATGATGAGTGAGAGCAAACACCAAACTAGCTAACCAAATAGTTTATCTTGGAAATATTGCTGAACAAAAATGTATAATCTTGCCAGGCATGTGGTGGTGCATACCTTTAATCCCAGCACTTAGGAGGCATATGTAGGAGGATCACTGTGAGTTCAAGGCCAGCCCAAGACTATATAGTGAATCCTCCAAAAAACAAAAACAAAAACAAAATAAAATAAAATAACAGAGGCCAGATTTTAGATATTGAGTTGTATGTTATAAAATGTACTTAGTCAATAAAATTCATTTGTGTGGTAGTTTGAATATATGGCCCCCAATATATTCAATATTTTATTACTTTATAGTTTGCATCTGCAATCACCTTCCTAGAGGCAATGTCACTGGGGGCCGGTCTTAAGGTGTGCTGATGGTTTGAGATTCCATTGTAAAGATATGCAAAGTGTGACCAGTAGGAGTTCCTGAAGTGTGCTGTGTGACTCTTTGGCTGTAGTTTTGCTCAGTGTGCTGTGTGCCTGGTTGGTCTCTCTCTCTCTGCTTGGCCCTGTGAAAACAGGCTGCTTCTCCTGCCTTTATGGAACTTCCCCTGGACCTGTAAGCTTCAATAAATAATATCCCTTCCTCCATAACTGTGCCTGGTCTGGAAGTTCATCTCAGCGAACCTGAAGCTGTCTGCTACAATTTGGTTACATAGGAAAAATATACTTAATTATTAAAATAAATGACTTTATTAGCAACACTAGTTCCTAACACAACCAATATCTAGGACATTCCAAGAACTCAAACAGCAACCAGATTACTGCTTTTTATTTTATTATTTTGGTTTTTTGATGTAGGGTCTCACTCTAGCCCAGGCTGACTTGGAATTCACTATGTAGTCTCAGGATGGCCTCGAATTCACGGTGATCCTCCTACCTCTGCCTCCCGAGTGCTGGGATTAAAGGCATGTGTCACCACACCTGGCTACTATGCTTTCAAAATTGACTATCTTAACTCAAAACTCTGCTGGGTCTCTGTAGACAGAGCCAACTAAGAGTATGCCTTTCTTACAAACTGTCTAGAAACAATTAGAAATGGAAATTAAATGGAGCTTGTAAATCTAAAAAACAAGGCAGTGTTTGAAAATTCCAGAAATTCGTGCCATGGGAAGAAGCTCAAAGCTTGGAAAAGCTGTATAAACATTCCATATCTAAAGATAAACAGTTGGGGATCTTTCTAGCAGTCAGGTTTAGCTGTGTGCTGGCTTTCTGCATTGTGGCTCATGGAAGGCAGGCAGAGCATGAATGAGGAAATCAAGCATCCGGGATGAAGAGCGCAGGCGCTTGCACTTGCAAACGGAAGTCTACCATCTCTTATAAATCAATACTAGAAGTGAATTTCTTTAGACTTGATTGACATAGGCTTGGGGGTTTTGTTGTTTGGTTTTTAAATTTTGTTGGTTTGTTTATTTTTTGAGGTAGGGTCTCACTCTGGCCCAGGCTGACCTGTAATTTACTCTGTATTCTCAGGGTGGCCTTGAACTCAAGGCAATCCTCCTACCTCTGCCTCCTGAGTGCTGGTATTAAAGGTGTGTGCCACCACACCTGGCTGGTTTTAAAATTTTTATTACCCATGCTGATGACCAAATGCAAATCCCATCCATGGCCAGATAAATGCTATACCACTGAGCTACACCCCAACCCCAGACTTGCTGTTTCAAATCATCATTTTTCCATTTTAATATCCCAGTTTTATTTTTTGGGTCTTCAGACTGCCATCATAATTTTAAAAAAATATTTTTTTTTTTTTTGAGAGGAGAGAGAGGCAGAGAGAATGGCACCAGGACCTCCAGCCACTGCAAACAAACTCCAGATGCATGCACCACCACGTGCATCTGGCTTTACATGAATACTGGATAATCGAACCCAAGTCCTTTGGCAAGTGCCTTAACTGCTAAGCCATCTTTCTAGCTCTGCCATCATAATTTGATACAGCAGATGCCCAGAAATGTAAAATGATTTCTATTTTTTTTTCCTTAATAAAATAAGTTCTCTTTCAACCTACCTTAGGGAACAAAAATAATGTGCAAACAATTTGAAAGATCCGAACACAAAGATACAAACTCAAGCCTCAGAAAGGGGGAAAGACACCAAACTGTGTTAACTCTGAGCACAGCTTTCTGTGCTCTGAATGGAATATAGGCGCGAAGGAAGTAGTGACCAAACATTAATGACAGGTCTGTCACATTACATGCAAACCTAAACAAACTGTAACACTCCATGGTGAAACTCGTTTGTACAATGCCCTAACATCGTTAAAGCCCGTAGCTGCCATCTATCACGGTCTATCAACGTGAACCCACTTCTCAACATATAAGGTCTTTTCTGAGGCTGTAGCCATAGGAAACCACCTTATTTTTTAAATAATATGTCATTAGAACAAGGGTTTTAGATGCTTATTATAGCAAAAAAAGTCATAAAATAAGGGAAAACAGCTATCATTTAATATTTAGGGGTTCTCTCTTTAATTCCTCAATAATTATAATTATGTATAAGGTATATGCACATAAAATACTTTTTTTCACAATTGGAACCCACTTCTCTTCTTGCTCCTATAGAAATAGGTACTATGTTTTTAGTGGATATGTGTATGTGCATGTACGTGGGGGCGGGTCATGAGTGTGGACGGAGACAATTTCAGTGTCAGCCCTCCTCTCCCACATTGCTGAAGGTCTCATTGTTTGCTGTGTGCGCTGGACTAGCTGACCCAGGCGTTTCCATGCAATCCTCTCTTCCAGGCAGGCTGGGATGACAGAAGCTCAAGATAGAGCAGAGCATCTGGCTTTTATGTGGATTCTGGGCACCCACACTCAGGCGCTCATGCTGGAGCAGCAAGTGCTTTGTCCACTGAGACCCCCCCCCCACCAGCCCTTTTTAGGTAACTACTAGGTATCTGGCTACATGATCTGGCATAGTTAGTTTATTTTTTTTCCATCCTTAAAAATGGCTTATTGTAGAAAATTGTAGGCATTTGTTCTAGTAGAGAGAATAAGACACAGGCTCCACATCAGTATCATCAGCCTAATGTAGTTTTATTTTTTTCCTTTTTATTGACAGCTTCCATACTTACAGACTACAAACCATGTTAATTGCCTCCCCTCCCCCACTTTCCCCTTCACAAATCTACATTCCATCATATCCCCTCCCTCTCTCGGGTAGTCTCTCTTTTATTTTGATGTCATCATCTTTTTTTTCTATTATGTGAGGGTGTTGTGAAGGTATTGCTAGGCACTGCGAGGTCGTGGATGCCGAGGCCGATTTCTGTCTGGACAGAAAGGAGTGGTACCCTTTCTTCAGCTCTTACATTCTTTCCGCCACCTCTTCTGCAATGGACCCTGAGCCTTGGAAGGTATGATAGAGATTTTTCAGGGCTCAACATTCCTCTGTCACATCTTCTCAGCACTATGGTGCCTTTTGAGTCACCACCATCTGAAAAGAGAAGCTTCTCTAACCAAAAGTGAGAGTTGCATTAATATATGGGTGACTTAGTTATTTTAAATAGCCCTCTAGTTAGTTATGGTTATTTTGGATTGTTTCCAGCTTTATTTTTTCTGCAACAAAACCACATTTTAAATATCCTTTTTAAATTTTATTTATTTGAGAGAGAGAGAAATAGGCAGAGAGAGAGAGAGAGACAGAGAATGGGTGTGCCAGGGCCTCCAGCCACTGCAAACTCCAGATGTGTGCACCCCCTTGTGCATCTGGCTTTCTTGGGTCCTGGGGAACTGAACCCCAGTCTTTTGGCTTTGCAGGCAAGTGCTTTAACCACTAAGCCATCTCTCCAGCCCATAAATATCTTTATATGCATAATTTGGTGTGTTTTTTTCCAATGTGGTCTAAAGTTATATATATTTTAAATTAAAACTTTCAGATTGCCTTCCAGGAAAGCACAATTTGACCTTCTCAATAATGATTTATGTTAGTGTCCTTGTGAACCTCATTACAGATAAAGCAGCTAAGACTCAGGGACAACTGTCTTATCATTACACTGTCACCACTTGAGCTTCTAACACAACTGTGAACACAGGGTTGCTTCATGACAGTCTCTGCAGAGCCACACGCCTCATGAGTATGCAGCAGTCACGGCATGGTTTGTGTTGAAGTGATATAAACTCGTGTTCCAAATCACAGCAAAGTTCTCACTTCTTGTGCTTCCCAGTGCAGGAAAAGAAATGTGCTATATGATTTTTTTTAAAATCTTGCCATGGCTCATTCTGGTGAAAAACGTGTTAATGACTTTCCCTCCCAAAGCTCAGTGGGGGTATTCCCAGACGTCTAGTCCCCCATTCCTGAATGCTCCTGATGAGCACCTGTCCCGTGGTAGCTCCATGCACACTTCTGAGGAAACTTAAGATTTCTCAAGGCAGTTTCAATGTAGCCATAGACAGACTGTATTCATACTCCACCTGTGTAGGTACCAGATACTCATGCACACCTACAGCGTGCTATGCTAGTAGCACTAGTAGGCCCAGCAACATAGCAGTGGGTGCAAGAGGTGAGGCGCCTGACTTTAGGGCACATCATTCTAGAACAATAGAGAAAGTTCCTCTCTAGTGGGCATATATCCAAGTATTTACTAGGCCTGGGCCAGGGGACTGAAAGGGTTCTGCATATGAACAGCCATCAGAGCTGGGCTGACTGTGGATAGAAGGAAAAGCTGGGTTGAAGAAAGCATTCCCATAGAAGAAAGTAGAGGCATCAAGAAGAGGACTCTAGTTGTGTAGCTCATTGAAGCTAAAGCAGGGAAGGAGTGGCAGTGCGAGGGGAGACTGATGGGTGCAGAGTGTGGAGACTGAAGGGAGATTAACCAGGGAGCAAATGTCAAAGGCCTATGCATGAATGAAGGTCCCTGATGTTTGTACTTTTTCACAGGCAGGGAACTAAGGCACACAGGGGTCCTGACATGGTGCTTCCACCCTAAGAACCCGTCATGTTGTTCAGTGAATTCACTCATGACTGGTGAGTTTTCATTCCATAGGCCTTTGAATTTTTTTTTTATTTCAAAGAAAAATCCAGTCTAAGTCAACATTTTCAACCCATTTTCTTCAAAGTTTACTTGTACTTCAGAAGAGATTTTTGGTTAGAATTTTTCACATTAGATCAGCTCAAATACATTCTCTGCTTAAAAAAAAATACAAGACCAGAGTCCCTTTAACTCCCCCTCCAAATACAGTCCCTGTCTTCCCCCTAAAGCACCTACTGTTTATGTCTCTTTCTAGAACTTTATCACCATGTATTCTTATATAAATATGTATATTTTCTAGATAGAAATAGAAAATTGTGTTTGGGGGCTATTCCACACCGATAGAGTGCATACTTACCATACCTGAGGCCCTGGGTTTCATTCCCAGCATTCAAAAAAAAATTGTTTTCCCATCATCTTAAAATGGAACCCTTGTTTAGGGCTGGAGAGATGGCTTAGCGGTTAAGGTGCCTGCCTCCTAAGCCTAAGAATGCTGGTCCAATCTCCAGTGGTTCTAATCTCCAACGGTTCCAATCTCCAGGTCTCACGTTTAGCCAGATGCAAAGTGACACAAAGGCGCAATGCCACAAGGGGGTGCACGCATCTGGATTTCATTCGCAGCAGCTGAGAGGCTGCTGGCATGCCCATCTCTATCTGTCTTTCTCTCCCTCTCTCTCTCTCTCTCTCTCTCTCCAAAAAAAAAAAAAACCCATGTAACCCTTGTTTATTTTACTAACATCATATACTCTTGAAGTAAGCCTGGCTTTCCTTATGTGTAGAATATATGGCACTTAGCCAGGCATGGTGGCACATGCCTTTCATCCTAGCACTGGCAAGGCAGAGGTAGGAGGATCACCTTGAGCTCAAAGCCAATAGTGACTACATAGTGAATTCCAGGTCAGCCTGTGATAGAACAAGACCCTTCCTCAAAGCAAACAAACAACAACAACAACAACAACAAAAAAAAAAAAAAACACAAAAAGAGAATATATGCCAGTTTATGTAGCAATACTTAGTGCTTAATAGGTGCTCAAGGAATGCTACGCTGCTGATAGACTTAAGATACTGACGAGGTTGGTAGGTGAAGATACCAGGGTTAAAGGGCAGCCAAACAGTGGTGACTATCACCACCTATGTTAAAAAGCCCCTGGGTACATGACTGGATTGTCAGCCGCACATTTTATGATTCCCAAACAGAACCACAGAGAAATCCCTGTGTCCCAGATGCTCAATAGGATAGAGGCATTTCAATGGCTATGGCGAGGAGAACACACACACACATCCCATCTTTGTCTGGCAGAATCCCAGTATCTGAGGCAGCACCTAATCCTGGAGTGAGCCTCAGCGCCGACTGCTTTCTGGGCTGGGGTGGGCTGACCTTCCTCAGTCTGATGGGGCGCCTTGGCAGATCAAACAGAGAAGCTGTGTTGAAATAAATGCTCTTTCCCAGGAGCAGCCTCTTCTTTCAGACAAGTGGCCGTTGGATTCATCTGGAAAGCCAAGGACACTCTAGAGGGAGAGGAGGCAAAACTGCTGGTGTTTGAGAGAGGGCCTGGCTTCTACTAGCATTTCCATCACTTCTGAGAGGCGCTCGGGGCAGAGCCTGTTTTCCCAAGGAGCCAATACTGAATTGGGAATCAGAATCTGCTCACAGTATAAGCCATGAACAGCAGCCAAGCGATTAGCTTGCTAATGAAACCCAGTTTCCTATATCACCCCAGGTAATAATTAACAACCCAGAACTGTATGACAATCTAATCTACTCTCTTGGCTACAAACCTATCATTCCGAGCATCTGGTACAGAGACATGGCCAGGACCTAACTCCTTTAAAATAAAGAAGTGGGTAGTTTTTTTAATTTTTGTCATATTTTTAAATATTCACTGTGTGCCAGGCACAGCACCAGGAACTGTGGGGAGGGGAGGACTACAAGGACTCACTGGGAAATCTGACTTTTCTTTTTCTGCTGTGCATGTCTACGGGGGGTGTGGTGTGTGCCTTGAAAAAAAATGAAAAAATTGAAATACTTACAAGTTGAATGTTTTCTCCTCTGATTTTTCCCCTGAATTTCAACATCCCTACAAAGCTGGAAAAAGTACCATTAACTGAAATAAAAATTTTCAAAATGATCATTAAAATAAAGTTGTAGGTAGAGTGATTTAAGAGGTGAAGTCACTTGGGGATCAAACTGAGGGTTTCACACTTGCTAAGCAAGCACTCTACCAACCGAGCTGCACCCCCTCTCCCCCCTCTGCTGCTCTTTTTAAAAATTTTTCTTTTTGGTTTTTTGAGGTAGGGTCTCACTCTAGCCCAGGCTGACCTGGAACTCACTATGTAGTCTCAGGGTGGCCTCGAACTCACAGTGATCCTCCTACCTCTGTCTCCTAAGTGCTGGGATTAAAGGCGTGTGCCACCACACCCAGCTTGCTGCTCATTTTTAAAGAGTCAGGTTAGCAACCAGGTGTTCAAATCCACAGACAAAGAATAAATATTAAACTGAAAAACTTGCCTCATCTATAGTGTTTCTATGGATTTCCTGCTAAATATAGGGTTAGAACCTTATTTTCTTGCACATGTATATATGGTATAAGTGCATGTGTATATGTTTGTGTGTATCTCTGTGTGTGTGTGTGTGTGTGTCTATGTGAAGGCCAGACATTGATATCAGGTGCCTTCCTTGACCTCTCTCCATTTATTTACTGAGGCAGGGTCTCTCACTTGAGCTGGAAGCTTGCCAATTCAGCTAGTCTGCTAGCCAGCTTGTCCCAGACATGCCCTGCCTCTGCCCCTCCAGCATCAGAATTACATGGCTGCCATGCCCACCTGACATGTACATGGTTGCTGGGGTCCAAACTCACGCTTGCACTTTATCCATTGTGCCATTTCCTCAGCCCCTAGATTAGAACTTAAAAAGAAAGGTTTAGAGTTCACTGGCATAAATGGGATACCACCCACTTCCACCTTGTTATGAAGTGAAATGTGGTGGTATGCAGACTTGTGAAAGCCTGCAGACCTTGGGTGAGACCATCTCGTGCCTATTCTAGGGACTATCTTAAAACATTCAATTTCCTCTCTCAAATAAATAAGAACAAAATATTTATGGGGGGGGGGCTGGAGAGATGACTTAGTGGTTAAGGCACTTGCCTGCAAAGCCAAAGGACCTCGGTTCAATTCCCCAGGACCCATGTAAGCCAGATGCACAAAGTAGTGCATGCATCTGGAGTTTGTTTGCAGTGGTTGGAAGCCCTGGTGCACCCATATTCTCTCCCCCCCCCGCTCTCTCTCCCCCTTTCTCCCTGTCTCTTTCTCTCTCTGCATCTTTCCCCCTCTCAAATAAATAAGTAAAAATAAAATATTTTTTAAAATTCCAGTACAGACTTGGGAACTCTTCTTTGTGACCTCGCTTTTGAGACGCCTACTAGTGCCTACTAAACAGGAAACCATTTTTAAGATGGTGTAGATAAAGGCATACCAGCATCAGGTGGGATACACTGCTGTGTTGCAGTTTAAAAACAAAAGAAACCTTCCAAATCACAGGCTACAAGCAAGTTTCTGCCTCTCTCCTGCTCTACATCCAGAAAACCTTCACTGGCTAAGGTAGGGTATGTCGCTTCAGCACAATTGCATCACGACAGGTCAAGGTCCTTAAGCACCCATCTTCTGCTTTCTGTGTTGGCTCTCGTCTCAGACAGCCTGTTTGGTTGCAGGCTGGCATCCATATAAGTCTAAGTGCAGGGGGTAGGAAAGGCTTTCTTACTAGGACAGTCCCAGAGTCCCCATAACTGGGGAATCTGAATTTCACAGCAATCACTGGAAAGAGGGAGGAGGGAGAGCACCCGATTAGCCTGGAGCCCAGTAGCTCCATCCAGAACATTTAGTTGAAACTGAAAGAATGAGGCCCTCAAAGAAATCCAAGGAATGTTACCAGATGAAGGAAGAATGGACGTAAATGCAAGCCAGAACAATGGCCTCCATTCTATAGTCCAAGATGTACTCCCGCCCCTGCCTGATACGGTTTCCGTATCACACAGGATATCAGTAATGACTTCTGCGTGATCTCTGGAGGCATCAGAAAGAGGCTTATTCAGTTTTATTTATTCATCCAATCAATAAATATTCAATTCTACAATATGCTACAAGATCATTGTCATATGTAACATAAAAGATATACACAGAAAAGTACTCTGTGATATCTGCTCTAAATTTTATTTTTGGGGGGGGGTGTGTGCACGGTATGAGTGCAGAAGGGTGGGCGCGCACGCGCACACACACACACATGGAAGACACCTGATGTCCACTGCTATTGTTCTGCCTTATTTCCTTGAGACTGGGTCTCTCACTGACCCCGAGCGTGCCAGTTTTTGGTCAGGCTGGTTGAGTGCTAGTATTACTCTGCTCTCAAACCCTGCACCCCTGAACACTGGACTGGCAGGGGATGCACAGCCACACCTACCTTTTTACATGAATGCTGGGGCCCAAACTCACAACTGCACAGCAAGAACTCTGACCCACTGAGCCATCTCCTCAGCCCCTTGTCCTGTTACTGGTCATTGAACTTGGCTGCTTCCTCCTAAGCCTGTAACAGCTTCAAAAGTCAAGAAGGTTATATTAACTATAACACACATAGGAAGAATTATTGGCTCATAAGTGAATTTGAAAATACTCCTAAAATGAAGGAAGCTGGGTAGTGCTTTCTTTTTCTCTTAACTAGAAAGGAATTAATATTGTGCATATTACTTTCTTCTAAAGGTGGACATGTAAGACCTGCAGAAATTTTATTGTGTGATTAATTTTGAATTTTAGAAATATACTTTAATTTTCAGAACAGAAAAACTCTAATACTTTTCATGAGAACAAGGTTGTGTAAATAGTCAGGCTTTAAGATCTAAAGTTCAAAATCTAGAATGCAAGTCCTTGATGCTTCACTGTCAATAAGAATGTAAATTGAGGAATACTTTGCATTTTAAGACTATGAAATGAAATCCAGCTGTGGTGGCTCATGCCTTTACTTTAATCCCAGTGCTCAGGTGACTGAGGTAGGGGGATCATTACAAGTAACACTGTATGTTTGAAGCCAGCCTGGGTTAGAAAACACAAAAACTAGCCGGGTGTGGTGGCACACGCCTTTAATCCCAACATTCGGGAAGGCAGAGGTAGGAGGATCACCATGAGTTTGAGGCCACCCTGAGACTACATAGTGAATTCTAGGTCAGCCTGGACTAGAGTGAAACTCTATCTCGAAAACCAAAAAAAAAAAAAAAAAAAAAAAAAAAAAGAAAGAAAGAAAGAAAGAAAGAAAGAAAGAAAGAAAGAAAGAAAAGAAAGAAAACACAAAAACTAGGGCTAGGGAGATAACTCAGCAGTAAAAGGCACTTGCCTGCAAAGCCTGTCAGACTGGGTTCGATTCCACAGTACCTACAAAAAGCCAGATGCACAAAGTGGAACATATGCATCTGGTGTTCTTTTGCAGAGGCAAGTGGCCCTGGTGAACCCATTCTCATTCTCTCTTGTCTCCCTCTCGATTTCTCTCTCATAAATAAACATAAAAACGAAAACACAAACACTATAAAACAAAGGGACCTTGGAGACGATTCTTGATGGTTTCCTTGTCCAAATGAAAATAATAAATGCCTACAGGAGATAACTGTCCCACATCCTTGGAGACATAATAGTCAACAATTTGTCATCTTACCTGCCATTCAAAATGCAGAGAACTCCCCCGTGAAGACCACCTGGTACAGAAGCAGGTAACACCAGGTAATCAGGAGTAAGGAACAAGAACAGAATGTCACCAGTCAAGTGACATCTTGCACAGATTTCCTAACAAGAGATTCATGCCAAACTTGGAACATCTTCAGAAATCAAGGAAGTTGTGTAAAATATAACAGGCAGGAAGCATTCGTTCATGTGTAAAATTTGGACGTGTTCCTAACATGAGCTCACCGGGCAATAAAATGTCTCTTTCGCCTTGACTAGGAACAAATTCATACTAGGTAGCTAGAAGGTAGACATTTATGACTTAAGGAAGTTAAAATATACACCGGCCTTCACTTTGATTCAAGAAACATTTATTGAGCACTTAATAATGTGCCCCATGATATGCTAGCTAATGTCGGTGCAAAAATGACTGTTACACAATGCTTGTCCTTGCCTCACGGTCTCTTGAGAGAGAGAAGAGCATAAACGAATAGTTACAGAGTGTGTCACTTGTGCCGCACTGGTCTCTCACAAGATTCTGGAAGACAGAGGATGCATGTAAAAAACTGTGGGGAAGTGGTCCTACGAAGATGTATAGTAAGCTGGGCATGGTAGCCCACGGCTTTAATCGCAGCTCTCGGGAGGCAGAGGAACGCTGATCACTGTGAGTTAGAGGCCACTCGGAGACTACATAGTGAACTCCAGGTCAGCCTGGGCAGGAGAGTGAGAACCTACCTCGAAAACAACAACAACAACAAAAAGATGTGGAGTTGCTCATGAAGTAGACAAAGAGGGTCCATATGACAGAACGTCATGAAGGTATACAATAGTTCATGTATAATGAAAGACAAAGGGAATCCCCTGAAAACTTTTAAAAATTATTTATTTATTTGAGAGAGAGAAAGAGAGAGAGAGGCAGAGAGACAGATGGAGAAAGGGAGAGAGAATGGGCACACCAGGGCTTCTAGCCACTGCAAATGAACTCCAGATGTAAGCGCCACTTTGTTGCACCTGGCTTTACGTGGGTACTGGGGAATTGAACCTGGGTCCTTTGGCTTTGAAGGCAAAGACCTTAACCACTAAGCCATCTCTCCAACCCCCCCACCCAAAGATAACTTGTTCAAGGCTGTACCTTTGAAAACTGCTGGTACTGGAGAGCAGCTCTCTGGTGAGGGAAGGATCTAGAAGTAGGAACAACAGCCAGGGGCTCCTGCAGGCATTCAGACAAAAGACTAAACGACAAAGGCTGGACAATGATGCTGGAGCAATGCTGGGTGGTGCTAGCAGGACCGGGTGATGGGCCCCAGGGAGTGGGTGAAGGAGAGGGAGGGTACATGCTTCTCAGTCTGGGCTGGCTTCATGGAGATGTGATTTATATAGTCTGAGGCTAGGTCAATATCCTGCTGTCACCATCTTTATTAATAATAAAGGGGTCCCTCCTGCATCGGTGCCCAGATGAGAACAACTCATCCTGTTCTACGAGAGGTGGTTGGAGAAACCAGTTCAGCTTTGCACAGGTTTTATGGACCCAGTGGAGGTGAACTGGGAGCCCCTAGATGTGGATGAACATGTGTGGAGGTAAGGAAAGAGAGAAAGAACCTCGGGGAGTACTGTGGAAGTTTGAAGGAGAGCATCCCCTGGAGACTCATGTGTTTTGAGTCTTTGGTCCCCAGCTGGTGGCAATGTGCTTGCAGGAGGTGTGTTGTCGGGGGTGGGCCCGCCGGTTTATTAGTGCAGCCTGGCTGGGTGTTAGCTGGCTAACTCACAGGAGTCACTTCCTTCTCCTGCGACACAGTGAAGCTTCCCCTGGAACTGTAAACTGCTGCTTCTGGACAGGAATTTTGTCCCAGCAGCGTCCTCAGCTGCTGGCACCAATTTAGGGATCGGAGATGATCGGAGAAGAGAAATGGAAGAGTCAAAATCCAGTAGGAAAGTTTTGGGACTGTATCCTAGAAGCCAGGAAGAAAAGACTGTGAAAAACAGAGTAACCATCATGTGAATTATGTGCCATCCTGAGGTCAAAGAGGAGCTCAGTGGAGGAATTGAGTGCATTGCATCCAGCCATTAGAGGGACTGAGCAGCTGCTAAGAAAAATGGTGTGTGTGGTGTGTGGGGGGGACTAGAGAGATGGATTAGCGGTTAAGGTGCTTGTTTGCAAAACCAAAGGACCCAGATTCAATTCCCCAGGACCCAGGTAAGCCAACTGCACAAGGTGGCACATGCATCTGGAGTTCATTTGCAGTGGCTGGACGCCCTGGTGTGCCTATTTTCTCTCTCTCTCAAACAAATAAAATATTTTAAAGCTGGGTGTGTTGGCGCACGCCTTTAATCCCAGCACTCAGGAGGCAGAGATAGGAGGATTGTTCAAGGCCACCCTGAGAATACAGAGTGAATTGCAGGTCAGCCTGGGCTAGAGTGAGACACTACCTTGAAAAACCAAAATAATAATAATTAATTAAAAAATTAAAAAGGGAAAAAAGAAAAATGGTAGGGACGGAAGCTGGACTGCAGTGGGGTAAAAGAGGAATGGTGGGAAAACAGAACCAAGTGTAAGGGGTGGGCTGCGGTGTCTAATGAGAGAGGACTGGAGGGGTGTGGGCTAAAGGGAGGGCTCCTGCCGTGTTGACTTAAGATGGAAGAAACTTGAGGGGTGTATGGGAAAGCCCTGAGGAGAGGAAGACACACTTCTGGGGGGAAGTACAAGATGGGTTTGGAGGTAGACACCCTACCCCTTACATATACACATAAACAAGTTTAAAAATCCTCTAACGTGGCTCCCCGCCCCCCCCCCATAGCATTACATAGACTCAGGCTACTGAAAGGTGAACAACCTTTTGCAAAGAGAGAGGACGCTGGCTAGGGACAGGTGACAAAGAGGACTCCACTGTCACGGCACAGAAGCCAGTCATGAAAGAGGAGGTAAATGGTGATGGTAACTTGTGCGGATGAAACACTATGATCAAGAAAACGTTGGCCCTAAAAGCTGAACAGAGGGGGGAAAAGGGGACTATATGGAATAGACCCTCCCAACAGCCCAGGGCCCTGTAGGCTGCACCAAATCTTTCCCAGCTGCAGCAGGGTTAGGGCTGGCTTGGTGAATAATTAATGTATGTTTCTAAACTCCCAAAGCAGCTTACTCTATGGTCTAATGATTAAACTTCTCTGGGCCTGATTTCACTGCAGCTAAGTTAAATACTGACCAATTAGGCACTTAATCCCTTCTCCTTGAGATGGCTGGACTGACGACACTCCCCTCACTCCAGGCCCTTTTAACGCAGGACTAAAGCAAGCTCTCTGACTCCATCCATGGTTCAGGGGAGGTGAAGTGGGTTAACTCTTAGTAACGTAGTGGGGTCTAGCCCCAACCTTTCTTCTCTCTCCATCCCTCAGGAGATAGGGGAGCTTCCATTACCCCCATTTAACCACCCTGGCCACACACAGTGCTGTGAGAGAACCTCCTCCTTAGTTTCCCTCTCCTCACCTCCCCATTTGTGTACGGTGGGGGGTCCTTGCTGGGGTCATCAGGCCTGCTTTGTAGAGTGTGGAGAAGGGTCTCATAAAAGCTTTCATCACATGGCTGTTCAACCTTTCCAGGGAAGTCATTAAGGAGAGTGTCGTATAATAAATCCTCCGGATTAAAGTCGTTGTTTCGATTCAGGTAGGCCGTAGGTTGTTTGCTTGAACAAATGAATAATTCGGTGCCACAACTCCATGGGTAGCAGGGCAAATCTTGAGGAAAATGCGTGCGCAAAGAATGCGCAGTGGAGAGCGATTGCTCGTCTTCAAAGGAAATTCGAAGACTGTGCACGTCGCACCCACCCTGAGCCCTGGTCTAGCCCTCCCATACAGGTGTGACCGGGTGGGAATGAAGGGACTCACCTCCCCTAGAACCTGCTCGACCCTCTTTCTAGGGGGTTAACCCAACCCCACCCCCCACCGCCGCATCCCCAGGGTGCCAGTTGCTAGCCTGGAGCACCTTTTCGTGACTCACTTCTTACGAATTTAAATGTGCCAGACGGCGGGAGGTCCGACCACCCCCTCGCCCGGCGACCTGGCACACCTACCTCGCCGAGCTGCCCCAACCCATCCCGCCCTCTGCGCTGCGCTCTGATCGCGCACCGGAGCTGCCCGCCGGCAACCCGGGGCGCCAAAACCCCAGCCGGACGGCTGTAGACTAGGCTGCAAGGGAAAAAAAAAGCGCCTAGGGGGTGGGACACCGACCTCACCCCCTCCTCGCCAAGTTGTGGCCTCCCGCCCCCTCGGCCCCCGCACACCGTGTGCGCATGAGCAGAGGCGTCTCCCTGGGTCCCTCCCAAGGCTAAACTTTCTAATTCCCTTCTTTGGGCTCGGGGGCTGCCTTGGAGCGGCGAGCGCGCTCGCTCGTGGAGCCGGGTGAGGAAAAGGAGAACAAAGTGGCTGCGCGATCTTTTTTTTTTTTTTTTGTCCCCTTCCCCGGCCCAGCCCCCGCTTCCGTGGGAGCGGCAGGAAATGGAAGGGCCCCTCTTCTCTCTCTCTGAACATTTGCCTCCCCCCACCCCCTCTACCTCTCCAGGGAGGGAGAAAAAGCGAGCGGCAGCAGCAGCAGCTCGGCGGGCGCGTCCTCCCTCCGGTGCCACCGCGTCCCCTCGGCCGCAGCCACCGGACATGGGGCTCCTCCAGGTGTTCGCCTTCGGGGTCGTAGGTAATTCCCAGGAGGAGCAGGGGGAGGGGTGCGCCCGCACACGAGGGAAGAAAATCCAGAGCCCATTGAAGGGAGCCTGGATTGAGCGTGTGTGTGGGGGGGGCGGATTGGGTCAGGGACCCGGACCGATGGATGGATACATGAACGGACGCATCGTCACCGCCCTTGCCCTCGCCTCTGCTGATGGCCGGGACCCCGCGCACGCGGACCCGCATCCCTTTGGGCTCGGCGCCCACAGCTCCTGCGGGCTCCGGGGCTTTGCATTCTCGCCAGTTCCCGCAGATTCCCTGTCGCTGAAGGCAGGCTCCCTGGGGGTGACCGGGCTAGCCAGTGCAGGGTTCTCGGAAGAACCCATGACCCACGAAAGTGCACTCCGAGCCGAGCGCAGGCTGCGCCCCGGGAACAAATTGGGGCCATGTGGTTTCAATTAACCATTTCTGTTTGTCTCCCCCGTGGGTCCCCCACCCCTTCCCCCCACCCTCCCGTGAACAGCTGGGCCCCGGGTGCTTTTCGGGAATGGCGAAGCTTCTGAAGCCACTCTAGAACGACAGGGACACCCTTGCCCCTTCTCGGCACATTTGCAAACCCAGCGCCCGCCTCACCCGTCCCCAAGTGGCCGGCCACCCTGGCGCGTGCTTGCGGGAACACCCTCGCGCCCCCACGCTGCTCACGTTTCCCACACCCTCGCACCGAGGACGCGCGCCTGGGCCACGCGCACGCGGCTTTGGCACGCGTGGGCGTGTTGCGCGTGGCGGCCTCCCTGCGTCCAGGTCCGGACACTTTTCCGAAGTGGCGGGTCAGCGCATCCACCTTTCAGTGGTGGGAGCTGCTTGAGTGGGAGGTGGGGGAGGGCAGATCTGGGTCGCCACCGATTGCCACGGGTGGGTTTCCCCCGGGAGCGGATGCTCTCAGCTGACTGCTGTACGAACCTGATGACGTGTATCTAGGTTTCTGCCTCCTTTCTGTCCATATCCTTGCTTTCCTGGCCTCATCCTTTCCCCCTCCATTGTGTCGGTTTCTGTGTGTTTGCCATCTTCTGGATCCTGTCGGCGCCTTTTGCTAGTTCCTTTTGCCCAGGCTTGTTCCCCGGTTTCTCCTCCCCACCACCCTCAACCTTGTCGCCTGCCCCTCCTGTATAGCCCTGTGCATAACCCGAGTGCGAGCTCAGGAACCGGAGTTCAGCTATGGCTGTGCTGAAGGCAGCTGCTACCCCGCCACGGGCGACCTTCTCATCGGCAGAGCCCAGAAGCTTTCTGTGACCTCGACGTGTGGATTGCACAAGCCCGAGCCTTACTGTATCGTCAGCCACCTGCAGGTGAGGGCGGCCAGGCACGGTGCACGCGCGCCGCAGCCGCTGCCTCCTCCAGGACAGCCCCAAAGTGGCAAGCCCAGAGGACCAAAGCATCCTGCCAGCAATCCAGTTAGGAAGCGCAGCTGGCTAGGGAGTCCTGGGATTAGGTTGGTGGCTCACCCTGTCGCCCCCATCACAGTTTGCACAGTTGCATCCGCCGCACACTTCCTGTGGCCCCCAGTTGGCCATAGTCAATATGCAAAGCCAGGGCTGCAGACTGCTCCCCCGCCCTGTGCTCAGACACAGAGTCTCCAAAAGTCCTTTTTGTCGTTTAACTGTCTTTGAAAGAAGGCGCTAAAGGCCATTAACCCTCTTAATTGTATACTGAGAGTAAACCTTGGGTTTTCCCAGCCAGCTTTCACGTGGGCATGAGGGTACTTACTCTAGGCACCCACAGCCTTGCAAAATGATGCAGTGAAGATCAGCCACTTCCTCTGCAGAACGCCCTGATGGTCACGCATGGTCCCCTGATGGTTGGAAGACCAACAAGAAATGTCAGGGTTTTACCTACTTAGGAAAGTGGACCCAGGTTTTAGATGTCAGAGGTCATCTATTTATACAATCAGGTCTAGTGTAAGAAGGTTACTGTAACCAGAAGCAGAATCCATTTCCTTGGTTTTCTGGCTTTTCTTCTTTTTTTCTTTTTTCTTAAAGAAGGCTGGAACTCTGGCTCTTAACAATAGCAAAAGGTGTTAGTCTCACATTCAGGACAAATTCCAAGCTACTCGCTCAGAGCCTAGTGAGGCCACTGCTGGAGGACAGAGCGACCTGTGGGTTTGCACAGCAGAAGCCTTCAAACGGAGTCACTTTTACACAGCACAAAGCCCATCCTGGGGACCTGACACAGTCACGGGAAGGAATGCAGAAAGTGGATTCCGCTCATTTGCTCCAGGTTTATGCAGAGCTGTCTAGACTGCTTCCTCCTGATTAGAAGGAGGCTATAATTAAACTTTTTTTTTTATAAGTTCTGGTAATTGTTCTTCAGCTTCTAGTTTCCTTGACTACATGTTAATGTAGGTAGTTGATGTTACCTTTTCTAATATTAGCATTTACATTTTACCTAAACTGTCCTTCTAGCTAGCATGTACTTCAGAGGTCAGGACATCCTGTCAATGAATCACCCGATGCTGAAATAAGCTTTGACCACAGTAAAAATTGAACTTAAAAGTGAGCCAAGCCAGACTCTGGCTTATTTGATTATCCATGAAATGGTGAAGTGCTTGTCACAGACACGGAGCTCTAAAGAAAGACAGTGGGCCTACACTCCTCTCGGAATCAGCATGGCTCTAAACCCAGAAGCCAGAGGCTTTCATTCCTAATCCCCGTGTGTCCTTCTTTGCCTGACTTCTGGTCTCTATGACCAAGGGGTGTGGGGTGGGGAGGGAGAAATACTCTCCAGCTTCTTTTAGGAAGAAGATAATATCTAGTTAAATAAAAATGTATAAGTATAGTAGATTTAGGCCTTTTTCACCCAAATCAAACTCTGTTTAGAAGATATACATGTTTCCATTCAACATCATTTTCAAACTGAAGAATAATCTGTTGATTCCAGGAAACGTGGTACAGAGAAAACCTTCATATTAAAAGGAACTATTAGGTGGCGTTGCTTCTGATTTCATAGTGCCACTAGTAGAGAAGTCTTCTGTCCTCACTGCTGGTGGCTGTGGCTGCCATTGTAGGGAGAAAGAGAGAGAAATTAGGCCAGGTGTGGTGCTCCACGCCTTTAATCCCAGAACTGGGGAGCAGAGGTAGGATTGCCATGAGTTCGAGGCCAGCCTGAGACTATATAGTGAATTCTGGGTCAGTCTGGACTAGAGCAAGATGCTACCTCAAAAAAAAAAAAAAAAAAAAAAAAAAAAAAAAAAAAGAGAGAGAGAAAAAATTTAATTAATATAAAACCAAAGTTCACCTTCATTGTAGTATATGTCCATTTGGAGTTCCTTGGGTTGGCTTCTGTTTATAGTGGTCTCAGATAGCAGAGCCCAGTAACCCCTTCCTCAGATGCTCCTCTGAGAAGTTTTTGTTTTTTAAAAAAATATTTATTTATTAGAGAGAGAGGGAGAGAGAGAAGAGGGAGAGAATGGGTGTGCCAGGGCATCCAGCCACTGTAAATAAACTCCAGATGCATGTGCCCCCTTGTGCATCTGGCTTACATGGGTCCTGGAGAATCTAGCCTCGGACCAGGGTCCTTAGGCTTCACAGGCAAGCGCTTAACCGCTAAACCATCTCTTCAGTCCCATCTGAGAAGTTTTTAGGTTTGTCTGCGTCTCTTCCCTTCCCTAGTCTGCTGCTTGGGTAGAGTAGAAACTAAGAAATGTGGTCCTGGGGACCCCAAGGCCTCTCAAACTATGTCTGTCCAATACTTGGTTGCTGTCTGATGTAGGGTTTTGAAAAGGAGGCCAAGTGAATTGGTGTGTTTTTTTCTCCTTTCATTTTCATTTGCTTTATGTCAGCAGAAAGTCTCTAATACCTCTCTCGCATTTTTACTTTATAGGAAAGCTTCTCTAGCTATGTACTGAGATTAAGTTTTAAGCCTAGAAATTTGATTTTGATAAAATTAGTAGCCTATGGGAACAATACCTTCTTTTATTCTTTAACTGGAATGTGCAAGAAAGGAGGTAATTCTTTTCAGGGCTATTTAGACTCAGTAAGTTAAGAGTGAGAACTGTGATTTAAAGCATGGATGTAGTTTTTTTTTTTTTTTTTTTTTTTTTTTGCTTTTCTGTTGAAGGATGTGATTTGGTTTTTGCATGGGGAGCTTCTTGATTTTTTTGTTTCTTAGACTCATGAAACTGTCTCCCTTTCAGGAGGACAAGAAATGCTTCATATGCAATTCCCAAGATCCTTATCATGACGTCATCAACCCTGACAGCCATCTCATTGAAAATGTGGTCACAACATTTGCTCCAAACCGCCTTAAGATTTGGTGGCAATCTGAAAACGGTACGTGGTTAGTGTGGGAACAGGTTGCATGAAGTGTGACTGGTAGCCAGGGGGGTTTGCACACTCCTGGGTGTTTGTGACTTAGGATCTACTTCTCGGTCCTGTAATCAAGAGACCCTGACAGATTGACTGCCTGAAGCACTAACTTGGCTTGGTCACATCTGACCTTCCTTGAAGTGCGTGTCCTGTAAGATTGCAATCTTGGATGCTAGACCAAAGGAGTGGTCATCGTTCATAGTTCTCATCCTGAGGGGGCTTCTATAGGGAGTGAGTATGTGCTGGGGAAAGGGAGTGGTCCTGCATCAACACAGCATCAACACAGCAGCTTTCATTGTTATCAACCCCAAAGAAAGAGCAAACTCAGTCCCTTCTTTGTGGACAAACTCACAGTAGTACCAAGAAATAAGCACTGTGATAGAGTTTTGCAGAGTCTTTGACATAGCTTTATGATTCCCAGTTAAACAGTTTCCCAGTGACTGTGGGAATCTAGCCCCTTTTCCTTTCATTCGACATTTAGCTTGCTAAAATATTCACATATGGTGTTATTAATACCTATGAAACTAATGCTATGTGCTCCCCTCCACCACGGGTTAAATGCTGACATTTAAAGACTAAAGATAGAGTTGATAATTTCATGATTAATTAGCAGTATAACATTAGAACTTAATGTTTGGAGACAAGGTCTGGCTACATCCTTGCAGCCCAGGCTGGCCTTGAAATCAGTCTCCTCATGCTTTAGCCTTTCAAGTACTGGGATTGTAGAAGTGTTTCACCATACAAGTCTGGATTCGTTAAATTTTTTAAAATGTACATGAAAAGGGTCCTCAAAGAAATGAACTTAAACCTGGCCATGAACAGTCTGGAAACAACTAGATCTCCACACCTATGCCCTATAGCTAGGAGCTCTGAATTACCCGCAGTCATTTATCATGTGTCATTCTTTAAAGAGGGACTCCCTTGACAGATTTCTTGTCATTGGTTATGAATTGCAGATTTTCTAGAAGACTTAGTTTCTAGGGAGGGTTCGGTTGGCCTTTTGAATTTATTTGGTTTCAAATTTGATTGAGAGAGATGAATCCTCAGAAAGCACGCACCATTTAAGTGAGGTATTACAGAATCAATCATTCTTACAGGGGAATATTCTGGTTGATGGTTCAGTGTGAAAGATTCTACAAATCTGAATCACAGGACTTCCGGAACAGCATAAACATTTTTATAAGCAAGCACTAGGAGTATTTCCTGACTGCCTGTCTCCTCAGTGAAACAGAAGGACAATTCAAAGGGTGCTTGGACAGTGGGAGTAAGGGGTGGTGGTGATGGGGGGCATTGTAGTCAGGACACAGTAAAATAGTTTTTCACGTGGTATGGTTCTGAGAGGAAGAGTTGTCCTTATCAAGAGTGTTTCTACAGCTTTTTTTTTTTTTTCTTGAACAAAAGACCACGAACACCAGAAAGTAGCTTTAGTTCTGTCACTGTGTCACGTAGATGAGTTGAGATTAGCCAAATGGACCTTGGTCTGTAGAAAACCATGCTGATTGTTTCAGTAACATTTGCCATCTCGCTGCTGTCTGATAACTCACAATTGAAGACTCCCTGTGATTGTGACTTTATCTAGTTTCTGTGTGTTTTGCACAGGTTGGGAGGATAAAATTAGTGGGATTAAAACTCCAGTACTCAGTGTAGGGATATTCCTGGAATGTATGGGGACTTAACTGATCCTTCACAGGGCTGTGTTTTGAGATACTCTGCAGGGTGTTCTTGCTGCTTTTCTCCACGCATTTTTCATCCTATGGGAGGGGGAGGGGAGAGCAAAGCATTGTGCTCTATCAGGCTGGAGATACAACTGGAATATGCTTTGGGGACCCACACTGCACTATATGTTCCCGTGTTACCGGAATTGCACTAGTCTCACTATGTACTTTACATTGTTTCGTTATCTCTTAATTTTGAACAAATATCACAGGTTTTTAAAAGCCTGGAAGAGGAGTTAATTAGCTCATATTTCACTCAAAAATAAATGTCCAGAGTTTTGTAAGATGGTTCTTGTTAGTAAGTTAGATAAGGTTCATTAGTGCGATTATAGTGTTTTTCTTTAACATTCCGACTAACTCATATCCGTTCTAGTGACCACTTTTCCCCCTTGGTCGACTTGGCTATTTTCCAAGCAAGAGTTTATTTCAAAAGGCCCTACTGATTTCCTGAAAATATACCGGCTGTGACATGATTCATTCCGACACATTCCTATCTTCCTGTATTTAAGACTTCTTTTGCCCTGGAAGATGGACCCGAAAGGCTCCTTCTAACCAGGAAGGTGGAATGGTCTCCTTGACCCAAGGGGCAGGCGAGAAGGCTGTAGGGATGGGGGAGGTGCTTCCCATCCCTGGAATTCCAGCGGCTTTTTTAATCTTGTTCAAGTGGGTCCCTCTAACCCTCAGGGCACCATGCAAAGGCTCATTTGTTTGTTCAGGCTTTCCCCTTGAAAGGGAAGATGTTAGTATTTGTTCTGAGCCAGTATATTTACTTGACTGGTTCTTTGTCTCATTGCTATTGTTTTCAGGTGGTGGCAAAGCTTCCACAGGTTGCCCCATCAGGGATAGGTTTTCCTAAGTTGGTGTGTAGCTGGCATATATGATATGTTCATCTGTTTTCTTTGCTGCCACACTAAAAAAAAAAAAAAAAAAAAACAAGAGGGTTTGTGTTTCTGCTGGAGGGTGGCTGTGTCCCAGTGCGCCCCACTGCGAGCTGACCTCCTACTGTGCACAGGAAGTTCCCCTCCCTCTTTGGTTTCCAGGGTTGGGACAGAGGTTCTGGCTTCCTAAGCAAGAGATGTCTGGTTTGACAGCATGAGTGGTATTCAGCCAGATGTCTTTTTTTTTCCAGTGAGCAAATTGAGAAAGCTGGACTCCAGAAGAAGTTATGGGAAACTGAAGCATCGTTGTGACGGGTTTTACCACTGAATTAAGTCCAGAGGACTCTTATTAGTATCTTTAGCTTCAGAATGCAAAGAGGATTTCTATGAGGAGCTTAAAGACAACTTCAGCAAATAATCTCCGCTTTTCGCAGCTGTTCCCACTGACCTCACATTGCCTTCTTCTTCTTCTTTTTTTTTTTTTTAATCTATAGGCGTGGAAAATGTAACTATCCAACTTGATTTGGAAGCAGAATTCCATTTCACTCATCTCATAATGACTTTCAAGGTAAGAAATCCATGCCTGAGGGCACTATACCATTTCCCCCTTCAGAGTCAGTGGCATTGTGAGTAGGTCCAAATGAGGACTTAAATATGGTTGCTATAAATTGAAATAATTGAGTGAGCAGCTTTTAAAATGTGGGCACCTTTAACAACTACTCTGCCTTCATGGCAGTAAGTAGAAAGAGTCTCTAGTGTAAGGTAATTCAACTATAAACTTTTAATTACCAATCTCTTTAGTTCCCCTAGAAAGAGGCAGTTCTGCCTCCTTCCCAAACCACAATAAAACATCTACAGAGGTGTTTATGTATTAATGCTAAACTTGGTAACTGAAGAGAATGTGTATTATCTTTAGTTTTTAAGCTTTTGTAAAATTGGTGGGAGGAGTTTTACAATTCCTTAAGAAATATGTGTTTCTTCTAATCTCTAGATTTTTCTCTTCATTTCTCTTTTCAAGATGTAAAATGACTCCAGGACTGGAGAATGTCTCTGTACAAAGTGCCTTTGTTTCTTCTCAAACAGCTGCCTGGAAATGACAGACTTCACATGGCTTAAAGTACATGTTGGCGCACATAAAACCCATCATTTGCTTATTGCTTTCCAGATTAAAATCACTTTTGAATAGTTTGCAGTTGGAGCTGGAGACTTTTTCTCCACCCTCTCAGATTAGGAGGAGGTGCTGCTGGGCCAGGTTTGCTGTGTGGGCAAGAGGCACAAAGTCTCACTGTGTCGGCTATCCAAGCCTGAGAGACTAAGGTGCAAGGTCGGATGTGGGAGGCAGAATGTGACGTGCACCAGCGGTGCAGGTGCAGTTCCCAGGCCCCAGCTCTTCAGCCCCTTGCTGTCCCCCAAGTGACCCATTGCAGCTGCTGGGGTTGCTGGGCCGGGAAGTTTTATGCTGGTGCGAAGTGGTGCGAAGGCCTTTCACTAACTAACTCATCAGGGACTTCTTGTCAACAGCCTTGTCCTTTCTCTGACAACCCCTCCCCCCTCAACCTAGTGGGACTGTCCCCACGTGAGGAATGCCTTCAGGTTATTTGACACCTCTTACAACCTTGCAACCCTCTTTGTCGAAGTTTCTCGAGCCCTGTCTTTTATTTGGGAGGGACATCTGCTCACACACACAGATGGTTCAGAGGAGTTCATTTACCTGCCACGGCCCTTTAGGCACATGTTTTGTAGCTGAATACTTATTTAAAGGAATACAATGAGCAGTTCTGCACCTAAGTGCAACAGGTCAGATCGCTGGAGGTGGCAGTTGAAATGAGATGTGACCTATGGGTACAAATTGTTAGGTTTCAGTTTAAGGGAGAAAATTTAACCCTTGGGTTCTAGTTTCCATAAAAAAAAAGCACTACCCATGGGGTTGGGCAGACATGGGTATGAATTCATGTTCTTTCCCTCCTGGCACATGTGGGCAGAGCCTTGGGCCTCCTCACTGGTGACATGAGAAGGAGGCCTGGGTCAGAGGGTTGTGTGACACACTCCTTTGCACTGAGAATAGGGATAGGCTTGCTGTCCTGTCACGTGTGTGTGTGTGTGTGTGACTTGCTAGTTTTGTAAATGTACTTCAGCATAGAGGATGGGAATATTAATTGTACCATGGAATAAAGGAGAAAGCTTCAGGACTGTACGTGGCCTAGGTCATGAAGGATGAGCAGGACTTCAGGTAGACAGAATGAAAGAAAGCTGCTCCTGGCCGAGGAAACAATCGGAGAACCAGGTATTTTCAGTGGGAACTTTTGGGACTTTGGGCAGCATTTGTTCAACAAGTTACACAGATTTGCCTCCAGTGGGGCAGTGAGGAAAGGAAAAGGAAATGAAAGTAGAAAAGCAGGTTAAAGTCAGAAGGCCTTCTAGACAGACCTTGCTAAGGAGCGTGGACTTCATAGAAATACGGAGCCACTGGTTAAAAACTAATAATAATAAGACCTGTGAAGCCAGGTGCAGTGGCACACGCCTTTAATCCCAGCCCTCGGGAGGCAGAGGTAGGAGGACCACTGTGAGTTCAAAGCCAGCCTGAGACTATGTAGTGAATTCCAGGTCAGCCTGGGCTAAAATGAGACCCTACCCCAAAAAACCAAAAGAAGAAGAAGAAAGACCTCTGGTTCAGAGAGGTCACAACCAACAAGGGGAATGGAAGAAAAGGGGCTGGGACATACTGGGGGAAGAACAGAACGAGATGAGTCCTAAGTCACCAGGAAATTGAATGTGATCCAATTAGTGGTTGTATAGAGGGGAAGGGAAGAGGGAGTAGGGGTGGAGATGAAAAATGTGTTTATTCTCACCCAAGCTGGGTTTGGAGATGGATGGTTGCTAAGTGGGATGGGTTTTCTTAGACGGGAAAACTTCGCTTTGTATATGTCCGGTATGTTTCTGTCACCGGCAGATGTTTCCAGTCTTTCGTTTACTGTGCATTCAGACGCCACTGTGCAGCAGCAGCACAGGGCCTGAGAAGGTTGATGACTAAGCAGAGTGGGGGAAAGGCTTCCGTCCTTGAGGTGCAGTGTGTTGTTGTAACAGCTTCTCAACTCCTCAGGAAACTGGATAACTGGTCAATGGCCCTTTGGGACTTAGCTGTTTCCAGAAGGGAGGGAGAAGGAAGCCCAGCCAGGATGCGTTTCAATGCTTTTCCTGTCTGCTCCCTTTTGGCACAGAGACATCAGGCTAAGTGTCCCCCCCTCCCAGGCCTCTCTAGGTCTCTTACCAGTTTGGAGCCTGGCCTCAAGGGGTACCCCATACCTATTTGGCACAAAGGATTGAGTTAGTCAGTGAAGCTTCTCACCCCTTAATTTTAAAATCCTTAGGCTAAAACTGGGCGTGGTGGCGCATGCCTTTAATCCCAGCACTTGGGAGGCAGAGGTAGGAGGGACGCCATGAGTTCGAGGCTAGCCTGAGATGACATAGTGAATTCCAACCCCCCCCCACCTCGCCAAAAATAATCCTTAGTCTCACTAACATCTTCTTCAGTTTCATAAAGCATCATTTTCTTCTGTGCCTGGATGGGTGAAAGTGTAACATAACATCTGTCAATAATAAGGAATGATTAAGGTAGACAAAGGGAGGGGTGGGGGTGGGGCGTGTGCTGGCATTCCCTGTCAGCTCTCAGCAAAGGTTCCTGGTCAGGAGATAATGGTAAACTCAGAGATGCATATTATTTATTAGGCTCTGTTTTCTAGATTGCCTGAACTTCGTTCTTCCTCCATGGTAATCTGACTTCCAATTCTTAGAATGTGTGCCCAGCCTTCACAAACCTCTGCTTGTTCCTGTCTCCCCATGATCCTCTTCCTCACAGATTCCTAAATCTTCAGCCTGTTTTGGTTTTGAGTACCCCCCCACACACCACCCAGTGCCTTTCTTTTCACTCTTTACTGTACCACTAGCCAGGGAGGGAGGGAGGGAGGGAGGGAGGGAGATGGTTTTGGTTCAGTTCTGCTGGATTTGAATCTGAACTATGTCCAGAACTGTTCTGTCAGTTAATGTCTGTGAGCCTTGGTTTTCTCCTCTGGAAGAACAGTGTGGAATAAGGACGGATGGTTCCCTGGAACCACCATAACAAAGTGCATAGACCTGCGCAGTTCCAACAGTAGACATTTCTTTTCTCTAAGATCTAAGGCTGGATGTCTGAGGTGGCGTTGTGGGAGCAGATTCTTTGCAAGCTCCTGTCTTTGGCTTGTCAATCGATGTCCATCTTCCCCCTGTGCCCTTACCTAGCCTTCTCACTTCAGTCACCCAGGATTAGAGTCCCCCCTGAATGACCTGTTACTTGAATTACTGTTTCAAGACTGTGTTTCCACATTCCCTGTCTGAAGTGTGGCGTTAGATCTCCCCATAGGAGCAGGGAAGGAACACATGAGCCCTCAGGGAGAACTGAAGGAAAAAAATGTAACATTACTGGCTCCACTGTTTTCCTTTGTCTAGCCTGTCATGAATGCGTCTTCCTAGAGCTCCGACCCTTCTTGTCTTGCCTTTTGCTTCTTTGTTGGAGACAAGGTACACTTGGAGATTTCAGATATTGTGTGAATGCAGTGACTTCCAGACATGCGCTTTAAGCCCTGTTCTCAAAGCTGAGCACACAGCATTGTTTCCACACCTCACATGTAGCCAGCACAAGCAGCTGGCCCAAACCAGATGTCTTTGCTATTCTCCAAGTCTTCAACATTGGCAGCCCACAGCTGTCCATGCTCTGGTGTATTCTACCTTTCCTCTTCCCCTTTCCACAAGATCTCATTGATCAGTACGTGTGATTCAGTATATTCGACCATCACGTCAGAACAGGCAGTTCCACGCCTTTCTCTGCACCCATGACTTCACAGCTTGAGTTAAAAACCTTTGTCTTGGGCTGGAGCGATAGCTTAGTGGCTGAGGTGCTTGCCTGTGAAACCTGAGCACCCAGGTTTGATTCCCAGGACCACCTAAGCAAAATGTACAAGGTGGTGCAGGTGTCTAGAGTTTGTTTGCAATGGCTAGAGGCCCTGGCATGCCCATTCTCTCTCCTTCCCTCTTTCTCAACAATATTTTTAAAAACCTTTTCCTTTCTCTGGGTTTCCCTGGTCCTTGTTTTCCCCACGTTCAGTAACTTTGATATAAAAGTTATTTCCTTCTGTCCACTTGAATCTTTCAGGATTCCCTCTTTCGTGGCAGAAAGCCATGGCAAAAAGCCCACCAACTTCTACAGCCACCTCTGCTGCCTGCCTGGAAAACACCTTTCAAGATCAGGGTTTTGTTTTATTTTACTTTATTTTATTGTGTGTGTGTGTGTGTTTGATGTTCGGCTTAATCCCAGGACCACACTGAGCTATGTCCCAGCCTTTCAGATCCAGTGTGATGACTTCTTCTCTGAAATAATACCTTATCTTCCCCTTTATATATTAAATATTTCTCTGAAATATTTTTAAATATTAATATTTCTGTGAAATATTTTAAAATATTAATATTTCTCAGAACTATTACCTTATTTTCCCTTATTATAAAAATATTTACTTTTTGTGTTAAAGCACAACAAGATTTTCCATTGTGACCCTTTTCAGGTGTAAGACCCAATAGTATAATTATGATATAATCATAGTGTTGCTCGGCTGGTAACTCCTGTCAATTTCCACAGCTTTCTCATCACTCCAAGTAGGAGCTCTGTAGTCATGAAGTACTAACTCCCCTCTGCCCCCTTCCTCTTCCCCTGGAACCCCTGTCTCTATCTAGTTGCTTAGCTATTTCATATAAATGCAATTATGTAATACGTGAAATTTTGTATGGCTTATTCCACTGAATACAGTGCTTTCACAGAGAATCAAATCCCCTTCCTTTTGTGACTGAGTGATATTCCATTGTACATATTTTCCACATGTTGTTGTTCCATTTAGCAGTTGACAGGCATTTGGGTTGTTTCTGCTTTGGGCGGTTGTGAAAGTGGTGCTCCTCTCCAATCACCTGACTGTGCTGTGGTGTTTGACATACTGCACTGTACATTTTTTATGTCTGCATCTATTCCTTACTGGACCGTGTGTAGCAGATGGGCAGCAGGTATCTGGTGTTCAGTGGCAGCCCTATATCAACTGAGTGACTAAATGAAGATGGGAAAGAGGAGCATTCAAACGCAGCCTTGACATGGGCCGTGGCGGCTAAATACCCCAAAGTTTGTTTGATTAAGACCTGTTTATAATCAACTTCTTTTTTGTTTGTTTATTTGTTATTTATTTATTTGAGAGTGACAGACAAAAAGGCAGAGAGAGAATGGGTGCACCAGGGCCTCCAGCCACGGCAAACGAACTCCAGATGCATGCTCCACTTTGTGCATCTGGCTTATGTGGGTACTGGGGAATCGAGCCTCGAACCGGGGTCCTTAGGCTTCACAGGCAAGCGCTTATCCACTAAGCCGTCTCTCCAGCCTTATAATCAACTTCTAAAGAAAAAGTTTACTAATCTACCAGGGTGGGGGAAAATGTTAAATATATTAATTATAATTATATATAAATATATTTTTGTTTAGATAAAATATAATTGTAATAAATATATAATTATAATTAAATATAAGTTCCCTGTAAGAGAAGACTCACAGAACAGCTTGATGGGTTTGCAGTCCCGACCACATGCAGTAAGGCTTGTGGTACACAGCCAGGAACCCTTGCAAAAGAGACAGCTCAGCAGTCAGAGCCTCAAGCGAGACTTCTGCTTCCTGCTTTCAGACGTTCCGTCCGGCTGCCATGCTCATTGAGCGGTCCTCTGACTTTGGGAAGACTTGGGGCGTGTACAGGTACTTCGCCTATGACTGTGAGAGCTCATTCCCGGGGATTCCAACCGGCCCCATGAAGAACGTGGACGACATCATCTGCGACTCTCGATATTCTGACATTGAGCCCTCAACGGAAGGAGAGGTCTGTTTGCTGCCTTGTTCCTGCAGTTGCACTTGCTAGTCTGCTTTGTGACCATGGCAGAAATACCAACTACTTTTATCTGTTTTAGGTGATATTCCGTGCTTTAGATCCTGCTTTCAAAATAGAAGATCCCTATAGCCCAAGGATACAGAGTAAGCTTGTTTTGCAAATGCATACTTGGGTGAGAAACAGCAATCATATACTAAGTATTACCCAGAGCCCTACTACCCAGGATCTTAACACTCAATACTCAGTCACCCATGTTCTTCCTTCCAGAAGCTCTTGAAGTGACGAGCAGTCAGTCTTTACTGACACTATGCAAATCTGTTACTCTTACCCAAATAGGGTCCCTAAGTATGCCGGCAACTAAGCGGATCCTAGTGCCTTATTTTTCCCTGTTGCTCATTATATACATATACATTTACATTACAGATTAATACAATGTCTGAAAAACATAGTTGCTCACCTAACATCGAATTTGGTTTCTCTTAAATGAAATCAGCCAGATAGGGGTTTCTAAAGAAGACGTGTAACTAACTTCGTTGCCACAGTTAAGCTTACCAGATAAAATACAAGGTGATACTTAGTTAAATTTGAGTTACAAATAAGTAGCAAGTTTTAAAAAATATGTTATTTATTTGAGAGAGCAAGCAAGAGAGAATGGGCACACCAAGGCCTCTAACCAGTGCAAAAGAACTCCACACATATGCTCCACCTTGTGCATCTGGCTTTCTGTGGGTCCTGGGGAGTTGAATCTGAGTCCTTAGGCTTTGCAGGCAAGCACCTTAACTACTGAGCCATCTCTCTAGCCCTGCAAGTTGTTTTGTTTTGTTTTTTTGTTTTGTTTTGTTTTTTTGAGGTAGGTTCTTGCTCTAGCACAGGCTGACTCGGAATTCACTTTGTAGTCTCAGGCTGGCCTAGAACTCACGGCAATCCTCCTACCTATGCCTCCCAAGTCCTGGGACTAAAGACGTGCTCCACCACACCCAGCCAAGTTTTTTGTTTTTTTAAATATGACACTATCTCATATTTGTGACTAGTACAAGTGTATCCCTTGCAGTATTTGTGGTTAGCATAACTTTGTTTTATGATATATTTGAGATCTACACTAAAAATGGTTTCTCTGAAATTCAGATTTAACTGAGCATCTTTAAAAAATTATTTTATTTTATTTTATTTTATTTTTGCTTATTTGTGAGAAAGAGAATGGGCATGCCAGAGCTTTTTTATGCCTGGGTACTAGGCAACCAAACCTGGGTTTTCAGGCTTTCTGAGCAAATAGCTTTAATTGCTAAGATATTTCCCCAGCTCCTTAACTGAGCATACTGAATTTTTATTTACTAAATCTGATAACCCTAGCTATAAGTCTACCCTTCTTCCTAAATTTATCCACATGTGCAGAGTGAGATTATGATCGCTACCACTGTGTCCTCATTTTAATCCATGTAGAGCAAGGCATTTGTCTCATGGCTACAGTACAGTAGACTCCAAGAAATACTGCTGGTCAGGTAGGCTGTGCTCTGCTAAAACTCTTGGCAAGGGCTCTTATCAAAGGAAGATGGAAAGAAACAATCCTGAGGGGAAAAGACCAGAAGCATCAGCCATACTCAGTATAAAGGTGAACCTGGCGTTGCCATTGAGAGATAAACAAACTACGTCAGAATTGGATAACATGCATTAAATGCTGGGGCTACTAACAAGCAGAGGGATGTTGAACCCAGTGTTGCGATTCTCAGTTCAGAGCTCTTTCTGTGCTCAGCAAATATGCTTAGGTGCTAACAGGATTACAGCCTGATCTCCTTGGGAGTAGGTGCAATAATTAACAGGCCTCCAAGTCAGACTTGGATTTAAATTCCAGTTCTGTCATAATGTAGCTGTGTGACATGGGAAAAGCAGTTTACTTAAGCTTTTTCTTTTTGGCCTTTTGCCTCTTTAAATGGAGACAATAAATAACCCTAAGGTAAAAGGGTTATTATAGAGGAAATTGAGTTGCTGTACATAAATGATCATCCAAAAGGCCTGATGTACAGAAAGGGTTCAATCTGTTGGAGCTGCCATGGGTGATAATAATGCTGCCATCAGCTGGGGTTTAGGTCTTGCCTTCAAGCTGGTCCTGGTGTCAGAGTGAAAGAGAGAGACCACCTCCCTTGCTCTCGATTGCTGTAGGGGTGTGAGCAGTTGAGTAGACGCAGGGCTGGTTCTTGTTGATCTTTGCCAGCTGTGTATGGCCCTATTTTTAACCAAGGCCTCATGGAACTTCCAACCTTGCAGCACGGAAGAATAGAGTGGAAAGAGTCCAGGGAATATTGCCAGAAAAGTGCTGCTTCCCCATTCGAATTAATTTTACATGTGGTTCAGACTGTCTCTACTCTGTAGTTTATGCATCCATTCTGTTGTCAAACAAATATTTAACGACATGTCCAGCTCTGTGCCAAGTTCTGAGTAAGCTGTGAACCCATCCCTTTATGTCTCAAAAGTCGGGTTTTGAAAGATGCCCACAATGGGCTTCAGGGAAGACAGTTCCCCAGTCCTTAAAAAGACTCACCTTCTTTGTAGTGAAGTGTGTGGGACTTGGAGAATGTGTTGATTTTATTACCTTAGTTTTCTGGCCTTTCATTGTTCAACAGCACCAAGAAATCTGTTTCTATATTTCGGAAGTGTCCGTGTTAGCCAGTCCTGTTTTTGACATATTCAGTGATCAAAGGAACAGTATATCTCCAGGTGTCCCTGCTGTTGAGACCCCCAAGGCTCACTCCGGAAGTAACTTGCCTCTTAGAAGAGAAGGCAGCCGGCGGCTCTGTTGTACTCACCTGTGGCAGGAGAGAACGTGGAGCATATTTGCTCTTCCCAGGGCTTCCACAAAGAGCACTTCAAGGGTTTCCAAACACTCCAGCTGCCCTTGGTGTTTGTTGCTTGGCCCCTGGTCTATAGCACTCACTGTGTGTAAGAGCTTTCTTGCAGATGTTAGCGGTCATAGCTCCCATTCAGCCCAGCTGGATTGCATGCGCTCTCCTATTTGATTTTACAAAGAGTCTAAGTTTAATGCATGGACATTCCCTTTCCACCCCCAGCCATTTCTGTGGTCTTCATTGTAAGCTATGCATGTATTATAACTGCTAAGTACTCAAAACTGTATTTGGGCTTTGGAACTGTCCGACTGCAGTGGGCTGCTACCCTTTGGTAAGTTGTAAATATGCATTAGCACAGATGAAAGTGAAGCTTGAGAGCAACTCCAGAGAACAGAGAGCAGGGAAAGGCTAAAGGCGGATGGGCTAATCAGATCTCCTGGGACCCACTTGAGCGGGAACAACTCAGTCATTGACGGACACGCTGGTAAAGCAGCTTGACTCGCCCTTGGTTTATCTAGTTACACTACGAAGTAACTGAGAGCCCAGCCTCAGTTACTCACTGAGGATGAAAGAGGAAACACGAAAGATGACAAACCGATATATGAATAACTTTTATTTAGGGAAAGATAATATGCCTTGCATCATAGCATTTAGTTCCTTTATTCTTTTTTTAAAAATAGATACAGGAGATTTTTTAAAATTTGGTTTGAGAGAGAGAGAAAGAGGCAGAGAGAGAGAGAGAATGAATGGGTGTACCCGGGGCCTTCAGCCACTGTAAACAAACTCCAGACGTATGCATCACCTTGTGCATCTGGCTTATGTGGGTCCTGCGGAATGAAACCTGGCTTCTTTGGCTTCACAGACAAGCACCTTAACTGCTTAGCTCTCTCTCCAGTCCAGCGTCTTTGTTCTCATGTTACCATATTATATTGACAAACCTGGGAATGTTTTGTGAAACAAACACAAAAGGTTGTAGACTAAAAGGTTGCATAAAAACTCAGTTGAGGACAGGCGTGGTGGCGCACAACTTTAATCCCAGCACTAGGGAGGCAGAGGTAGGAGGATCGCCATGACTTCAAGGCCACCCTGAGACTCCATAGTGAATTCCAAGTCAGCCTGGACTAGACTGAAACCCTACCTCAAAAAACCAAAAAAAAAAAAAAAAAAAAAAAAAAAAAGCTCAGTCGAGGGCTGGAGAAATGGCCTAGCAGTCAAGGCACTTGCCTACAAAGCCAAAGGACCCAGGTTTGACTTCCCCAGGACCCACGTTAGCCAGATGATGCACAAGGTGGCACATGCATTTGAAGTTTGTTTGCAGTGGCTGGAGGCCCTAGTGTACCCATTCTCTCTCTCCCTTCAATAAATGAATAAAATATTTAAAATAAAACCTCGGTTGAGATATTCTCTACCTGGTACTTGTAGGTACACTGTTGTGTTAAGTGTGTTTTGGTAAACTGGATGTAAGTGGCACAAAATTTCAGATAGTGCTTTCACTTCCCAAAATACGCCCAGATTTCTAGACCTGTTATAGTAATGAGAACTGAAGCACTTTAATAAATCCTTTCCCACCTGAATGTTGTTCGTCACTTTGACGTTGGCACTAATGTCTGTGGGGCCAGGTGACAATGCAGGACCTTAGATTACAGGGCCAGTCATGCACTACCTGCACTCCTGTACTTTGTCCACGGTCACACTTTTCTCTGAGTAACTGGTCTGCACACACCCACCCACCCAAGGACAGGCATTCTTGTTAAACTGATGAGAAGGCAGTAATCTTCCCCGCTTCCGGGGACTGTCACATTGTGTGAAGCTTGACAGCTGTCACCTAGTTCATTCAAAGGGAGTAAAGTTTACTTAAGCCATTATCGTTTGTCAAATCTTTTCACCCAAGGGAAATAATAATGCTGATTGCAAAAGCATGCTTTGCCAGTTTGCCCAGCCCTTTCCTTCTGTCGGTGCCCTTTGTAGATCTGTTAAAAATCACCAACCTGAGAATCAAGTTTGTGAAGCTGCATACTCTAGGAGATAACCTTCTGGACTCCAGAATGGAAATCAGAGAAAAGTACTATTACGCGGTGTATGACATGGTGGTTCGTGGGAACTGCTTCTGCTACGGCCATGCCAGCGAGTGTGCACCCGTGGACGGAATTAACGAGGATGTGGAAGGGATGGTGAGTGAGTGGGTGTTCCACGGGCCTCCCCCTTTATATGGGCGATCCTGACAGGCAAGTGAATGCTAATCTTTCCTTCAGCCTTTTGACCTTCTGTTTTGTTTTGTTTTGTTAAGGATTTTAATTTTCCCGACATAGATTTAATCCTTTGTGCCATACTGCTGGTTGAATGTTAATTTTCTTTTTGGAAGCGTTTCTTAGATTATGAGACTGTATAGATTGTCTCATAGATGCCGAATTCCTGGAATTCATGCTGTAGGCTATTGTTAAAGTAGATATTTCAGTCATCAAGGATTAAAAAGTTGTCTAAATAGCAATTCAGTCTGCCTTTCTACCAGACAAGATTAAAAACCACAAGCCTCTAGTTTTCAGGCTAGAAAGAGAAAGTTGATCCCAGCTGAGAGAAACAAGAAACTTTAACCCGGGCCCATGTGGTACCATGTAAAGATCAAATGTAGTTTTCTGTCTGTCTTGGCTTTTGAGTGTTACGCCTCTCCTGCTTTTGTACTGTGTTTACAAAGTGCACGTTTTGAAATTTGAGATTTTATTGATTTATCAAATGGATAAAGAAGCCCGGGATATTCTACCCTAACCTGCTTAAGTGGTTTCTAGGAAAGTTCTTTTAGACCCTTAGGATTTTAATGTCAGATAGGATTCTGGAAATCACAAAGATCAACTGTCCCAGAGAGATGAGACCAAGGATTTAGCAATTAGTAAAAGAATGAATAGTGGTGAGTATTCCAATTTAGCCTCTTGCCTCTGCTGTAGGGCTCCTCCACTGGCATTGACAGGCATGCCTTGCTTATTTGTTGTCAGTCTTAGAACTCTTGTTAGTCCTTGTCCAAAAGGCGCAGGAGTACTCTGCCCCTCTAATTTGCCTTCCCTTTACTCCAGCTGGAATACTTCATGGTTAAAGAACTGTTTTTTTTTTTTTTTTTTTAGTAGTCTGAAACAAGGAATATGTCTCTAATCTAATCACTACATGTTTCTGAGAATGCTACATGGGCTATATTTACCTTCCCGCCTACCAAATCTGTGTAGCTGATATTAAGTCACTCTCTTGGCATCGGGGTGTGCTGTCCTGGGCGGGTACATGCTGCAGCCTTGTGTGGGTTTGGGAACTGTTTTAGAGTTTATGTATGCTCCTTTGGTAATGAGCGGAGTTTAATCTTCACCTAAGTGCACTCCTGTCAAGACGGATGCAGAAGAGGGACCTGTTGGTCCTGTTCCTGCATTCCAGTCAGTAGAAACTAGAGTGAAGGTGAGGGGCCCACGCACGCGTTGTTTAGTAGGCAGAAATAAGACATTGATCATTCACAGGCCTCGGGTATTCAGCTGTACAGTAAAACAGTATGGAATAGTGCAACTTGGAGCCTATGAAAAATAATTTGTATTTCCTTCAGAGTTCTTTTTTTTTTTAACTTGAAGGAAGACAAATGTAAATGATTTAATTTTTTTTTTTTTTCATTTTGGTTGGAAGAAAAAGTTAAGCAATGTGCCTAAAGTTAAAGACAAACTAAAAGCCGGGTGTGGTGGTGCATGCCTTTAATCCCAGCACTCGGGAGGTAGAGGTAGGAGGATCACCATGAGTTCGAGGCCACCCTGAGACTACATAGTGAATTCCAGGTCAGCCTGAGCTAGAGTGAGACCCTACTTTGAAAAACAAAACAAAACAAAACAAAAAAAAACAAACTCAAAAACAAAAACAAACAAACAAACAAACAAAACTAAGCCAGCACATAGAGACCTTTCGAAGGTAAATGGTTATCTGGTCTAATGATAAAGCTTGCCATACTCTGGGTTGGTTCCCAGGTGGTGGGAATGCATTGCAGGTTTTGTAGATCCCTGTTATAGTACTTTTTCTTTTTAATTCTTACATGAGAGAGAGCAAGAGTCAGAGAATTGGCACACCAGGGCCTCCAGCCACTGCAATCTAAATCCACCCTGTGCACATGCATCATCTTGTGCATTTGGCTTACATGGGATCTGGGGAGTCCAACATGGGTCCTTAGGTTTTGCAGGCAAGTTTGCCTTAACCACTAAGCCATCTCTTCAGTCCTTAAAAATATATTTTTAATTTTTTAATTTTATTTATTTTTGGAGAGAGAGACAGAGAGAGACAGACAGAGAGAGAGGGAGAGGGAGACGGATAGAGATGGGCGAGCCATCAGTCTCTCAGCTGCTGCAAACGAAATCCAGATGCGTGTGCCCCCTTGTGGTCAAGTGCAGCATTGCACCCTTGCGACACTGCATCTGGCTAAACGTGGGACCTGGAGATTGGAACCGGGTTCTTTGGCTTAGCAGGCAGGCGCCTTAACCGCTAAGCCATCTCTCCAGCCCCAAAATATTTTTAAGGTAGCTAATTTTGCTCATGTGGGTTCTTTTCAGAAATACCAGGAAGATTATTCATTACATCATAGGGACTATTATAGAAGCAGAGGGGATAGCTTGGAGGCTGTGGATAAAAACAAAAACCTGGGACAAGACAATGCTGCTGCCCCCCAGTGCCCACCCACCTTAGCCTGTAGGGCTATAACCAGCTTTAAGGCTAAGCAGCTCCTAGAGCTGAGGTAGAAAATATGACTCATGAAGGAGTGGGATACACCCCTAAAGACCTTCATGAGTTTTCTAATTTATTCAAGCAGAAGTCAAGGGAGGGGGGTGATGTATGTTGCAATGGATTTGAAGGATATATGATGATGGCGGAAGGAATATCAGACTAGATCAGGCTGAGTTTATTAATATAGGCCTATTGAGCAGAGCTTCTGTGTTTAATAATGCAGCTTGCACAGTTTTAAAAGGTGCCAGTAGGGCTGGAGACAAGGCTTAGCAGTTAGGGAGCTTGCCTGCAAAGCCTAAGGACCCAGGTTTGATTCCTCAGTGCCCACGTAAGCCAGATGCACAAGGTGGCACATGTGTCTGGAGTTCGTTTGGGTGTGCCAGGGCCTCCAGCCACTGCATTTTCTCTTTCTCCCTCTTTTAAATGAATAAATAAAAATATTTTTTTTAAAAAAAGAAACCACTGTGGGGTAGCCAGAGATGAGATGACAGAAAAGGGTTCATATCCTCTGCTGTTGAGGGGTGAATTTAGCCACTGGTATATTTGTGACCTTGTGTTTCCTGGTTTTGTAACTTTCCAGGTTCATGGACACTGCATGTGCAGGCATAACACCAAGGGCTTGAACTGTGAACAGTGCATGGATTTCTACCATGATTTGCCTTGGAGACCCGCTGAAGGTCGAAACAGCAATGCGTGTAAAAGTAAGTGTCAGTGGAAGGGATGGTGGGAATCTGGTAGCCTTTGTCTGAGGAGCTTTAACAGTGAGCTGTTTGCAGAGGGAAGATACTTCTAGAAGACAGCAGTTTGCAATGAATTAAATTTACAAACATTAGCATGTCTCATTGGCTCAGGAAGACTAAGATGTCCATGACATTGTACCTGACTTTAAAATGATGGCAGCAAGGGGGAAAAAAGAAAGAAAGAAAAACACAGTATTCTTAAAATTTGGATTTGAGTCCCTCAAGAGGTTCATATATTGAAGGCTTGGCCCCCAGCTTGTGCTATTGAGGACTAATTGGATTATGAGGGCACCAGCTTCATCAGTGGATTAGTCTGTTGCTGAGTTCCTAGCTGAATGGGTATTAGAAGAGACCTCAGTGTAGGAAGGAGGTGACTGGAGGTGTACCTCAGGGGGTGTATTGTCTTTAGCCCCTTGCAGTTTTCCATTTGTGCTTCCCCCGTGATTGGCTCTGTTCCATCACACTCTCTCTCTCTCTCTCTCTCTCTCTCTCTCTTTCTTTCTTTTTTAAGAGAGAGAGAGAATGGCCACACCAGCAGCATCTCAGCCGCTGTGAACGAACTCCAGATGCATGCACCCCCTTGTGGGCAAGTGCAGCATTGCGCCCTTGTGTCACTTTGCATCTGGCTAAATGTGGGACCTGGAGAATTGAATCGGTGTTCTTAGGCTTAGCAGGCAGGTGACTTAACCACTAATCCATCTCTCCAGCCCATCCACCACCTTTCTGCCACCATGTCCTGTCTGTTTCTCAACAGGCCTACATAATGGAGCCAGCTGACCATAAAGTACAATCTCTGAAAACATAAACCAGACTAAATCCTTCCTCCTTGAAGTTGTTTTTCTCAGATATTTTGTGACAGTGATCAAAAGGTCTGACAAGGATGAACTAGGGTTTCTGACCTTGTGTCCACATCCACCAGCTGTAGCCACTGACATTCTGCTATCCATCCCTTGACCCCTCTATCCCTCCAGTGTTGTCCCCTGGGTAGAAGTAATATGAACCACAACCACCCGTCACCTTTCCTTTTGGACTCATAGTGACTTGATGCATTTTTTTCTATCCTTGAAGAAGATATTTGCCTCTGCCTCTCCTAAGAGGGCTGTTCTGTAAGTTCAGAACCAGACAGAGCTGGAGTGGTCAGGCTTCGTTGTCAGGCAGAACCTGCCACCCTTAATGTGTGCTTGAGGTTGCTGAAGGATAGGGAGGTGTGGTGATGAGGGTGAATCAATGGATGAGACTTGGTTCGGTCCTTTGACAGAATGGCCTGATGCTGGGGAGATAATACAAAGTGGGAAGCCAAGAATGTAGGGCCTCGGGGGCCCACACTGAGCTAAGCCTCGTTAAGTGCTAAAACAAGCACTTGATGGCAAGATAATTCAAAGCAGATGGTGTAAATATAACAGCCAAATGACTAGATAAAAGAAGTGCCATATTTGAAATGACCATCTTATAGATTTGTGGAACAGATCTTAAGTTTTACAATCTTTCTTTAAAATATGTAGGCCAGGCTGGCCTCAAACTCCTGATCCTCCTGCCTCCGCCTCTTTAGCAACAGTCTCTTACCGGCGTGTGCCACCATAACCGGCTTTTACAATCTTTTTTGTTTGTTTGTTTTTGTTTTTTGAGGTAGGTTCTTACTCTAGCTCAGGCTGACCTGGAATTGACTATGTAGTCTCAGGGTGGCCTCAAATTCACTGTGATCTTCCTACCTCTGCCTCCTGAGTGCTGTGATCAAAAGTGTGTGCCACCACGCCTGGCTACAATCTTAATTGGTACCCTAGTGTGTTAGGAATGGTGAGGCTTCATGTTGTGTAATCGAGGCTGACCCTCAACTCCAGATCCTCCCCTCACTCTGCCTCCCAGGTGCTAGGTGACAAACGTGTACCACCATACCAGCGTCACCATTCTTCAAAGCATCGGGCCCAAACGGGCTTTCCAAAGAATGTAGCCACCAGACTGTCTCCTTCTGTCCTTTTCCACCGTGAGTGGGTCTAACGGTCTCGCCTCCGAAAGATAGTAGAGTAAATCAGCTTAAAGGAAGAAAGATTTATTTTGGCTCCAAGGGTTTCAGTCCCTGGTCACTTAGCTCCATTGCTTTTAGGTCTTTGGTTAGGTAGCAAAACATGGCAGAAGGGTGAGCCAGAGGAAGTCTACTCACTGCATGGTGGCTGGGAAACGGGGGGGGAGGGACATTCTGAGGGATAAGATAAGATCACCCTTCAGAGGTGACGCCAGTGACCTCCTTACTCCAACTAGGCCCCACCTGGTAGTTTCTGCCACCTCCCAATAATGCCATCGATCATGACTCCATCACCAGCTTGATGAGTAGAGCCCTCCTATCCAGTCCCTTCCCAAAAGCCCATAACTCCAAACCAGGTCTTCAGCACCTGAGCCCTTGAAGGGACCTTCATGCTTAAACTGCAGTGCCTCCTATTCTCACATCGCCAAGGACACTTTCCCCCAGGGGTATTCCGTTCTTCCTAGCTTGTTCTCTCACACAGATAATTGTATTTATTTTATAGAGGTTACATTTCTAAAGTTCCAGACTTCATTGAAGGGTTTAACCTGTGGGGGATGCGTCCTTTTTTCACTGTCAGAGCTGTCTTGGTGATTGCTTTTGTGCCCAAACTCAAGTCCTCATTTTGCTAAATGAGTTTGCTTCTTGCCAGCTCCACCCTTCATCGGTAAATAGATTTAAGGCTTTTCTTTCTTTTTTTTTTTTTTTAAACTTTTTTTTGTTGTTTATTTCTATTTATTTATTTGAGAGCAACAGACAGAAAGAGGTAGAGAGAGAGAGAGAGAGAGAAAGGGCACAGCAGGGCCTCCAGCCACTGCAAACAAACTCCAGATGCATGTGCCACCTTGTCCATCTGGCTTTACATGGGTACTGGGGAATTGAGCCTCGAACCAGGGTCCTTAGGCTTCACAGGCAAGCGCTTAACCACTAAGCCATCTCTCCAGCCCCTAAGGCTTTTCTTGATATTGGTCTCATCATACAGAATGTAACTGCAACGAACATTCCAGCTCGTGTCACTTTGACATGGCGGTTTTCCTGGCCACTGGCAACGTCAGCGGGGGAGTGTGTGATGACTGTCAGCACAACACCATGGGACGCAACTGTGAGCAATGCAAGCCGTTCTACTACCAGCACCCGGAGAGGGACATCCGAGACCCTAATCTCTGTGAACGTATGTTGGGCAATGTCCCACGTGGGACTTTGTTACCTTTTATTCGGGATGGTCTGTAGTCAACATTCTTCTCTCAGAGCTCAAAGTCTGAGCAAGAGAGGCAACGTGGCTAGCTAATGACGGGCTCGAGGGCTATGAGAAGAATCTGCTGGCTAGGTGGGCCTCCGGTTCACTTCTGTGACAGATCTGGAGGGGAGACAGGGACATAACATGTCTTTGGGCAAAAATGCAACATGTGTCGTGGTGCATTTAAGCTGGTGCTGTTCCTCTTTAGCATGCACATGTGACCCAGCCGGTTCCCAAAATGGAGGAATCTGTGACAGCTACACTGATTTCTCTGCTGGACTCATTGCTGGTCAGTGTCGGTGTAAATTACACGTGGAAGGAGAACGTTGCGATGTGTGTAAAGAAGGCTTCTATGACCTAAGTGCTGAGGACCCAGATGGCTGTAAATGTAAGTCCATTTGGTTGAGGGTTTGGGCGTTCTCCCAGGTACGCCGTTCCCGTTTCACATTGTAGTTCTTCAGCTAACCACTGCCATGGACTCACGTGGGTTGTGCTTCTTGCTTCATTTTGTCTCTCACAATAAAGCTTGTGCGTGCAATCCTCTGGGAACCATCCCTGGCGGGAATCCTTGTGACTCTCAGACTGGTTTCTGCTACTGTAAGCGTCTGGTGACAGGACAACGCTGTGACCAGTGTCTGGTAGGTAAACCCTAATCCTCTGAGATGAGGAGTTTGTGAATATGACTTTTTTTTTTTTTTTTTGTGAGACGGGGTCTTGCTGTGTATCCAGGATGGCCTCAAAAATCACAGTCCTCCCACGTTTGCTTCCCGTGTGCTGGGACAGCAGGTGGCCTCCACCATGCCCAGCCTCATGTTTAGTAAGGAGTGCTTTCACCATCGTCAGGTCTACCACCTCCTTATGTATTACCATTAAGAGACACAAGTGGGGCTGGAGAGATGGCTTAGAGGTTAAGGCGCCTGCCTCCTAAGCCTAAGAACACTGGTTCCAATCTCCAGCGGTTCCAATCTCCAGCGGTTCCAATCTCCAGCGGTTCCAATCTCCAGGTCCCACATTTAGCCAGATGCAAAGTGATGCAAGGGCTCAATGTCGCACTTGACCACAAGGGGCGCACACATCTGGATTTCATTCACAGCAGCTGAGAGACTGCTGGCGCACCCATCTCTGTCTTCCTCTCCCTCTCTGTCTGTCTCTCTCTGTGTCTCTCTCAAAAAAAAAGACACAAGGGGCCATCACCACGCCTTTAATCCCAGCATTCGAGAGACTGAGGTAGGAGGATGACCATGAGTTCAAGGCCGGCCTGGGTTTTAAATCAAAAACAAAAGAGGCAGAAAGAAAGAGACAAGTAGTCAAAATAAGAAATACTAGTAAACAATTTGACAAGACATTCAATTAGCATTGTAACTAAAACCACAGTAAAATACCACTTGTGTAGACAAATGCAGTTTTTAAAAATGAGAATGCATACGTTTAGTGAAGTCATATACAGGTGCTAAGATTTGCTAGCTACTGGTAGAAATGCAGATGGGCTCATGTTCCATATTTTGGACACATGTCTCCATAGCCAGTGAAAAATGAACATACCCCTGACCCAGTAATGCCACTTCATTTCTCTCAAACTCATTGTATCCTTCATTAATCGTGGCAGAGGACTGTTGGAATCAATAGTAAAAAAAAATAAGTCAATTTGGAGACTTCTATACAATTGAAACTTGGGTGCTGCTGAAAAGGGCACTAACATGAGGAAATGTTTATGATATTAAATAAAAGGACTACAAGGTGAATAACGTTTTGATTATGAACACAAACAAAATCTGGAAGGAAATACAATACAAAGTTTACTGTCAATTGTTCAATGGAGTAATTGTTTTTTCTTTGTGGTACTAGCGATTGAACCTTGCACATACTGGGCAAGTGCTCTACCACTGAGTGATAGCCATAGCCCTGAATGGACTACTTATGAGGGTAGTTTAAAAAGTTATCCTGTATGTTCTGTGGGCATTTGTTTTATGTGTTTTATATTTACTTGAGAGAGTGAGAGAGAGGCACAGAGAAAGAATGGGTGCACCAGGGCCTCTAGCCACTGCAAACAAACTCTAGATGCATGTGCCACCTGTACATTGGGCATACATGAGTACTGGGGAATCAAACCTGGGTCCTTAGGCTTCGCAGGCAAGCTCCTGAGCAATTGAGCCATCTTTCCAGCCCGTGACATTTTTATACTGCTTATGCTTCTTTAGAGAATTCACCTGTCCCACACATAAGTGTTTGCGACCACTAAATATTTACAGTTGTGCATGATCTTATAGATTCTTAAAGAAATTTCTGGAAGTCTAATTTAAATTAGTAAGCTTGCTGTTATCTGCTCATTGTTGAGGCAGAAGGTCATCACTACATTGAAAGCACCCCATTTCTTACTTCCATCTCCCATGCTCCCCAGACCCAGCAGTCTCCTCACCTGGCAGTCATGAGAACAGTCCTGGCTCTCTGCTGTGTTTGCACACAGATGAGTCCTTTAAGGCTTTTCCTCATAGGGTTTGTGACAGACAGAACTGAGGAAAGATGTAAAGTCTGTCCAGAGTCCACGCATGAAGCAGTGTGATGTCTATTCTGCTTACCTGTTGCTTGGGTGGAGCTTGGGAGACGGGGGAACAATGGCGCCTGTGCAATCCTTTCAGTCAGCTACCAGACCCGCAGTTTGGGTTTCTTTAGTTCTTGTAGTACTGCTGTCTGTCTCTGCTTTCATGATGAAAACAAACATTAGTGGAACAATGAAAGCACGCCATGACATGTCCCTGCCGCATCTCTTATGCAATTAGGGGAACTCACCTTTAATATGTATCCTTCATTCTGCAGCCACAGCACTGGGGCTTAAGCAATGATTTGGATGGATGTCGACCTTGTGACTGTGACCTTGGAGGCGCATTAAACAATAGGTGAGTAAAGCTGCATTTAACACTCAGGCACTGGGAAGATGGATGTTCTGTTGTCTCTTAGGAAGGTGTACAGATTACCTTCATCTTTGGTTTGAGTATCTGATAATCATTTGCATCTATGGTGTTGTCAAAGATTTTTATCATTCTAAGGGTTAGCTTTGAAATCTTATGACATATTTATGTTTTTTTTTTTTTAACTTTTACTTTGCAGTTTTTTTGTTTGTTTGTTTGTTTGTTTGTTTTCGAGGTAGGGTCTCACTCTAGCTCAGGCTGACCTGGAACTCACTATGTAGTCTCAGGGTGGCCTCGAACTCTTGGCGATCCTCCTACCTCTGCCTCCCAAGTGCTGAGATTAAAGCTGTGCATCACCATGCCCGGCTTGCAGTATTTTTTTTTTTTTTAATTTTGAAAAGCCATATGTGTCCACAGTTTTAAAAAAATAAAGTTCAGAGACTAGTATAAAGTGAAAAGCAAATATGTTTCTTTCCCTGTTCTCTCTTCTTAAAGTTTCTTCAGTTACTGCCCAGAAGTGCCACTATTAGCAACTTCTTGTTCCTCTGCTGAAGTGAATAACACAGTTTAATACACTGTTATAAATTTACATTTTCTTTTTGTTTCATCTGTGGAAACTTTTCCTTATTTTATTTTTTGTTTTTTGAGGTAGGGTCTCACTGTAAGCTCAGGTTGACCTAGAATTCACTATGTAGTCTCAAGGTGGCAATCCTCCTACTTCTGCCTTCTTAGTAATGGAGTTAAAGCATGTCCCACCACACCTGGCTTGTGCTTTTCAGTATCTTTTTTTTTTTTTTTTTGGTTTTTCAAGGTAGGGTCTCGCTCTAGTCCAGGCTGATCTGGAATTCACTATTCTCAGGGTGGCTGCGAACTCACAGTGATCCTTTACCTCCTGAGTGCTGGGATTAAAGGTGTGTGCCACCACGCTCAGATGCTGTTTTGTATCTTATTATGAAATTAAGTGATTTGATTATTTTTTTCTTTTTTGGTTTTTATTATATTTTATTTGTTGTTGTTTTGTTTTTGTGGTAGGGTTTCACTCTAGCCCTGGCTGACCTGGGTTTACTATGTAGTCTCAGGGTGGCCTTGAACTCACAGCAATCCAACTAGTTCTGTCTCCCAAGTGCTGGGATTAAAGGTGTGAGCCACCACACTCTGCCTTTTTTGGTTTTTAAAAGTGTTGCAGAGAGGGCTGGAGAGATGGCTTAGTGGCTAAGGCACCTGCCTGCTAAGCTTAAGAATGCTGGTTCCAATGTCCAGCGGTTCCAGTGTCCAGCGGTTCCAATCTCCAGGTCCCACGTTTAGCCAGATGCAAAGTGAGGCAAGGGCGCAATGCTGCACTTGCCCACAAGGGGGCGCACGCATCTGGATTTCGTTCACAGCAGCTGAGAGACTGCTGGTGTGCCCATCTCTATCTGTCTCCCTCTCCCTCTCTATCTCCCTCTCCCTCTCTCTCCAAAAATAAATAAAAAATAATTAAAAAATTTTTTAAAAAAGTGTTGCAGAGAACCTCCTTGTAGATACATCTTGATGAATACATGTGGATTTCTCTGTAGACCACTTATCTCCAATAGGTCTGCCAAGTAAAATACACACATGCTTCATTTTGAGAGAATGTCACAGTGTTCAACCCCAGCTCCAGCTGATGTCACGTGTTTACTTTTTCACCAACTTAATAGACAGAAGATGGATTCTTGTCTGGAAGATGTTGGCATTTTCTTTTGTGTATCTTTCAAGTCCGTTAATAAAGCTTACATATAACCATTTTTAGTCACTAAATGATGCTAGCATATGCTAATGTTCGCTGACAGAGCATGAAGCTCTACTCAAATTTATATCCATTTGGCCAGATGCTGAATTTGTGGGAGTTTAGTTCACCACCTTTGAGTCCAAGAGAACTTTGGCTTCTGTCACTGGATGTGAGACAGGACATCTGGGGGAGTCAGTGCAAGTGACTGCAGAGAGAATGCACAGATGTTCCCTCAGAGCATGCCATTGAGCAAGCTCTGTGTGCTCACACACTGACTCTTATTGCCCAACCTCATAGTCTGCTGGGAAGGAATGAGGCTTTAGGTGGCAAGAACATGTTCTGTTTGGCCTCTGTGTTTGGGTTTGTTCTGTTCCAGATTGTACCGGAGAGTCAGTACAGCCTGTAGCCTCTGACACTCCAGAGGCTTTCTGTTCTTAGAAAACTCCAGAGGGGAGGAAGCTAGGATGACCCCATTAAAGGCAGGGAAGACAGACGCAGTGCTGTCCACATTCAGAACCTCGCTCTGGCTTTGTGGCTCCCAGGCTGCTCTTTGATGTCTTAGCAGCTGATTCTGCCGTCACCACGCTGCATCCTTCTGAGCAGATGAAAGGGGCATACTCCTTCACCTGCTGGTGTCCTAAACTCAGGAATACCCGACGCTCCTCCACCCGAAGAGATTTCTCTTCGCTTCCTCCTTTGCTCTGTTCCACACATATTTCCTGCCTTGGTCTCCACCCACGCATGGCCCCTGGCCTGTCTTCTCATCTTCAGTGTAAAAACTTAAAACCAGAATGTGTTCAGAAGAGTCTGTGAAGCAAAAATTTTAGTGAAAGTTCTAGCAGGATTGATAGACGTTCTGTGCTCAGTGGGCTTTATAGCTGCCTTCTAGTCCTGGGTCTACAGTGTCCTGTGGGGTTCCTTTTCAGCTTTGTTCCCCTCAGGGGGATTTCTCTAGGAGTCCCTATGACACTCCAGGAGTACTTGCTGGTGGACTGATCTGTTGGAAGTGCTTATTAGTTCTTTATACCTGACAGTATCCCTTCAGTTTCCCATGGACACTGTCAAGTCCAACATAATAAATGTTGACTGAGTCAAAGAACTGGAGAAGCAAAAAGTTGTTACGATATCATAACTCTCTGAATTAATCCCAAACACTCCTTAGTTACTCTGGCTATGCACAGACTTAAGTATAAAAGTCATTTGGAATTAAAAAAAAAACATTTTAAAATAGTTCACATAGTGAGCCAAATGTATTTTGGGTTGAATAATAATAACAGCTTAGTAAGCCAGACCTATTACATTGTCAGCTAAATCTGAATTTTTAAATATTTAAAGAACGAAGGCCTAATAATTAGCACAGCTCAAGCCAGGTTAATGAATTTTTGTCTAGATTACCTGCCTTAATGAATAAATAAGAATTAGTAGTAGTGGTTGCTAGGTAAACAGTACTTTAAAATGTTTAGAACTGTTGAAAAAGATAAACATCTTTGCAGCATCCTTTTCAAAATTATCCCATTAGTTAAATTGAGGGCTTTCCTGTCTGGCTTGAAGCCCATCATATCTCGGAAGCCTTGTACTTCTTTCCCCAAAGTTCACAACCCTCTCTTGATGCTTCAACAACACATCGTTTCTGCCTCTCTCTCTCAACGCTTACTTTATTCCGCTGTGTATTCAAGTTGTTTGTATGAAGAAGGTCTTTCTAGTCAAAGATTGTGTATCATGTATTTCTGCATCTCCCTTGGCACCTAGCGCAGGGCGGCATGTAGACTCTCAGTCAGTGAGGTGCTGAAACTCACCAACTTGGAAACCGGAGCAGAAATTGGTAACGTTTCCACTAGTGCTCTGAGTAATTATGGTTTAATCTCTCCTATTGTTAATTACCATGAGAGATGGGCATAAAGGGTTGTAGAACACTGTTCCTACTTGCTAGGATTTGAAAAGAATGGTTGGTGCTGGTGAACTGCTTCTTATTTGGAGATAACAGTGCTGAACAGAGAGGTTGGCTCTTAGGAATTTTTTTGGGGGGGTGGGTGTTTAAGGTAGGGTCTCACTCTAGCCCAGGCTGGTCTAGAATTCACTATGTAGTCTCAGGCTGGCCTCAAACTCACAGCAGTCTTCCTACCTCAGCCTCCCAAGTGCTGGGATTAAAAGGTGTGTGCCACCATGCCTGGCAGGAATGCTTTTTAAAAAAATATATTTTTTTATTTTATTTATTTTTGGAGAGGGACATAGAGAGGACAGAGGGAGAAGGAGACAGATAGAGAATGGGCACGCCAGCAGTCTCTCAGCTGCTGAAAATGAAATCCAGATATGTGCTCCCCCTTGTAGTCAAGTGTGGCATTGCGCCCTTGCGTCACTGCATCTGGCTAAACATGGGACCTGGAGATTGGAACCAGGTTCTTAGGCTTAGGAGTCAGGCACCTTAACCGCTAAGCCATCTCTCCAGTCCCAGGAATGCTTCTTAAACTTTAATTTTTCTTTTAGCATAATTCAATAGTAATAGAGAAAAGTTGAACTTGTGTTTACCTGTTCATTCCTATTTAAACAAAAAAGAATTGTTCTTCCAATAGAACTTTTAAGTGTTGCTAATTTCTGTACTTTTGAGAAAAATCTGTATATTTATATTTTTATGTTTAGAGACAGAGACAGAGATAGAGAGAGGGAGAATTGGCCTCGGCCACTGTAATCAGACTCCAGATGCTTGCCCCACCTAGTGGGCATGTGCAACCTTGCACTTGCCTCACCTTTGTGCATCTGGCTAACGTGGGATCTGGAGAGTCGAACATGGGTCCTTAGGCTTTGCAGGCAAGTGCCTTAACTGCTCAGTCACCTCTCCAGCCCAAAAATCTGTATTTTTACACAGTAATCTTGGCCTTGACCTATTGGGAAGTATTCTGTATTGTTTTCATTACTGCCAGAACAAATTACCATCTTTCCATGGCTAAAAATGACATGAACTTACTCTATTGCAGCTTAGCAGGTCAGATGTCTTCAGTGGACTAGAGATAGTGTGTTGGTAGGGAGGGAGCATTGCTTTCTACAGACTGTAGGAGAGAAACTTGTCTGCCAGTTTTCTTGGTAGCTGTCGCCATTTCCAGCCTCTACAGACAGCCCACATTCTCTCCATCTTGTAAGCCAACCCTGGTGGGTCAAAATCTCATGTTACAACTTTCTGACCACTTCTCTGCTTGCTTGCACTTTAAACAGCTCATGTGATAAATCAGAGTCCACTCGTGTGATTCACGATGGTCTTTTTCGGGTATTTAACCTTAATCCCATCTGCATCCTCCTTTCTGCCATGTGCGGTTTGGTATCCACAGATCCCAGTGAGGATGATGATGATAGCTTTGGGAGCCAGTGTTCTTCCTGCCACACAGCTTTCTTTATTTGGTCTCATGTCATTATTCTACCTAACTGATTCAACGAATTGAATCTGTATTTAGTTTTTAAAGAAGCTTATTGAGGGAATGTACATAACTGTAAAGTATACCAGTTTTATCATGTGGTTTTCTTTTTTAAAACTTAGATTCAGAAAAGAATAGTTGTGTGTAGTTTAGACTCCTGGGGAAGAGATAGAATTTGGGTGTGAGTTGTGAAAGCTGAGTGAGGTATGACTGGAGTCATAGGTGGGTGGGGAAGGGCCTTCTAGCTGGGAAGAAAAAGAGGTAAAGAGCAGGGATGGGAATGGGCAGGGCATGGTGGAGGTTTGATTTTTGTCATATCTGCTCACATTCTTCCTCCACCCTCTTTGCTGTCATCAATCCTGTCCTTTCTCTGCCTGTCTGAATCTCTCCTGAGTTCAGGGCCACATCTTCATGAAGCCTCCCTTAGTCTTCTCAGATGAATTGCATCTTCCTGTACACCCAGAGTGCTTTGCTTCTCGCCTGATAGAGGTTCTTATTACTTTTTTGTTTTGTTTTTTAGGTAGCATCTCGTTCTAGCTCACACTGACCTGGACTTCACTATGTAGTCTCAGGGTGGCCTTGAACTCTCCTACCTCTGCCTCCCAAGTGCAGGGATTAAAGGCATGCACCATCATGCCTGGCCGTTGTATTGCATTTTTGTATTGGTTTATTGTTTTTCTTCCCAATTAGATTTTAAGATGGTTAAGTCAGGGCCTTCTATACCCCCACTCCTATTCTTCTATCATTTATCCTGAAATAATTTTCTTACTTAAAAAAATATAAGGATTGGTTGAGGAAAAAAAGTTACTGTAGACTAACATGTGAGAGCCCGGATGCCAGCCAGCCTGCACAGTTTCCAGGACAATATTTGTTCAGTAAATATTTGCTGAAGAGTATGAGGAGTGTGGCTCACGGAAGGCCCAGTGCAGCTCAGAAAGAGAAGTGGCTGTTTTCAGAGGATGGGTTGTGGACACTGCAGCACACGGAGCAGAGGCATCATGGCCTGATGGAAGATGAAGCCATGAGAGAAGGGCTGAATATCATGAGTAGGCAGACCTGAGCAGGACGGGGGAAGTCAACTTAGGAACCTGCTGAAGTAGCAGGCATGGAATGAGATAGTGGCAGTGACAGGACAGGGGCCTGTTCAGTTGGTGGAGTGCTTGCCTAGTGTGCATGAAGCCCTGGGTTTGATACTTAGTACCACATTCAAACTGGTTGTGATGGTACGTGCCTCTAATCCTAACACTCAGGAAGTAGAAGGTTGAAAATACGAAGTTCAAGGTCATCCCTTAGCTACATAGCAAGCTCAAGGCCAGCCTGGGTTACATAAGACCCTGTATCTGAAAAATTCAACATAAAACTAAAAGACTTAGATGTTGGGATTGAGGAAAGACAAGTCTGTATCTCAACTACACCACGAGAAAGGCAGTGTGTGTGCCGAGGAACAGTTAGGGACAAAACATCTGTGTGCAGCTGGATGGGCTGGAAACCCGGAAGTGAACATAGCCCAGTTAGCATGCTGAGGGTGAGAGCCATCCTTGCAGGGTCTGAGGAAGCCCCAGGAAGCTTCGCTGTGGACTTGGAGCCCGCTTAATGGTGATGAGATGGTCCTGGAAGCGTCCCTCGATGTGGAATTGTGCTGCCAGGAAAAGTCAGCCCTGGGAATCTGCTGGAACCCCCATCCTCACCTTCATTGCTCATCTCTGCTAGTGAGGAAGCTCCTTCTTGTCTGCTTTCATGCTTCGTGTCTTGGACAATTGTTTTCTCAAGTGTCATCTACTGGGGAGGAAAGAAGGATTTTCTCTTGCCTATGTGATGCCATGTCTGATGACGAAATTCTAGAAATGGCGGTTGTCGGTAGTCTGTTCCAAGGAGACTGGGTCCTAATTAGGACAGGCTGTCCTCTCCTAGAACTGGTTCTGTAGCATTAAGAATTCCTATCCCAATGGGATAATGACATGGTACAGGAGGGATGATGTCCCCTGGACTGTGACAGAGCCACTGGGGACATTTTTAACAAGACTTGGCGTGTTAAGTCATCCTGGGAGTGGCACCTTGCCTTGGTGCTTGATCTTGATTTCAGATGAGAAAACAAAACGCTTTGGGGATGGGCTTCAGTGACCGCTCTAAATCATACCTTGACTTTTACTGAAGTAAAAACGGGCGCTTGAAGCTATGTGTGGTGGTATGCAGTTTGGAATCGCAGCAATCAGGAGGCTGATGTAGGATCATGACTTCCAGACACGCTTGTGCTTAGAAAGACCCTGTCCCAAAAAATAACAAAAAAATAAATACCTAAAAGATTCATATAGTTTGGGTTTTACCTCATACATAAAATAGTGATATGATAGGAGAAGACAAAGACACATCAAAGAAAAGAACACATGAAAAAGTTTATACAAATGCCTTTGTTATCTAAAATAATAATAAATAGTAAGACTTTATTATTTACACTAAATCTTATTTTTTTGTTTTCATTCTTTTTTTAATTTTAATCTTTTTTATTGACAACTTCCATAATTGTAGACAATATCCCATGGTAATTCCCTCCCTCCCCCTACTTTCCCCTTTGAAACTCTACTCTCCATCATATCCAGTCTCTCTCGCTTTTTTTTTTTGTTTGTTTGTTTGTTTGTTTGTTGAGGTAGGGTCTCACTCTGGCCCAGACTAACCTGGAATTAACTATGTAGTCTCAGGGTGGCTTTGAACTCACGGCGATCCTCCTACCTCTGCCTCCCAAGTGCTGTCTCTCTTTTTATCTTTGTTTGTACTCAGTGTGCAAAGGTGGGGGTGGGTAATTGAGGTGAGAAGGCCCAGTCCAGCCCGCAGACAGCTTCTAGTCTAGCATGAGGCTAGGGAGCTGTCAGCAACTCTGCTGGAAAGGAGAAATCAAACAGTGAGGAACAATTTGAGCTTACAAAAAGCACCACCTAGGCCGGAGAGATGGTCTAGTGGTTAAGGCACTTGCCTGCAAAGCCTAATGACCCAGGTTTGATTTCTCTAGTACCAACGTAAAGCCAGATGCACAAAGTGGCACATGCATCCAGAGTTCTGTTGCAGAGGCTAGAGGCCTTGGCATGACCATTCTTTCTTCTGTCTCTGCTACTACATATATATATATATTTTTTTTAATAAAGGAGATATCATTTGGGGGCTGGTGGTCAGGAAATTCTATAGTAGAGGACCTGTGGGAGTCAAATCTCTCTGTAGGTGGATCTTTGTTAGGGGTGTAGGGAGATCTTTCCAGCTGGAGGAACAACCTAAGAAGGGAGGTCTCAGAGATCACCTAGAGTGTCCGGGAAATCTCCAGTAACCCAGTGTGGCGGGAGAGGTGAGGCTGGAAAGGCCAGAATAGAAGATGGTCTACCCCGTCAGCCGCCCCAGGCCACTGTGCCTGGGTTTACTTGGTTGGTAACTTAGAAAGGTAACACGGAGCCATTTGGGTTGAGAGGTCTGGCAGCAGGGATACCCGTTAGAAGAGTGCCACTGCTTTTGCCATCTGTGAGGGAAAGGAAAAGCATAGTATGGCAAGTGGGCAAGTGTAAGGTCCTGCAAGTTCGTTCTTGTTAACTCAGTGGACGATGCTTCACCCTTGTAGAGCATTGCAGCCACGTTGGACCCATCAGTTTGGGAACACCTCTGGGACAGCCTGGTTGAAGGTATTCTTCAAGGAGATGGATATTTGGGTTTGAGGTCAAGGAAAGGAAATGAAAGAAGGAAAGGAAAGGAAAGGAAAGGAAAGGAAAGGAAAGGAAAGGAAAGGAATTGTAGTTAAAAAAAAAAGTCGGGCGTGGTGGCGCACGCCTTTAATCCCAGCACTCGGGAGGCAGAAGTAGGAGGATCACTGAGAGTTGAAGGCCACCCTGAGACTACATAGTGAATTCCAGGTCAGCCTGAGATACAGTGAGACTCTACCTCAAAACAACAACAACAACAAAAAAGATATACAAGTAAGATACCAAAGTAAGAACATTATAATGTCTCCAGAAAGTCTCAACATAGTGTAAAGGGAGCATAAGTGAACAGAGGACAAACTGAGAAGACCCGGCCATGAGGGCAAACTTGTAGTGTCATGCTGTAGACTAAGCTTGAGATTCATTTACAGACATCATTTTTCCCCCACATACTTTAACTTTTGAAGGAAATCAGAAAATTTGATGGCAAGGGCTGGAGAGATTGCTGAGTGGTTAAGGCACTTGCCTGCAAAGCCGAAGGACCCATGTTTGACTCTCTAGATCCCATGTAAGCCAGATGCACAAAGGTGAGACAAGTGCAAGGTGGCACATGCCCACTAGGTGGCACAAGCGGCTGATGTTTGATTGCAGTGGCTGATGCCCTGGTGCACCAGTTCTCTCTCTCTGTCTCTAAAAGAAAAAAGAGGGCTGGAGATATGGCTTAGCAGTTAAGTGCTTGCCTGTGAAGCTTAAGGACCCTGGTTCAAGGCTTAATTCCCCAGGACCCACATAAGCCAGATGCACAAGGTGGCACATGCATCTGGAATTCGTTTGCAGTGGCTGGAGACCCTGGTGTGCTCATTCTCATTCTCTCTCTCTCTCTCTCTGCCTCTTTCTCTGTCTGTTGCTAATAAATAAAAATAAACAAAAATTAAAATAAAAACAAGAAAAAAGAAAAAAAATTGACAGCAAATAGGGTCTCACTTCCAGTGGGTTAGTGTCCGCCTACTCAGTGAGCTCAGCTGACTGACTCTGTCCGTCCTCCCCTTAGCTGCTCTGCGGAGTCCGGCCAGTGCTCCTGCCGGCCTCACATGATCGGGCGGCAATGCAACGAGGTGGAATCTGGCTACTATTTCACCACCCTGGATCACTACATCTACGAAGCAGAGGACGCCAATCTGGGGCCCGTAAGTAGGGGAGTGCTTGGCAAGCTGGTAAGGCAGCATTTGAGGGGGATGGGGACTCTAAGAAGCATCTTTGTAGTGCTTGTCAGTGAGCAAAATATAAGGCTGGGACATGCTTTCTTGAAAAGTCATATTTAAAGCTAAGCCAATCTGGAACTCAGACTTTGGTGAACTACCTAATAAGGCTTTTTATTTGTTTAAGAATTTTTTTTTTCTTTTTTGGTTTTTCAAGGTAGTGTCTCACTGTAGCCCAGGCTGACCTGGAATTCACTATGTAGTCTCAGGGTGACCTTGATCCTGCTACCTCTGCTTCCCAAGTGCTGGGATTAAAGGTGTGCACCACCATGCCCAGCTTGTTTAAGAAAATTTTCTATAAGAATGCATTTTTTTTCCATTCCTCTGTTAGTGTTTTCAAATTATTATAGCTTTTACATCATATATACTCAGCCACATTTCACTATCATCCTAAAATTTAATGACTTAAAATGTATGGTGCTTCCTCAGAGATGGCTGGCACAACTGGAAACTCTTTCTCTCCACTTGATGTCTCCAGGCCTCTTGAGCTTCAGGGCAGTGAGACTCATCACCTGGCTGTTGGCTTCCTGATAATAAGGAAACAAACTGCTAGATCTCTGAAAAGTCCTGTTGTGTTATCTCTGATATTCTGTTAGTCACAATTCCCCAGGCTAGCCCAATTCACAGGAGAACGCTGGCTGCGTCTCTGGACGGGTACAGGTGCACATAGGTACAAGGAAAGGAGTTGATGGCAGCCATCTTTGGAGAAGACCCACCGTAGGTCCTGTGCAGAACCCTGTTAGCAGTTCACTAGAATGGACGCATCAGTAGGGAGCACTCAAGGGCACATCAGGTTCCTTCATGTGTGTTTGCAGTGTGCAGAGAGGGTAAGGGAGGGCATAACTCTACTAGATAATTGCCTTGAAGAGACTCTAGGAGTGCTCTGTCACTCCTACAGTCCTTTTAATTTTTTTAAAATTATTTTATTTATTTTTGGAGAGAGACACAGAGAGGGAGAGGGAGACAGAGATGGGCGCGCCAGCAGTCTCTTAGCTGCTGTGAACGAAATCCAGATGCGTGCGCTCCCTTGTGGTCAAGTGCGGCATTGCGCCCTTGTGTCACTTTGCATCTGGCTAAACGTGGGACCTGGAGATTGGAACCAGCGTTCTTAGGCTTAGCAGGCAGGCGCCTTAACCGCTAAGCCATCTCTCCAGCCCATCCTACAGTCCTTTTAATGACACTTGGAATCTTGTTGTTCACACTTTTCTACTCATGATAGTCCCCTTGGTTATATCATGCAAGTTGTATCCCAACCTTTTAAGTTCCATCTCCAGGGTCCCAAGACCAACTACAAAAGAACAATCCGGTTACCTGTTTATATATCAAAAACCATTTCACTGTCTTCTGGGAAATGTGGGACTGTAAGAAATAAGATAGCTGCAGCTTTAAATCCTTGTGTGGCTTTGAACTTCTTTGACTGTGAAATGGAATGGAATTCCATTTCATATAAAGCATAACCGGGTGCCCCTTGTCCTCAGGGAGTCAGTGTGGTGGAACGGCAGTACATCCAGGACAGGACTCCCTCCTGGACCGGAGCTGGCTTCGTCCGAGTGCCCGAGGGGGCTTATCTGGAGTTTTTCATTGACAACATACCCTACTCCATGGAGTACGACATCCTAATTCGCTATGAGCCACAGGTGAAGAAAGCCATAAGTGGATGTTAGTGGGTAGAAAAATTAATGCTTCTGAATAATACTAGATCTTTAATGTGAAGTCTGGGGTTTGCACTGGAACAAATCAGTCACCGGCATCTACCCTCGTCCATGAACGTTCTTGAATCCAGCATCTTAGACCCTTAACTCAGATGAGTTAAGGTGGCAGTGGGGGTGTATCATACACCTGTCTTCCCTAGGTCTGGCTGCCCACTGGCTACCCACCAACCCCCCACAGTAAGAGGCCAGCAGTATGAGTGTTACCACAGGGATGAAGGTGGCACTGGAAGATAAAGGTCACACACCAGTCAGGCTGGCCAGGGGCGGCTAGAATATTACATAGAGAATTTGATTTAGACCTTAAAGAATGAGGCTTTTCTTTTTTTAATTTAACTTTTATTTATTTGAGAGAGGGAACGAGGCTGAGAGAGAGAATGAATGTGCATGCTAGGTCTTCCAGCCACTGCAAATGAACTCCAGATGCATGTGCCACCTTGTGCATCTGGCTTACAGGGGTCCTGGGGAATCGAACTGATGTCCTTTGGCTTTGCAGGCAAGTATTAAACTGCTAAGCCATCTCTCCAGCCTGACAGTGAGGCTTTTTACGTTATTGTTGGTTTGTTTTTTCCCTTTGGAGGCAGGCTTTGAATTTATAGCCCAGCTTGGCTTCATACTTGGAAGTCCTCCTGTCTGTACCTCCTCAGTGTTGGAATTACAAGTGTGTCCATCACACACAGCACATTTTGATAAAATAACACAAAAGATGAAGAGGGGTTTTTGTTGTTTGAGAATTGTTCAATAAAGGTAGAGGAGGGATATGGTTGGAGCCACTCTTGGAAACATTCCAGAATCAGTAAGGCATCTAGACTATATCATTAAAGGAAGCTTTTGAAAGATTTTGAGCCCCTTTAAGCATGTTGAGAGAGGACAAAAAGGCATGTTGGGGAGAGGCAGGGAGAGAAGAGTATTTGGAAAAGTAATCAGGGCTGGAACTGGGTGGTAGCAGAAGAGTAAGAAAGGAAAGGGAATGAACTGCTTTGGGGCCGTCTGCATAAAGGGACAGGCGCAGTAGGCGGGCGCGGGTTTCTCTCAATGGCGCGTTTCTGCTTTAGCTGCCAGACCACTGGGAGAAGGCTGTGATCACAGTGCAGCGACCGGGGAAGATTCCAACCAGCAGCCGATGTGGGAACACTGTTCCTGATGATGACAACCAGGTGGTGTCCTTATCACCGGGCTCAAGGTCAGTGTGTCAGGGGCTTGCAGCTCTGCAGAACCAAAACATACATTAAGTTTTTTTTTTTTCCTAGTGTCTTGGAAGTTGAGTTACCATTTCAGGGCGAGACTTTGGCTGTGGACAGTCTTCTGTTGGCGTTATCGCCACAGAGCTTTTATTTTTCATCTTTTCTTTTTTGGAACCTTAAAGGCTGCCATTTTGGCATTTTTCTCTGTCTCTCTCTCTGGGAACAGATACGTCGTCTTCCCGCGCCCAGTGTGCTTTGAGAAGGGGATGAACTACACAGTGAGATTGGAGCTCCCGCAGTACACCTCCTCCGACAGTGATGTGGAAAGCCCTTACACACTCATCGACTCGGTAAAGTGCCAGGCCCTTGGGACACGTGTGAGACAGCCCAGCACAAAGTGGCCGGCTGCCACCCTGGCTGTTGTGTGTGGAGGGACAGTGCCGGGCAGTGGGGCAGAATCAGTCTTCCCCCTCAGAGTGTCTTTTTTCCCACTGTTGCCCTCCACATGTATGAAGTGCCTTCAGCATTAGCGTTTCACAATCCTGCAAGCAGTCAGCGTAACGTAGATATCAACTCTAAAGATCTGCAAGGTATCTGCTTTATGTGATGAGTCTCATTGTGTGTGTGCACTTCCGTGTGTGCACATACAGGCACGTGCGTGTGCCGACCAGAGATGTTGTCTTTGGTTGTTCTCCACCTAATTTTTTGAAATGGCATCTCTCACTGAACATGGAGTTCTCGTATGTGTAGTCCCCAGGGACCTCCTGCCTCCACCTCCCCAACACTGGGGTTACAGGCACACACCACTGCATCCAGCGGGTTTGTGCATATCTAGGATCTGAACTAGGCTCCTTATGCTTGCACAGCAAGTACTATACAGACTAAGCCTTCTCCCAACGCCAAGTCTCATTATTTTCTCTTCCGAAAGCAAAAAGGACGTGTTCTTTCTTTTTAATTTTTTTATTATTTTATTATTTTTTTAAACATGTTTTGCTTTAACTGATGACGTGGGCACCACTATCAGGGCATTTTGTTGTTGCCATCCCTTGCAGCTTGTTCTCATGCCGTACTGTAAATCCCTGGACATCTTCACCATCGGAGGCTCGGGAGATGGGGAGGTCACCAACAGTGCCTGGGAAACCTTCCAGAGGTACCGGTGTCTGGAGAACAGCAGAAGCGTCGTGAAAACCCCGATGACGGATGTTTGCAGAAACATCATCTTCAGCATCTCTGCCCTGATCCACCAGACGGGCCTGGGTACGCGTCCCCGAAGCGGCTGCGCTGGCTGTAGGGTGTATTTGACTGCAAGGGAGGGTGCACACGCCCTGTGGTTGTGCCTCTTCTGCATGAGACAACGTGAAGGAAATAGTGTGTGGAGGAGCAGGGTTTACCTTTATTTATTTTATTTTTATTTTATTTTATTTTATTTTATTTTTGGTTTTTTATAAACAGTGTTGAAGATGGCCTCGAACTCTCAGCCATTTACCTCTGGAATTAACACAAATAGTGGGTAAACAGTGGCAAAGTCAGTATTTAGGAAATAACACAGGGTAGGGCTGATCCACAGGCTGCAGATGTGGGGAATGGCGATGGGGTCGGGAGTGTCAGATCACTGGGATTTGGTTTTCTCTGTGAAGGGCCAGACTAGTTCCCAAGGGTCACTGGGCTTTGGTCTAATGTCCAGTTTGAGCTCTGGGGGCAAATGGGAGGCACAGTGAACCACTTCCTGCCTAGAAAAACCTGCTTTGGATTGCCAGCACTGCTGGTTTGTGCCCCGTCACTCAGCACAGAGACAAAACTGTTCTAAGCTGAAATTTGAATGAGCCAAAGTAGGAAAAGGGCGGCAAAGGTGAGGGAGACCCCGAGGGGAGGAAAAGGACTAGCTCTTAGGCAGCTGTGACATGCTGTGACCTCTCTTGCCCCTGTAGCTTGTGAATGTGACCCTCAGGGTTCTTTGAGCTCCGTGTGTGACCCCAACGGGGGCCAGTGCCAGTGCCGGCCTAATGTGGTTGGAAGAACCTGTGACAGGTGTGCACCGGGCACCTTTGGCTTTGGCCCCAGCGGATGCAAACGTAAGTGCAGTGGAAGCTTGGAGATGAGTTCAGGTGAATTCAGCCTTCCCGGCGCCTCCCTAGCCCAGCATTCTGGGGTGGGAAAAGAGGTGCTTATACGAGGCATGGCTCTACCTAATGAGTTCTTGGGTTGCCCGTGTCTGCAGCTTGTGACTGCCACCTGCAAGGATCGGTCAGTGCCTTCTGCGATGCTGTCACTGGCCAGTGCCACTGCTTCCCCGGTGTGTATGGACGACAGTGTGACCGATGTTTACCTGGGTACTGGGGCTTTCCCAGCTGCCAGCCCTGCCAGTGTAACGGTCATGCCGATGACTGTGACTCGGTGACGGGGGAGTGCTTGAGCTGCCAGGACTACACCACAGGCCACAACTGTGAAAGGTATGTGGCTGCCACCTCGTGAAAATGAACAGAATACACTGGGCCTGGTGGTTGGTGTGCCCATAGAATCCCAGCGTTTGGGGCAGCAGAATCAAGTGAAATGGAGGCTATCCTTGGCTACAGAGTAAGACCCTATCTCTAAAAGAAAGTAAAGAGAATGTCATCATGCTTGGCTGAGCAAGCATCATCTTCGACCAACCTCAGAATTCATCTCTTCCAAGCTCCAGGTGGCTCATTCATTTCTGACCAGCACAGAATTGTGGAGGAACACGTTCATTTGTCCGTGTCCTTCACAGCTGGTCTGTCCCAGGCACTTTTCTGGTTGCTCAGGACATGGCAGAAAGTACTTTTCCCCCACACCTCCCTTTTAAAATCATCTTGTGTTTCAGCCCTCTCTTGCTTTGCGTGAGAGTTGAGAAATAATAATCCTAATTTGGGTCAGAGCAGAAACCGCATTCAAATGTGACTGGTCATCTTAAATAGCTCTGTGTATCAAAACATTGTGTGCTGTCAGTTTCCAAGAGACATGTAAAATGTGCACATGTTGAGCTGATCTCTAGTTGGCAAATGTTAACTGAGCTATTCTTAAGGATGCAAAGCACCACACCAGAGAGCTTTCAAGAACAGGACTTAGCTGGGTGTGGTGGAGCACATCTTTAATCCTAGCACTCGGGAGGCAGAGGTAGGAAGACCTCCGTGAGTTCAAGGCCACCCTGAGAATACAGAGTGAATTCCAGGTCAGCCTGGGCTAGAGAGAGACCCAACCTAGAACCCCCCCCACCCAAAAAAAAAAGAACAGGACATAGGTTGTGCCTCTAGCTTAGCTTAGTAAATATATTTAATCCATTTGACAAACCCGGGGCTGGGAAGAAGGCGCAGCCATTTGCTTACAAAGCCTGATGGCCAGTGTTCAGTTCCTTAGCTGCTCACGTGAAGTTGGAGGCAAAAGGTAGCACAAGTGTCTGGTGTTCATTTTAAGTGATAAGAGACCCTAGTGCACCCATACCCATGGAAGGGAGGGAGGGAGGGAAGGAGGAAGACCAGCATGCTGCCTTATGCTGTTTGTTACTAATTAAGAAATGCAGACTTACTGTTAGAACCTGCCTTGAGGGGGATGGTAAGAAACTCTACCATTCCCTGTGTCTTAAATTCTCTCTTCTGAGATCTACCCTGTTCTCTCCATTGGGAGTTTGTGTAAAAACCCCTTTTGAAACTGAGGACCTTAGCCAGCACTAATCTTACTTCTAATATAAAAGGAATTAGCAGTGAAACTTTTTCTTTTCATATATATATATTATTTGAGAGAGAGAAAGAGGCAGAGAGAGAGAGAGAGACAGGGAGAGAGAAAATGGGTCACCAGGGCCTCCAGCCATTACAAACGAACTCCAAATGCATGCACTGCCTTGTGCATCTTGCTTACGTGGGTCCTAGAGAATCAAACTGGATCCTTTGGCTTTGCAGCCCAGCAGTGAAACTTGAATATGTGGTTAACTTCTGGTGTCAGGAGTTCATGAGGCAAACACGTGTCTCTTGGCTCAATGTTAGTGTGACACTCAAACATTTGGAGGTCTCAGTTCCTTTGAATTGGTTATCCCTTCTGCCCACAAAATTGTCTTGTAAAAAGAAAAATAAATATATTATTATATTATATATTCCAAGAGGAAATTAATATATTAGTGTCATTTTTTTGTCTTCCCCTAAAGTTTTTTTTGTTTTGTTTTGTTTTTTTTTTTTTTTTTTTTTAAATCAGAGGGAGCTAGACAGTTAATAGGAGGGAAGAAGACAGGGAGAGAGAAAAATAAGATTGACAGGCAGAGAGTAGACTAGGGAACTGGGTAAACAAAGAAGGTGATTCATGATGAAGCACACTGGGATATATCTAAAATATATCTGTGAAATGGTCGGGGTTGGTATTTGTAGCTGCTTTAAATTTTATTTTTGAAAGGCTTTAAATGGGAAAGGAAGTGGGATAAGAAAAGATTTTTCGCAGTAGATTTGAGTGACAGCACTTTGTTAAATTATTGGGAATTCTGTTATCCAGTTGAGCCAATTTCTCATTCTTTTCCTCATTCTCAGCTCAAATTTCAGTACCATCAGTGTAAAACTCTTATGGTCAGATTGTTCCTGAGGGAAAGAATAAGAAAAGGCAGAAAATGAACATTCCACTTCTCCCAGGAACACTTTGGTTTTATTTCATCTAGAAAAGTCTTATAGAAACTTCAGATATCATTGTACAAAACTATTTGATCTCTATAGAATTCCCCAGCAGAAAACTGGGAACATGTTCTTCTATTATTTCTGCAAATTACTAAATACATGGTTAATTTCCTCTGAACAATTTCTTCTGTTTCTGCAACCTTCCTGTCATTTAAAAAGAAAAATTGAGGGCTGGATGGATGGCTTAGCTGTTAAAGCACTTGCCTGAAAAGCCAAAGGACCCAGGTTTGATTCCCCAGGACCCCTGTTAGCCAGATGCACAAAGTGGTGCATGCGTCTGGAGTTCGTTTGCAGTGGTTGGAGGCCCTGGTGCGCACTCGCTCTCTCTCTCCCTCTTTCTGTCAAATAAATAAGTACAAATAAAATAAAATAAAATAAATTTTAATTTTAAAATAAAAATTGAGCCAGGTGTGGTGGCACACGCCTTTAATCCCAGCACTTGGGAGGGGGTGGTAGGAGGATCACCGTGAATTCGAGGCCACCCTGAGACTACATAGTGGGTTCCAGGTCAGCCTGAGCTACATTGAGACCCTACCTTGAAAAAAAAAAATAAAAATAAAAAATAAATTACCTCTGCCTTCAAAAACATGAAGAATGCATTGAATTAAAAATCCTTAAACCCAAGAGCCAGGCATGGTGGTGCACGCCTATAATCCCAGCACTTGGGAGGGGGAGGTAGGAGGATCACCATGAGTTCAAGGCCACCCTGAGACTACATAGTGAATTCCAGGTCAGCCTGGACTAGAGTGAAACCCTAACCCTACCTCGAAAAACAAAAAAAAAAAAAAAAAATCCTTAATCCTGAGTTCCAGATTCTAACTTGTTTTTAACCTGGAGTGACTTACAGTGTCAAGTTTCCTCTAAGTACAGTAAGTAAGGTGGACTGATAATTTCCCAAGCTCCTTCAATCAAGCTTTCATGTTATGGGAAATAAGAGCACACAGCCTAGGTAGCATTTATGTTAGGTCAGTGACATGAAATTGTTCTAAGAGGATTCCTTGCTAAAAATCGGGAGGCTGAATTGCAACCATGGCTCCTATCTAAACTGGTGTGTGCAGCTTTGTAAATCATTCCAGATCACAGCGTTCCCTATTTTGAAGGGGCTTTTCGGATTTGAAAGTTATAAATAACATCCCTTGTTGTACCCAAGTCTGGAACGACCTAAGAGGAGGGACTTGGGTCACAGCTGCAGAACAGTCCTGTCATAGTTATTACTGGTAAAAGCTACCTGGAGCAGGGCTCTAACCTGTGAGTTTGCTAACATATTTTGCATCCTGCTCCCCTCCCACCACAATGGCCAACAAGAACAAACCAGAACCACAAAGACAGACTCCTTAAGTCAAAGAGAAGTAGAATCAGCTACTCAAGGCAGGCACACAAGGAACTGCATCTCTTTCTCTGAAGAGAAATGAGTGAGGATCCCATGAAGCCTGGGTGTCACCCTAACACAGTGATCCTAGTGGGGGTACATGTTTCATAAGCCAGTGTCAGCCCCTCCAGGAGCCTAGTATATCCCAATCTGCCAGGAGATTCTGATTAGAGCTACATTTGAGAACCATTACTCTGATGCAAGGGCCAGCTCACTGAACAGGGGCATGAAGAGGGATTATAACATTTGCAGACACAGCACCATATCTTTTTAAAATTTATTTATGCATGTGCCACCTTGTGCATCTGGCTTACATGGGTACTGGGGAATTGAACCTGGGTCCTTAGGCTTCACGGGCAAGCGCCTTAACTGCTAAGCCAGATCTCTAGCCCCACAGCACCATTTCTAAGCCTATTTTTGTAATGGATTTCTTGTGACTATGAGTCATGACTTGCTTTCTTCTAAATTGATGCAGGTGCTTGGCAGGTTACTATGGTGACCCCATCATTGGGTCAGGAGATCACTGTCGCCCTTGCCCATGCCCAGATGGCCCTGACAGTGGACGCCAGTTTGCTGGGAGCTGTTACCAAGACCCTGCTACTCTCCAGCTTGAATGTGTTTGTGACCCTGGGTACATTGGTAAGTCATGCACATACCTTGGGAAGCAAAACAAAAGAAAAGGATGTGTCTTTGAGTTCACTGCTAATGAGAAAAAGATGAAGGTGAGCCAGTTAAGTTCACATTTATAATATTATAATATAAGTTATAATTAAGGATTATAAGGGTACAAAAAAGATGGCATGTGGGGCAGAATTAATTTTTGAGTGTGGAAGATAAAATGGCAGGATAGTAGGCTTATTTAAATATTAAAAAAATCTTACAAAACCTTTACTTGTTTTTTTTCTTTTCATACCTAGCAAAAGTATCTCAGAGCCATGCTGAAGGAAACAAAAATATCAAGTGGGAACTGCCAGGTGCAGGAGTGTCCAAGCTGGATACGTCCTTCATTGTGTATTTTCACATGGCCTTGCCATTCCATTCCATCCTGGAAGCCTCTGATTGGTTGCCAGATAGGCTCATGCATCGCTCAGTAAATGCTTTTTGCATAGGATTTTAGGATCTTGGGAACTAGATCATCATTGGGGATCCCATTGTTCAGGTTTCCCATAGGGGAGCACTATTTTTCCATTGATTCAGTGCTTAAGTAAAGATTTTATTATCCATTTATTTAGTTCGTTAGTTTGTTCTTCTGAGGTAGGGTCTCCCTCTAACCCAAGTTGACCTGAAATTCACTATGTAGTCTCAGAGGGGCCTCGACCTCATGGCGATCCCCCTACCTCTGCCTCCCAAGTGCTGGGATTAAAGGTGTGCGCCACCACGCCCGGCTTTGATGGGTTAAGATTTTAACATTGATGAAGCGTGTTGTTTCACTCCTAGCCTGCTCCTCCCCAGTGTGATGAAAAGCAGAGACCCTCAGAACCGTCCCTGTCCTGCTGTGGTCTCTGATGCTGCCTGGAAACTTCTTTTCCCTCTCAGCTAACAACAGCCTGATCTTTCCCCTTGAGATCCAAGGCTCTGAACATTGTGCGACAGGCCCCCTTGGCCCTCTGGCCAGGAATACCAGTGGACAGGGAAGCAGGTTTTTCAGGCAAGCTGAGCATTGTGTTTGATTTTCTCGCCCAACAGGCTCTAGATGTGACGACTGTGCCTCCGGATTCTTTGGTAACCCCTCAGATGTTGGGGGATCATGTCACCCTTGCCAGTGTCACCACAACATTGACACGACAGACCCAGAAGCTTGTGACAAGGAGACCGGGAGGTGCCTCAAGTGCCTGTACCACACAGAAGGGGACCATTGCCAGCTCTGCCAGTATGGATATTATGGAGATGCCCTCCGGCAAGACTGCAGAAGTGAGATGCTCGTTCACTTGAAACACACAGTACTGTGAGCTCTTCCCTCCAGGGCTTGTTCTTCTGTTTTTATTTCACATGGGGAAACAATTATTCAGAGAGGTAAAATTTCACTTAACAAATGAAAGATGAGAATGAGGGTTTTTGTTTTGTTTTGTTTTGTTTTGTTCTGTTTTTAAATCTTTATATCCTCATTTTCTGGCAAGACTGAAGTCTCAAGACATGACTCAGTGCCAGGGGAATTGTGGCTGTCACCAAGAAAAATGCCACGCACGAGAGTGTATTGGTGTTGTGTTCTTTCCATGAACTTGCTGATAGGATGGGACTTACAGATCCTAAATGCACTGTGGGTGGCCCACGCCTTTCTAATGTCATTGATGGAAAAGAACCTTCCAGCTTAAGGTAGAGAATGAAGCAGTGTCTGTAAAATCTTTCTTTCAGACCTTATTATTTCTATCTTATCAGAAGATCAGCTTTCTCTTCTGCAAAGCGTCACCCCCCCCCCCTTCTGTTGATGCAACCATGCGTGGAATGCTTAGGGACCAGCAGGACTAGATTCCTTAAAGTTTTACTAGCTTAAACAGACTTCTGCCTGAGGCTTCTAACATATCTCTTACCGCTGCTACCTGCCATGAGTATGAACTCACAGAATAAATCAGTTCCCATGGTTCAATCTTAAATTTTAAAATGACTCCCCAGCAGCTTTTGGAATCCATGCCGTGAAAACACTCTGAGGCAAGCAAAATAGGCCCCTGTTCTCTGTGCCGGTGTGGCACCATCTGCGCGTGTACTATGTATCACGAGAGCTTCTTCAGTACAGTCATTTTAGATTTTTATTACATCTCTTTTTTTTTTTTCCTTCTTGCATGCAACAGTTGAGATTTAGAAAGGGAAACCTCTTAGCCTTCTGGATGTTGCTAACTCCTGCATGCCTGTTTGTGAATGTGACTGGTTGTGCATTTGATCATGTTGTTCTGTTTCAGAGTGCGTCTGCAATTACCTGGGCACCGTGCAGGAGCACTGTAATGGCTCTGACTGTCAGTGTGACAAAGTCACTGGTCAGTGCTTGTGCCTTCCTAATGTGATTGGGCAGAACTGTGACCGTTGTGCACCCAACACCTGGCAGCTGGCCAGTGGGACTGGCTGTGAACTGTGCAGCTGCAATGGTGCTCACTCCTTTGGGCCATCCTGTAACGAGGTGAGGGGCTGTGGTGGCTGGGGGTGAGAGTTTTATGGGCCCAGGATTTGTCCCAATGAGAGAAAGGCCAGCATAGTGCACGGCTTAGCAAACATGGACTGGACTGATGATAAGCCTTTGTTTCTCCCCCATGGTTGGGGCCATGTCATTGTGCACTGAAACCTTGTTTAACGTGTCCATAGCACTTCAGCATAGTGCCTCAGCTGTGGGTGCTGACGCATGCAAGAGTAGACAATGCCGGGGCTGGAGAGATGGCTTAGCTGTTAAGGTACTTGCTTTTGAAGCATATAAGGACCCATGTTCAACTCCCTAGATCCCATGTAAGCCAGACACACAAGGGGACACATGCACAAGGTCACACATGTGCACAAGGTGGCACATGTCTGGAGTTCGATTATAGTGTCTGGAGACCCTGGCACACCAATTCTCACTCTCTCTCATAAAAATAGGCCAGTCTATTGGGCTTTCCTCAAAACAATAAAAATAAAAGAGTAGGGCTAGAGAGATAGTTTAGTGGTTAAGGTGCTTGCCTGTGAAGCCTATGAACCCAAGTTTAATTCTACAATACCCACATAAGCCAGGTGCACAAGGTAGTATATGCATCCAGAGTTCATTTGCACTGGCCAGAGGCCTTGGTGTACCCATTCTCTTTCTCTGCCTCTCTCACTTATTCTCAAATAATTAAAAAATAAAGTATTTTGGGGCTGGAAAGATGCCTTAGCAGTTAAGTCACTTGCTTGCAAAGCCTAAGAACCCATGTTCGATCTCTCTCCAAATCCCACGTAAGCCAGACACACAAAGATGAGGCAAGCACACTAGGAAGGCACAAGATGAAGCTTGCCCACTAGGTGGTGCAAGCATCTGGAGTTCCATTGCAGTAGCTAAGGGCCTGGCATGCCAATTCTCTCTCTCCCCTCCTAAATCCCTCCTTTCCTCCCTCTTCCTCTAAAAAAAAAAAAAAAAAAAAAAAAAGTAGAAAGTGCCATTTCTCTTTCTCACTGGCCCCTGAATCAGCCTTTATTCATAGCTTCTCACAATGAAAGGATCCACATAGCCCATCTCCAGCATTGCCAAATGTGCTGCTGTTTGCTGACACAGGCTAAAAGTGACACTCTCCTGAAGTTAGTGTCTGAGGTGGCCTGAGACTGCATTGAGCTGTGAAAATAAAAATGAAGAGACATAAATCCCACCCATAGACCTTTCTAAGCCATTGCAAGAGAGCAATTAGGAGGTGCTGGTGTGGGCCCACTTTTACCTGCTAGCTGGGGTGGGCGTCTGCCCTGAAGCTACGTGACTGGATTTTGTGTTCTGGTTGCAGTTTACTGGGCAGTGCCAGTGTATGCCGGGCTTTGGAGGCCGTACCTGCAGTGAGTGCCAGGAGCTCTTCTGGGGAGACCCCGACGTGGAGTGCCGAGGTAAGGACAAGCCTTCTGCTCTGGCTTTGACCACGTGGGAGAGAATGGAGTTCTGCAAGGGTCGTTGGTAAACTGTAAAGTTCAGTTGAAATTGCAGTGGAAATTTATGCTCATTTCTTTAAGAATATAACTGGATAGGTTTAGAAGTTTTCTTGTATGTTCTTTTGGTATATTTTCTTTGCTGCCCATAAGAAATTATAGATTCTTTTTATTTTCTAATATTTTCATTTACTTATTTGAGAGAGAGAAGGTGGTGCAGGGCCTCTTGCCACTGCAAACAATCTTCAGATGTGTGCACCATTTTGTACATTTGGTTTGATGTGGGTGCTGGGGAACTGAACCTGGGCTAGTAGGGCTTGGCAAGCAAGCACCTTAAACCACTGAGCCATCTCCCCAGGCCTGAAATGATAGATTCTTGTTGGACTCTCAATTAACAATCAGACAAAAACAAAACAAAAAAAAAAAAAAAACCACTTTTATTTTTCTTAGATACAGTGCTAACAAGAAATAGCAGGTCTTAAGTGAATAACTCATTCAGTATTTCCTATAGAAGGTTAGAAATCTAGAACTACACTCCTCCTCCTTAGCAGCAGAACTTCAATCAGCAGCAAAGACCAGAACCAATGGCCCAGCAAGAGGGTTTATATGGGCATCTTAGCTCAAGGTCTGTTTTACACCCACGGATGATGTTGGCTGTGTCAACAGACAAGTACTTTTCCATTCTTAGTTATCTAAGCCAGATGTGGGTTCTTAAGACAGCCTTTCTTTTTTGGAGAGAGACAGAGAGAGAGGGAGAGGAAGACAGATAGAGATGGGTGCACCAGCAGTCTCTCAGCTGCTGCGAACGAAATCCAGATGCATGCGCCCCCTTGTGGTCAAGTGCGGCATTACACCCTTGCGTCACTTTGCACCTGGCTAAATGTGGGACCTGGAGATTGGAACCGCTGGAGATGGGAACCAGCGTTCTTAGGCTTAGGAGGCAGGCACCTTAACTGCTAAGCCATCTCTCCAGCCCAAGATGGCCTTTCTTTGCGACTTTCTCATTTCCACTAGAAGATCCTGCTAGCCAGGGTCCATTGCTCCAAGGTTATCAAGTGAAGTAAGACACTGTTTGAAAAGTGAGTTCTGTAGGGCCCATATGTCTAGTCTGTTTAATTCTTCAATCTCACAGTGCCCCCAGTGCATTTTCTCCTGCTAGGCTCCTATCTTGCCTGAACCATGCATCCTTCAGCATATGTCAGTGGCAGAATATCCTTTGCTGCGATGCGCTCTGACCTTCCGCTCTGTTGTAGCCTTGTCAGCTTGAAAGTCCTGCTGGAAGCCAGGTCAATCAGAGGGTGGTTGGTGGTGCACCCAGCATCTTAGCCCTGTTATCTTTCCTTTCAACTCTGTCCTCTAAATCTGTGGGAGGATTTGTGGCTTATGGAATCCAGTGTCCACATGTTTGGACCAAAAGTTAGATCCTGTCAGAGAGACTTTGAAGAGATTCTTAACACTGGTGTTCATGTCCAACCTCTTCATCCATTTCATCTAGAAGAAAGGTCAGCGCCACAACATACGAAATTGACAAATCAAGAAAAACAAATGTGCCCTCCAATGCCAAGCTTGGCTTAAGAGGCGTGTGTTGAAACTGAACAGGCATGCCCCCTTCTACTAGCTCCGTTCGAATCTCCTCTTTCTCTTTAAATAACAAGACTCAGTTATGAAAAAAAAAAAACAAAAACACAAAGATCATTATGCCGACTAGATCCCAGTGGTTCCCAAGGCCGCAGGGAGGCAGGCAGATGGAGAGATTGCCAAGAGCAGGGTGCTGGGGCCATCTGCCTGCATTCAGTTTGAACACTACCTCTGCGTACGGAGAACATAGTTTCTGCTCATCTGTCCTACCTCAGCATGCATCTCCCCACACCAGTTTGGTGGGGATGTCTCTAGTCCTCTATTTGTACAGTAGCATGCATTATACATAAATAATTTAAGAAACAAATACTTGTAGAATTTGCTTTTTAAAACTTAATCTAGATCTTTCCCACACTCATGGAAATACTCTGAGGTCATCAGCTAATTCCTTCAGCCCCAGTGAGACCCCAACCTTAATCTAGACAAGAACACTCTGAGTTGGTTTCTTCAGCCCATCCCCAACCACAAGAACAAGGTTGGTTTCAAGCCCCTGGAACATACAGAAGCTTCTGTTAGGATGTGGGCTCAAGGGATAAAACTCCAAGAGCTCATTAACAGCCCTGGATCTAGGGATTCCACTCTCTCCTTGCTTTCTTTCTAAATTTATGATATCCTTCCTACCTCATCTTTTTTTTGTTGTTATTTGAAAGAGACACAGAGAGACACAGAGACAGAGGAAGAGGCAGACAGAGAGAGAATGGGCACACCAGCAGCCCCTCAGTCACTGTGAACAAACTCCAGATGCGTGCGCCCCTTTGTGGGCAAGTGCGGCATTGCGCCTTTGCGTCACTTTTGCTTCTGACTAAACATGGGATCTGTAGATCAAACAGGCATTCTTAGGCTTGGCAGGCAGGTGCCTTAACCACTAAGCCATCTCTCCAGCCCCCTCATCTTTTTCTGTTTTTAAATGGGGATGAGGAAGTTCTCTCCCCCAAAGTGTTAAAAATCTATGGTGAAGGTACTTGACCTATTGGCTAGCATTGACAGTCCACTTAGAAAATGATACATCTCTCTGGGGGCTGGAGAGATAGTTTGCCTGCGAAGCCTAAGGACCCATGTTCAACTCTCCCAGTCCCATGTAAGCCAGGCGCACAAGGTGACACACGCATCTGGAGTTCACTTGCACCGGTTGGAGGCCCGGGCATGCCAATTCTCTTTCTCTTGCTCTTTTGCATTAAAAAAAAATCAATAAATGAAAAAAAAAAAGATACATCTCTGAACTTTGAGTTCTGTACCTGGTTTCCTTGGTATTCGTACTGACTGCTGCAGGCACTTGGTGTCCAGGAACTGAGGATGATAACATCTCACAGGGCTAAGGCAGGCCTCCAGACAAGAGTGTACTGAGCTACATGTGCCTTTACTACCCCACTGATAAACCCAGAAAGCCTCCGGAGGGAATGAGAATGGAAGGAACAGGTTTTCATCACCAGCCCCAGGGAGGGCCTTCTGCAGACTGGATGTCTGGGGCATGGGCTGGTGGGAACACAGGGGACAGAGTTCAGGGTTCTACTTATGCTGGAATGCGCTGGCAATGGGAGAGTATGGAATCAGAACCTGAAGGACCAGGCTAGGCTCAGAGATCAGCAAGGACTAAAAAGTGTCACCCGAAATTAGATGGGGCTGTGGGAAAGGAATGAAATTGTTCTGGAAGTATGTAATTAATTGCTAAATATATTTTCAGTTCAAAAAGTTTGTTGGAGGGCACATATTTAGACTTTCTGGTGCCATTTAGCAAACAATATGCTTATAGAAAGGCTTAGGTCATAGCTAAGTATTCTCCTTATGGAAAAAAAATGTAGTTATGTAAAAGACAAACGAGTTGAGCCTCCAACTTAACAAATGGTTGAATGTTCCCATTGTCCAGGCGGATTGGGGCCCTTGGCTGATTGTGCCAAATCTGAACAAGCCCACCACTGTGATGGGGTGGAGGATCTCAGCCACCAGCGCTGAACGTGCTGCAGAAAGCTTAGCCTGGAGCTCTGCATTGTGCCCCACAGAGGTCGGAGAGTCAGAGGAGGAATCTTTCTGTCCATTCATGGATTGCAAAGGGAGGGTAGGGTTTTCAAGTGGGGCCCCTGGCTCCTTGGAAAAGCCAGTGACTCTTAAAAACCCAGGAACTGTAGCATAGGTAAGAGGCTGTGAGTGGGGCTATTTTCCCATCAGCCTTGCTTCTCTTCTCATATGTCTTTCATAGAAAAACTACTTGCTGGACTGGAGGGAAGGCTCAGTGGTAGGGCATGGCTAGCATGTGTGCGCACCTACATGCAGTCTCCAGTACCAAGAGGGAACAAAAAGGGAAAGAAGGGAAGACACCATGCATTCTTTGCCCACACATCACTCTTTAGAATGCCTGTATTTTTCTCCCAGTCCCATTGGGATTTCTTTCACACCCACCCATCGTTTTTCTTTTTCTTTTCCTTGGTCTTTTTGGAACTATTTTTCTCAGTTCAGGCTGGCCTATAACTCACTATGTCATGGAGGGTAGCTTTGAACTCTTTTTTTTTTTAAAAGATTTTATTTTTATTTATTTGTTAGAAACAGAGAGATAGAGAATGGACACGCCAGGGCCTCTAGTCACTGCAAACAAACTCCAGATGCACGTGCCACCATGTGCACCTGGCTTATGTGGGACCTGGAGAGTTGAACCTGGGTCCTTAAGCTTCACGGGCATGCGCCTTAACCGCTAAAGCCATCTCTCCAGCCCAGCTTTGAACTCTTGATCCTTGTGTCTTCGCCTCCCAAGTGTTGGGATTACCAGTTTTCACCACCAAACCAAGCTTGCACAATTTTTTTTTCTTTCTTTCCATTGTGATTTAGGAAATGAAACTCGGTGTGTACCTTGGAGAACCATGAACTCTGTAGCAAGGAGGGACAAGTCTTGTCTCACATAATCCTAGGAACATGGGTGGTGGGCTACACTAGAGGTGGCCACGCTATGGACAGAGGCTGTACTGCCATGTTGATAGTAAAGGCTCGGCTATTTCCTTCTATATTATATATTACCTCTGGCTGTCTTTGTGCTCCAGTGCCAGACGTGAGTAGTCATGACAGCAGGATGGCCAGCAAAGCCTGAGGTAGTCACTCTGGATCTTCACAGAGAAAGCTGTTGAGCCCTGGACAGAGCAGGACAGGAGCTTGTTCATGCAGGTGACCATACAGTCATCCTGCCACTTGTATTCCATTACTGAGACCAGGAAAAGGACAGGGCGGAAGAGAACGTCAGAAAAATGAAGCCCGCATGTAAGAGGTTGAACAGTATTGCAATTTCCTTGCTCTTGTGAAACAACAGACGTGCTCACGCAACGTATTACCAAACGTTGGCCCTATAGCAAGTCCCAGAGGCCTGTCATGGTTGCAGCCGAGGACAAGGGCAGCAGATAACCCTTCAACCCCTTCTTACAATGCAACATTTCTTTATCCCCAGATTGTGGTTTCTAATACAAAGATCACCAGCCCAGCCCTGCCTGGCCCTTGGTGCCCAGTGGAAAGGGACATAGCTCCTGCCCAAACAGGAAGCACTTTAGAGGCTATTTGGGGAAATGGAGTACTTATTATTTTCAGAGGATCTGCACTGTGCTGAGCACTTTTTTTTTTTTTTTTGGAGAGAGTCAGAGATAGAGAATGGGAGCGCCAGCAGCCTCTCAGCCCCTGTGAACAAACTCTAGATGTGTGCGCCCCCTTGTGGGCAAGTGTGGCATTGCGCCCTTGCGTCACTTTTGTGTCTGCTAAATGTGGGACCTGGAGAACCAACAGGCGTTCTTAGGCTTAGCAGGCAGGCACCTTAACCGCTAAGCCATCTCTCCAGCCCAGTGTGCTGAGCACTTTTAGGCATATTATACACATACACTTGTGTGTGTGTGTGTGTGCGCACACGTGTGCACGTGCATGTGGGATGCATGCAGGTTGCATGTGTGCATATGTGGGCAAGTATCCATGTGGAGGCTGAAGGTTGACGTGGGGTCTCGTCCTTGATCACTCTCTACCTTATTTATAGAGACCAGGTCTCTCACTTGGACCTAGAGCTCACCAGTGTGGCTAGTCTAGCGAGTCATCTTGTTCTACCAATCCCCTGTCTCCATTTTCTGCGTGCTGGAGTTATGTGCAAACCGCCGTGCCCACCCTGCATTTATGTGGGTTCCAGCAATCCAAACTGTGGTTCTCAAAACTGCATGGCAAGCACTTGATCTGGTGAGCCACCTCCCCAGCCTCAGTATATATATATATTTTAGACAAAGTGAATGAGAGAGAAGTGGCACACCAGGGCTTTTCAGCCACTGCAATCAAACTCCAGATGCTTGTGTCACCTAGTGGGCATGTGTGACTCTTTTCTTGCCTCACCTTTGTGTATCTGGCTTCTATGGGATCTGGAGAGTCTAACATGGGTCCTTAGGCTTTGCAGGAAAGCACCTTAACTGCTAAGCCATCTCTCCAGCCCCTATATACATATTCTTGATTTTATCCTCACAACAACCTGTGGGGGTAAACACAGCTTCCTTGTCATAGCTGGCAAATCTCAGACTCAGAGATGAAGTGACCTAGACAATGACACCTTCAGTGAGGGGAGAGCTGGGATCAATGACCAAACCTCTGTAGCCCAAGATGCCTCCTGACTCCTACTGACAGCTGGTATTTAGAAAGAGGAAATGACTGTCCCAGCTAAAGGACATGTCACACGACTATGGAAAGTACCCTCAGGAAACACTTTTAGTTGGAGTCCTGGAGAGATTGGCTTCACCTGATAGTGCTAGACCACTGGAGGGGTAGGCAGTCTAGAGCAGGGGAAGGGTGTAAAGGAAGCAGGAACATTAAGTGTCTGAAAAATACTGTTGCCATTGTGATGTCAGTTTACTAATGTTTTCATCTGGGTTTCAACATTAAAAAAATTTGATTTATTTGAGAGAGAGAATGTGAGTATGGGTATGCCGGGGACTCTTGCCACTTCAAATGAACTCTAGATACATGCACTACTTTGTGTATTTGGTTTTATGTGGGTGCTGGGGAATCGAATGTGGGCTGGCCGACTTTGCAAGCCTGTAACTGCTGGGCCATCTCCCCAGCTCTTGACTTGGTTTTTTTTTTTTTTTTTTTTTTTTTGCAATTGGTGCAATATTCTTCATGTGCTTACCTCTCAGGAATCATGTTTTAAATATGGAAACAGAGGAAACCCTAGCACAGAAGAATGTATTTACAGATGAAAATAATTTAATTATTTTTAGTTGAGATAGTTAAGATATTTTTTTCTTTGTTAGTTTTTATATCTATGGATTGTAAAAAACACAAAGGAAACATTGCTGATGGCCAGTTTGGTTGAAAAAAACAAAAAACAGCAGGGCATGGTGGCGCACGCCTTTAATCCCAGCACTCGGGAGGGAGGATCACTGAGTTAGAGGCCACCCTTAGACTACATAGTGAATTCCAGGTCAGCCTGAGCTACAGTGAGACCCTACCTCAAAAAAACCATAAAAAACAAAAGAACAACAACAAAAAGTGTTCAAACCTAAGAAAGACTGCAACCTTTGTACAGGTTTTACTCCCAGGATAAATCCCTTGGCCGTGGCAGCAGCTCTGCCTCGCGCAGCAGCACCTGCCCCGTGTTCACCTTCAGTATCTCCCCAGACTGTCATTCTTTCTACGCACAATAGCCACTCTGGGAAAATAGGCACCAGCGCATAAATATAATCACAGAGAATGCGGAGAAATAAGTCTTCTTTCTAGTATCTCTCGCAAACCCACAGGGAAGCATGAAGGGCACAGCCTCGTTCCCATTGCTCCTCAGGTTTCAAAATGATCTTAGCTTCCCAAGCGGCTTCCTGAAGGTCTTTGGATCAGTACGTCCTCAGGATTTCCAGACATGCAGTAGATTTGATTCTAGTGACGGTGTGCAATGAGCAAGCGGCTGTTTCCTTCCACTGCCATTTGCATGCAGTCATTCTGTCTGTTATGGGAAAGGTCAGCAAATGTGAAATAGCCTTGTCACTATTGTCAATTTGTCCAGTTTTAGTCCTCCTTCCAGATCTGTGTGGTGCGGCTCTTCACCTACATGTGCCCTAAGCTCTGTTCTTCTGCTAGTGCCGCTCAAATCTAGCCTGGGACCCTAGAGTTACTATAGGGTTGTGCTCTCCAGTCATTTCAGAAACAACAGATCCTGTCTAAAAGTACGCAGTCTGGGGCTGGAGAGATGGCTTAGCGGTTAAGGCACTTGCCTGCGAAGTCTAAGGACCCATGTTTGAGCTCTCCACAGATCCCACATAAGCCAGATGTACAAAGGTGAGGCAAGCGTCCTGCCCACTAGGTAGTGCAAGCATCTGGAGTTTGATTGCAGTGGCTGAGGCCCTGGTGCGCCAGTTCTCTTTCTCCCTCTCTCTCTAAAATAAAAATAAAATAATTTAAAGTATGTGGTTTGCCTACTATCCACTTAATAGGCATTTTCTGAGAGGAGCCAGGTCAGATGGGTCACAGATATAACCTGCATAGTTAATGGGATGGAACAGGCTGGGACAAACAGTCTCCCATCATCCACTGCACAAACCCTTCATCCTGCTTGGATAGCAAGATTCTCCTCTCTCTAGTAGAGATGTCCGGTGCATCACAGATTTTTTTCATATATTTTCTTATTAAATTCTTTGCAGGAGACATCACAGATAAATGTTGGTGCTTTTTAAAAAAATTTATTTATTTGCAAGCAGAGAAGAGAGACAGAGAGAGGGCATGCCAGAGCCTGCAGCCATTGCAAACGAACTCCCGATACACGTGCCACTTAGTGCATCTGGCTTTACGTGGACACTGGGAATTGAACCTGGGGGCATAAGGCTTTGTAGGCAAGCACCTTAACCGCTGAGCCATCTCTCCAGCCCTTGATGCTTGTTGAATGTCTAGATTTTTTTTTACCCTGGAGCGCTCTTTAATTTCTCCCTCACTATCAAACCTCTTCCTAGATTCCTTATGAAAGGCCTGAAGATTCCCCATTAAGAGGTGAAACTGCACATTATATAGATAACTAATAATAAAAATATAAAAAGCAAAATAAAAAAGTGACTGTGGATAACAGCCTAGAAATTTATCTTGCAGGTGAACGAGCCAGACAGTGCTCCCCAGTCACCTCATAGTTTACCTTCAGCAGTCATACTCTGCCCACTTACATATGGCACATACTCTCATGACCATCAGAAACCCGAGGTGGCTTACACAAATCTCTTTGACTCTGTTTATTCTCCCCAAGGGCAGGTAGTTGAACTCCATTTTCTGGGAGAGTGATCAGTTGTACAGATAAGTAAAAATCCTTTCTCAAGTGGATATTAATGAAACCAAGATCAGCCGGTGAACTTTTTTGATATGATCACTGATCGGCAGGTGTTTGGTAATGTCTCAGGTTGAGTTTTTGATCCTTGCTTTTTTTTTTTTTTTTTTTTTTTTGGCTTTGCGAGGGAGGGTTTCACACTAGTCCTGGCTGACCTGGAATTAACTATGTAGTCTCAGGGTGGCCTCGAACTCTCGGCATTCCTCCTACCTCTGCCTCCCGAGTGCTGGGATTAAAGGCGTGCGCCACCACGTCCGGCTTTGATCCTTGGTTTTGAGCACCTGAGAAGTTACCTACAATACTGATGTCCTCAACCCCAAGCCACTGAGTTGGTGGTGTCCTCAGAGAACTGTCTGTGCCTGGACCTGCAGCCTTGATTGCACAGTCGCAGACTTCTTGTAGGCTCTGCTGGTGTTACATTTTACTTCATCGGTCTTTCTTTCTGCTCTAATAACACCAGCCCATCCAAAAAAAAAAGAAAAGAAATTCTTAGGTTCCTTAAAATGTCGGTTTTTGTTGTTGTTGTTGTTGTTGTTGTTGTTGTATATTTGGTGTTTTGGTTTTTCAAGGGAGGGTCTCACTCTAGCTCAGGCTGACCTGGAATTCACTATGTAGTCTCAGGGTGGTGTCAAACTAATGACGATCCTCCTGCCTCTGCCTCCCAAGTGCTGGGATTAAAGGCATGTGCCACCACGCCTGGCTGTTTTTTATTTTAATTGATTTATTTTAATTAATTCTTTTTTTTGAGGGAGAGACAGAGAAGGAGAAGGGGGGTGGAGAGAGAGAGAGAGAAAATGGGCATGCCAAGAAGGCCTTTCAGCCACTGTGAACAAACTCCAGACACATTTGCCCCCTTGTGCACATGTGCGACATTTCATGCCTGCATCACTTTTGCATCTGGCTATATGTGGGATCTGGAGATGCCAACAAGGCAAACACCTTAACTGCTATGCCATCTCTCCAGCCCTCTTTTTTTAAAGAAAAAAAAAAAAAGACAGTATTTTGCTGTGCAGTCCAGGCTTGCATAAACTCACAGTCCTGTCTCAGCCTCCTGAAAAATATTGTCATTTATCTTTGTGACTTAAAAAAAAAAAAAAAAACTCTTAAGGAACAGACATCAGTTTTTGCTCTATATACTCTTTTTTTTCCCCCCCAAAGAAAAATATTTTGACTGTTTGCTAATAATCTCCCTTTTACAATCAACACTGACCCCTCTCTCTCAGGAATGGAGAAAGTCCAGCAGCCCTCCTCAGCTGCAGCCTGCACCATTGATCAAGCCTTTAGATCCTGGTGGGGGAGTGTGCAAGATGACCAGTCAATTTCCTTCACACTCTTAGTGTCCATGAAAGTTTAAACTGACACCTGTGGCCTGACCTTTTGCTTCAGCCATGTGGGTGTGGGAGTTCCAGTGGAAGTACTCATGGGGTGGTGTCTCTTTACAGGATGATAGACGTGGGCCTTCTGGTGTTTCATGTCCTGGGGACCCCAAGAGAAACCACTGTGGAAATTCATTAGGCAGAGAATCAAAAGCTGCTGCCTTCTGGAATAGCTACCTCATGCACTTCCAGAGACAGTTCAGCACTGGCTTTTTCAATGACAGCCAACACATCAGTTGGGGGAAAGATTGCTAGTCAGTCTGGTTGGTATGTTGGTTGTGTTCTGAAAAGAATCAAAGCTCTGTGGGTCCCAGATAAAAGCCCTGTGACCAGATAAAGAGGGATGCCTTATCTGTCTTTTAAATTCTTCAAAGGAAAACAAGATCCTTCATTGTGGAGCAGAATGACAGCAAGATGTGCCTTTAGAAATGACATAAGTGAACAATAATAATCCAACTGAAAAATCAGAAATGAACTCAGCCTGTGCATGCATCCCTTTCCAGGCACGAACTTCTATGGGTGAGAGGATGGAGCTACAGGGAACCACTCTCAGTACAACTGATTCGGAAAGGTGTTCCATTAAAAAGTCTTTTGGAGACAAATCCCAGCTCTTGATGCAAGAGTTCATAGTTATTTGAGAACACGGGTCTGTGGAATGTTGCCACGGTCAACACTGCCTTTTTAGACAAGTTACTTTCTTCTATAGAAGTCTATAAATGCCCCCTTGCATACTTGTAAATGAGGTTAGGACCTCAATTTAGCAAAGACTTATTCTGTGCTCTGTGCCGAGAAGGGAAAACGGCTAAAACATGCCTCTGCCCTTGGAGTCCATTTTCTGCTTAGGGAAATAAAAGGACATATTTACTTTATTTTCATCCCTTTTTCCAGAATGGGCTTAAGGCCAGAGATGTGTGCACAGACTTCTTGTGATTCAGACTCTTCAAATACTGTGAATGTTAAGTGTTGATAGAAAATTAATTGGGTCACCTGAGATTTCAAATGCTAAGCCAAGGTTCAGTGGTGTAGACATTGTAATAAGTGACGTCAGCCACAGCTGTTGGCCAGAAACACTGACTTTACCCTATGCCAGCCACGATTTCATCTTGTGTCGTTTGATCCTGCATCAGGTTCCAACCACATTGTGCCAGTCACAGGTTGGGACTGAATGACTCTTAAGATTGCTTGAGTCATGCCTGACATTTTTGAGTTGGTGCTGCAGAGAGGGCTAAATGAAGTGATATCTGTAAGGCAATTCTGTGATGCCCGACCTAGAGCAAGGCCGAACCGTTTTTAAATAATCACTCTTACCATTAAGAAACAATCAACAAGGAGGCTGGAGAGGCGGCTTAGCAGTTAAGGCACCTGCCTGCAAAGCCTGAGAACTCTTGTTCAAATCTCCAGGTCCCATGTAGCCTGATGCATAGTGATGCCAGCACACAATGTCACACATGCATGCACGGAGGTGCACACGTCTGGAGTTTGTTCACAGCAGCTGAAGGCCCTGGCACCCCCATTCTCTCTCTCTGCCTCTTTCTCTCTCTCTCAAAAATAAACAATAAAAATATTTAAAAATAAAGAAACCGGGCCTGGAGAGATGGCTTAGTGGTTAAGAGCTTGCTTGTGAAGCCTAAGGACCCTGGTTCGAGGCTCAATTCCCCAGGACCCATGTAAGTCAGATGCACAAGGTGGCACATGAATCTGGAGTTCGTTTGCAGTGGCTGGAGGCCTCTCTGTCTGCCACTCTCAAATAAATAAAAAAATAAAATAAAAAGAAACCATCAACAAGGGTTGAGGTGCTAAATGAAGCCACTCCAGTCTCTCCATGAATGGTTTATAAAGTGTCATTAATGGTCAACACCTTCCCACTACAGGCTGAGGATTCTAAATGCCAAATCTTTTTCTCTGAGTCTTATCAACAGACCAACTATAGTATTGCTATTTCCTTTCTAGCCTGTGACTGTGACCCCAGGGGCATTGAGACGCCACAGTGTGACCAGACCACGGGCCATTGTGTCTGCGTGGAGGGCGTTGAGGGTCCACACTGTGACAAGTGTACCCGAGGGTACTCGGGTGTCTTCCCTGACTGCACACCCTGCCACCAGTGCTTTGCTCTCTGGGATGTGATCATTTCTGAGCTGACCAACAGGACCCACAGGTTCCTGGAGAAAGCCAAGGCCTTGAAGATCAGCGGTGTGATCGGGCCTTACCGGGAGACTGTGGACTCAGTGGAGAAGAAAATCAATGAAATAAAAGATATTCTGGCCCAGAGCCCAGCAGCGGAACCGCTAAAAAACATTGGAAATCTCTTTGAGGAAGCAGAGTAAGTAGCTAATGAGCTGAGCCATAATCCACAGTATTTTTTTTTCCCCAAACTTTTAAACAGGAGAGGTTTCCTGGTGTGCTGCTGTCAGGTTTGCTCAGTCCTGTGAGTGGAAACAGGCTCTGGGCTGCTTGTTTACCAGCAGTGGTAACCGTGAGCATTTGGGCGAGTGAACATGGGAACCTTCTGGAAACCAAGATTCCAGAGGCTGCAGGACAGGCTCAGTGCGCCACTTCGTAAGTTCCCCTCTAACGCAGCAGCTGACTGGAGGTGGAAGATCCTGCAATTGAGTCTCAGCTTTGCCATGGGCGAGGATTGTGAATGTGGGAGACACGGTATAATGATAAAATCTCTACATGAAAAAACCCCCTCCTTAGCTCTTCTCTGGATAGCCATCTCTTTGAGTTGATGCTGTTTATTTTTGCCAGTGAGAGAGAATTGAGCTGAGATGCCAAACTTCTCAGGGATCAGTTTTCTATCTTTTGTCCTAGCCTCATTTCCCCTTCCTTCAAGTATCCACTACTGACCCCAAACCTCACCCCCTCCCACAAAAAAAAAAAAAAAAAAAAAAAGAAAGTTAAAAAAAACAGCACAGGAGGGCTTAGAAATGGAAGGACAAAAATGAAAGGGAGCTGAGAATGATGGCACAGGTCTGTCGATCCCAGCACTGAAGAAGCTGAGGCAGGAGGACAGCCTGGGCCTACTTGTTCTAAAACTACACACACACACACACACACACACACACACACACACACGCTCACTCACTTAATGGGGCTGAGGTGTAGCCCAGTGGTAGAGCATTTGCCTAGTAAAAATAAAACATTCAAATGATCCTGGTGTGCTTGTTATTTGCACTGGGTCATTCATGGTACCTCCTCTCATGCGTAAGTAGCATTTTTCAAAGTTTTTAGCATCTTTTTCTAGGTTTTTTTAGGAGACAAGTTAGAAAGGCATTCAATGGAGCAGGGATGGGGGGGGAGGGAAGGGATTATGATCATGGTATATTATCTACATGTATGGAGGTTTTCAGTAAAGTTTCTTTCAAAAAGTGCAAAAAGGGCTGGAGGAATGGCTTTAGTGGTTAAGGTGTTTGCCTGCAAAGCTAAAGGTACCAGGTTTGAATCCCCAGGACCCATGTTAGCAAGATGCACAAGGGGGTGCATGCACCTGGAGTTCGTTTGCAGTGGCTAGAGGCCTTGGTGTGCCCATTCTCTCTGTCAAATAAATAAAACTTTTTTTTTTTAAGTGCAAAGAAACTAGACAAATGGGGAGAGGACCATTAAGTTTTTGAACAGTAAGATAAAAAATGAATACAATATGTATCCACAGAATACAGACAAGGTTTTCTTTTTCTGTTTTTTTGAGGTAGGGTCTCACTTTAGCTCAGGCTGACCTGGAATTCACTATGTAGTCTCAGGGTGGCCTTGAGATTACCTCCTACCTCTGCCTCCTGAGTGCTGGGATTAAAGGTGTGTGCCACCATGCCCGTTTTTTTTTTGTTGTTGTTGTTGTTCTTGTTGTTTGTTTGTTTGTTTGTTTGTTTATTTATTTATTTATTTATTTGGTTTTTCAAGGTAGGGTCTCACTCTGGCCCAGGCTGACCTGGAATTAACTATGTTATTTATTTATTTTTTAATAGGGTCTCACTCTAACCCAGGCTGACCTGGAACTCACTATGTAGTCTCAGGGTGGTCTTGAACTCATGGTGATCCTACCTCTACCTCTCAAGTGCTGGGATTAAAGGCGTGCACCACCATGCCCAGCCAAGGCTTCATTTTATTGCCCCAGACTGGCCCCAAATTCTTGGTCTCAAGTGATCTTACTGCTCAGTGTTCAGAGGAGCTGGGACAATAGACATACCACCATGCCCGGTCATTTTCCTGGTATTTTATACTGTCGTGTCCCTGAGAAGACAATTGTATCTCATCACATGAGCCAGTAATCCCAGAGCCAGTCTTCATCATGACTTGCTTGCCTAGACATCAAACTGCAACAGTAACTGACAGATTCCTCAAGTATGGCTTTAGAAGCACTCAGAAGAGAAAACAAATGGATTTATATCTCAGAGGAAGTACGTGTTTTGTTTTGTTTTGTTTTTAATTTGTAAGCAGAGACAGACAGGGTATGGGTGTATTTTTAAAAACTATCTTATGTGCAAGCAGAGAAAGAGGGGAGAGAATAATAACGGCCATTGTAAGCGAACTTGGGACACACGGGTCACTGTGTGTGTGTCTGGCTTTACATGGGTACTGTCCCCAGGCTATAAGGCTTTGCAGGCAAGCACCTTAACCACTAAGCCATGTCTCCAGCCTACATTTTTTTCTTTAGGAAAATAAAAGAGTAGTAGTTGTTGATGGAAGTAGGCTTCTTTGATGGGAGCTTGCTTGGAGCAGGGCATATGTGGAAGGCTGATTTGGGTGGCTCCTGCTATTCTTGTGCTGGGCCGCAGGGCTTCCTCCATACATGTTCCATCATGCAGATCCCTGAGGACCAGAGGAGAGAGTTTTTGGCGGCCGGCTTTTGGGTCTGTGGGATTACATGGGCTTGCAGCTGCTGCTTATGCAGCGGAATCCTGCACTGGCCTGTGCTCGTGTTACAGCAGACTTGGAACCCCTCCATGGCCGCCCACCACAATACAGCTGAGGGTTCATCTGTTTTTCTTCAAAGTTTTTGAAGAAAGAAAAACAGTTAGATTTAACAGTTTCCTGTAAGAATCAAATCAGAACTTCAGAGAACTGTTAAAAATGACTGAACGAGTCAGAAGTTGCAGAATAATGGGTGCTGTGTTAACAGAAAATGTAAAATGAGACCTAAGAGTTCTCCTTGGGTTTATTTTGCATATGCAAAATAATTTTTTTTACAGGAAACTAACCAAAGATGTTACAGAAAAGATGGCGCAAGTAGAAGTGAAATTATCAGAAACAGCTTCACAAAGCAACAGCACCGCTGGAGACCTGGATCGCTGCAGGCGGAAGCCGAGAGTCTGGACAACACCGTGAAGGAGCTTGCTGAGCAGTTGGAATTCATCAAAAACTCAGACGTTCAAGGTGAGCTTTTCTCGCCTGTGATGCAAAACCTCAATCTTGGGCAACAGACACCATTTGTCCATCCTTTTTAATACAATACTTTCATGGGGAGAAGTCTTCTAGTAGTTTAAAAACTTTTGCCTTTGGTGCAAGTGGGGATTAAAGTTTGTGTTTCTGTGAAGCATAGCCAATGCCCCAGATGGGTCAGAATCTATTCATTTCCTACTTTTTTCCAGCTAATGGTTTAACCCCCTGGTCTTTTCTTGAAAATACACTCTTGGGAATAGTGAAATATTATTGCTAGTTCTGCAAATTCGTTCACATTGGAGATTATTTCATCAGGATTTTTTTTTTTTTGAAAATCATGGATTAAATAGGCCGTGTTAAGAAGCCCCTCCCCCAAGCAAAAGTAGAAATATGTTGGCTAACACTATCCCGTTTTATGCATTTTTTTTCATTTAAGTAGGTTTCTAAAGCCAAAACATGTCATGCTGCTTATGTTCATACTACTGGTCATTTGAGTGGACCTGAATAAATAAGGAACAGAAAAAAAATCTTGTCAACATACAATCTTTAGGCCACCTGACACCAGCTGTTTAGGACTAGCTGTTTGCCTGTATATAAACATATGTATGACTGTCTTCTCATTTTTCACCCCAACATTTTGCACCCCTCCATAGTTTGACTAGGTGCTGGTGGGACAGAAAAGATTCACTGGTCACTAGACAGGAGCTGTACTTCATAAAGTTTTTTTTCTTGAATTTTTAACATAGTACTATTGTCAGTTCAAGGCCACAGGCAGGACACCAGATTGGACACTGCTTGGTGAGGAAATCAGGTACAAGGAGATTAACTGTGGGCAATTTCATTTCCTGCCCCAGGTGCCTTGGATAGTATCACCAAGTATTTCCAGATCTCTCTGGAGGCAGAAAAGAGGGTAAATGCCTCCACCACCGAACCCAGCAGCACCGTGGAGCAGTCGGCTCTCACTCGAGACAAAGTGGAAGACTTGATGTTGGAGCGAGTCCCAGTTCAGGGAAAAGCAAGAGGAACAGGCACGCCTCCTGGATGAACTGGCTGGCAAACTGCAAAGTCTAGACCTTTCTGCGGCTGCTGAGATGGTAAGGCTGGAGTTGGGCCTCATTTTCAGTCCTATAGGAAAAAATAAAGCCCCGGTTTGTCTTTGAAATTGCTGTTTGCAGATGCACCTGCAGGGGTGACTCCCAGTCTCAGGTACCTGGGCCACAACGTGGGTGTCCATGACAAAGAATACAGCATGTCTTCCAGCGTATTCCCTTGTCCAGCTCGTCGTCAGTCGTGGACCCAGTCAGGACCACTGTTTACACTGTTGTAGCCACTGAATGGCTTTTCATTGAGGCTGGATCCTTTCTAGAAAGTGGACCATCTTTCTAACCTTGTTCTGAATTGAAGTGCAAAAATCTATCTCTGGAGAAGAATCCAGAATTTTTTAAGGGAAGATTTTCTTAAAAAAAAAAAAAATCACAGCAAGCCAGGCATGGTGGCACACGCCTTTAGTCCTTGCATTCAGGAGGCTAAGGTAGGATTGCATTGCCATGGGCTGAAGGCCAGCCTGGAACCACTGAGTGAGTTTCAGGTCAACCAGGGCTAAGAGTGACATTACCTCAGAGGGGGAAAAAAAATCAGAGTGAAAGACTGTTTTTCCATGAGTGTTAGCTAAAATATTCCTTTGTTCCAGTAATTTTACCTGGTAAAGATTAAAGCCTGAATTTCTTAGAGGCTTTTAAAAAGTAACTTGTGGAGCCACATGAAAGTGAATAGTGAGTGTAATGGAAATCAGGCAAAAGGCCAAAAGAAAGCCAACCCCATTTCTTCCTCCAGTTTCCTTATTGTTTTTCATGGAAGGATAGCTGAGGGAATTTGGACAGCAAGATTTTTTAATAGACATAGTATTTTCTAGGTTTTGCCAGCCCCAGAACAGGGAAGTAGTTAAGAACAGGATGTACCGGAGTCTCAAAAGCTCAGGCTTGATTACCGCTCTGTCTTCACTGGTCTCCTCTTCACTCCCTTGCTGACTCAGAAATAGACAAAAATCATGTGACCTGTGACTTCTGCAAAGCTTGATATTATCTTGTGATGCTTGCTAGATGAAAACAAAAAATGAAGGCCTAGAGATAAATAAACTGCACCTAACAGTGAACAAGATTTTATATGTTGTAGGCACGAAATGCCAGTGCTCTTGGTCTTTGAGAATCCACTCCTTTACAAATTCTAAAGAAAAAAAAAATCAGTCATCAAAGGCCTTCTAGATTGTAGTGAGCAGAAGCTAAGCCTGCTGACAACCTTTGCTTGTAACAGAAGGTGACAAGAGAGTGGGGTATCTCTGGTCCCACAAAGGAGTGCCCTCCTTGCAGGCCTTCCACCTCATAAGCCCTTGGGACTGGCCAGCATCTCATTTGCTTTGTGTTTTTGTCTTTGTCCTGTGAGAAATCTCTTCAAGCCATACATGGCCATTTTCTTCTGAAAAGACTCTCCCTTTGCTTTTTTAAAATGTTTTGAGGGCTAGAGAGATGGCTTAGCAGCTAAGGAACTTGCCTGCCAAGCCTAAGAACGCCCATTCAATTCTCCAGGTCCCACATTAGCCAGATGCAAAGTGACACAAGGGCACAATGCCGCACTTGTCCACAAGGGGGTACATGCATCTGGAGTTCATTCACAGCAGCTGAGAGGCCACTGGCGCACCCATTCTGTCTCTCTCCCTCTGACTCTCTCCAAAAAAATAAATACATTACTTGAGAGAGAGGAGGGGGAGAAGACAATGAAGAATGGGCACGTCAAGGCCTTCAGCCACTGCAGATGAACTCCAGACACATGCACCACCTTGTGCATCTGGCTTATGTGGGTCTTGGGGAATCAAACCTGGGTCCTTAGGCTTCCTAGGGAAGTGTCTTAACCACTAAACCCTCTCTCCAGTCCTTCATGTTTTGTGGGTGCATAGCTAGATCCATGCTGGTTTTCTCATGCCTGCTCCAGTTGGGTATGCTGTTGAATTGCTTCAGATGTTTTGGTTCTCTTTTTAAGTAGGACTTATGTTCTAAAGCACAGTAAATAACATTATCTATAAAGCCACACTTACATACCGTAAGCCAGGTATGTGAAAAACAATGTATTATTTCAGTTACTAAAGGTAAGGAATTAGTTATTTTGAAATTATTTGGTTAAAGAGTTGACTGGATCTGCTTTTCTCTGTTGGAGTATTCTGGTAATTGGTTTTTATTGCAGTGAACATTTTCCACAAAAGCACAGCTCTTTACCTACAAGGTTCTTCCCATTGAGCCTTTCTATCAATACACTTTTTTCCCATTTGTATTTGTACAGCATAACCATGCAGTGATAAGGGACTGGGTGGGGGTGATGGACTGGAAAAGCTATACCCACCCTTGCTCATACTTTCACATCTGTAACCACTTCACTCGCTCAGATCCTACCACCCTTTCCTGTTGAAAGTACTGAAACCTATAGCACCCTCCTTTGCTAACTTTTCTCACTACATCTCATCCATTTTTGACTACTTTATGTCCAATGATTCTGTTAAAGTTACTAAAAAGGCCAGGTAATGAAATGGGCCTTACATATTACCAGTCACCATAGCATTTAACATGGTTCTGAGCTCAATGTAGTTTTACAATATTCTCCTCCCTCCCTCCAAATCCCACTGAATCCCCAGTCTAACTGGTTAGAAAAAACTGGGAGCATTCTTGAGCTCTCCCATTGGCAGAATCCATCCTGGAAATGCGGTAACACCTGGGCAGGTGTGGAGGTGATGTCATTTCTGAGGAAGCAAGCAGACTGCCCTCTCTTCTGAACACTGTCGTGGAGCCTCCTTGCTGAGGACCACCCAGACCATGCACAAGCTGCTCTGCTGCAGTAGATTCTTCTCTGAACTCCTGTGCCTGATCTTTGGATTGTTGCAGACCTGTGGAACGCCTCCAGGGGCTGACTGTTCTGAGACTGAATGTGGTGGCCCCAACTGCAGAACTGATGAAGGACAGAAGAAATGTGGGGGTCCTGGATGTGGTGGTCTGGTCACTGTAGCCCACAGTGCCTGGCAGAAAGCCATGGATTTTGATCGAGATGTCCTAAGTGCCTTGGCTGAGGTGGAACAGCTCTCCAAAATGGTAATTAAGTTTTGTTTGTTGACTTTCGGGAGAAATCAATTCTACGTGCTCACTAAAATTAATATTCATGTTGCTGTGGTCAAGGAAAGAGAAGGTAAGCCACAGAGTAAGAACTTGCTTTCTCTTCACAGAACACTTGCTTGAAGAAGCTCAGATCTTAGAATGACATTTTTTTTTTTTTTTTTTTTTTTTTTTTTTTTCGAGGTAGGGTCTCACTCTGGCCCAGGCTGACCTGGAATTAATTATGTAGTCTCAGGGTGGCCTTGAACTCACGGCGATCCTCCTACCTCTGCCTCCCAAGTGCTGGGATTAAAGGCATGCGCCACCATGCCCGGCTTAGAATGACAATTTTTTTGGGGGGGGTGGGGAGGAGGTTTCAAGGTAGGGATTCACTGCAGCTCTGGCTGACCTGGAATTCACTATATATTCTCACTATATATATTTTCACTATATATTGAGGGTGGCCTCAAACTCATGGTGATCCTCCTACCTCTGCCTCCCAGGTATTGGGATTAAAGGTGTGCATCACCAAGCCCAGCTGCTGACAATAATTTGATAGCTATTTTACTTTGTACTACAAAAATTGGTCATTGACAGCTGGGTGTGGTGGTGTATTGGGGAGGCTGAGGTAGGAGGATCACCATTAGTTCAAAGCCAGCCTGGTTAGTTCAAAGTGACACCTTGCCCTCTGCTTCCCCCTGCCAAAAAAAAAGGAGTTGTTTTAAATACTTCTCTGAAATATTTATACTGGCATCTAAGAAAAAGACTGACATTTCATAGACCCATTAAGTGTTATGGAAGACTTAGCAACTTAATTAAAAAAAAAAAAAAAAAAACTTAAAATGCTAGCCCTATCCCTATCTAGGCCAGAATACTGTCCAGATCTTGTACTGCACACAGAAACAATACAATACTTTGTGAAACAGGAGAAATTTTGTTTCCAAGAGACAGGTTTCTAGAATGGTTAGCCTGTCAACATTATTTCAGGTAATTATTGCTCGTATTTAGGTGTCTGAAGCAAAGCTGAGAGCAGATGAGGCAAAACAAAATGCTCAGGATGTTCTGTTGAAGACAAACGCTACCAAAGAGAAGGTGGACAAGAGCAACGAGGACCTGAGAAATCTCATCAAGCAAATCAGGAACTTTCTGACCCGTAAGTTAATGTTTTCATTTTACTTACACTGTTAGGTATTTGTTCCTGTAGATTCTGTGTGAGAGCCAGAATTAAAATGTGTGTTGTAGATGAAAGTAATTTCCAGAAGAATATAAAATAACTGAAAAATATCCCTGTTAACAAATATCTAGCTAGGCATAGTAGTGGACTGTAATCCCAGCACCAGGGACAGGTAAACAGGACAATCAGGAGTTCAAGGTCATCGTTTGAGCTCAGTAGTAATTAAGGCCAGTTTAGGTTACATGAGAACCCGTCTCAAAAAATGTCTCCATTTCTTAAGAAGTGTAAATGTATGTTGTAAATCACCTCCTCTGGTGTTATGCAGACCCAGGCACTCCTGGTGGGATCTGCAAGCAGTAAATCAAAAAGTGAGAGCTGAACTTGGCACTTAGGTCGAGATTACATTTTATACAATAGTTTGTTATTCAACTTTGTTCTCATGACTGGCTGCCCAGGTTCCAAACTTCATGTAAGGACAGTGTCTAATGGAAGGAGATGGCTTCTACTCCTTCGGTGTTTCTTTTCAAAAGGGAGGAAACCTCCCCCCCCCCCGCCCCCCGAAATCCTGACAGGGTCATACATAAAGCTTAGGCAAGCAATGAGTCCTATGCCCATATAAAAATGTCACTGGAGAGCCAGGCGTGGTGGCGCATGCCTTTAATCCCAGCACTTGGGAGGCAGAGGGAGGAGGATCGCTGTGAGTTTAGGCCACCCTGAGACCACATAGTGAATTCCAGGTCAGCCTGAGCTAAAGTGAGACCCTAGCTCGGAAAACCACACACACACAAAACGTCACTGGAAAGCGGAACGTGATTATAATTAGAATGGCCTTAGAGATAGGTGTGTGGGGGGGGGATCAATATTCCATGAGCAGGGGAGAAGGGCTAATTTTCTTTAAATCTATTTTCTTTCTTTCTTTGAGAGAGAGAAAATGGGCATGCTAGTGCTTCCAGCCACTGCAAACGAACTCCAGATGCATGCGCCTCCTTGTGCATCTGGCTTATGTGGATCCTAGGGAAATCAAACCAGGGTCCTTTGCCTTAACTGCTAAGTCATCTTCTCCAGCCCAAGAATGACTAATTTTCAAAAGATCTCCTTGAGAATATCCTCTGGAAGCCATCAAACATATTTAAGTCTTAGTCTAAAATTATTGAAACCTTAGCCTCATTGTATTTTTAAAACATGTAGCATTTAAAACACTATGGCTTTGTTGAAAATATATTACTCTGGTTCTTGTGCTTCTGACTGGACCTTCTCCCCTTTCAAGAATTTCTTAAATCTACATAATTGTAAGGAATGTCAGCACTTTACCTCTATTTGCAAAAGTTTTCACGGCCTTCACTCCCTAATGCTGGCTTTATGATTTTCTATAATCTGAACCACTTGGCTCTGGCTGTTCTCATGTAGTAATGTCCTTTCAAATCCTAGCCCCCGAAGCTGTGCACCGGTCAGAGAGAATGCTCTTCAGCAGATAGAGGGGGAGGACAGGTCTTTGGTCATGGGTATATGAGTAGCTGCACTCCCCTGCTAGCGCCTCCAGACAAGCTCTCAAGTCCTATTTCCTTCAAAACCTGCTTCCTCATTCCTTGAGAAGGCTGTCCTCACTGCCCAGCCTACAGTCAATTCTGGTGGCACATCTCCCTCTTAAACAGGAAATGTGTCTCTTGGTGTAACACTGAAGGAAGGGCTAGTTCTGTGGTAGATGAGTGAGTGAGCCATTCTGAATTTCCATTTCTCTGCTTTTCAGAGGACGGTGCTGATCTCAACAGCATTGAGGCAGTTGCTAATGAGGTACTGAAAATGGAAATGCCTAGCACCCCACAGCAGTTACAGAACTTGACCGAAGACATCCGTGAACGAGTGGAAAGTCTCTCTCAAGTAGAGATTATTCTGCAGCAGAGTGCTGCTGACATCGCCAGAGCAGAGCTGTTGCTGGAAGAGGCTAAACGAGCCAGGTACCGGAAGATACAAGTGGCAGTTGGCATTTTTTTGGTATTGCTAGCATGAAATAAAAATGATTTCTTTAGCCAATAAATTTCTAGGCTGGCGCTGGAGAGATGGCTTAGCTTTTAAGGTGCTTTCCTGAAAAGCCCAAGAACCCACTTTTTACTCTCCAGGTCCCATGTAAACCAGACACACAGTCTGATGCAAGGTCGCATATGCACGTATGTCTGGAATTCGCTTACAGTGGCCAGAGTACCTGGCACATCAATTCTTCCTCTCTAGGCTGTATCAAGAAAACTATCTTTTCAGAAAAGCACTGTTTTTGAAGAGAAAATACTTTTTGGGGGGGCTGGAGAGATGGCTCAGTGGTTAAGGCGCGTGCCTGTAAAGCCTAAGGACCTAGGTTTGATTCCCCAATGTGCACATAAAGCCAGATATACAAAGTGGCACATGTATCTGGAGTTCATCTGCAGTGGCTGGAGGCCCTGACATGTCCATTCTCTATCTGCCTCTTTTTTTAATAAATGAAGTATTTTTTGTTTACTTTTATCACATTAAAAGCAAAGTGTTTATACTTTCTCCTTAGCAAAAGCGCAACAGATGTGAGAGTCACTGCAGACGTGGTGAAAGATGCTTTGGAAGAAGCAGAAAAGGCCCAGATTGCAGCAGAGGCGGCGATTAAACAGGCTGATGAGGACATCCAAGGAACCCAGAACCTACTAACCTCCGTAAGCTTCTACAGCTCGGCTCTATGGGAAGAAAAAACCCACATACACACTAATCAAAACCCAAGTGCAGGCCAGGCATGGTAGCACACACCTTTAATCCCAGCACTCAGGAGGCAGAGGTAGGAGGACTGCCTTGAGTTCAAGGCCACCCTGAGACTACAGAGTGAGTTCCAGGTCAGGCTGGGCTAGAGTGAAACCCTATGTTGGGGGGGGTGGGGGGAAGGAGTGCATTTGATAGTTATCTGTGAGAATTTTTATTTTATTTTTTGGTTTTTCAAGGTAGGGTCTCACTCTGGCCCAGGCTGACCTGGAATTAACTATGTAGTCTCAGGGTGGCCTTGAACTCACGGCGATCCTCCCAAGTGCTGGGATTAAAGGTGTGTACCACCACATCCCGCTTATCTGTGGGAATTCTTGCAACTCAACAGTTCAAGTAAATCTGAATGAACTATTTCTTAGCAGGATTTGCAACCAAGAGCTTTTAACCTCTGAGCCATCTCCTAGTCTCTCAGTCTCCTAAAAGAAGTAATGTAGGGGGCTGGAGAGATGGCTTAGTAGTTAAGGAACTTGCCTGTGAAGCCTAAGAACCCAAATTCAATTCCCCAGTATCCACAAGATGGTGCTTGTGTCTGGCGTTCCTTTGCAGTGGCTAGAGGACCTGACTCACCCATTTCTATCTGCTTCTCTCTCTCAAAAATATATTTAAAAAGTTTTTAAGTAATGCAGATATAATTCTGTATTTTTTAAAAAAAAATTTTTTTAAATAATGAAAGACAACCCTACCTCAAAAAAACAAAAAAAATATCTTCGATTCTGATATTAATTTTACTTTATCCATCCAGTTCAGTGTGATTAAAATTTATAAGGTTTTGGACATATACCTGAAGTGTAGCAATAATTAAATCTGCGTACTACTTCTAAGCTATATTAAAATTTTATTTCCAGGGCTGGAGAGATGGCTTAGCGGTTAAGGCACCTGCCTGCCAGCTAAGCCTAAGAATGCCCATTCAATTCTCCAGGTCCCACATTTAGCCAGACACAAAAAGTGATGCAACGGTGCAATGCCAAGCTTGCCCACAAGGGGGCGCACACACCTGGAGTTCATTCACAGTGGCTGAAATGGCCCTGGCACACCAATCTCTCTCTGCCCCTCTAAAAAAAATTATTTTTGATCTAGCCCAAAATAGCACAGCAACCTTTCAAATCTCCTTTCCTGGATGTGAGGGTGATCTGGCTGGCTAGGTGGGTGTCCCCTTCCTCCCTCACCACTCCATGTGCGTCCCTCTGTGTCGAAGAGGACGACCGGTCTTTGGTCAAGGGTATACAAGTATCTGCGCTCCCCTGCTAGAACCTCCAAACAAGCTCTCAAATCTTTCCTACTGTTTCTGAAACTAACGGTTCATTGGACGATCACTTTAGATTGAATCTGAAACCGCAGCTTCTGAGGAAACCTTGACCAACGCTTCCCAGCGCATCAGCACACTGGAGAGGAATGTGGAAGAACTTAAGCGGAAGGCAGCCCACAACTCTGGGGAGGCGGAATACATTGAAAAAGTAGTATATACCATAAAGCAAAGTGCAGACGATGTCAAGAAGGTGAGTAATCCTTGTAACGTCACAGCTAAATTGAGGTTTCCTCTTTGTTCTCCTCAGGAGGAGCAAGGACCTAACATAGCTAGTCATCAAAAACAGCCCAAACAACCCATTTTAAAATAGCAGTCTTTAGAGATGCTGATGAAAAAGAATGGGTGTGATTATGGAAGCAGCCAACAATGAGTTAGACACTTTAATCCCAACTTAGTTTACAAGAATACAGTTAGTTTAACCAGGCATGGTGGCTTACAACTATAGTCCTAGCCCTTGGGAAGCTGAGGGCAGGATTGCCATGAGTTTGAGACCAACCTGTATTACAGAGCGAGTTCCAGGTCAACCCGGGCTAGGTAAAGTGAAACCCTTCCTCCAAAAACACAAACTGAATGGGGGTGGGAACCTTATTTCTGTGCTACAGTTCGATGAAAAAAAAATTATTTACCCCAAACTGGCCTGGAATCCATTATGTAGTCTCAGGTTGGCCTCCCAAGTGCTGGAGTTAAAGGTGTGCCCCACTATGCCTAGCCCAATGAAAAGATCTTTAACAATTACCTGGCCATTTGAGAATGCTATAAAGGCATAAGAGTTCCTTAGAGAAGAGCTAGTAGGAAGTCATACCCCTTTTTCTTTCATACTGGTTTTGAGTAAACTATTACTTCGCAATGAAGGGGATGTGCCACATTTTAGCCAAAAAAAAAAAAAAAAAAAAGAGAGAGAAAGAGAAAAGAAAGAAAAAACTTTACTTACATACACATCTCATTTCTAAATTTCTGTGAGCAAATGTTTCCCTCCAAGGACATCTTTTTAAACATGGCAGGTAGGACTGTTAAAACTTAAAATTCTATTGAAAGTTTCCTACATATGAACTGGGAAGAGCAATCATGAAAAAAAAAAATTCCTGCCACACTATCACACAGCTGTCATGTTAGTTACCTGCAGGGGTTGTTTGTTTGTTTGTTTTTTTGGAAGCAGGTTCTCACTCTGACCCAGAATTCATGGTGATCCTACCTCAGCCTCCCAAATGCTGAGAGACTAGAATAGGAGGATTGCCATGAGTTCTAGGCTAGAGTGAGAACTGCTTCAAAAAGAAAAAAGTCGGGCTGGGGAGGTAGCTCTTGGTAGAGTGCTTCCCTGGAATGCACCAGGCCCTGGGTTTGACCCCCAAAACTGTCCATACTGGGTGTGGTGGTGCGCTACCTATACATAGAGTTGCATACCAGTCTGGGCTACATGAGACCCTGTCTCATAACAAAAAGGCCCTAGAAATCAATTTTCATAAGGTCTGAACAGTGTTCTTGAAAGGGATGGTTGCACCTAAACCCACAATTCTCTCATCCTGTCACCTTTACCTTTCCTTCCAAAATCTTTTATTAAATCTGCCTTTTCACACATCCTTAGTCAAGATCCCATTTCCTCAAGTGAGTTTTGATGTCTAAACTGCTCTATGATCTGGAGAGACACACCGTTTTTCTACAGACAAGTACTCATCCAAAGGAAGTGAGGGTTGAGCCCTAGTGAATTGCTTGTAACTCTTAAAAGCAATCACTGAAGTGGAAGCTCTAGAAAGACATTTCTTTGAAAACTTTTTAAAAACTCACAATTTGATGAAGCCTGAATACCTTTGTTGGTCCTTAATAGACACTGCTTGCCCGAGCTCCCTGTGGCTCTTAGATGTATTTTCTGACATTAACATTATCACGTCTTTGTGTCTAAATGTGGAACTGCAGACTCTGGATGGTGAACTGGATGAGAAGTACAAGAAAGTAGAAAACTTAATTGCAAAAAAAACTGAAGAGTCAGCGGATGCCAGGAGGAAAGCTGCACTGCTTCAACGCGAGGCCGAAACCCTGCTGGCGCAGGCAACGGGCAAGCTGCAGCTGCTGGAAGGTGGGTCCCTAGTCTTACAGGCACACACCAGGCTTTCAGTAACCAGACTACAAACTTCACACTGAACTTGGCTTTTTCCCCTTCCACAGACTTGGAAAGAAAATATGAGGACAATCAAAAATATCTAGAAGATAAAGCTCAAGAACTGGTGAGACTGGAAGGAGAGGTCCGTTCACTCCTTAAGGACATCAGCCAGAAAGTTGCAATTTATAGCACCTGCTTGTGATGGCCAAGTGACCAAAGTAAAATAATCACATTGAAATAACTTCCTGTGAAACCCATTACCTATTTAATGTTTTTAACCACCAATTTTGTATGGCATTAAATAAAAGTTCAGTGTTTTTATATAAATATATTTAGCATAATTATTAAAATTCATTTACTGGTTTGTATTTATGAATCCTACCAAGGAATGCTACTTTCACTGTAATTTCTGTCACATCTATAAACAAACATCCTTGTGTCAACATCTTCCAAAGCACTCGTGGTAGTCACTTCCCAGATGGAAGCTGGGGAGGGAGGAAGGAGGTCACTAAGCTGTGTGCACCACGTGAGTGGTTGCTTTGCTCTAGGAATATGAACTGTGTCTTCTAATTCGACCCAGACAGCGACTGAAGAAGACACCCAGCATCCATCTCTGACACTCACAATGTGGACTCGTACACATGCCAAAGATAACGTTAAAGACCCTTCAACAGAATAGGGCCAGGCTTACTGCTGGGTGGGCTTCAATGACTTGGGCCAGTGGATGGAAACTGGTCATGGAGCATCAGTGCTCAAGTGTGCAGCAGACCATCTCAGTTCTTGTGACTGAGCAACTGAAGACTGCCACAATGTGTCGGTGAGGACAAACCCATCAATCACCAGCACTCAGGAGGCAGAGCTTGCTGCAGGAGGAGTTCAGATGCCCCAGCCCCCAGTTCAAGGCCTGTACTTCCCCTGAGGGAGGAGGATGGCAAAGATGACCAGTTGTCAGCCTGGACCAGAGTGAGCACGCCTTTAGTCCCAGCACTCAGGAAAAGGAGGAAAAGGTAGTTCAAGGCCAGAGCCATGGTTAATTCCAGGTCAGCCTGGATTTTGAGTGGTTTGCCTGGCTATTACATTTTTATGTCAGTGGGCTAACAGCCCAGCCAATTTTTTCCCCACACATTCTTAGATCAAGATTTCACCACCCACATACTCAACACAGCTGCAAATAAAGTCTGGCCTGGACAATAGTTATGTAAACAGTTATAATTTAGACAAGGCAATCTCAATTGTGTGCCACTTCTCAGGTAAGTCTCTTAGTAACTCAACACTCATACTTTGTCATCTATTAGAATTTTTTTTTTCGTAAAATACTTTCTACTCCCCAGCTTTCTACTCTTTAGACTTCACTTTCCAAATACTAATTTTGGCTTGAGCTGGACAATTACCATAAGCTCACTCTTCATAAGCCCTCAAAAATACCAAGCTCAGTAAGTGGACATTATTTTATTCCTTGGACTTTATTCCCCATCCAGATGTATCTATATTCTCAGACTGAATGAAAATCTTTCCATTAGACTAAACTATTGGATATCAATATAGCTAGGATTTCATGTTAAATAAAATTATAAATTTCCCTGAGAGTAGGGGGTACATCTGAGGCTTAGATAAACAAGTACTTAACATTATCAGCTCACTTCCATGTATTATATCAGGCACCTTGTTAGCAACTGAAAACTGAACAAAATACACAAGAAAATATGCAAAGGCACCAGAGAGCCAGCACAAGGAGAGCTGACCTCAAGAGAACAGGATAAACAGATTGTCTCATTTTTAACAAGTTTGTACTTGAGAAGAAAATAAAAAGCCAAAGAGACTTTGAGGCAAATACAATAGCTTAGAATAAAAAAATTCAGAAACTGCCCAGTTTAGGGGAGATGTTAGGCAGAGACAAAATACAGAAGAAATTTTAGTTACTACTATTCAACAAAGAATTTGAAGTTCAGCTAATTTAACTGCCTGATTAGAAAGAAAAAAAAAAAAATCAGTATTTTTAGAAGTGAAGGCGAATCCGGTCTTCACACTGTAAGATCGTGACTATGTAAGATCCCAAAAACACTAAGAAAAAAGGGTAGTCAAAACCTGAAGGCTAATAAACTTTGTCCTGCTAGCCATGATCAACTGATAGAATCTTATTCCAGACAAATTACAATGTTCAGTCTTTCCTTTAAACTAACCTTTACTTGGGTGTGGTGGCGCACACTGTTAATCGCAGCACTCGGGAGGCTGAAGCAGGATGATTGCTGAGAGTTTCAGGTCAGTCTGGGCGAGTGAGATCCTGCCTCAAAAAAAAAGTAAAAAACTATAACCTTTAAACTACCATCAAGTGAGTGTTGTTTACATTTTTCTAGTACTTTTAAATTTTTATTTTCCATTTTTCTAGTACTTTTAAGAAATCTATGCTATCTACACATTTAGAAACTTCTTAATCTGAAATGACACAAATCTAGTTGTAATATGTGAAAAGCTATTCAGCCTTGAGTTCTTGGCCTTTTGAGATACTTAAAAAAAATCATTTTAACATTTAACCTATTAGCAACATTTATCAATAAATACAATTTTTATAACACCCTTTAAAGAAATGACCATTTACTTAGCCAAGAAAATCCACATAGGAAAAGACAGTAGACTAAAGACTCCCTTATGTTGTATTTCTCCAAAAGTATATGCTAAACATTTAGCAACTGTAAAACAGACAAAAGGGCAATGTCCTTTTAAATGGCTTAATACTGTACAATGTGAAAGATACATTCAATTTTATAAAAGCAATAAGAAATTCTTTAAAATACACAGAGGTAGTCAAAATAATTAGGACTGTCTCAATATGCACTCAGAATAACCAGTAAATGAGTATTTAAGACGTGTTTATTTTGGTATCTCCATTCCTTGCTAAAATACACTTGAGCCTCCATTTAGTACTTTAGTTTGGTAGACAGACTCTTAATTTGGGGTAACTTAATAACTACCCTGTAGATTTATAGTCCTTAATGGAACCTTTAAAATCTTTAAACGCATAATTCTACCTTTAAACTGCAAAAATTTAGGAGTTAAATGAGAAACAGTCACTTTTTATTTACATGAGGTGTCTATACATATTTGGATTTTGCACTAATTACTGACATGTTTCCAATATGAAAACCAAATTTAAAGCAGCTTCATCAGCACCTTCATCACTTTTCTCAAACTCAACAGTTCACATACCACAGGCCAGTTCCCCCTGCAGGAGAAGATTTCACTTTACTGGATCAGAGGTGAAAGCCACTTCAGTCAGATGCACCTTTTGAAACTATCATGAAAACACAGGTTGGACTTTCCAAGTGCTATCATATGTAGCTGTTTCTGTCCACAGCATTAATGCACTGAAGCAAAATCTTTATTTAAAATAGATACAAGATCATTCCATTCTGTTCAAGTATATTAAATACCTTCTCAAAGCTTCACAATTCCATCCCAGATATTCCTGGAACTGTGAACATATCCTGTTCATAAGTGTGACCTCTACAAAAGCTTCCAGATTTGGGGAATAATTGTATACATATACATATATATATATATTTTCTATTTTAAAAGTTGATTGCTTTGCCAAATGATGCAGCCAGGTTTGCTTCTCTAAATGCTTCTGATAAGGTCTGCAAGGGAAGAAATGTGAAATTAAAAACAAAACTACTTGTGAGTCAAAAGAAAACAGGCAGCCACTAAATCTGCATGTTGGTAATTACCGGATGTGCGTGGCAGACTCGAGCAATGTCTTCACAGGACGCTCCATACTCCAGAGCCAGAGCAGCCTCATTTACCATTTCTCCAGCACCCTTTAACATAAACCAAATAATTATGTTTCCAAGGCAAAAACAACTACATGCTATGATTAAGAAACTGGGCTTCTAGACCTTAAATTTTTGTTACAGCAGTTGAGGAAAAGTCAGGAAAAGCTTAACAGAAAAGGTGATAGGCGAGCTTGGGTTTTGAAGCCAAATGGCCTGGATTCAAACAGTTTATTCACCTAAAAAGTGATTAACACCTATCCCACAACTTGGGAAAAGTGACTTGGAAAATACTTCAAAACGGGTATCTTTAGATACAAAGGGGGAAACATACTTCACATTCTTTGAAGTCTAAGCTTCTCTTGAGAAGATAACAAGTGAACTGAACTGGAAGGTCCAGAAGCAGAGTAGTCTAGGTAGAGGGTACTGTAAGCCCAACGGCCCTGAAATGCACAGCAAGCATGGCCTGTCCTGAGAGTGAGAGAAGGCTCACCTTACATGGTACAAAAGTAAACGAACAAAAACAGGAAAAGCAGGGAAGATGGGGTCAGAAAGGTGGGTAGATTCAGTGAGAACTCACAGGTAATAGCTTTTAGCATCATTAGTGAGGGTTAAGTAGGGACCTGGCCTAATGCAGGTGTACCTTCACTATAGTATGGAAAGTAGATGACACAGTAGGTGGGACTCAGGCACAGAAACAATGCACAGAGGCCATCTTTAAGTTCTCATTGGTACTTAGTAATGCCAGAATTCTAAAATTAATCTACTGAGTGTTTCCAGAATTCTTCCTGGGACTTCTCTGGTTTTACAATACTTACTGGTCCTAGAATATGTGCCCCTAGTACTCTGTCTGTTGACTTCTGTCCAAGAATCTTCACCATGCCGTCTGTGTCAGCATTTGTCTTAGCTCTGCTGTTTGCAGCAAATGGAAACTTGCCAACTTTGTACTCAACACCCTGTGAGAGCAAAATGAAAACACATTTAAGCACTGAAGAAAGTTCATTCCTATTAGTAAAATCATCTATCATTTGAGAATGCAAGTTCCTAGAAGTAATTTTTAAAATGTTTTTTCACTGTTTTGAAAATGAGACTTTAATTATGCTTTAAAATGTACTGGCTTTGGGAAGAATAATCAAATGTTATTAACTGTATTTTTCATTACTCAAAGATAAGCAGCAGAAATGATTAAAAGGAAAATTAATGAAATTTAATTTGGATAGAAAGAACATAGGATTGTAGTTACTAGTTTTTGAATACAGGTGACTTATCCTATTATTGCTGGCAAATGTGAAGAGTGAATGAGGGAGTGGTGGATGAAAAAGGGGGAAAGTGAACTCTTTGTGATCCTAACAAAGGAAAAATTACATAAGCTATACTCTTGTGTTACTAAGAATGCAGAGAGAGGCCGTTTCCAGCCATTAGTGCTGTTAGATGGATTCACACAATAAAGTAAAGCACCCAGAGTTAGGATTACCTCTTCCTTCAACTGTTCTTCTGATTTGCCAACCCAAGCAACCTCAGGGTGTGTGTAGATCACCGAAGGCACACAATTGTAGTCGATGTGCACAGCACCGCCAGCCATTCCTTCAACACAGATGATACCTTCGTCTTCTGCTTTGTGAGCCAGCATGGGACCAGCAACCACATCCCCGATGGCATAGATACTGTCAGAGGCCAAAAGAAACACTCACCTTTTGAAGTCAAAGTTACTTATACCACGGGAACATAAATACATGTCTAGCCAATATGTCACAAAACAAAACACATCAAATCAAGTTCTTCAAAACTCTGAGCTCAGGAACTGGGAAGATGGCTGGGTGGATAAAGCACTTGCCATGTGAGCACAAGTACATGAGCTTGGGTTCCCCAGACACCAGGTAAAAGCCAGAAGCGGTGGCGGGCTTCTGTAATCCCAGCACACCTATGGCAAGATGGGAGGCAGAGGCAAAAGGATTTCCCAGAAGCATGAGGGCCTGGCAAAGCATGAACAATGAGACACCCTGCCTCAAATGAGACAGAAGGCAAGGACCAATACCCAAAGTTGTCCTCTGACCTCCACACATGCACTGCAGCATGTGCACACCCACACTTACACCAGAAAAACATTTTTTTTTGAGTTCAGCTTATCTTTGAGTAATAAAAAATTCAGTTAAGATTCACATTTGATTATGCTTCCCAAAGCCAGTACATTTTTAAGCATAACCAGTCTTATTTTCAAAACAGTGGAAAAAAAATAAAGGCTGGGAAGAAGGCTCAATGGTTACAGGTACTTACGTGAAAATGCCCACCACATGGGAGGGTGAGGCAGGAGGATCGTTTGAGAACAAGTGTCCAACACTAGCCTGGGTAATATAGCAAAATACCATCTTTAGATGGACAGATAAAAATGTAAATAAAAATTTTTTCAATTAGAAAAAATTGACAATTGGGGAGTGATTAAAAGAACTTGCTGAGCAAGCCTGATGGCCAGAGTTTAGATCCCCAGAATCACTTAAAGCTGGATGCAATGGTATATTCGCCTCTAATCCCAGAAGTCTAAGGCAATGGGAAGTGGAGTTAGGAGAGTGTTGAAGTTTGCAGGCCAGCTAATCTGCACTGATGGCACTGAATATGAGACCCTGTTTCAAAACAAAGTGAAAGCTAGGCCTCTCCTCTGACTTCCACACATGCACCATGGCATACGTGCATCTACTCATACACACATACATATATCTAAAAGAGCAATAATTATGAAGGCTTTAAGAAGTTACTGTATTTTACATGTTTGTTAAAATGATTATTTGGGTGGAAACTTCTATGTATGCCTTTGCTATCCCACTTCACTATTGTCCACATTTTAGAGAACTAAAAATAGTATTAACTAGTATGAAATTTAAAAACATAAAGAGTTAATCTTGACAATTTGTATTATTAGTTGTGCATTTTACAAACATAATAAAATTTTATATACTTAGGCCCAGTTTTTATCTAGTAGAATAAGTTTTTAGCAAACAAATAGAAGTTTTACCCATTGGGAAAACACATTAAAAATATTACATTTAAAAAACTTATTATTGTAAACAGATGTTTTATTAAACAAAATATGAAAACATATAAGCTGAGCATTTGGATATAAATGATAAGTTTTAAGTATGTACTTTAACACAAAATTTTTGTTTGTAGACCATTTTGTGAAATTAGTACAGTAATATCTATGAAATCTATAGTAACAGAATCAGATACTTTGTAATCATATTAAGAGAATTATATTTAATAAAACTTGAATTTTGACCTAATAAAAGCATAAAGAAAATGTAGGTAAACATCCTACAAACTTACTTTGGAATTTTGGTTTGGAATCTGCTATTGATTGGGATTCTACCTCTGGGATCTAGTTCAATTCCAAGATCTTCTAATCCCAAATTCTGAGTGAAGGGTCGTCGACCAATGCAAACCAAGAGGACATCACAAGTGATCACTTCAGCCTGTCCACCAGAAGCAGCTTCAATACTAGATAATGAACAGTGTATAAACGTTAACACACACCTACACAGTTAAGAGTTCAAAACTTCAGCATTACAAATTTCTCAATGTTGACATTTCTAGCAATGAATAAATAATCATGAATCACTTCGAGAACTTATTTAAGTACTGGCACTGCCCCTCACTAGCTGTGATCAACCTTGGGCAAGTTACTTTGTTAAATTACATATTATTTAACAAGTGCCAGACACATGTAAGCAATCTAATTAATGATATGATTGATTTTCTCACATAGCCATTTATAAATATTGGGTTAATTTTACTAAACACTAGGAATTTAATTTTATGAATGTGAGCCAGGCATGGTGGTACATGCCTTTAATCTCAGCACTCCGGAGGGTGAGGTAAAAGGATCACTGTGAGTGAAGCCAGCTTGTGCTACAGATTGAGTTCCATTTCAGCCTGGACTAGAGACCCTTCCTCAACAAACAAAAATATTTTGTGAATGTGTACAATGAAAAGCCACATCAGAATGAGACATTCAATTAATTTTTCTAGCAACAACTTAACCACTGAATTTTAACGTGCCAATTTGATGAGCAACACTAAATAACGTTAAGCAGTAAGATGGTCTTAGTTATAAAAACTCTAGGGCTGGCCGGGCGTGGTAGCGCACGCCTTTAATCCCAGTACTTGGGAGGCAGAGGTAGGAGGATCACTATGAGTTCGAGGCCACCCTGAGACTACATAGTAAATTCCAGGTCAGCCTGAGCTAGAGTGAGACCCTACCTCAAAAAAAAAAAAAAAAAAACCTCTAGGGCTGGAGAGATGGCTTAGTGGTTAAGGCACATATTAAGGCAGATGCCTGCAAAGCCTAAGGACCCCAGTTCTATTCTCCAGGTCCCACATAAGCCAGATGTACAAGGGGGTACATGCGTCTATTCGTTTGCAATGGCTAGAGGCCCTGATGCACCCATTCTCACTTTCCCTCTCCCTTTTTCCCTCTCCCTGTCTCAAATAAATAAAATCTTTAAAAAGAAACCTCTAGATTCACTTTGTTAATCTGATTTTGAAAATTTAAGTGTTTTTCTTAAACAGGTATCAAAAACATATGTAGCATACTTACGACACATCAATTTTTCCATCTGACTTCTTGGTGGCACCAATAACTTTTGTATTCAATTTAAATTTAAACCCCTGCTTTTGAAGGATGCGCTGAAAGTTTTTTGATATTTCCATGTCAATTCCAACTCCACCTACATGACCCAAAAATTCAACTGCTGTCACATCCGCACCAAGTCTTTGCCAAACTGAACCCTGCAAATAATAATGAAGACAATAATCATAAAATTTTCATAGCAAATGTTTACTAATGCATCAGAAATTTACTGTATTTCCTTCTTTAGTGAATGCTGTTAGTGAAATCTCTAGGGTTTAAAATTAAAACAGGAATAAAATCACATTTATTCATTCATTATTTATTGAGTACCTAGTAGAGGCAAGGCCCCTCTTTAGCTGCCAGGCATATACTAATGAATGCCAGGACTCCCCACCTTGAGGACTTGATAATTTGATAGAAGAAAACAACAAATAAAGAAAGTTCATACTAGAGGAGTAAAGTACTATGAGAAAGGAAGACAGAAATGGCCCTGACTGAAGACCAGCAGTTATATGACAGCTGTTGGTTTCAAAAGAGGCCTAAAGAACTGTCTTTCAATTCTCCCCCTTTTGGGCTGTTCTGGAACCTCAGAAGAGAATGGCTCTTTCATTTGGAAGAAACAACTCATAACTCTCTCCTGCTGGGAGAGCCTCAGTAATCATCTGATTGTGAAGACAGCTGGGTACTGGGAAAGGCAACCACCAGCGTTTATTTCTGTTATTATTGTTATTATAAATGGCAATGATAAGTCAGAGTCCCATCTTTTCATGAGTTTTTAACCATGTGCTTTTATTTCTTTTCACAGGGCCAGGTATAGATGACTGGAGATGGGTGCAGATCCCAGGAATCTCGAAATTCTGAGAAAGTCTGTGCACCATTCCCTCAAAGTGGATTGACTACTGCAAATGGAAAGCTAGAACACACTTCTATCAGTTGACAGTTTGTTCTGGGAATCATTTGGTGGATTTGGATTGTCCAATCTTCAAACAAGTATATCTGATCATCTCAGGAAATAAAAAAACCTTTAAAAAAACAACAAGGAAGACGGAGAGCCAAGGCTACTGAAGAAAAAGAGCCATAATTTTAACTGCACGATTGCAGTAGGCCTCACTGTAACATATGCAAAGATTTGAAGAAATGCAAGAATGAATCACAATGGAAGCTGGGAGAAGAGTACAAGGCCAGTACAGGGACCTATGGGTAAAGTGTACTCTTACTGTAACAGTCACTGGGGCTTGAAAACTGAAACTGGCATCTATCTAATTTTCTCAACAAAGGAGAAATGTTTATTCTCTCTAAATTAAACTCATAATTTAAACTCAATACTGTAGTTAAAAAATTACATATGAAACCATGTATGATAAGCAAGATAAACATAAACAAATGGCATGTTAAGGCTGGCAGGGCTAGGGCCTGGGCACAGTTCGGTGGTACAGTGCTTGCCTGAAATGCACAAGGCCTGGACTCAATCTGTAGCACCAAACAAAACCAAACAAACAAATAAACAAACAAAAAAATACAGATCCTTAAGATATATTGACTATTTCATGTTAAAATCAACTTGTAATTTAAACTTACACCAGTTTACCTTCCCAATTAAATTAGGCTTATTCATTCATTTCATAATGTTCATGAATTTTGAGAATGAAAACAAAGTTAACAAGAGGCAATAAAGGGTCACTAAAAATCCAAAAATAAATATATGCAAAAATTAATTCAAAATGAATTATATACAAAACTACAACCCAAGACTATAAAATTTCCAGAATAAAAGAGGAGATGGTCTTTGTGACCTCAAATTAGGCAAAGGTACAACCCCAAAGCCTAATCCACAAAACATTACAAATTTGGCTTTATCAATATTAAAAATTATTCTCAGAAGTATTAGAACATAAAAATAAAAGCCAAAGACTCGAAAACTATTTGCCAAACATCTATGTGATAAGTATTTATATCCAGAATACATAAAAGAGTTCTGTAAACTCAGTAAGAAAATAAACTCCATAGAAAAAGACAGGTGTTGGCCAGCAGGATGGCTGAGTGGATAAAGCCCTTGCCATGGAAGCTGAGTACCTGGGGTTTGGATTGCCAGAGCCCACAGAAAGCCAGATGCTGTAAATCGCAGCATTCCTATGGGGAGAAGGAAGGCAGACACAAGAGAATCTGCTGAAAACTCACAGGCCAGCTAGTCTGGTGAATAAGAGACCCTGCTTCACACGAGGCAGGAGACAAGAAAGAACACCCTAAGGCTGTCCTCTGACCTCACACATGTGCCATGGTGCCTGTGCACTCAACCTCACACACATAGCCATCCTCTTTCTTTTCTCTCTCTCTCTCACACACACACACACACACAATTTTCTGAAAAAGCAAAACATTGGAAGACTTGACCAAAAATAATGTAAAGATGGAAAATAATCATATAAAAGACATGCAAAACCAAAAATGTAAATTAAAACCACAAAGAGATACTATTACACATCCATTAAAATGGCTCAAACAAAACAAAACTCCAACAGCCAAGCACTGATAAGAAAGTGGGAAAGCAACTCTACCCTGTGATGGCCCTAAAGTTCCTTAGGAATATGTAGAAGGTCACCAGGTAGAGAAGGGAGAAGAAGGCAGTCAGAAGTATGAAGGAACATGGCACCAGAGAACTGCAGAGTTTGACATTTCTAAAACCTATGTTTAGAAGAGGCATAATATGCATGCTGTGCTAAGGTCTTTATCAGGAAGGCAATCTGCTCACAATGAACACTATCTTTCAGAATGTTAAGGGCTGTCAGATTTTAAAGGAATTACAGGGGCTGGGAAGGTGGGTCCGTGGTAAAGGCACTTGCTTGTAAAGCCTGCCATCCGGGGTTCAATTCTCTACCCACATAAAGCAGCAAGAGACCCTAGAATGCCCATACACATGTGCAAATAAATAATTTTCAAAATTTAATGTAAGCACTCAGGAGACAGAGTTAGGAGGATCACCCTGAGTTTGAGGCTAGCCTGGCACTACAGAGTGAATTCCAGTTCAGCTTGGGCTAGAGTGAGACCCTACCTTGAAAATAATAAATTAAATTAAAAACTAAAGGAATTAGACAGGTTCCAAGAGACAGAAAGGGTATAAAAACAAAAATGCAGACTATAAAATAAAGAAAAACATACTAGTAATCAGTGATCTCCTAAACAGGTTGTGTTGGAAGAAAATACTGAATTTGCTGTTACTGGAAGTATTTAAATGAAAAAAACTCAATGCTAAATAGTCCAAGATGTTGTAAGAGTCACACAAGGGCTTGAAGTCTCTTGCAACTCCATGGAGATGATGACACTACTTACCAGCTCTACACCAATTACTCCTGCACCAATGACAACCATCTTTTCTGGAACTTTCTTTAAAGATAAAGCTCCCGTAGATGACACTATTGTATCTTCATCAATCTATAGGAAAAGTAAAAGATACATTATAATCTGTGCTTTCACTCTATTAAAAAAAAAAAATCACTAAAGCCAGGCGTGGTAGCGCACGCCTGTAATCCCAGCACCCGGGAGGCACAAGTAGGAGGATTGCCGTGAATTCGAGGCCACCCTGAGACTACAGAGTGAATTCCAGGTCAGCCTGGACCACAGTGAAACCCTACCTCAAAAAAAAAAAAAAATCACTAAATGTAAATCATTTATTTGTTCTGGTATCTATGACATCTATATACCCAAATATATCAAGTCTCATTAAAATGCTAACTTTTTTTCTTTAGCATCCCAAAACAATATAGACAATTATGCTTCATTTTTAAAAATCTTTCTAATTTTTTGAGAAAGGGTCTCACTATGCAGCCCCAGGTATTCTGGAACTACTATATAGACCAAGCTGGCCTCAAACTTGCAGCAATCCTCCTGCCTCTGCTTCCTGAGTACTGGATATATACAAGCCATGTGCCACTATGGCAGGCTTAAACTTTATACTGAACTCATATATCATAATGTAAAATGTTCTACAGCTTGTGAAAACTACTGCAAAACAGGAAAAAGTAACTCCCCAAATCTAAATGACTATTAAAATACAGCATTTCAGGGGCTGGAGAGATGGCTTAGCAGTTAAGGCGCCTGCCTGCAAAGCCTAAGAACGCCCATTAGATCTCCAGGTCCCACACTTAGCCAGATGCAAAAGTAACACAAGGGTGCAATGCAGTGCTTGCCCACTAGAGGGCACACATGTCTGGAGTTCATTCATAGTGGCCGAGAGGCCACTGGCATCCCATTCTCTCTCTACCTCTTCCTCTGTCTCTCTCAAAAAAAAAAAAAATACAGCATGTCAGTTAGCAACCTCTCAACATTCACAAACAGCATAAAATCATTTACAAAACTTAATTCTGCAAGGAAGGTATTGAAGAATTCCATACCGTGATTCCAGGGAAAGGAGTAACTTCTGAACCCGTAGCTATGAGAATGTTTTTTGTATCAATAATCTGAGTGCTACCATCGTTTTTTGTAGCTGTGACCTGATTTTTGCCAGTTATCTTTCCATATCCATTGACATGAACAACCTTTTTAAAACAAAATTTATAAATCCACAAAGTTTAAATTTTTTCTGCTAAGTAATAGAAAATATTCTAATTTGTAATATAAAATACGTCTTAGTAATATACAATACATGTAGCAGCAAAATAGTTTATCCAGGGAATTTTTTTTTTCTGATGATAAATCCATTCATTATTTATTTAGAATGGTGCTGCCTTTAAATAAATATGCCCCAACAAGCCAAGGTCAAGCAGCATCACTCTACTAGGATAATGCAACAAAGTAGAAATCTAAGCCTTGAAAAAAAGAAAGGAAATCTGAGCGTTGAACACCAACCTTATTTTGCTTGAATAAGTGGGCAATGCCACCTGTCAACGCTTTCACTGCAGTACTCTTCTGCTCCATCATCTTCTCTAAATTCAAGCGAACTTCAGACACTGCAGTATCAAACAGATCTTAAATCCTTAGCTCAGCCCTTGAACAATGTGTGATTTACTATCTAATCCATGTCTGAAAACTTTGTGCTGAATTTGATAGAACTGTATAAAAGACATCATTATTTTTCATTTAATATCCACATCATATCACAATAACAGAACCTATCAAGTACCTTTAAATCTTAACAATGCAGTCCAGGGCTGGAAAGATGCCTGCAAAGCCAAAGGACCCACGTTTCCTTCCCCAGAACTCATGTTAGCCAGATGCACAGGGTAGAGCATGCCTCTGGAGTTCATATGCAGCAGCTGGAGGCCCTGGGGTGCCTACTCTCTCTCTTTTATATACCTATCTCTTTCTCTCTCACTCTGAAACAAATAAGAATAAATTTTAAAATGCAGTCCAAAGCACAATGTTCTATCCCACTGTGACATATTCTACCTTACAATGGTTATTAGTCTGTAAGACAGTTAAGTATAAATGGCAAAGTAATACATCACCTAAAATTTTAAATAAAATGAAATACTAAATTCCATGAAACAAAAACTAGTAAGTAAAAATTTGGACATTTTAAATATAGAAACATAATAAATTTGATTCAATTAACCAGATTGTAATCACTTATCTCAGAACTCTAAAGCAATAATGTATAATTTTAAAAAGCTCAATCTGGGCTGAGGAGATGGCTTAGGCTAACAGCACTTGCATGCAAAGACTGCTGGTCCAGGTTCAATACCCAATACCCTCATAAAGCCAGATGCACTTAGTGATGAGCACAAGCATCTGAAGTTCATCTGCAGTGAAAAGAGGCCTTGGAGAAGCCATCTGTATATTCTGTCTCTTTCTCTCTTGCATACACGCTTTTAATCCCAGTATTCAGGAGGCAGAGGTAGAAGGATCCCCGTAAGTTCAAGGTCATCCTGACACTACATAATGAATTCCAGGTCAGCCTGGGCTAGAGTGAGACTCTGCCTTGAAAAACCAAAATAAATAAATAATTTTAAATGCTTTTTAAAAGTGCTTAATCCAACAGAACTATAGAGGTAAAGATATAAAAAAATCAGCTTACACAACCAAACACACCTGAGAGATGACAGAGATCCTTAAGGGATTTCTGATTTCCCAAAGTCATGGAGCTAAAATGTTGAACCTTGCCTATGATGTCTCCTGATTACCCCATGTCTTCTAGCATCATTCTTCTTTTCAAGGAATTTAACATATTTGTTTCAGTATATCTACATCACCTATATGACCAGTGGATTGCCTGCACAATGCCTACTCTTTCCAAAACCTACTGCTGCAAAAATAGTAACTCAAAGTACATTTAAGTCTTCCCCAGAAGAGTTAATCCTTTTGCAAGTACCTGTCAATAAAGAAAAAAAAGTGGAGTCGGGAGTGGTGGTGCATGCCTTTAATCCCAGCATTCAGAAGGCAGAGGTAGGAGGATCACTGTGAGTTCAAGGCCACCCTGAGACTACAGAGTAAATTCCAGGTCAGCCTGAACTAGAGTGAGACCCTACCTCAGAAAACCAAAAAAAAAAAAGAAATGAAAAGAAAAGAAATTGAGCTAGAGAGATGGCTTAGCAGTTAAGGTGCTCACCTGCAAGGCTAGAGGACCCAGGTTCAATTTCCCAGGAACCATGTAGGCCAGACACACAAGGTGGTATATACTTCTGGAGTTCATTTGCTGAAGGACTTGGTGTGCCCATTCTATCTGCCCCTCTCTCCCTCTCAACACTCCTCTCTCCCCTCCCCTTGTTCTTTGCACTGCCAGCAGCATAGGTGGGGAGTCTCCCTTTCCTCTGTCCGTATCTGCTCACAGGGCTCAGCCTCCTAGTGATCACTAGTGGAGAGGGACCGATTCTTCACGCACACCAAAATACAACTCAGGCAACAGCTTGCAAAATAACTGAAAATATTAATGAAATCTGTCTACATTTTAAAGATTATTTTAGTCATCCTTCACTAAATATCTATTCACAAATATCAGACACACATCAGTATTTAGCAAGAAGAGTCGAGCATGTCTGCTAATACTACTAAATATAAAAACTATATATACTTACTTTCAATTCCCCTAGATGCAAAATCTTTTCCATGGGCCATATGGTAATAATGAGAATTATTCAATAAAGCCTAAAGGAAGACAAACTTAAGTATTTATAAACACACCCTACAATCAAAAAGCACTTCTGAAATCACAGTCTCTATTTAGAATAGTACATAACTACACTAGTTCACTTTTTATTCTTATGTAATTAATCTAAAACAGTGATTAAAAAAAAACAAGCAGGACGTGGTGGCGCACGTCTTTAATCCCAACACTCAGGAGGCAGAGGTAGGAGGATCAACATGAGTTCGAGGCCACCCTGAGAATACAGAGTGAATCCCAGGTCAACCTGAGCTAGAGTGAGACCCTACCTTGAAAAAAAACAACAACAAAAAAAAAAAAAAACTCAAACAAGAATAAAAAAACAAAAGTGCCTTTATTTTCTTTAAAAGTAAAGGTAACTGGGTATGATGGCGCAAACCTTTAATCCCAGCACCTGGGAGGCTGAAGTAGGAAGAGTTCAAAGGCCAGCCTGGGCTCAAATGAGACCCTGACTCCAAAAAAAAAATTTTTTTTTTACACTAGGGAGATGATCAGCTATTAAAGACATTTGTTTTGCAAAGCTTGCTGGGCCAGGTTCAATTTCCCAGTACCTATGTAAAGCCAGATACACAAAGTGGTGCATATATATGGAATTTGTTTTCAGCAGTAAGAAGCCTTAATGTGCCCAGTTAGTAAGTCTGTTTGTCTTTGTGTATGTGTTTGTGTCTCTGTCTTAAATGAAAATATTTTTAAAGCTGGGCATGGTGGTGCACGACATTAATCCCAGCATTCAGGAGGCAGAAGTATGAGGATCACTGTGAGTTTGAGACCAGCTTGAGACTGCATAGTGAATTCCAGGTCACCTGGGCTAGAGTAAGACCCTCCCTCAAAAAAAGCAAAACAAAGTATTTTTTAGGCCAGGTCTTGGGAGACAGAGGTAGGATGATTGCTGTGAGTGTGAGGCCAGCCTGAGGCTAGATTGAGTTCCAGGTCAGCCTGGGCTAAAGTGAAACCCTACCTTGAAAAAAACAAAACAAAAAAAAATTTTTTTAAGTCAAAGCGTAACAATATACTTCAAGGTGGCAAATGAATAAGACACATAAAAGAATTTACTACTTATCTATTTCATTGGCAATGGAAATCTAAAAAGACCAAAATGGAACACTTAATTCTGGATGAAAAAGAAAGCAATTTCAAGAGTATGTGGTAGGCTGGGTAAGTTCCATGAAGAAAAACCAAGGTCTTTCAATCATACTTGGATTATTTTTAATAACTGTATTAGATTAAAATCTAGTCTAAATACATGTTTGTATTAATAGCTCATGAAAAATCTTTGCAATGTTCAAGATATATGCTCACCTTAGAAGGAATGCAACCAACATTCAAGCATGTTCCACCTAGTGTTTCATTTTTCTCAATGCAGACTGTCTACAAGTAAATAAAACATTCAATCAAACAGAACCTGTAATAATTCATTTCACTAAAATTGCAAATAGATCTCTGAACTGTTCTGCAAAGTTACTTAAGCTGTTTTTCAGACAAAAACTTAAAGCCCTTTATAATTTACCACCTGAGTAACAATATGCTTATTTGAAAATACATTTTTAGCTAGGTATGATGGCACATGCCTTTAATCATAGCACTTGGGAACCAGAGGATCACTGAGTTCGAGGCCACCATGAGACTACATGGTGAATTCCAGGTCAGCCTGGTCTAGAGTGAGACCCTGCCTTGAATTCCCTCCCACAAAAAAAGGAAATACACTTTTTGTGTATCATGCATATGCTTTCCTTCTATCACTGTAGATTCCCCAGCATGTTTAGAAGCCAAATGAAACCTTTCAAGAGAAAGGGAAAACCAGGCTTTCTATTGAATGAGACTGCTATAGCCAAATATGCCCTCTCCCCGCTTAGTCTCAGGCTTGCAAATAATTTATAGCTAAGAAATTATTTATCATGATTTTACCTAAAAAGCACATGATCTTGGGAGGCAGAGATAGGAGGATCATGGTGAGTTCAAGGCCACCCTGAGACTATATAGTGAATTCCAGGTCAGCCTGGACTACAGTGAAACTCTACCTCGAAAAACCAAAAAAAAAAAGCAACTCATGACCAACTTATCCCACAACAATAATAATAAGTAATAAGTCAACATCTAGTTTGAGTCTAAACCTTACCTTAAAGCCTAACTGGGCAGCTTTAATGGCAGCAACATATCCTCCAGGGCCGGAACCTATCACTGTTACATCTGCATCGACTAGAATAAAAGCAGAATGATACAAACTAACTACTTACTTTGTATTCACCAAAAACCATCTGGGGTGGAGAAAGGCCTGTAAATCTCCAAGGCGGGTTAAATAATCAGCATTTTTACAAAGTATTATTTTGTTCCTGGATATTTAGCATTCTTTGATGCTACTAAAAACAGCACAAACTTTAAATTTCAATGTTTCATTCTCTACTATTTAAAATTTTACTTCTATTCATGCTGTCATACATAAATACAACTGAGTCCTATAATATAAACCTTATAGCCAACGGCCTCATGAAATTCTGTATTCTAATGACAATTGACAGGAATTTAGGGACTATGAAGATAAGTCTAAATGAAGGGATGTGCCTGAGCTACAGAGGCCACTAGCTATAAGGTTTTTATTATAAGACTCAGTGTTAGAACTTGTAAATGCTTTCAGCAGAATAGCAGGACACAAAATAAACACACAGAAATCAGTAGCTTTGGGCTGGAGATATCAGTGGTTAAGACACTTGCCTGCGAAGTCTAATGACCTGGGTTCGATTCCCCAGTACCCACATAAAGCCAAATGCACAAAGTGGTACATGCATCTAGAGTTCATTTGCAGTGGCTGGAGGCACTGGTGTGCTCATTCTCAGTCTCGCTCTCCTATCTCTACTTGCAAATAAATAAGAATTAAAAAAATAAAATTAGCATTTAAAAAAAAGTTGCCTTCCTATATACCAGCAACATATGAGCTGAGGATAAAAATCAAGGAAACACTCCCATTCACAGTTACCTAAAATAATAATGATAATAATAATAATAGTAATAACAGATCATCTTGAAATAAACCTGACCAAGGAAATGAAGGATCTCTATAATGAAACTTTAAAACACTCAAGAGAGAAATTGAAGATGACACTAGAAAATGGAAAGACAGCACATGTTCACAGACTAAAACAATCAATAATGTGAAAATGTCTATCTACCAAAAACAATCTACAGATTTAATGTGATCCCCATCAAAATTTCAATGGCATTCTTCATAAAAATAAAAAAACAATTCTAAGATTCGTTTGGAAGCACAGAAAACCCCCAAATAGCTAAAGCAATTTTAAGCAACAAAAATAAGGCTGGCAGAATCACTTTACCTGATTTTAAGACATATTACAGAGCTATAGTAACAAAAATAGCATGGTACTGGCACAAAAAGAGATATGTTCATCAATGGAACAGAATAGAGGACTCAGGTGTAAACTTAGGCAGCTATAGCCATCTGATTTCTTTACAAAAAATGCCACAAATACTCACTGGAGAAAAGACAACCTCTTTAACAAATGGTACTTGGAAAATTGGGTAGAAAGATAAATATAGACCCTTATTTCTCTCAGTGCACCATAACCAAGTCCAAATGGACCTTAGTATCAGAGCTGAGACTCTGAATCTGGCAGAGGAAAATTAGAAACACTTCAACATGCAGGCATAGGCAAGGACTTTCTGAATAGAACATCAGTCACTCAGGGGATAAGACAACTAATGAGCCATTGGGACCTCATGAAATTAAACAGCAAAGGACACTGTGAATAGAGAAAAGAGGCAACCTACAGAATGGGAGAAAATCTTTGTGGGCTATACACTTGACAGAGGATTAATACCCAGAATATACAAAGAACTCAAAAAACTAAGAAATCAAATAAGCCAACTGAACTGAATAGAGGGTTCTTAAAAGAGCTAATACAAATGGCCAATAAACATCTAAGAACATGTTCTACATCTTGAGCCTTCAGGGAAATTGCAAATTAAAACTACTTTGAGATTCCATCTCACTCTTGTCAAAATGGCTATCAAGAAATCAAATGACAAAAAAAGATTTAAAAATTTAAAAAAATAGAAAATTTTAAAAAAGAAATAAAAAAAAAAAGAAATCAAATGACAATAAGTGCTAGCTAGAATAAATCACTGACTTACTTTTGGTCACTCGTAACCAGAATCCTCTCCCTACCCTTTTTTCTAGAAATAAAAATTTAATATAACAGTTTGACAATAGTTAAGGATACAGGACAAAATTATTTCTCAAAATGAAGGGATATTGATAGTTATAGCTTCCCCCAGCTAATGGTTTCTACAAAGAAGCTTTAAGACATGCTTTTGTTTGTTTGTTTTTCAAGGTAGGGTAAGCCCAGCAAGATATGCAATTTTATGAGTAGGTCAAGTAAATGTGAAGATATGATTAGGGTGTTTAGGGTGCTATGGCCATAGACAAGACAGATACTTTCAATAATATCTTTTATACTAGAAAATCAAGATACCTCAATAAAAGTCCATTTTTCCTTTTCAAATGCTTAAAAACTAAAACACATACCTTGTATAAAAAAATTCAAAACTAAGCCAGGCATGGTAGTGCACATGTTTAACTCAAGAGGCAGAGGCAGGAAAATTTCTGTGGGTGTAAGGCCAGCCTGAGATACATAATGAATCCCCCTGTGGATCCCCACCACACATCAAGTCAAATCCACACCACTTGGCCTGGCTTAGAGAAGCACTCCATGGTCTGACCTCGCCTACTTCACTGGCCTTAGACTGCTGGTCACTGTGTCCACAGGAGTCTTCTACCCAGGCCCCTGCTTCGATACCACTTCCTGAAAGGCTTTTCCCGACTGTCCTAAACCTGTCCCCCTCCCTCCCGGTGACTTGCTTTCTTTTCCATTACTCATGTACATTATTTATGCACGGTCTCCTATTACTAGCCTCTAAGTCTCCTAAGAGCTGGGCTTTGTCTTGTTCATCTCCTGGGACACACCAGATGCTCCATCAACACTTATGTGAACACAGAAGCCAGTCAAGTATCAGTTATTCTAGTATTCACTTTTACATAAAAACATAAAAAATTACAAAACAGTTGTACTAAGTACTTACTTGACTGGTCTGCGTATGTCCTCATAGGCACTGCAGAAACTCCCTGTAGGCCATGAGAGACTCGACTAAAATGGCCTCTCTAGAGAAAAGATAAAGAAAATGTATCAGTTATGTAAAATATATAAATTCAAAACATAGTACTGAAGGGTGATAAAGATATGACAAGTTCTGGTAAATGTATCACACATTGATTATTAACATCCCTTCTACTGCCACAGTTATTGTACCAATTTCCCCTCTTCCACAGTAACAGTTAACTTATCACAACCAGACCTACCTTTTTATTATGAATATTCAGCAAACCATTTCATATTTAACCTAATAAAAATGTAATCAATGGTATAGTGCTAGCAAATTTTCAGAATTTAATAAATGGCTAATTTTTAGTGACAACTTTTTTTTTTTTTTTTTTTTTTTTTTTTTTTTTGCTTGAGGTAGGGTCTCACTCTAGCCCAGGCTGACCTGGAACTCACTCTACAGTTTCAAGCTGTCCTTGAACTCACAGCTATCCTCCTACCTCTGCCTCCCTAGTGTTGGGATTAAAGGCATGCACCACCAAGCCTGGCTATAAAAATATTTTTATTTATTTGCAGAGAGAGACAGGCAGAGAATGGCCATGCCAGAGCCTCTAGCCACTGCAAACTTCAGATGCATGTACCACTTTGTGCATCTGAGTTTATGTGGGCACTAGGGCATCCAACCCAGGTGGTTAGGCTTTGCTGGCAAGCACCTTAACTTTGGAGCCATCTCTCCAACACAGCAATCACTATTTTAATGTCATAATTAAAAGTTTCAAATTATCTGGGCTTGGTGATGCACTTGGGAGGCTGAAGTAGGAGGGACGCTGTAAGTTTGAGGCCAACCTGAGACTACATAGGGAATCCCAGGTCAGCCTGGTCTAGAGCAAGACCCTACCCTGAAAAACAAAAACAGTAATAATAATCTCGAATTTTAAGACTTGAATAATCTACATTATGACATTCCTTTTACTCATATGTGTTTCCTAACCTCTTACTGTTTATACAGCCTATAATGCCTACAGGAATCAGGAAGGTGTTCCTGAGCCATCGACTAGGAAGAAAAATGAGACAGGGTAACTAGGAAAATGCATTTACAGTGCACTCATATTCTGGAGTTCCACACAGTGCATCATCTCACAAATGCTAAACACCTATGACTACCACTTCCCAAGAAAAGCATAGAGAGTTCATGCTCCTATCACAGCGGGCAAATAAATGGGAAGCAGTGACAAAAATCCACTCCGATGTAGTAATGCACTCTATTCCAACAGAATTCTTGCGGGCTGGAGAAATGGCTTAGCGGTAAAGGCGCTTGCCTGTGAAGCCTAGGGACCCAGATTCGATTCCCCTGAACCCACATAAGCCAGATGCACACGGTGGCAAATGCATCTGGAGTTCGTTTGCTTGTGGCTAGAGGCCCTGGTGAGCCCATGCTCTCTCCTTCTCACTCTCCCTCTTTTTCTGATAAATAAATAATTTTTTTAAAGAGAATGCTTGCACCTGTGGTCAGAAGAGCAGACCCATAAAAGACCTTCATTCCTTAGTTTTAATCACAGCTCGACCTGTCCCATAACTTTTCTCAAGTTACATTAACTTTTGGGAACAGAAACACCTCGTATTTGACCTGTGTATGACCATTAAGGTACTCGTGGTGCCCAGGCAAGATGCCACACGCATTCAATTTGGCTGTTTGGTTGGTAAGTGAAACATGCAAGTTGTCCTGATCCGCTGCAATCAAAAACATAACGCAGTGAGGAAGACCTGCCCGGCGGCAATGGGCACTGGTGTGCAAACACTGACAGGACCTTAGAGCAGCTCCTAGGGCCGTGTGTTGAGGTTGACCGCGTCTGGGCCATTTGGGAGATGGCCTCAAGGCTACCCACCCACTTCGGAAGATGAGGCCCCTTGGGGGTCCAAACGGGATGAAGAGGCAGGTCACAGATGACACCTCCCCTGCCAGATGGGAGGCCTAGGTGTGCCCCGCACAGCCCTGGGCCCAGGTTTGGATGTGCAGCGTGCGACCAGCCCGGCGTCCCCCAGCCAGCGGGGACTCGTGTCCGAGGCCCGGGTCAGCGGCCCGGTGGTCCAGCCGGCCTCTCCCCCTCCGCGCCGCCCTGCCCCGCACGCACTAGGCCGCGTCCCGGGACCCCCGCAAGCGCGTTTCCCCGGGCCTCGGGTTCCCCACGTCGCCCCCGACCCAGGCGGCCCTCACCTTGGCCAAGGAGCAGTACACACGACTCCAGCTCTGCATTTTTCTTTTTCGCCTCCGGCACTTTCCCTTCCGCCGATGCTTTCACCTCCGCGGAGCAACGGCAACGCTTGTCCAAGGTCTCCCCGCCCTGCGCATGCACGAGCGCGGCTGACGTCACGGCCGAGGAGCAGCGCGATTGGCCCGCTCCCGACGAGGCGTTTATCAGGCTAGGCGTCGTACGCTGTCGTAAAGGGCGTCGTGCTTTGTGGCAGCGGGACGCTGAGGGGCTATTATTCATGAAGGGCTGTTGCCAGAGTGGCGTCAGTGTTGCTGTGTGGTTTTTATACCTGGACGTCAAACTAAGCTGTGTTCGCGATTCATACCGAAAGTAAAACTTGAAAAGAAAACAGAGCTTGAAAGGCTGACAGGCTCTTGGTTGTGTTAGGGTTTCGTGAATCCTTTTCCATTCTCACTTTGATCTGTACATAAACCGTTTGGTAAATGGTCTTTGCATTTCCTGGATGGACCCCAGAAAGGTTAAATAAATTAGACGTGCAAGGGAGAGGTAAATGCAGGCCTTGGTCCTAACTACTGGTTTAGAATGTCCTCAAATCAAACCCCATGGGAGGAATGGGCCACAGTCCTCCATCACCAGCCCACTGCTCTAAGCAACTCATTAGCAATATTTGGGAAACACATCTCCCTTCAAAGAGCAAATTAGAAAGGGTTGGTGGGTGTGATTATAGATTTTCATAAGGGACCACACACTTTAAATTGGGACTGGAAAACACTGGCCTCAAAGTGAGCAGATGTAAGTAATAACTCTTTAGTGTACATAAACAGCAATTATTATACATCTCAAAGTTTGCTGTCCAGGCACTGTACTGAGTTCTGTGAAGTTTTACACTACGTAGACATTACTTCCTATCTAGTATTTGTTAGATGAGAACCAGGACTGGAACCAACGGAGGCAACAGTGAAATAAAAGAGAAGAAGACCTCTAGGGCACAGATCGTCCTTTATTCATTTAGAGTAATTGACAAAGAAGGACAACAGTCTTTACCCCCAGGAATGGGAGACTGCTGTGTCCAGACTTAGCTGAATCGGGTTTTTAAAGGAACAGAGATGGGAAGAAGGAAACAGGGGAAAGAATGGGGAAGTTAAAAGTGGAAATAGGATCATCTCCTTTGCTGACTTGTTTTGCAGGTGGGCTTGGTGACTGCAGCCCCTGAGGCCAGGCCCATCTGTTTAGGTCAACATGTCCTTTTACTTTTAAAGAGCCATTAGCCCTTTAGTATTAATTGAAATTCCCAGGAGGAATTTTAAAAAGGAGCTACAGCTGTGTTAACTATTTCTTTTTTTTTTTATTTTGTTTCATTAATTTATTTGCAAGCAGAGAGAGTGACAGAGAGAGAGTGAAGAGACAGAGAGAATGGGCACTCCAGGGCCTCCAGCCACTGCAAATGTACTCCAGATGCCTGCGTCCCCTTGTGCATCTGGCTTACGTGGATACTCAGGAACCGAACCTAGGTCCTTTGGCTTCACAGGCAAGCACCTTAACGCTAAGCCATCCCTCCAGCCCAATAACTTTTAAAAAAAAAAAATTCTGGGCTGGAGGGATGGCTTAGCGGTTAAGGCGCCTGCCTCCTAAGCCTAAGAACCAGTTCCAATCTCCAGGTCCCACGTTTAGCCAGATGCAAAGTGATGCAAGGGCGCAATGCCGCACTTGCCCACGAGGGGGTGCACACATCTGGATTTTGTTCACAGCAGCTGAGATACTGCTGGGGCGCCCATTCTCTGTCTCCCTCTCCTTCTCTCTCTGTCTGTCTCTATCTGTGTCTCTCTATAAAAATTTAAAAAATATATTTTGTGGCCTAGAGAAATGGCTTAGCACTTAAGACGCTTGCCTGCAAAGCCTAAGGACCCATGTTCGATCTCTCTCTCCAGCTCCCATGTAAGCTAGACACACAAAGGTGTAACACAAGCTCAAGGTCACACATGCACACTAGGTGGCACAAATGTCTGGAGTTCGATTGCAGTGGTTGAGGCCCTGGTGTGCCAATTCTCTCTTGCATGTGTGCTCTCACTCTTGTTCTCTCTCCTTTAAAAAATTTTTTTTACTTATTTGAGAGAGAGAGAGAAAGAGGCAGACAGATGGGGAGTGGGGAGCATGTCAGGGCCTCCTGTCACTGTAAACTAACCAGATACACATGCCACTTTGTGGATCTGGCTTTACGTGGGCTGTCGGGTTTTGCAAGCAGTGTTGACCCCTGACCCATCTCACCAGCCCTCCTCCTCCTCCTTCTTTTTTGTTTAATTTAGCTCCCTTATAATTTGTTTGTTTGTTTGTTCATTTTTTTTTTTTGTTTTTTGAGGTAGGCTGGCTCAGGCTGACCTGGAATTCACTGTGTAGTCTCAGGGTGGCCTCGAACTCTATGTGATCCTCCTACCTCTGCCTCCCGAGTGCTGGGATTAAAGGCATGCGCCACCACGCCCAGCTCCCTTGTAATTTTTATTTGTGAGCACACATGCATGCATGCATGTATGTTTGGGCATACCAGAGTGCTGCTGCAAATGCACACCAGACAGGCCACTTTTTGGTTCCTCTCTTCTCCCCTCCCCCCTCTCCATTTGTAAGAATTTCATTCCCTGCAGATGGCCAGTATGGGCAAGCAGTCCTTCAGAGGACTGCAGACCCCACCCCAAGTACTGCTCAACTTGCATTGTTTAAATTTTTGTATTTGTGAGGTAGGGTCTCACTCTAGTCCAGATGACCTGGAATTCACTATGCAGTCTCAGGGTAGCCTGGAATTCACAGCAATCCTCCTACCTCTGCCTCCCAGATGTTGGGATTAAAGGTGTGTGCCACCATGACCCACTACTTTCCATATTTTAAAAAACTATTGGGGCTGGGGAAATGGCTTAGTGGTTAAGGCGTTTGCCTGCGAAGCCTAAGGACCCAGATTAGATTCCCTGGAACCCATGTAAGCCAGATGCACAAGGGGGTGCATGCATCTGCATCCGAGTTCATTTGCAGTGGCTGGAGGCCCTGGTGTGCCAATTCTCTGTGTCTCTCTATCTGCTTCTTTCTCTTTCTCAAATAAATAAATAAAATATTTTTAAAAGCTACAAATTTATCTGAGGGAGGGAGAGAGTGAGAATGGGTATTGCAGGGCCTGCTGCCACTGCAAACAAACTCTAGATGCCTGCACCACTTTATGCATCTGGCTTCACATAGGTACTGGGGAATCAAATCCAGACTATCAGAGCTTGCAGGCAAGTGACTTTAACCACAGAACAATCTTGCTAGTCCTGTCAACTTTCATATTTTTTAAACAAAACTAATGCTTCCATTGTTTTAGTTGCTAATTTTTAGAAGATAGTTTATTCTACAGCAGAGGATAGATGGAGCACTCATATTCCAACAGCAGCCAGTGTAGTTATACATGACTTTGTTTTTCCTCCATTAAGGATCTCTTCTCATCATTTCCAAAATCTCTCCTATGATGCCATTACCACTGCCACTATTCCTTACCAGACATGATGAGAACAACAATATTAATATATTGCCCCTCCCCCAGTTGTTGGCATTCACCATCAAAATGAAACTGATTGTGCAAACATAGGGAGCATAGAAGCATGACTGCTATGACATGGCTTCCTGAAATCATGACCCAGGAATTAATTTCTCTCATATAAATGTCTAGGCTGGGGCAGGAATGATGGCTTAGTGGTTCAAAGCACTTGCCTGGGAAGCCTAAAGACCCAGGTTCAATTCCCCAGAACCCATGTAAGCCAGATGCACATGGTGCCACATGGGTCTGGAGTTCATTTGCAGTGGCTAGAGGCCCTGGTGTGCCCATTCTCTCTCTCTTTCTCTCTCTCTCTAAAATAAATAAATAAAATATTTTAAATGTCTGGGTGATATGTGGCAGGTCTATCCGATGAAGAGGTCCCTCACTCATTTTCTTCTTTAGATCCTGCCCTCATCAGAATCCTGCCTTGTATCTTTTATTTCAAGATGTCTGTTCTAGTTTCCTGCTTCACTTACGTTTAGTTGACTTTAAGCATTGCTAACACGGGAGATGCCATAGCTCAGCATTGTGTTAAGTCTCTCACTAGCTGACTGTAGATGACACTTCTCTTTGAAGCTGCTTTACAGGTTAAAACCATTGACCCTCACTCTCCTATTCTCCAAGAAAAGGTGCCTCATATATCTTGATTAATTACAAGATGATCTATCACTGGGCAAGGAAACTAAATAAAAAAAAAAAAAAAAAAAACAGGAGTTGTTACTGACCAGAAATGTTTCTCTAAGATTTACAAAACCCAGAACACCTGATAGTGCTCAGATAACATTAAAGTGCAGGTCAAGGATTTGCTAATCTTAATTTTCAATTTAAAGTAAATTTGAGAGGGCTAGGGAAATGGCTCAGAGGTCACAAATGCTTGCTGGCTGGCCAGTCTAGATTTGATTCCCCAGTGCCCACATATAGTCAGATGTGCCAAATGGCATCTGAGTTTGTTTTCGGTAGCACCCATCCTTTCTTTCATTCTCCCCCCTCTTCTAAATAAATAAATTTTTTAAGGAAATGTAAAATTAAGCTGGAAATTGTGGCCCACACCTTTAATCCCAGCACCCAGGAGTCTGAGGTAGGAGGATGTCATGAGTTCAAGAGCAGCCTTGGACTACAAAGTGAGTTCGAGGTCATCCTGGGCCAGAATGTCACTCTACCTCGAGAGAAAAGAAAGAAAGGAAAGAAGGAAGGAAAAGAAAAAAGGAAGGGGGCTGGAGAGATGGCTTAGGTGTTAAGGCACCTGCCTCCTAAGCCTAAGAACACTGGTTCCAATCCCCAGGTCCCACGTTTAGCCAGATGCAAAAGTGACACAAGGGCGCAATGCCACACTTGACCACAAGGGGGCGCACACATCTGGATTTTGTTCACAGCAGCTGAGAGGCTGCTGGCGCGCCCATCTCTGTCTTCCTCTCTCTCTCTCTCTCTGTCTCCAAATAAATAAATAAATATAAATAAATTTAAAAAGAAGGAAAAAAAGAATTTATAAAATTTTCTTGATGAAAACACCTGCATCCTTTCTAGCTCTCATTCACAAGACTTACAAGCTCAACCTAGCATGAGAAGTCAGACAAGACATAGATTCCCACTACACACATCCCACCATTTCCCCATCTCCTCTACTAACTGATTTTCTCAGCCATATCAAAGACAGGCCACAATGCACGTCAATTAGTGCAAACAGCCTTGAGAAGGAGAAACTCAATGGACGTTTTATATTTGTAGCAGACAGCTTCAGGTTCGCTGAGATGAACTTCCAGACCAGGCACAGTTATGGAGGAAGGGATATTATTTATTGAAGCTTACAGATCCAGGGGAAGTTCCATAATGGCAGAAGAAACGGCCTGCCTCACAAGGCCAGGCAGAGAGAGAAAAGCCAACCAGCCACCACAGCACACAGAGCAAACAAAACACAGCCAAAAGGTCACACAGCAGACTTCAGGAACTCCTGCTAGACACATTTGCATATCTTTACAATGGAATCTCAAACCCATCACCACACCTTAAGACCGGGCCCCCAGTGACCTTGCCTCTAGCAAGGTGATTGCAGATGCAAACTATAAACTAATAAAATACTGAATATATTGGGGGACATATATTCAAACTACCACAATATTCCAAGTAAGTTAGCTGAAAATTGGGCCACAATTATTTTGCTTCCTTGATTTTTTTTGAGGGTCTCATTGTAGCCCAGGCTGACCTGGAATTCACTATGTGGTCTCAGGGTGGCCTTGAACTCATGGCAATACTCCTACCTCTACCTCCCAATCTCTGCTGGGATTAAAGGCATGCACCACCATGCCTGGCTTTGATTTTTTTAATTTTTTTGTTTCACTTGAAACTATTTCATAGGCAACTTATTATTATTATTTGAGAGAGACAGATAGAAAATGGGTGTGCCAGGGCTTCTCAGCCACTGTGAACGAAATCCAGATGTGTGTGCCCCCTTGTGCGCATGTGCGACATTGCATGCTTGTGTCACTTTTGCGTCTGGCTAAATGTAGGATCTGGAAATTCGAACGGGCATTCTTAGGCTTTGCAGGCAGGTGCCTTAACTGCTTAGCCATCTCTCCATCCCAACTTAATTTTTTTTAAAAAAAATATGTGTTTGCTTATTCATTTACTGCATGTATAAGTGTGTGAGTGCCTTGTGCCATGACATGTGTGTGGAGGTCCAAGGAAAACTTATGGGTCAGTCCTGGCCTTCCACATTGTTTGAGGCAGGGTCTCTCTTTGTTCACCACTCCATTTGCAAGCTTCCAGGAAATTCTCCTATCTCAGCTTCCCTTCACACTATAGGCACATTGGGATTACAAAAGCCCACCATGGACAGCTTCTAGCTTTTCTGTGGTGTCTGGAGAGCCACTCACGGACTCAGTTTCATGGTAAGTGCTTTATCTGCAGAGTCATCTCCCCAGCCCTAAAGTGTAGCCCAGGCTGCCATCAAATTCCTGATCTTCCTGCCTCTGATTCTTCAGTAATTGCCTTCCAGTGGGCACCACCACAACTGGCTTATGGGCAACTTTCAATATCACTATTAGCCTACAATGTGAACTCTAAGGACTATTTAACCTGTTTGGATATATCTTTAACTATTCCTTATTTTAGATATTTAGGCCACTACTGACTTTTCAATATTATAAATAGCTTGTGTCTTCTTTGTTCACTGTGTGTGTGTTTTGAAACAGGACTCTTGTATCCCAGGCTGGCCTCAAAACTGCTATATAGCCAAAGATGGCCTTGAGCTTTTTTTTTTTTTGTTTGGTTTTGTTTTTGAGGTAGGGTCTCACTTTAGCTCAGGCTGACCTGGAATTCACTATGTAGTCTCAGGGTGGCCTCAAACTCACAGCAATCCTCCTACCTCTGCCTCCCGAGTGCTGGGATGAAAGGCGTGCACCACCACGCCCGGCTTGGCCTTGAACTTTTGATCCATCTGCCTCTGCCTCATAAGCTCTAAGATGTGCTGCATGTAACCCTATGCCCAGTTTATGAGGATCTAATCTGGGGCTTTGTGCGTGCTAGGCAAGCACTCTACCCTCTGAGCTGCATCCCAGCCTTTGCTCACATGGTCATCAGTTCCTTGTAGTAGATTTTCAGGAGTACAATTACTGGGTCAACTAAACAGCACATTTCAAACTTTTCATATTGTATTTCACTTATTTTAGTTCCTAATAGTAACTGCCTAAAGTGAATCTAAAGTTTGCTCTGCTTGTATTTGTTGGCTTGCTTAGCTGTTGTTTATTTTGAAGTAGGATCTTCCTCTATACCAGGCTAACCCAGAATTCACTCTGAAGCCCCCAAGGTGGTCTCAAACTCTAGGTGATCCTCAGCCTCCCGAATACTGGGATTAAAGGCATGCACAACCACACCAGCTGAAAATGAAGTTATAACTGGCAGCTTCAAATGTTCTTCATTAACTTATGAGAGAAATGGAAATGAGTTATTCATTGTACACACAATAAGTCAAACAAATGAAACATTTCAAAACCTTCCTTTGCTGGTATAAACAATGAAACTGTTACACAAACTAGCCTACCCTTCATGGAATACTTTGGAGCAGTTAATAGCACAGTGGTAAGAACACAGATTTCATAGTTGGGTAAGGCTGGGTGGACCCCTACTCCTCCATATAGTAAGTAAATATGGGCCCTTGTAGACATTTCTTTATCTCTCTGACCTTCATTCCCTACTACAAGGAACTGATGACAATGTGAGCAAAGGCTGGAATGCAGCTCAGTGGGTAGAGTGCTTGCCTAGCACACACAAAGCCCCAGATAATTTTTTTTTTTTTTAGGAAAAAAGTCCCTGGGGCTTTAAAGTAGGTAGATTTGGAAGGAACATACAGGAGAAAAGTGAACAGTAGGAGAATACAGGCAAAATGCCAACAAGACCTGCTACATCCCTGTGCTGTCTGACTGGATAGTTCCATCCAAATTCTAGTGCAAGCAGGAAATGCTTATTAAAGAAAGGAATGAAGGAAACATGGAAGATGTCTTCAAAAATTCTAGCTCACAGGCTAGAGATGGCTTAGCAGTTCAGGCACTTGCCTGTGAAGCCTAAGCACCCATGTTTGGCACTCCAGATCCCACAGAAGCCAGACACACAAAGGTGAGGCAAGTGTGCAAGGTTGCACATGCCCACTAGATGGCAAAGCATCTGGATTTTGACTGCAGTGGCTGAGGCCCTGGTGTGCCATTTCTCTCCCTCTGTCTCTCTTGCTTGATCTAAAAAAAAAAAAATCTAGTTTAGGTGGTTGGTGGAGGGCAAAAACCAGTACAAAGATAGTACCGGAGAAAGAGCTGTGTTAGGGAAAGTCAATAACCTGAGCTCATTGAACTTCAGCTGCCAGATGGACAAGACAGTGGAGGAAAGTTACTGAAAATGCAGTTCTAGAGCTCAGAAGTGATGAACTTGGATCTTTGCTGGTATTTAGATTGTGGGGCATTTATAGGAGTCAATGGACTCATTTAAGGATAATACCTAACAGGGGAGTGTATGGGGAGAGGCTGAAAGATTGTCTACTCAGCACAATGCTAGCAACAGAGAAATCCCACTCACTATATGTTATTTTCCACTGGGCTCCATTGAGACAGGTAAGAGAGTTCCCTGAGTTTCTGAGTTTCTGGAGTGGCCTTTCTTTACTACTTTTTTTTTTGGAGAGAGACACACAGAGAGAGAGGGAGAGGAAGACAGATAGAGATTGGCACACCAGCAGCCTCTCAGTTGCTGCGAACGAAATCCAGATGCATGCGCCCCCTTGTGGTCAAGTGCAGCATTGCGCCCTTGCATCATTTTGCATCTGGCTAAATGTGGGACCTGGAGATTGGAACCAGCGTTCTTAGGCTTAGGAGGCAGGCGCAGCCCTCTTTGCTACTTTTTTTGAGGTAGGGTTTCACTCTAGCTCAGGCTGACCTGGAATTCATTATGTAGTCTCAGGGTGGCCTTGAACTCATGGCAATCCTCCTCCCTCTGCCTCCCGAGTGCTGGTATTAAAGGCCTTCTTTCCTATTTTTGATATTTATCGTTAGTAAAGCAGAAGGAGCTGGTAACGTAAAAAGGGAAGAGGACGGTTGGGTCACAGCAGAGTGATAACAGCAGTGACATTAGTGCTACTGAAGAGAAGCAGCTGGAGACTTCCAGAGAGTGGCCAGGGCATAAATAATGGGAGCAGAGGCCCCAAGGGATGATGGAAGCAAGAAGAGTGCTAACGACTATAGTAACATTGTTGCTATAATAGTGTATCGTGTGTGATATAGAGTGTCACTTGGGAGCTGTAAAAGTTCCAAAGAGCCACAAGTTCTTAAGGGTCATGAGTTTCAGATATACTGTGCCTGAGAGCTATGATGTGTTGTTATTAAGGGCTGAGAATCCCAATACCCTAAGTCCAAGAGCTGAACTCTCGTTGCTGTCTAAGGATCCCAGCACCGAGGCCTGTACAAGAGCAATAATGGAAGGAGCTACCTGTTGTGACGTGTGCTGCTGTCTGCTACCGCTGCTCACTGTTGCCAGAAGCTAAGAAATGACAGGTGCCAGGTGCTGGTGGCAGAAGCCCAGAGCAATAAGCCTCCAACTTGATGGTTGAGAGCTCTAGGTCTCTGGCTTCTAAAGCCTAGAACAATAGACTGTAGCTCTTACAGTTTGGAGCAATAAGCCTCTGGGTTACCAGTCTAGCCATTAGGCTTTGGTCCTCAAAAGCCCAGGATTTCTAGCAATGGAAGAGATACCCAAGATTCCTATTCAGGTAGAACAAAAGGACTCTAGCTATCTGCATCCCTGTTTGCAGGAAGCTGTTTATTATACAAGTTTCCTTGGGCAAAGGCAGAATATACAGTGGGATTTGAGGGGTCCTTAAATGACCCTTTGACCAAAAGAGTTAAACACCACCCAACCATTGCCTTAATTCCTGGCCTAAAAGTTTCCCATTAGGACATTTATTCCTAATGCTTCTTTTCCACATGTTCTCTATTAAAATAAGCTCAGTAGCTGGTTCCAAGTTTCCCCTTAGGGAAAAAGAGGCTGCAAAGAATGAACATCTGTTGAGCAGGCATGCTAAGCCCTGTTCTACAGGGTTCTCTCCTTTCTCTATTTAATTCTCACCACAGCCTTTTGTGCTAGATTACCAGTGGAATTTCTTCCAGATGGATAGCCAAGGAAAAACGATTCTTAGCTGAGTGAATGGACTATTCTAGACTCAGCACCAGAGGAATGGAGCAAAGTGAATGATAAGTTGACTTGAGATGCATTAAAAAAAAAAAAAAAAAGAAGGAGCCAAAAGAAAGAAACCCTGAAGTGGTGCCCTTCCCTGGGCAGCCCAGCAATTGCTTTGAGGATGAGTATTAAATACTGCAAGAAGAGTGCTAACTACTACATAGTATCCGTCTGGCTTTGTTTTGTTGTTTGCAAGCTCTATTTATCTATTTATCTATCATTGGACCCTTTCACTGGTCCAATAATCTTTAGGGGCCCAGAGTTTGTCATTGTTCTAAAAGCTGAGGGAGCAACAGAGAACTTGAATTAGTTTCTTTCTCATTGTTGTAAACAATACCTGACCAGAAGCAACTTAAGGAAAGAAAGGGGTTTATTCTGTCTTATACTTTTGAGGGGAAACACTCCATCACGGTGTAGAGCTAGCACGGTTGCAGGAGCAGGGAGCTGGATCATCAGATTTCAGCCAGAGTCAGGAAGCAGAGGGTAAACAGGAAGTTGGGGATGGACTACAAAACCCCAAGCCTCCTCCCACTTGTAGTGACCCATTTCTTCCAGCTAGTTTCCACTTCCTAAGGGCTCTGCAATTTTCCTAAATAAGGCCACCAGTGTTCAAACACATAAGCCTGCAGGGGACATTTTACATTGAAATCACAGCATTGTTCACCTGATCTCCATGGCATCATGATCATCTCATGATATAAAATGCATTTAGCACAACTTCAAAGGTATGCATAGCCGTTAATAGTCCCAGCAATGTCCAAAAGTCCTAAGTCTCTTCTGAAACTCAAAGTAATCCTAACTGGAAACCCCTGGAAAAATCAAAAAACAAATTATATATTTCCAACATATACTGCACAGAGTAAACATTTCCATTCGAGAAGAGAGGGATGGGGACATAGCAAGGAAAGATTAAACCAAAACAGCACCAAACCCAGCATGGTAAATACCAAATCTTGTAGCTCCAGTTCTGGTACTGATGTAGGATTTTGGGGTTCAGGAGGGGTCTCCCAGAATTTATACATCCCAAGTTTTGGGTTCTGTATTACCTTTAATAAAGAATTAATAGGGCTGGAGAGATGGCCTTGCAGTTAAGGCACATGCCTGCAAAGCCTAAGGACCCCGGTTCAATTTTCCAGGTCCCATATAAGCCAGATGCACATGGTGATGCATGCATCTGGAGTTTGTAATGGCTAGAGGCCCTGCAGTGCCCATTCTCTCTCTCTCTCTCTCTCCCCCCTGTCTTTAAGAAATAAATAAAAATTGTTAAAAAATTAATAAAGATGAACTCAAGAAAGATAAATTATGAATTAGCAAGCTCCTGCTGCCACATGTGTGAGGCCCCATCTCTTTGTTGTCCTGCACTAACTATAGCACAGATTTACAGGGGTTAAATTTCCCCATCTCTAGGCTGGAGAGATGGCTCAGTGGTTAAAGGCACTTTTTGGTGAAACCTAACAGCCAGGGTTTGAAACCCAGCACCCAAGTATAGCCAGATGCACAAAGTCATGCATCTGGACTTCATTTGCAGCAGCAACATGCTCTGGCTCTCTCTCTCTCTCATAAATTAAAGTAAGTTTTCCCAATCTATTTGGAAAAAAGCCAGACCCAATGCTTTTCAAACTTATTGTCACATCTTAAAGTTTTGAGGCAATAACTGTACTTCATATCTTTTTTTTTTTTTTTGGAGAGAGAGAGAGACAGAGAGAGAGAGAGAGAGAGAGAGAGAGACAGATAGGGAATGGGTGTGCCAGCAGCCTCTCAGCTGCTGTGAATGAACTCCAGACACGTGTGTCCCTTGTGGGCAAGTGCAGCATTGCACCCTTGCATCACTTTGTGTCTGGCTAAATGTGGGACCTGGAGAATCGAACAGGCGTTCTTAGGCTTAGCAGGCAGGTGCCTTAACCGCTAAGCCATCTCTCCAGCCCTGTACTTCATATCTTAATCTTCTACTTTTTCCTGAGAAATTTTATTTTCTTAGATTATGCTTAAACAAAAAAAAAATCCACCAAAAATGCTAATCTAAGCAGTGGAGGTTGAAAAAATAATACTGGGGACTGGAGAGATGGTTTAGCGGTTAAGAGCTTGCTTGTGAAGCCTAAGGACCCTGGTTCAAGGCTTGATTCCCCAGTTCCCACATAAGCCAGATGCACAAGGTGGCACATGCATCTGGAGTTTGTTTGCAGTGGCTGGGGGCCCTGGTGCACCCATTCTCTCTCTCTCTCTCTCTCTCTCTCTGTCACTCTCAAATAAATAAATAAATAAATAAATAAATAAATAAAAATAAAACAAAAAGAAAAAGAATACTGAATTCTATACAGTTTTAATAGACTCTCATGAATATTTAGTCAAAAGTCACTAGCACTGTCTTCCCAGAAGGGGGCAATGTTACCTCACTATGTCCTTTATTTCATGGCTACTGTGGGGAAAAAAATAGGAAACTCCAAAAAGAAATGTATGCTTTGAGGTAAGGACAGAAGGATTTACCATTAATGCTTTAATAATGACTCTACAAAGATCTTAGGCCGCTGAAGTGTCGTAACTAATAGGTCAAGAACCACTCAAGTATCACCAAGCACTCCTCAAGCAACTGCTGGCTACCAGCTACAGTGCCACACGCAGAGGGGATGCAAGAAATTCCCGTCAATTATCATCATTTCAGACAACTCACAGTTCAGTCAAGGAGACAAGCATCTATTCAGGTCGTAATGAGGTTATGAGGCAGCTGCCAGCTGGAGCTGGACCTTCTGTTCACAGACCCTTTTCCATCCTTCCCTACCCAGTGTTAGCCAAGCAACTCACTGCTTCTGGCCACTCTAGTGAAAGTCTCAGCACAGCCATCTTCACCCTGGCTTCCAAGCTCCCCAACCTGCCTTTCCTCTCCCATCTTCATACGTGCTACGTCTTTGCTTCCTTACATTCTTTGTATAGCAGTTTCTGAATCTAAGCTCCATGAAGACTCAGGTGTCCCGTGTGCTGTGTTCAAAGACCCACCCCAGACCAAAATAAATAAATTAATTAATAAATTAAATAAATCCAGGCATGGTGGCCCACACCTTTAATCCCAGCACTCAGGAGGCAAAGGTTGGAGTATGGCTATGAGTTCGAGGCCAGCCTGAGACTACGTAGTGAGTTCCAAGAAAACAACAACAACAACAAAAGACTGTGCAGGGGAGAGGGAGACTAGGAAGATGGCTCAATGGTTAAAAGTTCTTGTTTCCCAGGCTTGATGACTGTAGTTAAGATCCCTGGAACCCATGTAAAGCTGGAAGCAGTAGGCACCACGTCTATAATCCAAATGTGTTTATGGCCATGTGAAACAGAGACAGGAGATACCAGAAGCTCACAGTGAAGCCAGTCTGGCATTTGCAGCAGCAAGCAACGAGAGAGATTCTATATCCAACAAGGTGGAAAATGAGAACCATGCCGGGCGTGGTGGCGCACGCCTTTAATCCCAGCACTCGGGAGGCAGAGGTAGGAGGATCACCGAGAGTTTGAGGCCACCCTGAGACTACATAGTGAATTCCAGGTCAGCCTGGGCTACAGTGAAACCCTACCTCGAAATACCAAAAATAAATAAATAAATAAATAAATAAATAAATAAATAAATAAATAAAACCTAGGAATAAAGGGCACAGACATAACAATTTCCAGCACAGTAGACAGAAGAGCTATGGGCTTTAGGCCCAGGTCTATAAGCTTGGAGTCCTCATTCTGCAATTTCCCTGTTTGTACCCTGGGATGCCTGCTGATCTTTCTAAATAAACCCCTCATCTGTCCAAAGGAGATAATAGCTCTTGCATTGAAGATTGTTAGCAGGATTAGAGAAAACTTATAAATAATGCCGCTGGTTTTTAGTAGGGGCTTAAAAAAAGAAATTGTTATTCCACGGTTCTAACTCGCACTGGGGACTTGACAAGCAGGTGAGTTGAAGTCATTTCCAAATATATTCTAGGTCACTTGACTTAAGTCTCTGCAAGTGTTCCGTGGTGAATCTTCTATGAAATGGATTAAGGCGGAGGTCATGAAGTGTGAGTGTATAAGGGGCTCTGAAGACGAGTATGTTTGCAGAGTGGATTGCAGAGTTTATTGAATTCTGTCGGACAGTAGCCTGGTCAGCATACGCAATGATCCCGACATTAATATCACTAGCACCATCATTTCTGAGGATAATAAGAAGCTTCTGCCTTTTAAGAGATTAAGTTACCATTTGAAGCACACAGGTTTGAGAAGTGATCACGGCAGAACTCACACCCCTGATTTCAAATTCCAAGCCTTGCTGTGTTCGTGAAATGATTCTCTGCCTCTAGCCACTTTTATGGAGTTTGAACCAACACAATTAGATTGTTGGTCTGCTCAATCAATTGAAAATATCCCAAAGCTTCCAAGCCCTCAGTGAGACTGAGATAAGAGGACCTGGAGAACTGAAGTGTGCCTCTCAAAGCTGCCGTCTGGCAGCTTAGGAAAGATTTCCTCTCTACAGTCTTTGTCCTTGCAGAATTTAAACCTCTCCAAGTGGAAATGGTGCTTGAGTGGAAATACATTGGAAATTCCCTTCATTTTCATCCCACTCAATGAGTCTCTCTTAGCATTTCAAGTGAAGAAGGTGATTCCCAGCTAGTAATAAAATGAAAGGAAAAGAAACAAAATGACCCAAACACTTAAGAGACACAAATAAACACACGCTAAGATGGAAAGGTTATTACTCTATACAGGGTTAATATACAAGTAGGAGAAAATGGTATTAGAAAAGCTATTTGCTTGCTCTTGACCTGACAGGGCATGAGGAAGGACGTAAGAACAAATTCAAAAGTAAACTAAATGTAATCAGATTAACTGGAGCTTGGATACAAGAAGTATAGCTGTGGAAATATACCTTATGTATATTAAGAAGTTTATCTGATAAATAGCTTCTTAAACCATGAGTTGTAACAAAATGTAGGAATAAAAAAAAAACAGTGAGAGGCTTCTGTATAATCATAACATTAATTCAAAGTCAAATGTAGACTGAATGAATCTGAGGTATTTCTGGCAGTGCTCAACTTCACTGTAGCCTTGGTTCTGATCACGCTATATACATGACCTCATGCCACACAATGTCAATGCATGCTGCCTCAAACACCTGGGCTCAGACCCAAGACTATTGTACATTATGACCTGCAGTGTTTTAACTATACACACAAAGATTTGTGCTCTTATATAAACATCATGATAGCCAGTCATAGTGGCACATTCCTATAATCTCAGCAATTAGGAAGTAGAGGCAAGAAAGATCTGGAATTCAAGGGCTTTATAACAAGTTCAAGGCCAGCCTGGGCTTCATGAGATGAAACTGTGTCTCAAAAATTTTTCTTTTTCAAGAAAAATAATGGTTTACATTGGATTCTCATGAGACTAAAATGCTATTGTACTCAAAAGTAAACCATCAACAGAGTCAGTAAACAAGATACAGAATGCGAGACCATCTTCACCAGCTATACATCTGTCAGAGATTTAATATCTTGAACATACAAAAACTCAAAAAAATGAAGCAATAAAAAAAATCACCCAACCCACTTAAAACTTGGGCGGGGAAGTGAACACAGAGTTCTCAAAGGAAAAAATCCAAATGGCCAATAAACATCAAAAAAGATGTTCAACATCTTTAGCCATCTGGGAAATACAAATTAAAACTACTTTGAGATTTCATTTCACTCTGGTCAGAATGGCTATCATCAAAAAAATCAAATGACAGCAAATGCTGGTAAGGGTGTGGTAAAGAGGACCCCTCAGCCACTGTTGTTGGGATTGCAAACTTGCACAGTCACTTTGGAAATCAGTATGGAGGTTCCTTGAAAAAAAAATCTAAAAATAGATCTACCATTTGATCCAGCTATAGTACTCCTGGGCATATATCCTAAAAATTCTATTCTACTCTAGGGATACTTGCTCAGCTATGTTTGGGGCTGCTCTATTCACAATATCTAGGAACTGGAATCAGCCCAGATGTCCATCACCTGATGAATGGATAATGAAGAAGAGCTATATACACATGGTGGAGTTCGTTCGCAGCAGCTGAAAGGCTGCTGGCGTGCCCATTCTCTATCTGTCTTCCTCTCCCTCTCTCTCTGTCTCTCTCTCTGTCTCTCTCTGTGTCTTGCTCAAAAAAAAAAGTCACCTGAGCATGGAATGTTTAATTGGGTCTGGCAATAGCAGTGATTTTTTTCTCTCCTTCCCTTGGTGCTCACATTCTTTCCACCCCCTCTTCTGCAATGGACCCTGAGCCCTGGAGGGTCTGATAGAGATGTGTCACTTAGTGCTGAGGACTCCACTCTCTTCTCAGCACTTTGGTGAGTTTTGAGTCACCCCAGTGGACATTGCCAATCTGAATTTGTCTCTTAGGAAGACAATTGTAACCCTTCCTGACATGACATGGCAGTAATTAACCAATAGCCCAACATAACAAAGCTGCACTACATCCTATACTGTGTATGGTGTTGTTTTTAATGCCTATGGAAATTTCCCAATACATCCCAAACAGGTGAAGTATTATCCATTGTCATGCTTCAACAGTCATGAAACCACGGCCAGCATTGCTTCATCCTGTCTCTGTCCACTTCCCTCCTGTTTTATTTTAAGGAAAATCCCAGTAGCCCTATCATTTCATCCAGAACTAGTTCAGTTCGCATATCCAAAAAGGATTTTTAAAAATAACATAACATTTAATTTTTCAGTATTATCACATGTCCAGTCACCATTCACATTTCCAATTAAGGTTTGCTCAACGGCAATAATTTACAGATTTCTCCATACAGATCAAGCGACGTGTTCACAAACCATGAAGAAGGTAATTATCACTCTTCATTGTATGACTGAAGAATCTAGTGGGGCTTAGCAACGTTAAAGAATTTACTCTGAATGCGGTCCTCTGACGATGTAGAAAACCAGCAACAACAGAATCACACTTGCAAGGGACTGCTGACCTACAAGAATAACAGTAGGGTAAATTTAGAAGATGGTTACCAAGCAGGGGAAAATTGTCCTGACAGATTTAGGTAAAAGAATCCATAATTATCTCATGGAGATTTTCCATGCTCTGTCATGAGTGGAAATATCAAAAAGAAAAAAAAGGCACTTCAAGATCAGACTGAGATGCGCTATAAGAAATACCAAGGGCTCACGAATTACCAGCCTCATTTTTTTATGTGGCAGCAACATGGCATGTGAGCAGGTCTCTCCACTCTGACCACTCCAAAGGCGTTTGGGAACACCGAGGTAATGGAAGTCTCTAGGACACTGTTTGTCAAAACATGTCCCTCAGAACTCTCCCTCACTGTCCCATCACTTGGAAGCCTTGTTAAAATTAAAGATTTTTTTATCATGATTTAATAGAAGTAAAAAAATGTTGAAATACTATTTTGGTTAAACAAAATACATTACTATTCTCTTTTACTCTCCCTCCCTTCTCCCCACCTCTATCTCTTAGCAAGGTCTCACAATGTAGCCCAATACACTCTTGAACTCATCATCTTCCTGCCTCAGTCTCCTGTGTTCATCACATCAACTAACTCACTTGTTTCTTTGTATGTATTTATTTTTTTAGATGTGGTTATCCGAACACATTATGTGGTTGACCATTGTGGCTGTTTATTTTATTTCTACTGTGCACCTCTGGCCCCAAAGTGAGACATAGAGCATGTGACTCAAACTGGGCAATCAGAGAAGCACATTCTCGCCAATACAGTGAGTGGTCCATGAGCGTAGGATTGTTGGAGTCGCTTCATCCAGTCTTCACAGCAATGGATTTAGTCTTGTGAGGGAAATTGTGGCCAAGTCTTCCCTCCAGTGCTCCTCTCCAGCACCCGATGGCTGCAGTGATGAGACTTTAGGAGACTTACTTCTAACTCCAACTAAAATCGCCAGCCATTCACTGCTTCCTGTCATACACTCAGGGCGTGTCAAAGCCTTTGCTTATCACTGGGGGAAGATTGCTGGAAACCATTCCCAGAGTCCTCCCTCGGAAGTTTGCGGTGGGCTTAGATGCCAGAACCTGGAGGATCCCCGGGGTCTTCTCATGGCTACAGCAGGAAGCACAGCTCTCTGAAGATGACACTGGCAGGAGTACCAAATGTACTGCGTGCCTCAGAAAGCAGATGTTTTATTGCAGAGCTTGTGCTTGATAGAGATGATTGTATAAGTTCACCTTCAGGAAATTTTTGTAAACAAGAAATGCTAAATGGTACAAACCCGGTATTTTAGTCCGTGTCTTTTAAAATAAAATATAACATTCTAAAAAAAAAAAAAAGAAAGAAATAACGACACACTTTTGTTCTCTTTGATGTCCATCTAAGTGGATATAGGCTGGAATAATCATCATGTCTTGCTCTAAACACAGCCCTGTGATGGAACAAATACAAAGGAATCAAAGGAGAAAAATAGCTCATGTAAATTAACCAGCAACTGGATTTCTTTTCATGTGTACTAGTAAGATATTTTTGGTACCACTGGGAAGACTCAAAACTCATCCCAGTGCTGAGAAAAAGTGACAGTGAGGTACTCAGCACTAAGTGAGACATCTTTAAGACATCCTCCCCTCCAAGGCTCAGGGACCATTGCAGAAGCAGTGGTAGAAAGTATGTAAGAGTCAAAGGATGGGGAGGAGTGCTGTGGAATACTGTGTTCCAAACGCAAAGTGGCCGTTGCATTCTTGACCTCATAGTAGCTGCTGCTTCTTATGCCAAACCTGCAAAATATGAGGGATTAGCTGGAAAGAAGCAGTGGATTAGTGGAGGGGGGAGAAGAGAGGGGGTTATGATCAGCAAACATTGTGTATATTTATGACAGGAGCTCCAGTGGCACAAGCGGTTAGCGTGCAGTACTTATATGTATATTTATGGCAGTTATCAATTAAAAGTTTTTTTATTTAAAAAAGCCTTCCTTGCCCATTCTAAGGGGTTTCCCACCTTGTGTCCTAATAACCCATGTTGTCCAAGCCCACTTACCACTTCCTATAACTATCTTGCTGATTATCTATTTTATTTTCTTCATGAGCAAAAGATCTGCTAACAGAAGTTAAAATAACCAAGAAATCTATATTATACAGTAACATTCTTGGTTTAAATATGAAGACATGGAAAATTGTAAAATTTTTAAAGCTCATCAGAATTAGGATACCTTTATATAAGATTTTATATATTTTTTAATGAGGAGATTTAGCACTTTTAAAAGCTAATTAAAATGTCCATCCAATCTATAAGTCAGTTTCTGAACTTAATTCAGCTTATAGCTAATATATTGCTGATTTTTTTTACCATCTTTTATTTTAGCATCTCATCTAGGGCACAAGCTCTCAGAAACTAAGGATCCAGAGTCTAGAACAGTTCTGGCGCAGACCATCCTTGACAAATACTTATTGACTATGTAACAAGTGTTAAATCTCACGCAGCTTTAGCTTTTCAGATATTTCTTTTTCCTCCTTTTAGGCTATACGCTTACCCCAGTCCTCACTCCTCCCTCCAACCCCCCTTTTTCCCATTCCCCCCTCTTCTGCTTTCAAGATAAAACAGAAAACAAGAAGTCAAATCAGATTGATTTGGAATGGTTCTAAGTAGAAAGCAGGGGAAAATGCAGATAACATCAGGATGATCTATCCTCTTCACGTCTCCATTTTGTCTTTTATTTAATTGGAAGGAAAAAAATATTTCCAACTTCTGGAGAAAGAAAACACAAGTCAAGAGTCAGGAAAAGGTCAGAGATTATCAGTTTCACGAGGCAGAGCATACTGTAATTTAATGTTTACCGTAGACTTCATAAAGCCCTAAAATAGGATCAATAAACCCTCCCCTACCCTCCCCCAAAGAGTCTTCTGTTATCCTTCTGTTACACACCTAAACACACAAATGCTATGGACAGAAAACACAATGATTTTTTTTTAAAAAGTAAGAGTTCTGATTTTTTTAAATTCCAAATCATTTTTGACCAAAGTATACTCAAAACAAATTAGAAATTTATGGGTTTTATCCAATGAAAACTCAAGCATGGCCTTGGCTTAGAATAGAGTGAGCAAGCTGATAGCCCTTGGGCCAGACCCAGCCCATAAAGTTGTTTTGCCAAAAACCCAAAGCGGACATTCCTTAGAAAAATTATTTTCAATCTGCATGTCCAACAGCAGTTATCAGCTTGAGCAAAGAAAATACTGTTCTCTTTGGAGAGTTGCTGAGCTTCGAAATCTGGCCCGAGCTCCTGGGTGGTGATTTTCTAAGCCTCAGCCCCCTTCGCTTATTTCCATCACTTGCTTTACCCCTGTAAAATGCCAGGTTTGACATAGCTCCAGTAAAACAGACATTATATGTGCTCATTTAAGACCTTGTTAACACCTATCAGTGGGGCAGCTGGGTCTCTTGCCTATGTCCAGTGGTCATTCTGGTTGGTCAATGGCCCATATTGTACTGCCTATTAGGTATTTTAATATTTATTTATTGTTGAAGTAAGGTCTCACTCTAGCCCAGGCTGACTTGGTACTCACTTTGTAGTCCCAGGCTGGCCTCAATCTCATGGAGATCCTCCTACCTTTGCCTCCCGAGTGCAGGGATTAAAGGCGTGTGCCACCATACCCAGCTAGATATTTTAAAAATAATTCTTGCCTAAAATTTATTCTGGTCATACTCTTGGTTGACAGTTGTTTCAGTTGCTGTGAAAGACCTTATTATATAATGGGACAAGGAAATTAGATTTTCAGGTGATGAATTTAAACATTAGATTTAGCCTAAAAATTTAAACTATAATAAGTAAAAAGTACCTATTAAAGAACAAATACTACTATATATTTACATAATTCATCAAGTAAATCCTGTTCACATTTAACAAGGTAGTAAAAAGCATTACAGTTTAGGGTGTAACTGAGATGAAACCTCGTGACTGCAAAGCATTTGTGGTGGCACACAGTAGGTTCACTTACATGGCTGCGTGCTGTTGTTCGACTTCTCCCATGTGTTAAAGACTTAGTGCCCAGTTTCCACTATGTATTTTTCACAGAAACTCAGAGGTAGGGCCTGGCAGAGGCGCTTTTGGGTCACCGTGGGCATGCCCATGAAGGGAAGGCTGGACCCAGGCCGCTTTCTCTTCCTCTCTTCTGAGTTCCTGGGTGAATGGTTTCATTTTGCCACCAGCCGTGATATGCTGCCCACTCCCCAATCCACCACCAGCAGGCCTGAATGCAGTAGGTCCACCTTGTCACAAACTAGACCTTCCCAGTCTATGAGTCAAAATAAACCCTTTCTCCTCATACACTGAATAGCTCAGGCATTAGCATAGTAGTAGAAAGCTGGCTACCACCATGGTGACTAAACTCCACTCGGGGATGGGGGAGATGGCTCTGTTCGAAGAGCTCTTCCACCCCCATGAAAGATGGGCATGGGGGTGTCTACCTGTCATCCCAGCCCTGGGAAGGCAGAGACAAGAATCCCTGGAGCTCACTGGCTCCCTAAGCATAGCTGAATCAGAGAGCACTAAGTTCAGTGAGAGACCCTGTCCCAAAAAGTGAGGTGGAGAGTGAGTGAGAAAGACACCTGGCATTTTTCTTTGGCCTGCACTTGTACACACACACACACACACACACACATACACACATATATGCACCCACAGGCATAGGAAGTGGCATGCACACCACACATACACCCTCTCCTCACAATAAAGCTGTGACTTTACCCATGTCTTTACTAGTGGAGTGGATGAAAGAGCTACTTCCTGTGTATTTGCTAAATTTGTTGGCTCTAAAGACCAAGATATTCTTAGTGCTGTGAGTGGGAGTCATCATGATCCCAGAGACTTTTCAGAACAAATCCCAGGAAATTTTAAAAAATATTATCATAAAAATATTTTTATGGCTGGGCATGGTGGCCCATGTCTTTAATCCCAGAACTCAGGAGGCTGAAGTAGGAAGATTGCTGTAGGTTTGAGGCCAGCTTGAGACTACATAGCTAATTCCAGGTCAGCCTGGGCTAGAGCGGGACCCTACCTCAAACGTGTGTGTGTTTGTATATTTATTTGAGAGAGAGAGAGAGAGAGAGAGAGAGAATGACAATGACAATGGGTACACCAGAGCCTCTTGCCACTCCAAAATAAATAAATAAATAAATAAATTAATAAATAAATAAATAAATAAATAAATAAAAGATACATGGACCACTTTGTGTATCTGGCTTTACATGGGTACTAGGGAATTGAACCCAAGGTTATCAGGTTTTGTAAGCAAGTACCTTTAACCACTGAGCCATCTCCCCAGCTTCCCAAAAATTTTTTTTAATTTAATTTATTTATCTGCAAGCAGAGAGAGAAGAAAGACAGAGAAAGAATGGGCATGCCAGTACTTCTAGCCACTGCAAATAAACTCCAGATGCATGTTTTCCTTGTTCATCTGGCTTACGTGGGTCCTGGGGAATCAAACCTGGTTCCTTTGGCTTCACAGGCAAATGCCTTAACTGCTAAGACATTTCTCCAGCCCCCAAAATATTTTTAAATATATATTTATATATTTATTTATATTTGAGAGTGTGAGACAAAATGGATGCTCCAGGGCCTCTAGCCATCATAAACAAACTACAGACACATGTATCACCTTGCACATCTGGCTTATGTGGGTGCTGGGGAACCTGGGTCCTTAGGCTTAGCAGGCAAGTGCCTTAATCACTAAGCCACCTTTCCAGCCCAATGATAGGGGAGCTGTCAATAACGCAGCTCATCTTTTAGTGACAATGGGACTATCATTCTGGCAGCGGGGCTGTTCTGGCTCTGAAGAACATTGTCACCTTGGCTGTTGGAGTCACAACATCCTTGTTCCAGTCATGGCCACTCTAGACAACCTGCCCTGGCCTGAGGAAGACTCCACCACAGGCGGGACAAAGCTTGGTGAACTTGAGCGGGTCCTGCTCAGCCTATGGCTGTTCTCACTCAGGCCAGGTGAGGAGCGCTTCCTTTGGTGCCTCAATAGAAAGCTTGTAATTGAGGCAGTGCAGGCGTGTGTCCTTATGCAAGATGTTTGTGATTGGTGGAATGGGAAGCTGTGTCGTGACAGGTACAAATGACAATGCCACATTTGCATGTCACACTCATGCCATTCACCCTTCTGAATCATGTAACCAGATTGGTCCCTTCTACTTTCCAAGTGCCCTGGAAGGTTCTCTCCTGTGTGGTACCAACTTGGTGTTGTAACACCAGGCCCACGCAGTGGTTTCTTTTTTTTTGGCCTGTTTTTGGTCTTTATCAAGCCATGGGGCAGACTAAGCTGGTTCCATGAAGCTGAGGTGGCAGCCATTGTTGTAGCAGGAGCAGAGGAACACACTAGCTACAGGAGCAAGAAGGTGAAAAAGCAGTTGACAGCTGGGTATGGGGGCATACGCCTTTCATCCCAGCACTGGGAGGCAGAGGTAAGAGGATCGCCATGAGTTCAAGGCCACCCTGAGACTACATAGTGAATTCCAGGTCAGCCTGAGCTAGAGTGAGACCCTACCTGGGAAAATCAAAACCCCCCCCCAAAGAAAGGTGACACCTATGACACCCAAGGCCTAGAAGCTGTAACACTACTTGCTATTGGGGCCAGAGACCCCAATACTCAACTGTTGACAGCCATAATCCAAGCCAGCATTGCTATCACTAACTGCTAAGAGCCAAAGGTTATTCTACTAGGTGCTGAGGGTCAGGTCACTGCAATTGAGGCCCAGAACTAACCTGAGCAGCTAGAACTGTAAGTCCAACTTCTAAATCCAAGAGCCATAAGCATCCAGTTCTTGGGGGTTAGAACCATAACCTGTGAGTCTGTTAGCTCAACCCACCAGCCTTTGGCACTCAAAGGCTCAAGACTGCCAGCCCTACAAGAACCACTCCTACCTTCTCGCAATTTCCATCCCAGTAGAGCAAAAGGGCTCCAGATAACTGCTTGCTAATGGAAGAATGTAAACACAATTAGTGTAAGCATTTGGTTCCCAGTTATAAATGGGAAGACCGTTTCAGGGAAGAAGGGGTTTTTATAGGTGATTTAGTCTGCTCCATTTCTTTTGCAATTGAGTAAATTGAGGCTCAGAAATATGAGACGACTTGCTTAAGGGATCTTAGAGCCAGTGAGTTACAGAGCTCATCAAGAAATTTACCTGATCATCTTGGGTGAGCATATTGCTAACATCAGTACCTTGACCTTTGAAATCAGCGTAAGGATATTTTGCCATGGCAAATCCATTACATTTAGAAAAAGTTATATTTTTATCCAGAGAACTCCTGGTTTATTGTCCTGTTATGTAACCGGAAGGTTTCTTCTAAATTACAGGATTCTCTTTAAAGTATTCAACTTTAATGTTGAGAATCAAGACTCTGGGGATGAATTAGAAGACACACCAAGCAGGGTGCATAAAAGAAAAGAGGAGGCAACTGTGCTTGTCGTGAACTTTGCAGAGGAACACCTCACAACAGAAGCCTCTTATTTGTTACCCTCTCTTTTTACTTTTTTTTTTTTAATTTGAGAGAGACACAGAGAGAGAGAGAGAAAATGGGTGCACCAGGGCCTCTCAGCCACTGTGAACAAACTCCAGATGCATGCGCCCCCTTGTGCACATGTGCAACATTGCGTGCTTGTGTCACTTTTGCATCTGGCTAAACGTGGGACCTGGAGATTCAAACGGGTGTTCTTAGGCTTCGCAGGCAGGCACCTTCACCACTAAGCCATCTCTCCAGCCCTCTTTTTACTTTTATTTGATATATTTATTTATGGGTTGTGTGTGAGCAGTCCATGTTGCAAGTGTGGAGGTCAGAGGACAAGCCTTGTCTTTCCACCTCATGTGAAGCAGGGCTTCTAAGCACAGCTCACCACATCTTCCATGATCTCATGAACGCTCTCCTGTCTCCACCTCCCTTCTCATTATATGTGACCTGGGATTACAGAAACCTGCCACAACCTCCAGCTTTTCACATGGAGCCTGGGGCTCATGCTTAGGTTCTTGGGTTTGAACAGCAAGGACTTTATTCACTGAGCCATCGCCCATACCTCATTCCCATTCTTAAGCTTGTTTCATCTACTATCTAAAACTCATGCTCTTGATTCTTCCTCTCCAGGCTTAGATCTTTGATTACTCATTGGCCATTTGACTTGCTCAACCACATTTCAAAATCAATGTGTTTAGAAATTCTCAAACCCTAGCCACCATAATCTCCATTAAAATATATTCAACTACCTACTTAAAACTCCACTTACATGTTCCCAATACATCTAAAGTGCAAGTTAAACACCCTTATCTTTCTCCTTGGCCCTCCTGGTCCTTCACAAATGTCACTCATCTCATCTCCCTGAATGGAAATACCAGTCTTTCAGTTGCTTGAGTGCAAAATCTATAAGATCTACTTGGTCCCTCCTTCCCCTCTATCTTCAGTCCTTCAGAAAGCATCAATTAAATCTAGCTCCAACTGTATCTTAAATTCACCATTTTCATTGCCAGCCCCACCCTGTCAAACCATCCTCATTTCATGTCCATAGTACTAAGTAATATTCCACTTCCATTCTTGTCCCATTGCAGTTCATATACAAACTAGCACCAAGAGTGACTTTCTTCAAGCACAAACTAATTTAGTTTAGGCCATTTCAAAGTATAAATTAATCCCCAAACTAAACTCAACTCTCTTTCATTCACTCCTCATTTGGTCCTTTGGTCCTCTTTTACTGGTTTAATATGCTATGCTTTCTTCATCCTGGGACCTTTGCATAGGCTGCCCTCTGCTTTGAACTCTCTCTCCTACTCATTTTTACATGACTGGTGTATTCCTCTCTAGGCCCTGGCTTAAATGTCTCTTTCTGAAAGGACCTTTGGGCTGGAGAAATGGCTTAGTGGTTAAGGCACTTGTCTGCAAAGCCTAAGGATACAGGTTCAATTCCCCAGTATCCACATTAACCAGATGCACATGGTGGCACATGTGTCTGGAGTTCATTTGTGGTGGCTAGAGACCCTGGCATGCCCATTCTCTCTCTCTCTTTCTCTCTCAAATAAATAAATAAATAAATAAATAAATAAATAAATAAATAAATATTTTGAAAGGACCTTTCCTGGTCACACTTAATTAAGTATGATCACCTGTTACACTCTGTCTCAGCAATTTCCTTTGTAGAATCTTTGATCATTTTATCTTTGATTATTTTATTTATGATTTTTTTTGGCTTTCTGTCATCATACAACACAGTATGCTCCAAGAAATTCAACATCTTTGCCATCTTGTGTAGCAATTACGTGCTCATTGCTGGGACAAAAAAAAAAAACCACCCAATCAGGTCAGCTTATGGAAGGAAAGGTTTATTTCCAGCTACAGTTTAGAGGAGAAGTTCATCATGGTGGGCAAAGTATGGTAAGAAAAGACAGTCGGGTGTCACATCTCTTCCATCAGCAGGGAGAAAAGAGTGAACTGAGTGTGCCATGAGGGGCTGAGCTACAACACCCGAAGACCCACTCCAAGCAGCACACTTCCAGCAAGTTCCACTCCCAAAGACGACGGCGGGGGATTGAGAATGAGGCTTAATCACAAACACATGAAGATACAGGGGACACTTTACATTGAAACCACTGCACTTGGTAAATATATGGTGAATGGATCAATGACTGAAGAACTATTTACTTCTCCACATCCCTACCCCCACCCTAGGAGATTATAAAGCATGTGAGATGTGAACTCTACAACGGAACCACTGAGATTCCCAGAGCCTACCTAGCACCATGCCGTGGCTCCACAACAGCTGGTGGCTGAGTTGACATTAAACCTGGAGGACCTGATGATACGAGGCTATCACAAGGCTCTGGACTAAAGGTGATGGAGGTTGGATGGGAGAGGTGGAAGGGAGTGGTGATTGGAGGGCATATGCCACCACCTGTCACTAGGAGTCCTCCCTTCACAGATCTTGCCCTCCCAAGTGCTGGGATTTAAGGCGTGTGCCACCACGCCTAGCTCTGCACTGATACTTTTAAAACTGTGACGTGATTACTTTAAACTGTGTAAGGACTACACCTAGCAGTTGACCTCCTCTGGAGGTATCAGGATGCTGGTTTTCCCCCAACCAACACCCCCCCCCCAATTGCTTATCAAATACTTAATGGCCTCAGTGGTCTTGGCAAGCACCATCTCTCCCACACTCCATGCTCCAAGACAGGGAGCTCTGACTTTCTGCTGAGAAGTGCTCAGGCAGCTTCTCCATAAAGAATAGCTCTGGATGACCGCCGCGTGATGAACATGGATCCAGACGAAGGCAGAAATCCACCTATTTTTATTTTTATTTATTTAATGAGATACGGTCTCATTCGGTAGCCCAGTCTAGCCTCAAACCTCCAGCAATCCTCCTGCCACAGCGTCCCAAGAGCTGGGATGACAGACATGAGCCACCATATCCATCTTTTGTTGTTGTTGTTGTTGTTGTTGTTGTTGTTCTCATTCTAAGCCAGGCTGCCCTGGAACTCACTATGTAGTCTCAGGCTGGCCTTGAACTCACAGCAATCTTCCTACCTCTGCCTCCTGAGTGCTGGGACTAAAGGTGTGTGCCACCACGCCCGGCCACATCCATCTTTGTTTAGGCATAAAGTTCACCTATTGGCATGCCTAGAATTTAAATTCCATGGGTCTATTTTCTTTTTTTTTTTTTTAATGTATTTACTTGTGTACGTATTTGAGAAAAAGAGAGAGGGAGAAAGAGAGAGAGAGAGAGAGAGAATAAGGACACAATCCAGGGCCTCCAGCCACTGCAAACGAACTCCAGACACTTGCCCCACTTTGTACATCTGACTTTACGTGGGTACTGGGGGATCAAACCCAGGTCATCAGGCTTTGAAAGCAAGTGCTTTTAACCACTGAGCCACCTCTTCAGCCCCAATCAATAACAGTTTCTATACTTTAAGACCTATTTATGAAGATAGCTTAAACTGCATACTTACCAGTGGCTGAATAAGATCTGACTGAAACCTTAAATTGTGCAAATCATTCTTTATGCTCCATTCATTTGTGGACCTTACCAAATAGTTCCATGCCGGTCCTCTTTAGTTTTTTTTATTTTATTTTATTTTTGGAAAGATACACAGAGAGAGACAGACAGAGAGAGAGGGAGAGGAAGACAGACAGAGAACGTGCACACCAGCAGTCTCTCAGCTGCTGTGATCGAAATCCAGATGCGTGCATCCCCTTGTGGTCAAGTGCAGCATTGCGCCCTTGCGTCACTGCATCTGGCTAAACATGGGACCTGGAGGTTGGAACCGCTGGAGATTGGAACCAGCGTTCTTAGGCTTAGCAGGCAGGCGCCTTAACCGCTAAGCCATCTCTCCAGCCCCTCTTTAGTTTTATATGTGAAAAGAGATGGTTCAATGGGCAAAGTGCTTGCCGTAGAAGCATGAGCACCGGGCTTGGAATCTCCAGCACCCACATAAAACGTTGGGTGTAATGGTGCACATCTTTAATCCCAGCACTGGAGAGACAGAATCCTTGGGGCTCACTGGTTAGCTGGTCCTGCTGAATCTGTGAGCTCTAGATTCAGTGACAGACCTGCTGCAAAGAATAAGGTGGAGAGGGGCTGGAGAGATGGTTTAGCAATTAAGGTGTTTTGCCTGCGAAGCCAAAGAATCCCGGTTCGATTCTCCAGGACCCACGTAAGGCAGATGCGGGGCACATGCATCTGGAGTTCATTTGCAGTGGCTTGAGGCCCTGGAGTGCCCACTCTCTCTCTCTCTGTCCATCTGCCTCTCTTCTCTCTCTCTGCTTGCAAAAAAAAAAAAGAAGAAGAAGGTGGAGAATGACTCAGCAGGACATTCCCACATCAACCTCTGGCCTCCACACTCATACATATACACACGTGGTACTCATATGCAGACACACATGCATGCCACACACACACACACACACACACACACACACACAGTTGTTGCAATGTTTATGGTGAATTAGGAAAAGGAATAATTTTATAATTATTAGCCCTTTGACTTCAAATAAAATGAAACACATTTCTATTCTGCTCAGTGGACACTATCAACTATTTTGCTCACCTAATCTAAGCAGCACACATTTATTGACCACCTTTTTTTTTTTTTTTTTTTGGACAAATAGGTAGTGGCCATACTTGGATCAGGTAAGTTTCTATGCTTCTAAGAATCCACAGGCTGGTGTGAAGAACCAGCATAAGCAATCCCAACACAGCAAGCTGAGTACAGTACAAGGTACGTAGCGGAGGACTCAGTTCTATCTTGGGTCAGGCAATTGGAGGATAAGGCCCGAAGAAGTGAGAGGGGTGAGGCAGGAAGGCAGGGCTTCTCTGTGCTAAAAGTTCACTTTTAAATTTTAGAAAGATAATTCTGTCAAGAGAGCCAGGGGGTGGATCTATTTAGCAAACACACATTGGCTACACCATGACCCAAGCACTGTTCGAAGGGCTCAAGTACAATAAATCATTTAATCCCCGCAACAACTCTCTGAGGTAGGAGCTGTGATCCCTGATTTACACATGAGGAAACAAGCACACAGATTAGGTAACTTGATTGAGGTTGTATGGCCATTAAGGAGCACAGCCAAAGGTTTAAAGACTGTTTGGCCCCACATTTCCTAGGCTCTGCCATTACAGTATATGAGTGCAGGGAGAGAGACCAAGGAGAAGTGGGTGGCAGGTGGAAGACTTATGTAATCATCCAGCAGAAATAGATCTGATTATATCTGAGGTGAAAACAGCAAGGAAAAAAATGAGCTAGGTGTGGTGACATATGCCTTTAATCCCAGCACTTGGGAGGTGGAGGCAAGAGTATCAAGAGTTCAAGGTCAACCTCAGCTACATATGGCATTCAAAAAAAAAAAAAAAGGCAATTGACTGGCCAACTGGCCAATCAAACAAACAAACAAAAAAAGCAGAAAAAAAAAAATGACATTCTGACATTCACACTTCGATTTCTCGCTTGGGGAACTAGTAAATTACTGAGCTTTTAAACAGAATTTAGGAGTGCTTAAAGATACAAGTTTCAGAAACATATACCAAAAGGAAGAAGAAAGTAGAAATAATGTTATGTTATGTTATGTTATGTTATGTTATGTTATGTTTTAGGCACTCTCCAGTCTTACAACTCTGAAAGGCAGATATAAAAGATGAGGGGAGGGCTGGAGAGATGGCTTAGGGGTTAAGGCGCCTGCCTCCTAAGCCTAAGAACACTGGTTCCAATCTCCAGCCGTTCCAATCTCCAGGTCCCACGTTTAGCCAGATGCAAAGTGAGGCAAGGGCGCAATGCCGCACTTGACCACAAGGGGCGCACGCATCTGGATTTCGTTCGCAGCAGCTGAGACACTGCTGGCGCGCCCATCTCTGTCTTCCTCTCCCTCTCTCTCTCTGTCTCTCTCTGTGTCTCGCTCCAAAAAAAATAATAAAAAAATTTTAAAAGATGAGGGGACCAAGGATCAGCAGGGTTCTATAAGGTCACATGGCGTATTTGATATTTGTAAGTTTGGGATGCCTTCATCCAAAGAGCATTTTGGGTTTCTCTGGAGGAAATACATCCTTTTAATTGCTTGCTAGCCGTGCTGGGAATAGAATTTCAGCAAGGCTGCCAGTGTGAGAAAACACAGCCTGGACTAGAGTGAGACCCTTCCTCAAAAGAAAAGAGGTACCTGCCTCTAACAAAAGCCCAGAAGCTGTTTCATTCTTCTTTCTAAGGGAGGGGGTTGTTGGTATAGTCAAGAGGTAGACAGGCTGGCAGCTTTGGTCACTGGCAGCTAACTGGCAGTAGTAACATCAAAATTCAAACCTCAGCCCATACTTTTCCAATGCATCATGAAGTGCCCATAGTTTCCACCCTCAGAATGTGCATACATGGTGACTTCTCACCAGTGACTCAATATGAAACCCTTCCTATAAACCACTAGATGCATATTCTATGGTAAGTGAAGGTCTTTGGCATGCAGTAAAAAGAAAATATAAAATAAAATAAAGTTTATGAAGTATAATTTCCATACAAACAATTCATCCTGTTTAACTGCCAACAAAATTACCAAGCTGTAGAGCTAAGGACATAGCTAAGTTGTAGAGTGCTTGTCTAGCATATGAGGCCCTGGGTTCAATCCCCAATACCAAAGGGAGAAAAGGCTATAGAATGGCTCCATTACTCAAAGAGTTCTCTGCTATCCCTCCAAAGTTAATTCTACCACCCCAGTAACTATAGCTCAGTTTCTTAGCCCCTGCCGTTTTTCTCTTTCCAAAATACTATGTAAGTGGACTTTAAAAAATATTTTTATTTATTTATTTGACAGAGAGAAAGAGGGAGAGGGGGAAGGAGAGAGGGAAAGAAAGGGAATGGGCATGCTACGGCCTCCAGCCACTGCCAACGAACTCCAAATGCATGTGCCACCTTCTACATCTGGCTAATGTGGGACCTGGGGAGTCAAACCTGGGTCCTTTGGCTTTGCAGGCAAACGCCTTAACCACTAAGCCATCCCTCCAGCCCCTGTATGTGGGATTTTACTCAGCATGATGGGATTGAGAGTCATGCATGTGGCCCCATAATCATTAGTTTGTTTATCACATACATTTTACTGAGTGTTAAGTTTGTCATCAGATAGTCAACAACGATTTATGAGGCTAGGCACTAGTCCAAGTACTGAAGTCACAACAGTGGCTGGAAGAGTCTGAGTCCCTGCCTGCCTTTAATGAGCTTATATTATGGCGTTGGGGTGAAGGGGTTGGTGTATGGGACAAACAGGCAACAGGCACACGAACAGAGTTTTGTAATGATTTAAATGGTAGAAATAGCTCCAGTAGGATGATGGGATAGGGTAGAGGTCAGCAGAAGGCACTGACTTATCTAGAGTGGGTTGTGTAGTGTGTGGTATGTGTGCTGTGTGGTGTATGCACGTGTATGCAGATGTGTGTGTCCCATGCACATGTGTGTGGAAAGCCAGAGGAGAAATGGGGCATCCTTCTCTTATTGCTTATCTGCATATCCTCGAGACAGGGTTTCTCTTTCAACCTGGAGCTGCTGTCAGAGCCCAGCCATTCTCTGATCTCTGCCCCTCTCACTGGGGTTACAGAAGTGCAAGGCTCTGCCCAACTATTTTTTTCTTTTTCTTTTCTTTCTTTCTTTCTTTCTTTCTTTCTTTTTTTTTTTTTTTTTTTTTTTTGGTTTTCCGAGGTAGGGTCTCACTCTAGCTCAGGCTGACCTGGAATTCACTATGCAGTCTCAGGGTGGCCTTGAACTCATGGTGATCCTCCTACCTCTGCCTCCTGAGTGGGAGACCAGGGCAGGAACCTAGCCAGGTATGTTTGATAGGCCAGAGCTGGAGAATGGTCTCTGATCTGGCTCTAAAGAGAAGCCTTTGAGAGTTCTGGACCAGAGTGATGTCATGTGATCTGTACCTTATAAAGACACCTCTGCCGTTTGGGGTGGATGAACTGTGTTGACTTAGGAGCTACGACTTAAGAGTGAAGGCAGGAAAGCAGGGCTGAGTGACTAATGCTTATAATCTCAGCAGAGATTCAGGAGAGTTCAAGGCCAGCCTGTGCTACATAGTGAGACTTTGACTCAAAAAACAAGGAAAGAAAAATAGTGGAGACAGAGAGATGTGTCAGCATTTAACGGAGAGCTCTGGTGACTTGAACCAGTACAGTACCCGTGTGGATGGGGAAAAAACCTGGAATTCAACCCTTTTATGATGCCGTGGAAATAGAAAGAGAGAAATCAGTCCCAAGCATTAGTAAATGTTAGCATATATTTGAAAAGATTTCACTTAAAAAAATTCTCATTAGTGCAAATCGGAGGAAATATGTAAAAGTTTTAAAACTCTATATAACATAAAGTAGGTCAGTGCCTAATCTACATAATGTAGGTAAACTTGTCTCAAGAATAGAAGCCGGGCGTGGTGGTGCACGCCTTTAATCCCAGCACTCGGGAGGCAGAGGTAGGAGGATGGCTGAGAGGAGGCCATGAGACTTAGTTAATTCCAGGACAGCCTGGACCAGAGTGAGACCCTACCTCGCAAAACCAAAAAATAAATAAATAAATAAATAAGAATAGAGGTCAAGGGGTGGGAGAGATGGCTTAATGGTTAAGGCGCATGCCTGTGAAGCCCAAGGACCCCAAGTCGATTCTCCAGGTCCCACATAAGCCAGATGCACATGGTGATGCATGAGTCTGGAGTTCGTTTGCAGTGGCTAGAGGCCCCAGTGCACCCATTCTCTCTCTCTCTCCCTCTCTCTGTCTCTAATAAATAAATAAATAAATAAAAATTTAAAAATTTAAAAAAAGAATAGAGGTCAAGATAATTGAAGGACTGGACAGATGGTTTGTGCAGTAAAGCACTTGTTATACAAGCGGAAGAACCTGTTTGGGATCCCCAGCATTCACATAAACTGAGCACACTTGCCTATAATCCCCACGCTGGGCAATAGAGACAGGAAGATCACTGTGGATTGCAGGCTAGCTGGTCTAACTGAATTAGTGAGCGGGAGGTTCAGTGAGGGATGCTGTCTCAAAAGTTAAAGTGGAGGGCTGGAGAGATGGCTTAGCGAATAAGGCCCTTGCCTGCAAAGCCAAAGGACCCAGGTTCGATTCCTCAGGACTCATGTAAGCCAGATGCACAAGGTGGCCCCCACATCTGGAGTTCATTTGCAGTGGCTGGATGCTCCGCCACTCTCTCTAGCTGCCTCTCCCCTCTTCAAATAAATACTTTTAAAAAAGCAATTGAAGACACAGACATTGACCTTTGGCTTACACACACACACACACACACACACACACACACACACTCCCTTAGTCTCATAGCATATGCCAACAAAAATAAACCTATAGTTCACCATACCTCCTCTCTCCTTCACGTTGTGAACAGACCCATGCCACAGTCAACATACAAGTGCTCAAGTCTAGTCCAGATGCATCCACATGTCACCTAAATTCAAAGGACTCTCATGTACTGGTCTAAAGGATAGAAAGACGCTTGTTGTCAAGGTTGAACCTGGTCAGGGTCATACCACAGCCACCCTTTGGAACTTCATTGGTTTAGGGATGGAAAACATAAGATGAGTTCAAAGATGCGGTGACTCTCTAAGCAGAGCAGGTCATGATAAATCCATGCGCTACTTTGGCCTTCAAGATTTTGAGCTTCAAAGCTTCAAGCTCCTTCGCATCCTCACTTCTGTTCGGACATTAAGGTCCATGGGGAAATATAACTGGTACTGTGTTCACTTTGATCATCTGACTTTTGCTTTTCCAGCCAAGACCAGCCTCTCTGGTATGTACAGATCTACTGGGTGGATATGAAAAGGTGTACCTTAATGAAGTGTTCTGTTCCTGTAGCTGTTCAAAGGATGTCAGGGCTTGTTTGTTTTGAAACAAGTCACCAGCCCTCTCTAATCACGTGTCTACCCTCACGGGGCAGGCAGCATGAAGTCAGACCTGAAGACAGTTGGTGACTGGAACAAGCTCTTTAATGTTGCCCTACCCTTATTTTCCCTCTGTTTTTTAATTTATTTTTTTAAGCTTAATTTGTTTTGCAGTGCTAAGGATAAAAACAAGAGCCTTGTATATGTCAGGCAGGCACACTACCACTGAGCTACATCTCCCACCCTTCTTACTTTGTTTTTAAGCTAAGTTTCTGCCTGATCCATTTCAACCTTCACCTTGACAGGTGGATCATACACACGGCAAGTGGTAAACAGAGTTGACCCGGAACCCGAGCCAGTCGCCTTTCAGAGGTACTGTGTCATTTCTATAGTCAATGAGGAAGAGGGAAGCCAGGGACCAGGAAGGTTACCAAGCTCTTCTTCTCACGTGTGCGTGCTCCAGGGAGGTGGCTGGTCACAGCCCTCTAGGGAAGGAAGACCTCAGACGGAGACTTCCATGAGAAGAAAGCAAATGAACAGCCAGTGGGGCAGGAGGGAGCAGCTACCCAAGTGAGGCCCTTTGCTCATCTGAACAAGGGTGTCCTCACTATGTCCCAAGCCCTTGCACCTAAGCCATAAAAACAAGCATGTAAGTCTGTCCACAACATAGACTTGGTTCCTTCTGAAAATGTTACATGCTTTAAGAAGCTTCTGTTGGGGGCTGGAGAGATGGCTTAGCGGTTAAGTGCTTGCCTTTGAAGCCTAAAGACCCCAGTTCAAGGCTCGATTCCCCAGTACCCACATAAGGCAGATGCACATGGTGGCGTAGGTGTCTGGAGGTCATTTGTAATGGCTAGAGGCCCAGGCATACCCATTCTCTCTTTCTCCCTTTCTCTGTCTCTAATAAAGAAATAATAAAAATTAAAAAAATAAAAAGAAGCTTCTTTTGAAAGATAAACATGAAGTTATTAGCAATTGATACTGTAACCATTGTTAACCATCTTTCTAAAAATTCTGCTCGGTATAATAGTGGTCCATGAGCTGGGTGTGGTGGTGCACACCTTTAATCCCAGAAATTAGAAGGCAGAGGTAGGAGGATTGCTGTGAGTTTGAGGCCACCCTGAGACCCTATGTAAAAAAAAAAAAAAATAATAATAATCAGTGGACCATGAGAGAGAAGGAGAAAGAGAAAGAAAAAGAGGAAGAGGAGCAGCAGGAGAAGAAGAAGGAGGAGGAGGAAGAAGAGGAGGAGGAGAATTATTTTGTGGCACTAGGGATGGAGCCCAGGGCCTTGCACAGGCTAAGCAAGGGCTCCACCTATGAGATACAAGAAGAATCAATTGACGACATGAGATAGAACCAGTGTTTACTAGTACTGTCCCCTTAGCCAAGACACACTGCTCAAAAATATTCTGTGAGGGGCTGGAGAGATGGCTTAGCGGTTAAGGCGCCTGCCTCCTAAGCCTAAGAATGCTGGTTCCAACCTCCAGTGGTTCCAATCTCCAGGTCCCACGTTTAGCCAGATGCAAAGTGATGCAAGGGCACAATGCTGCACTTGACCACAAGGGGGCGCACACATCTGGATTTCGTTCACAGCAGCTGAGAGGCTGCTGGCGCGCCTGTCTCTATCTGTCTCCCTCTCCCTCTCTCTCTGTCTCTCTCTCTCCCCCCAAAAAATATTCTGTGAGAATTTCTATGTATACATTTATTTATTCATTGAGCTAACATTTTTTTGCACTTGAGAAATAACATAAGGTAGTCTTTGACACGTAGTAAGTGCTGATAAATGTTAATTATTAGCACTACTATCAGTGTTAGTACTGTTGCTTCTGTTATGATCCTAGCCCCAGTCCTCAATGGCTTTAAACAGGCTAGAAGAGGGACAGGTGGGTAAGTGACATGTCATGGCATAGTGCTGTGCCAGGGTAGGTCTGACCTCTGTGGGAATCCAAGAGGCATTATTTAGGAGTGAGCAGGATGCATCTCCTGGAGAAGAGAGTCATGAAAAAAAAGAGTCATGGGGCTTAGCGGTTAAGGCGTTTGCCTGCATAGCCAAAGGACCCAGGTTCTATTCCCCAGGACCCACGTAAGCCATATGCACAAGGGGGCTCACACATCTGGAATTCGTTTGTAGTGGCTGAAGGCCCTGGCACGTCCATTCTGTCTATCTGCTTTTTTCTCTCTCAAATAAATAAATATAAATATAAAAAAGAAAAACAAAAAAGAGTTGTGAAGGACAAATGAAAGTTGACTGCATAAACAAATCAATCTTAACTGCAAGTGACAGCACCTGACTCTACCCTCTTTAGACACACAGAGAATGGAAAAAGAGAATAATAAATCGTCCCACAATTCCTAGAAGAGCTGGAAAGCACATCTGGGAAAGTGACATTGTGGTAAAGGATGCTTTGATGAGAAAACATCACAGATTGGCCCAGAAACCTCATGCTGATATCCCTGCCAGGCCCAAGAGAGAAGTTTCTCTGGCTTGTTTCCTGGAATTAGCACTCCCCAACTCAATATTCAAGATAATGTAGCTGATGGGACCAAGCCTAGTTTACCTGCCCATATCTCAGCTGGCAACTTGAGTTCTCTCTCTCTCTCTCTCTCTCTCTCTCCTGTTTCTCTAAAAGAATATGAGTGCTGTCTCCCAGTGAGGCTCAGAAGGTGAGGAGTGTCCTTACACATAGGAAAAAGGCAACGACTGTGAATCAAAATTCATAATGTTTTCATGAAGTGGAGTGGGGCACAGAACAGAAGTGGGATGGGGACTGACAAGGAAGATTTCTGCATCTGAGCTGTGTGCTTTGGAATCTTACCAGAGGATGCCTTCTTTTTAAAAAATTTTTTTGATTTGTTTATTTATTTATTTGAGAGAAGGAGAGAGAGAGAGAGAGAAGCAGATAGAGAGAATGGGCACACTAAGGCCTCCAGACACTGCAAACGAACTTCAGATTCATGTGCCACCCTGTGCACTTGCCTGTGAAGCGTAAAGACCCCAGTTCGAGGCTCAATTCCCCAGTACCCACATAAGCCAAATGCACATGGTGGTGTGTGCATCTGGAGATTGTTTGCAGTGGCTAGAGGCCCTGGCATGCCCATTCTCCCTCTCTCTCTCTCTCTCCCTCTCTCTCTCTCTCCCTTTCTCTGTCATAAATAAATAAATAAATAAATAAATAAATAAATAAATAAATAAAGGAATTTTCTTTTGAACAATAAACATGAAGTTATTGGCAATTGTTACTGTAATCATTGCTAACCATCTTTCTAAAAATTCTACTCAGTATAATTAGTGGACCATGAGCCGGGCATTGTGGTGCACACCTTTAATCCCAGAAATCAGGAGGCAAAGGTAGGAGGGTCGCCCTGAGTTTGAGGCCACCTTGGGACCCTACCTCAAAAAAAAAAAAAAAAAAGGAAAGAAAGAAAGGAAAAGAAAAGAAAAGAAAAAAGAAAGACTTATGTGGGTAGTGAGGATTCAAACCTGGGTTCTTTGGCTTTGCCAGCAAGTGCCTTAACCGTTAAGCCACCTCTCCAGCCTTTATGGTGCTAGGATGGGATGTGTGCTCAGCTTTGGACCATCTTGTGGCCTTCACTTTCCATCCTGTCTTTCTGTGTCTTAAATTAGTTCCACCTTTCCCAACTATCACAGAGGTTGATTCTTTTATTTTTTGTAATATTTTATTTATTTATCTATTTGAGAGAGAGGGAGAGGAAGAAGCAGAGAGAAAGAGAAAATGGGTGTGCTGGGGCCTCTAGCCACTGCAAATGAACTCCAGACACATGTGCCCTCTTGCGCATCTGGCTTACATGGGTCCTGGGGAATCAAACCTGGGTCCTTAGGCTTCATAGGCAAACGCCTTACCGCTATGCTATTTCCCCAGCCCTGATTCTTATATTTGAGGGAAATGTGGACCTAGACAGGTATAAACTGGCCAGGAGTGATGGCTGAAATTGTATTTGCTTAGCCACAGCTAAACTCTCAGTTACAGTAATGTTTTCACTGTATTATGAACATTGTGCTAAATCACAGGGGGAAAAATTGCTAAAACTCGACATCCTCCTGGCATCTGAACCCATGGGAGGGAAGAGTGTACCCTAGAGACGTTGTCCGTAGATATCACAGAGTACCTATGCAGGAGTGGTGACGGTGTGGTTAATGTGGGTTCTGACATTCTGGTAGAACATTCAGGAGGGAATTTCTAGACATCCAGGGGATTAAGGTTCCCATGCTCTATGGCCAGAAGAAACCATGAGGCTAATTCAAGTACAGAGGAGGCAGTGTTCTTGATCAGGCCCTAGAAGCTGCTGCAGCCACCAACTTTGCCACCTGCAACACCGCTGGGATAAGGCAAAAGGGAAAGATCTAAGTAGCTTAGACTTAGCGCAACGTGTCTTTCTAATTCACCACCTGTCCCCTACATTTCCCACAAACCATTGCAGCAGTCACTTTAAAATTATCCCTAATCCCCTAGTTCAAGAGGAGGTGCTATCCAGGGGGCACACTGTTGAAGGCATAGGGCTGAGAACATCCCTCAACCCAACAACACATTTCCAGTGGGCAGCCCCTCCCCACAACTGCCTCTGCCTGGCAGGTCCTTTGCCACCTTTGTGCACATCTGGAATTCCTGTGGTACCCTTAGAGGCATCCCAGTAAGTGAAGATGCTTCTCACATGGTCCGGGCAACAAGCATGCCAGGGTTAGAGTGACTCTAAGTCTTCAAAACTCACAAAAGCTTACAGGCAAACATCTGGATGGCTACATGCCTCCATGTTTCTACTGAGATTTGTAACACACCAGTTGTAAAGGATAATTTTTAAAAATTAAACCAGGATTGTTTTTTGGGACACACACACACACACACACACACACACACACAGAGAGAGAGAGAGAGAGAGAGAGAGAGAGAGAGAGGAAGACAGAGATGGGCACGCCACCAGTCTGTCAGCTGCTGTGAGTGAAATCCAGACGTGTGCGCCCCCTTGTGGTTAAGTGCAGCATTGTGCCCTTGCGTCACTTTGCATCTGGCTAAACATGGGACCTGGAGATTGGAACCGCTGGAGATTGGAACCAGCGTTCTTAGGCTTAGGAGGCAGGCGCCTTAACTGCTAAGCCATCTCTCCAGCCCTAAACCAGGATTTTTAAAGCAGTGAATAGAGTTTTCCCTGGATTGTCTTCATCCCAAGCTGAACCACGTGGTTAACCAACGGATCAAGCTGAGGTTTCAAATCGCAGTTTCAGTGAATAACCTGGTTCCTTATGTAAATCACGCTCACCAGAAACATGTCCGAGGTGTACTACTAAATGGGTTCACTGAAGGACACCTTGAAAAGTCACCCGCAATCGGGGAGTGGAAAGGCATCATGAAATCTGTCATCTTTTGGGTGGAAGGTAGAGTAGACTTTATGGAACTCTCAGTCCCCTGTCACAACAGTGCAATGACCTTGGAGGAATGTGGATGATGACATGTTGATGCAGCCAGAGTTTTGTAGACACCAGCACAGCCATGTGACTGAGCACTTACTTTTTTTTTTTCCCTTCTTCCTGTTATATCAGCATAAAAGCCATCCTTTCACTCTAGATCATTCTGGCTAAGCCTGAACAATATGATTTGAGGCAGGCTAGAGATAAAGTCACCTCTGAGCACTTGCCCATATTGTGCAATTTAAACAATGTTCTCTGTTATGTACTTTATATTGAAGAGTTCAAGAAAGGAAATAATGGCAGTGATTCAAGCTACAATTCCTAGACTCAATAAGTGTGCTTTATAGTTATACCAGTACATATGCAGACATGTATATCAATCCGATCACAACAAAGAAAATAACTAAACCAACTATATACAATTTAGACCTTAGAAGTTGGAAGCATATGCTGTCCCTTAGCCATTTTGCCACTGTTATTTAAACCAAACCAAACGAGACATGAGTCACGGGTGTTTTGATCACATACACTTCTCTTCTGAGAATGAAATGAGACCACTCTTAGAGCTGAATCTCAACAGTAATAATCATAGCGGCATAATTCACTGTAACCAAAAGGTAAAACTAACTAAATGTACATTACGAGATGAACACATTTTTAAAAATACCTTGGTGGGGCTGGGCGTAGTGGCGCATGCCTTAAATCCCAGCACTCAGGAGGCAGAGGAAGGAGGATCACCATGAGTTTGAGGCAACCCTGCCACTACATAGTGAGTTCCAGGTCAGCCTGGACTAGAGTGAAAACCTACCTCGAAAAACAAAACAACAACAACAAAAAAACCTTGGGGTGTGTGTGTGTGTGTGTGTGTGTGTGTGTGTGTGTTCAGTAAGATATTATTTGGTCTTAAAAAGGAATGTGGGGTTGAAGAGACAGCTTAGCACTTAAGGTGCTTCCCTACAAAGCCAAAGGACCCACGTTAGATTCCCCAGAACCCATGTAAGCCAGATGCACAAGGTAGCACATGTGTCTGGAGTTCATTTGCAGTGGCTAGAGGTCCTGATGCACCCATTCCCTCTATCTGCCTCTTTTTCTTTCTCTCAACTAAATAAATTAATTGATAAAAAGGAATGTGATTCTCACATTCTACAATATAGATGAATCTGGAATACAATGTGCTAAGGGAAATAAACCAGACACAAAACAATTTGTATGAGCGCACCTCTTTAGAATACTCAGATTTATGGAAATGGAAACTAGAGAATTGATGGAGGGAGTGAAAAGTTACTGTTTTATGTGTACTTTGTGTTTGGCACGGTGAACAAGTTCTGGAGATGGGCAGTGTTCATTATATTGAAAGGTACACTCAAAAAATGGTGAATATGCTAGATCTTAAGTATATTTTGTCATAAGTTGGAAACAAACCCGAGACTCAGGAGTAAAGCTTTTTATTCTGTTGCTATAGATATTTTCATAAGCCAAGGTCTTTTCTCTTTTTCTGAACGCTCTTAGCTAGCTCTTCCATAATTGTTTCCTTCTTGGTATTCAGACATCTGCTCAAGTTTCTCTTCCCATCTCTATCACGATTTACGTATGCTCTACCTGTCTCCCCTCATGGAAGTCAGAGTACAAGCTTAACTGTTGATCCTCACTTTCCCTCTTATTTGAGATAGGGTCTCTCTTGATGCCTGCTGTGGTGTTTGCTAGACTGTCTGGCCTTCAAGCTATAGGTCCCTCCTGTTTCTGCCTCCCTTCTTGTGGCAGACACACTGAGATTACAGAAACTTGCTCTATGCATCCAGCTTGACATGAGGATCAAGACTCACATCACCAGCTTGCGCAGCAAGCACTCAATTCACTGAGCCTCTCCCTGGCCTCTAGTTCTCTCTGTTTTATTCCCTCATAGTTAGAGTGATCTGAATGTAAGTTGGTCCTCAATAAATAGTTGGTGAATGAATGAATGTACTAATGCCTCAAATTTAAATAACCTGATTTAAAAGCTAGGTACATAAACTCAGGGTTGTGCCTCTGTTGTGTTGAAGGTGCATCCTTATAATCTTTCTTCCTTCCCATCTTCCACTCCCAATTTTCCAAGCCCCAATTCCAGTTTCACATCAGTGAAGTGAGTAATCCTGAGTCTTTGTGCACAGACCTCACCCATGTTAAAGTCCATTTGGTCCACACCTACGCTCCTGCCCTGCCCATACTGGAGAAATTAGGGCTTTGGAGGAAAGACGTGATTTGAAAGGTGACAAAGTCAAATATCTCAGTTCCTGGGACCTCCAGATTAATATGATGGAACAGCAAGTCTCCCCATGTGTGCATTTTATTAGTCATCAACTGGAACAAGGCTCACTTCCTCTGGAATAGACGTAGGATGGCAATTCCGGGTAGGGAGAGCTAGGAGCCGGCTGAATAGGTCTCTGTTCTAGCTTCCGCTCTCATCTGGTGATGCCTAAAAAATGACTCACATCCACCCTCCAGAGCAGAATCTTCAAGCATGGGGCTCCACTTCCATGGAAGCACCGCGGCTCTGGGGTCTAGCTGTGGAAGAAGAGGGAGTTCTAAAGACCTGCTTCTGGGAAACATGTGCGTTGGGCCAGCCTAAGTCCAGCCCTCAGATGTTAATGACAGAGTTACATTTATTGACTTCCAGAAGCTAATAATCCAAATGACCACAATCCTCAGGTGTCCCATAGGAAATCACAGATATCGATCTATGCGCCAGAGGATAAGCAGTGTGTGAAGCGGTGCAGAGTGCCACATTTTTGTTCAGTATACCTGTTTATGACAAAGGTTTGACTTGACCGTCTCTTAAGTTACCTTTCATTTTCACTCAGCTATTTAACTGCAGAAGAGAATCAGCTCTAGCCATGATGCAAAGCCAGGCTCTTTGGTTCATGGCACATTCACGGAAGACATGAAAATTAAATGCATCATTCTTAGAAAAACTATTCAAGGTACAGACTGGAGGAAGAATCTGCCAACAATGTCGTTATTTTTACTCTAGTTACCAAAAAAAAAAAAAAAAAAAGGCACACATAAAAGAATTATGTGTTATAGATTATTTTTGCCCTAAGATGTAGGATTACTTCATGGGTTCACTCACGTATGTCTTGCCTTTCCTATAAACACCATCTCATTTCTCTTCTTCTTCTTTGTTTTTGATTTGTTCATGAAGGGTTCTCTATCCTGAGAAGCTGGAACTCCTGTAAAGTTTTGCTAAGGCACTCTAAGAGACAGATCATCTAATACTCTAAACATGAAAGGGTTGCTCATACCTCCTCAGTGACTGATGGAGTCCTTTCTGGCTTTAAAAATGAAAATGAAAAATAGACTCAAAAAGGATCAGGTAGCCATTTGTCGTGGGGCATGCCTATAATCCCAGCACTTGGAGGCAGGAGATGGTGAATTTGAGGCCAGCCTGGGTTACACAGCAAAACAAACAAAATTACAAGCAAAAAGGCATTATGTGGCATATGACTTCATCACATAAGATTCTTGCAAAGGGCAAACACCTGGGTAGTTACCAAGAGTGTTGGCAACTGCAAAAGGGAAGCTTGCGGGTGATGAAATTGTTATCTTGACTGTGGTGCTAGCTTCCCAACCGTATGTGTCTGTCAGATCTCACAGAACTGGACACTGCAGATGAAGTTCACTATATGGAATCACACCCCAGCTAATCCAACCCTAAAAATAAGTGCCATCTACTCCTCAGAAGACAAAGACAAACCCCAAAGCACCCCACTGCTGCTGCACTTGCTGTTTTCTTCCAACAGTTACTTCCTTACGTGCACACTCACCGCAACGCAACGAGCTCCCACCTGCCTCCTGCAGCCTCAGTCGCGTCAGTGCATCGGTGCACTGCCCACCACCACAGCACGTGCACTGCTGTCCTTCCTGGACTCCCCCCCTTCAGCTCCTCACCTGAGAAATGTCCTTTGACACTGTGAGGGTCTCTTCTTAAAGTCTTGTCCTATGAGGGATGCTCACCGGTTCCCGAGCTCAGTGTTCGTGCATCTACCTTGCCTGTTCATTTGCCCCAATGATCCTGATTTTTTTTTTTTTTTGAGTTAGGCCCTCACTCTAGCCCAGGCTGACATGGAATTCACTAGGTAGTCTCAGGGTGGCCTCGAACTCTTGGCAATCCTCCTACCTCTGCCTCCCAAGTGCTGGGATTAAAGGCATGGCTGATCTTGATTTTTAATATTTTATCATGTAGTGTTTTAAATTTTATTTTTCATGCTTTTGTGCATATTTAGCATTTTTCTGAAATTTCATTCTCCACAATTACCCTATTGTATCTTCTTTCCCTTCCTATGTATACCCTTTTCCTGCCCCATTAATACCCTTCTTACTTTCATGCCTTTTTTAAAAACCGGACATGGTGGGGCATGCCTTTAATCCCAGATCTCAGGAAAGGCAGAGGTAGGAGGATCACCACCTGAGTTTGAGGGCACCCTGAGACTACATAGTGAATTGCAGGTCAGCCTGAGCTAGAGCGAGATTCTGCCTCGAAAAACCGGCAGGGGTGGGGGGTGGAGAGTAGCCACATTTAAGGGCTGGAGAAATAGCTCAGTGGTTAACATACTTGCCTGCAAAGTCTAACAATCTGAGTTTGATTCCCCAGGTCTCACATAAAGCCAGATGCACGAGATAGTACATGAGTCTGGAGTTTATTTGCAGCAGATGGAGGCCTTGGTGTGCCCATTCTCTCTCTCTCTCTCTCTCTCTCACACACACACACACACACACACACACACACACACACACACAAATACTCTCTCTCTTTCCCATGATGGCACATGCCTTTAATCCCAGCACTCAGGAGGCAGAGGGAGGATTATCACTGTGAGTTCAAGGCCAGTGGGAGACTACATAGTGATTTTCAGGTCAGCCTGGGCTACAGCAAGACTACCTCAAAAAACCAATATATATATATATAACACCACAGTTAGTTAAACTAGCTCACTGCTTGCATGATCATGACTGAAAAGTTATTTAATGTAGAATGGGCAGTTTACCAGGGGCTGTACCATTAATGAGCCTGATTCCACTTCTCGCAACCAGATGGGAAACTCTACTGACGAAGACACCCCGTGTTTGAGTAGCCGGACATAGAGAAATGAAGCTGGAACTGAGCGGGAAGCTTCTTCCCTACGCACTGTCTTCCTTCACACCCAGAAGGAGACGTGCAAGCCATCAACAGCTCTACTCAGCTGTGTACTACACAACCAACCTGTCATGTAAGACACGCACACTGGTGCAACAGTGGCATGTATGATATGGCAATAACCAACTACTTTCTGCTTAATTTTGAGACCTGCTCCATAAGAGGGAAGTGGTGCCTGGTAAAGCTGGCCAAAAGCCTACGGCTGGGGACATAGGTTCTATATGGGAAACTACTATGGATAGATGTGGTTTTATTTTTTTATAAACCTGTTTATTCTCTACATTTTCCTAGTGATGGAAGTCCCATGAGTACAGGCACCATTTTTGCCTTGCTCACTATTATATCCTCAACATTTAGTGCAGTGCCTTATAGGAACAGGTGTTCACTAAATGTTTGCTGAACCAAGGAGACTTAGAGGCCTTGCCTAGGTGAAGAGATCAGCTCAGGAGCTGTGTAAGTTTACCCAGCCTTGTTATAAGCTTGAAAAGTGATCATTGTTTTACCCCTGGTCCAAGAAGCAAAATGGTTTTCTACACTAAACCCAAGCCATATAAAACAGACTGCCCTCAAATGTACTTCTTCTCTGAGCTGGAAGGCTTCGGGGGTGAGTTCCAATGGCTGTGGGTGTAACCAAATCATGTCCATGGTGCCCTGGAACACAATGGTGACCTGTACTTGATCACCATACCTTTGCCCTATGCAATACCACAGAATGAACACAACACCTTGAAAATGTGAAAGAATTGGTTTTTATCAATATGTGGTACGACATGTCATCGTTGGTCAATTATTAATTAATAAGTTAAATCCTTTCCTAATGAAAATGTGATGTAAAAGATAATTTCCTACGTACACCACAGTCCAAGACTCAATTATCGATTGCTTTTCTAGTAATTATAGGCCAAATGTTTAAATTGTAGGCTTATATATTAACTACCTGTTTGTCCCCTCTGAGCCAAAAATTATGTTGGAGGAGCCGCAAAACTGAACATTTCTTCCTTGGAATCCTCTTAGCCATTGATTAGGCATAATGGAGTCTTTGCACCTGCTCTTCCCTCCGCCTGGTACGCTCTCCCAACCTCCTGGTTTACTCCTTCACCACCCTCAAGACTTGGCTCAAAGGCCACTATGTTAACAGGCCCATCCATGAGCACCACCCTCCTCCCCACCTGGTCTCTGTATCCTTCTTTTTTGATTTACCTGTAGGATTTATCTCCATCTACCAATCTGTGAACACAACTTGTTTGTGTTTATTGCATGTGTCTTCTCACTAGATGCTAAGCTCAATTAAAGCAGATTTCTCTTTGCCTTTTTCTGGTTTTTTTTTTTTTTTTTTTTTTTTTTTTTTTTTTTTTTGAGGTAGTGGCTCATTCTAGCCCAGACTGACCTGGAACTCATTCTGTAGTCCCAGGCTGGCCTTGAACTCACAGTGATCCTCCTATTTCTGCCTCTCAAGTGATGGGATTAAAGGCTTGAGCCACCATGCCTGGAGAGGGCAGATTTTTCTGTGTTCTTTTACTTACAGTTATATACCTATGGTCTAGACCAGTGCCCAGCACACAGTAGCTGATCAACTACTATGTGTTAGAGAGATTGATGCAGTTTATTATTCCAACCACTTAATACTAAGACAATGACAATGACCCTATGTCAATGATTTCTTCTAAGTGGCCCCCATTTGCGTGTCTGTTGTAAGGACCTATAAGAGGTGGGGAATAATACTCCTTAGACTCAGACCTCCTAAGCAGAAAACCTACCAGGAACTTCTCTGGAATTCTCAGTGCAAATTAAGCAAATATTAGAGAAATAACAAAAACCATTATCCTGGCTTCAGGACTTGCTATGCCTAATGTATCCATCCAGTCACTCATCTCTCTGAGCCTCAGTTGCCTTTCTGTGAAAGAGGCATTGACAGGACTTGCTGTGGTCACACTGAAGGGAGGATGAAATGAGAACAGCCCCCAGCCACCAGATTTACCTTTCTTTCTGGGCCCTGTTGCAGAAATCTGATCAACTAACCATAACTAATATGTTAAAGTGCCTAGAGCTATTTTTTAAACAGATTAATGATGACTTTAGGGAGTCCCTGGCCTTATCCTGAGAGAAAAAATTCAGATGAAACCATGAAAACAAGAACGTCAGCAGGACATGGGAGTGTTGATTAATTGTTTGGTGGGGGGGGGGAGTGTTCCTTTTGAAATGTGCTAAACTTCAAGATGATTCAGGGACAAAGTAATAACTTCAGGGCTTAGAGAACGGCTGACTGCATGCTGTATTTCAGAAAATGTCCTGAGCACCTGGTAATCCATGAACAAGTGGCTGCACCCCGCTACCTGAGTTCCCCCGTACACACATGCTTTAAGACGAACCACTCCAAGGGTTTACAGTCCAGTATTTGTCCTGTTACAGAGAACAACACAGAGGACCTGAGAGAGGAAGCTCTTCCCCACCCTCAATAAACCTTCCATGTTGTTTCAGCATCATTGACAAGTGCCCAGTCTCCACTCTGAGGAATATGGCCACTGTCCTTGTATTTCTAAAGATACAGTGGTTAAGTGGTTCACAAAGCTCCTACATTCCTGTCTCTGTGTCCAGGCAAATTCACTGTCCCTTTGGACTCTTTCTCTCTGGCTTGTGACTGGGTTGGTGGTTGGTTTCTATTCGGAGTAGAACGGTGGTTGTAAGGGTGCGTTTTTGAATCGTTATAGCGTCACACCATACAGCTGTTAAGATCTCCCAGGATCTTTGTGCGGCGTTGGCTTCCGGGTTGGGCTTATGCATTCTTGGCCAGTTCGGTCTGTGCTTCATGTGGCGTGTGTCTGGTGTGGCTCTGTGCTATGTAGCTTTGCTCTTTATTAATCCCCCATGGAATACTTATGGCCAAAGTCTTTCAAGACTTCCCCTGAGAGGTTTAAAAACAAATGCATGATCTCTTTTCAGGCCCTGAAGACTACTTATAAGAGGACAAAAACACAATTTTTTAGATGGGCCTCCCTGTATTTCCCTGGGTGGTCTCAAACATGTAAGCTTAGGCAAACCTTCCACCTCAGCCTCCCAAGCAGCTGGGACTATACCTTCATGCCACCATGCCGAGCTAAAAATAAAAGTTTGTTTTAAAGAAAACTCTGAACTTTATACTCCATCTAATCTTTCTGGCTTTGGCCAAAAAGTGTTCTCTTAATGCATAGATCCCTACAAGGAGCATTTTGGACGCCTTGCGTAAGTAGAAGGACATACCCAGGAAAGAGAAGAGATGCTCTCAGGCGAAAGTCTTTACTGACCAGTGGATAGCAGCAGCATAGGAGTGGCCGCATAACTGTTCCACCATGGCTCACACCCTCGCTTTGGCTTGGTGAGTATTCACATCCTCCTCCCTGGAATTAATCTCTGGAAAATGTTTGTCAGGATGCCTCTCACTCCTTGGGCTACCCAAGCATCCAGATAGTCCGTAGAAGAGACAGATATTTATTAAGAAAGTTGCAACAGCAGTTTTGAGTGACCTTAACGATTGTGCCCGGAGGATCACCTAGCCCACAGCAAACACTTTAAAAGATAGCTGTGTCCTGGTAAAGTCCACATGGTTAGCACATTGGTGTGTTTATGACTAACTTCACAATGAGGAAAGAGTTCATTATGGGTAGGCAAGACCTTCTCCACAGCCTGCTTGGTGTTGGCCCTCACCCAGAGCTATTGAAAAGCATAGCAATAATTTCTTGCCTGATTATTATTATTATTACGCCCACAGTTAATACTTGATGGAGGCAGAGGCCAGGGCAGCCCTATTTTTGGGATGAGGAAAAATGAAGCAAGGAGAAGGTTGAACACTTGGAAATTTTATATCCCTCAAAAGTGGTCAAGGTGAGGGGAACTTAGTGTCTATATTTCTGGACACCAGAGGGGACCTGCCAGGTACCAGTGTTTATTATATTTCCCTCATTATGACACTGAGTAATAAAACGTTCACAGATAAGAGGCTATCTGGAGCTTAAGCAAAGAGGAAGGAGTCTTACAGCTTCCATGCTGCAGGACTACAATTACATACCTAGTTCTTTACGTTTGTTCCCGGATGGGCCTTCATAGGATGTATGCCTGCCTCGATTTTTTTTTACTTTGGGTTGAAAGAATTGTGGTATGTATGCAAAGCACTGTTCCCCCAGCCAAGTAATGCAAAGGATGTGTGTGTATGCTACACACTGGGCTACCACCCCAGTCCTTGTCTCTGGCTGGCCTTGAACCCATGTGCCATTCTCCTGTCTGTGGGATGTCAGGCATGTGCTACCAAACATGGCTTTACTGTCTCTTCACATTCCGCACTGAAAGGACATGCAGGAGGAGGAGCATTGCAGAGGTTCCAGTCACTGACTTTCATTTCCAGCCACCGAGAGCTCTTTTGTTGGAGCACCCTTTTCAACAGCATGCTACAAAATCTACAAAATCTATAAAAATCTACAAAATGTGGTAAGCTGTTGAAGTGGTTGGAAACTATATGTGTCTCTTAAAATATTTATTTATTTATTTATTTATTTATTTATTTATTTATTTATTTAAGAGAGAAGCAGAGAAAGAGAATGGGTGCACCAGGACCTCCAGCCACTGCAAATGAACTTCAGATGCCATGCATAAGCATCTGGCTTACATGGGTACTGGGGAATTGAACCTGGGTCCCTTGGCTTTGCAGGCAAATGCCTTAACCGCTAAGCCATCTGTCCAGTCCCCAAAATGTTTTTCCAAATGTTTTATTTTATTTTATTTTTTAGAGGTAGGGTCTTGCTCCAGCTCAGGCTGACCTGGAATTCACTCTGTATTCTCAGGGTGGCCTCGAACTCTCAGCAATCCTCCTACCTTTGCCTCCCGAGTGCTGAGATTAAAGGTGTGCACCACCATGCCTGGCTATATGTGACTATTAATTTATCAGACCATTTGTAAATATGCTTCAAAATGTTCTGCAAAAGAACTCAAACCAATTACACTCCTCTGATATGTGTTGCTATTTTTTTTTGTGTGTGTTGCCTATTTTTAAACCAAGGACCCAGTGAAGTGAGGACATGCCTGGGGGTCAGAACTGTCTGGCCCCGATAACTTGGAGATGCCCTGATGAGGAAGAGTTAAAGCCCAGCTATTCTTCTACCATTACCTCCACCTGGGGAGTTGGGAGAGCATCCCAGTTTATGTGCACCTTTCGTGAACCTGGCATTGAGCTGGGAGTTTTTACAAATATTTTGCGAGGTAATTGTTATGATTTTGTAACCAGTAGCAAACATTATGAAGCACAGTGTCCTGAGTGCTTTACAAGAATGAACTCATTTACCAGCACAACTTGATAAAGGACCCTGTATTATTTTCCTCACTTTCAAACATGAAGAAGCCAGGTTACAAAGAGATTAAGTAACTTGCCTGAGGTCATACAGCTGTTAGGCAGCAGAATCAGTATTGTAAACACAGCTCCAGGAACACAGATTCCCACCCCTGCATGCTCCTTCTCAGAATGCAGGCAACAAAGCTCACAGCTTATCTTGCTCAGGGTCGCATCAGTAGCTTGATAAGATCCAGGACTTAGAGCCCAGGTTTGTCATCAACACACTTGCTTTCAATTTGCTCCTCACTACCGCCTTCCTCTGGAGGTTTCCAACTGATTTCATCCTGCCTGTCAGAGCAACTAAATTTGCTAGTTTCAGACAAATTCTTCTTTCTCTTATCCGGGTTTTCCTTCTCTCTCCTCAATTTCTTCTTCATCCTTTCCTCCTTCCCCTACTTCTCTTCTTTTCCTTCTTGTCTTATCTTTCTCTCCTTCTTCCCACCTCCCTTGCTTATGCCTCAAGTTGGCCAGTAACATTCATAAATTAATGAGGGCTCAAGAGGTTAATGGGTTATGATACTCATTAATTTAATTAAGCAGAATTCTTCAGCTCTGCAGTAATTGCCAGTCTGACTGGGATACTGGTCAGAACTGGCGAGTGCTTATCTCACAAAATGGTGATGGATTGGTTCAATTGTTGGACAAAGGGACATTTCATTATGATCAACCAATTGATTAAATCATTAAGTGCTCACTGGATTGCTTCATGAGTTGATCAAGAGTTTGCCCATTGACACGGTTACCCAAATCAATCAATTACACAGTTATATCCATAGGTGGGACCCTAGGAAACCAGTGGTCACAGAAATGCAGGCTGCCGGGCTGAAGAGATGGCTTAGCAGTTAAGGCACATGCCTGTGAAGCCTAAGGGCCCTGGTTTGATTCTCTAGTTCCCACATAAGCCAAATGCACATGGTGGTGCATGCATCTGGAGTTTGTTTGCACTGGCTAGAGGCCCTGGCATACCCATTCTCTCTCTCTCTCTCTCTGTCTCTCTCTCTCTGTGTCTCTAATAAATAAATAAAAATAAAATCATTTTAAAAAAAAGAAATGTAGGCTGCCAACAAAATGTCTAATTTACTAGATTGGAAACAATACAGAAATTTTTTATTAGTTATGACCATACTTCTTAGTATGGAAACAACACGTGTCAGTACCATCCTTTCCCTCATCCCTGCCCCTTTTCCGAAGGGGCCCTCCTCATTGAGGTAGCAGATTATCCCCATGGGGATTGTGAGTTGTGCATTGTGGGGGCAGCAGTCAGTTATTGGGGAGAGGCAATGCCTCTGAGCATAATGTCCCAGCTTGTGGCTCTAACAATCTTTCCACCTCCCCTTCCACAAAATTCTGTGAGCCATGTTTGGTGAGTTTTAAGTCTACTTCAGTGATGAGCTCTTAGGAGCCTCTGGATCTGCCTTGGTAGGTGTTGAGTGTCCTCAAGGTCTGTCTCCTTCACCCTGGTTCTTATTATCAGGTTCACCATGAAAGCAGCACTCCTCTGTCACTTCTTCTCAGCACCATGGTGCCTTCTGAATCATCCCAAGGTTGCCACCATCTGAAAAGAGAAGCTTCTCTAACCAAAAGTGAGAGTAGCATTAATATATGGCTGTGGACATTAAGAAAAGTGCTTACTGGGCAGTTTGGTGGGCATAGTACATACATTTAGCCAGACACCAGCAGACATCCTAGGGCTCATGACTACCCCTGTCGTAGGTTTTCAGTATCAGGGATGTATTCCCTCCCATGGAGTGGACCTCCAGTCCAATTAGAGAGCAGTTGGTTTCCCCCATAACAGACATGCCACTATTGCACCCGTTGGCTCATTTGGCCTGGCTGGCCAAATTTAAAGCTTACAGTGTTCACTGTTGAGTCCCTTCACTGGTGTTTTCTCTCTCCCATTGAACTGCATGCGGCGTAGCTTTTTCTAACTTTCTGTCAGCCGGTCCTCATGGAGGAGGCTTTCAGCTCAGCTCCAGCAGGATTTCTCAGTGAACTTGCCACCCAAGTATGTGGAGTCTTCAGCAATAGGTTGACCCTGTGTTTTGTGCATCAACCTCCTCCTTCCCTTTCATGCTTTCAAGCCTCTTCTTTTGCTGATGATTTCCAGATATGTCTCTAGAGTACTCTCTACAGATATGCCCAGCCACCTCTCTGAAGTGGCACCTGGCTATCTCCCAGGTATCTCCAACCAGAAAGAAATGCTTTGCTCCTGCTCCTGTGCACAATTCTCATGCTATTTGTCAGTCCCACACCTTTAGATTCATTATTTTGTATTTTATTTATTTATCTGGGGGGGTGGGAAATGGGCACACCAGGGCCTATAACCACTACAAACGAACTCCAGACACATGTGCCACTTTGTGCATTTGCCTTACATGGGTACTGGGGAATTGAACTTGGGTTTCACAGGCAAGCACCTTAACCACCTAGCCATCTCTCCTTTACATTCTAGCCCCACCTTTACATTCTTGATTCATTCTTGAGTCCTCCCTCACCTACTCCCCATACTCATGGGGGAAATATCTTCTAATTAGCTCCCTTCCTCTGTCCTGACTGCTGTTGCCTCAGTTTGGCATCTCTGATAAGATTGTTACCACCACCTGCGTAAAAAGTATCTGGAACAGGGCAGGAGAGATACGTCAGTGGTTAAAGGTGCTTGCTTGCAAATCTTGGTGTTCCATGTTTGATCATGCACAGTGATGCATGCATCTGGACTTAGTTTTCACTAACATGAGACCATTAAGGGCTCAAATTCATCTCTCTCTCTCTTTCTCAAATAAATAAATAATTTTTTCAGCAGTTAAGGTACATACTTGTGAAGCCCAAAGACCCAGGTTCAATTCTCCAGTACCCATATAAGCTAGATGAACAAGGCACACCAGTACCCATATAAGCTAGATGAACAAGGCACACCAGTACCCATATAAGCTAGATGAACAAGGCACACCAGTACCCATATAAGCTAGATGAACAAGGCACACCAGTACCCATATAAGCTAGATGAACAAGGCACACCAGTACCCATATAAGCTAGATGAACAAGGCATACCAGTACCCATATAAGCTAGATGAACAAGGCACATGCCTTGTTTGTTTGGAGTTTGTTTGCAATGGCTGGGGGTCCTGGCATGCCCATTCTCTCTCTCTCTCTCATAAATAAATAATAAAAACCTTTTAAAAAGTATCTGGGGGTTGGAGAGATAGCTTAGCGGTTCAGGTGTTTGCCTGCAAAGCCAAAGGACCTCGGTTTGATTCCCCAGGACCCGTGTAAACCAGAATCACAAGGTGACGCATGCATCTGGAGTCCGTTTGCAGTGTCTGGTGGCCCTGGCATGCCCATTCTCTCTTTCTCTCTCACTCTCTCAAATAAATAAATTAAATTAAATTAAAATAAAATATATATTTTTAAAAGTATCTGGGACAGAGCACATATTTGCTCCCTGTTTGCATTCTCTTGTAGTCTCTGAATTACGTAATGGTAAAAGTGAGACTTATTCATCTTTATGCAACTGTTATTAGCAGAACTGAGTTGATTCTCCTCTTCAATTTCTGGTGGCTCCTGCCCTTCTTTGGTTTATGGCCACTGCAATGCAGTGTTTTCCACTATCATTACATGGCCTTTCCAAGTGTGTGTGTGTGTGTGTGTGTGTGTGTGTGTGTGTGTGTGTTCTCCCTCTGTTTCCCTCTTAGTCATAAGGATGCATGTTAATAGGAGGGGGAAAATGATGACATCAAAATAGAACAGGGGCCAGTTGGAAAGAAGAAGGGATTAAGTGTAGGGAAGAAGGGTGGTGGGGCCGTGGTATATTGTGTACATGTACGGAGGTTGTCAATGAAAGGTGACAACAATAAAATAAACACCAATGGCAGAAAAAAATCCTTGTGATAGTGTTTAAGGTCCATCTGGATAATGCAACATTATCTCCCCATCTCATAATCCTTAATCATAGCTGTAAAGACTCTTTTTCCAATAATGAGCCATTTACAGGTTCCAGGGAGGATTAGTATCCCCCACTCAGTCTACTCCACTGGCCCAGGTGGAACTTCAAGAGCAGAGAGTGTGCTCTCATTTCTTATATTCCCATCATTTCTCCCAATAGCCATGCAAGAAATGTCTAATGAACAATTAGAGATTAATGAATTGAACTTTCTTGTCTTGCAAGTATTGGCAAGCCAATGATCATCCATTGCATTATTCACTGTTCATTATTAATGTAACAAGCATTTATTAATCATTGTAATGTACTAGACACTGAACTAGGTACAGGAGGTACAATTAGCAGCATAAAATATGGCATTCAAATGGGGCACAAACATAAACTATGTTATTACACTACATGATAAGGGATAAGAAAGAAAAACTCAAGGACGTCCGAGAAAGAATACAGCATGGAAGTTAGCAAAGGCCTCTTCATGAAAGTCACATTATAATTCAAGCACTGAAGAGTGAATTACAGCTAACTGAAGAGTGTGGAAGCAATTAGTCGTGGCAGAGGGCACCCCACATGCAAGGAATTTAGGAAAATAAAGAGCTTAGTGGGTTGAAGAAACAGCAACAAGACCAGAGATGCTGAACTGTGACCATCTAAAGAGGCTAGGAGAGGTGCCAGCGGGGCAGAGCAGAAAGGCTTTGGGATCATGTTAAAGATTTTGAACTTATGGTTGAAACAATAGGAATTGAAGGTTAATGTGTGTCATGACCAGATTTTCAATTTTAGAAGATGCCTCTGGCTGCTCAGTAGAAGAACATTTGTAATGGCAAAGGGAAGAAAGTGAAGACCCCTCTGAAGGGCACAGCAGGGATCAGATGAGAATTGATTGAGGACTGAACTGCATTGGTAGCCGATGGTAAGAGAGAGAAATGAAGACTTGATGTCTGTACTTGATAAAGTTACCTTCTCGTTGCGGGGACAGAAATATTCATGCAGAAGACACTTGGGAAAGGAAAGAGTTTATTTCTATTTCCAGTTCCAGAAGGTAGAGTCCGTCACGGCAGGAAAAGCATGGCAGGGTCAGGGCGTGGCTATCACCTCATCATGTCGGCAGGGAGGAGGTAGAGACAGATGAATGGTGCTGATCAGACAGCTCTCTCCTTTTCATACTCTCCAGCACTGCCGCTCAAAGAATGGTGCTACCATATGGATGAACCTTGAAAACAAAAGGCAGTCGCACATGAAGTTCACACTTTATGATTTCAATGAAATGGAATATACAGCAAAGGCAAATCCAGTGAGAGCAGACAAAATTAGAATAATGGTTACCAGGAGAAAGGGGAAATGGAGGATAACTGCTTAATGGGTAGGGTCTCCATTTGGTATGTTGAAACTTTTTTTGGAATTTGGAATTGGGTGGAAATGATGGGCGTGCAATGCACTAGATGCCACTGAATTATATTTAAATGGCTAATTTTGTTAGGTTATTTCATCTGAATGTTTTGTTTGGTTTTGGTAATGTTTTAAGTTATCATCCAAAGTAATGAGTTTCATTATGGTATTTTCATATACACTTTGTTCTCATTAGTCCCCCCCACCACTTTCCTCCCCTGTCTCCTGACCTCTCCTGCTGGTCCCTTTTCTCCTTTCATCTAAATGTTTTAAAAGTCAATTGAGTAGAGTTTTGGGTAGAGCCAGATCAAAGAGATAGTCCTGCCAACTCCTTCCTTCTTTGTTTTATAAAGAAAATACAAGCTTGCTTCCCAGGCGTTTGAGATGAGCTATGGGGTTGTTGGTGGTGGTGGTGGGGATACTGTGTTTTGCAGTACACAAAATGACCTTTATAAAACATTTTGTTTGAAGTCCCTAAACTTCTAGTTCTATGGTGAGACAATAACATAAAATGATGCATGAATGATCTTAGAAGAGAAATAAGAATTAAATATATGGGGAGCTATATGTATTTGCTGACCAGACAAAAGGGAATAGTACAATTTCCCAAACTGGCAGGGGAGTGAGCTGGCAGGATATAGTAGTGTGCCAGGTTCCATTGCCAAATGTGCTGAAGTTGCATGGCTTCTGCTGTAGAAGGGACAGGAAGAAGGGGAGAGGCTGAGAAGAGGACTGGGTGTGGAAAACAAGTGATGTTTGCTGCTTCTAATTCTATAATGTCTCAACTGTCAAAGTAAGTCCTTCTTCAGCAAAAACTTGAGAAGAATACTTAGAAAGTATCGGAGTATCCCTAAGAAAGAGGGCCAATTGCAGACATGCTTTCCAGGAATCCCTTAATTCATCGCTTCTGGTTTAGTCATGACAAATAGCCTTCAGGTATTTATTCTTAATAACAAAAGCTCATGCATAGAGCACTTAACATATATGCCCAGGTACCTTATTAAGTATTCTGTGTAACACTATCTCATTTTATTCTTCAAAACTGCTTTAGAGCCAGGCATGGTGGCGCAGGCCTTTAATCCTAGCACTCAGGAAGCAAAGGTAGGAGGATTGGGGTGAGTTCAATGCCACCCTGAGACTACATAGTGAATTCCAGGTCAGCCTGGGCTAGAGCGAGACCCTACATAAACAAACAAACAAACAAACAAACAAACAAACAAACAAAACTGCTTTAGGAGCCGGGCGTGGTGGCACACACCTTTAATCCCAGCACTCGGGAGGCAGATGTAGGAGGATCGCCATGAGTTCGAGGCCACCCTGAGAATACAGAGTGAATTCCAGGTCAGCCTAGGCTACAGCCAGTGAGACCTTACCCAGAAAAAAAAAAAAAAAGCTTTAGGGTACTTGTGTCCTACAAACTTACAAACTCTCTTCACAGAGACGATGAGCTCCTTGCTCAGAGTCAGAAAACAGTATGGACTAGAGCTCTGCTGTAATTCCAGGAACATATCTTTTCATATCCCTTCACTATGCATCACTTCTCACTGGTCAGGGCTTTAGCTGGTTGGCTACTTAAGAGACAAGTAAGGTATACAATAAGTGAGGAGAGCAAAGTACCTTTTCACCTTTTCTTTCCTTTTTGAATTTCTTTTAGACATGGAGTCCAGGCTGGCCTTGAATTCACCATGTAGCTGAGCTTGACCTTGAACTCCGAGTCCCCCTGCTTCCACTTCCTGTATAGCTGGAACTGTAGATTTGTACCATCATGTCTTTCTATTTTTGTTCGTTTGAGTTGGGTTGTTTGTTTGTTGTTATTGTTTTTTTTTTTTTTTTTTTTTGAGACAAGATCTCACTATGTAGAACCAGGCTAGCTCCAAACTCAGAAATCCTCTCGCATCAGTCTCCCAAGGACTGAAATTACAGACATGAGCCAATATACCCAGCTCTTTTATTTCAAACATTTATTAAAATCATCTATTTCAAATCTTATAACAGAAATTTATATCTCATCAAATATGTAGCTCAAAGAATGAGATAAAAACATGACAATATAAACAATTGGATAAATAAATGGAAAATCAACTCTTCCTTACATAAGAAATTCAGTTAATAGGGCTGTGGTGATGTCTCAGCGATTAAAGTGCTGACTTGCAAAGCCTGATGGCCTGTGTTTAATTCCACAGTACCCATGTAAAGCCAGATGCACAAAGGGGCACATGAGTCTGAAGTTCATTTGCAACTCCAGGAGGCGCTAGTGTGTTTACTTCTTTTCTTCTTTTCTTCCCTCCCTCCCTTTCTCTCTCTTTCTCTCATAAATAAATATTTTTTAAAAAAAAATTAGGGCTAGCAAGATGACTTAGAGGTTAAGGCACTTGTCTACAAAGCCAAAGGACCCAGGTTCAATTCCCCAGGACCCATGTAAGTCATATGCACAAAGAGGCACTTGTATCTGGAGTTTGTTTGCAGTGTCTGGAGGCCCTGATACACCCATTCTCTCTCTATCTGCCTCTTTCTCTCTCCCTCTCTTGTAGGGAGCCGTTAACAGTTGCCATTACAAGATGGCGCTGGCTTCCTGCCTGCCATGTGGCAAGCAACTCCATATTTGGCATGAGTCCTGGCGCTACTAGTTGTACAATCTGCGCATGGTCATGACGAGCTTGTTCTCAGCCTATCCCGAGGCATATGCTTGTGGCGTCAATCCTGCAGCCAATCACTTGTGTGCACGTAGGCTTGAACTGTATAAAAGTCGCAGCAAGGCAGTGCTCGGGGCCCTCCGCCATCAGCTCATCTGTTAACCAAGTGCTCTCCAATAAACTGTGATACAAGAAGGATCCTCGTTTGTGGCTGTTCATTCCCTGCAAGACAGGGGGCTCGCCGCAAAGTGGTGCCGAAACCCGGGACGCCGGACCTTTCAAAGACACCCGGCGGAGGGCCGAAGAGGATTCAGAACTTGACACACGGAGAGGTAGACGTCGGTAAGTCATCCCCGGCTTTGTTCTCTGATGGATTTTCGACTGACCCTGGCTTTCCTCGCCTGTTTTTGCCTGTTTTGTTTGGGGTTTTATAGCGGTAAACATGTGGAAATAATTGGGGAGGGGCAAAGAGCTTTAGCCCAACATCAGGACAGTCTTTCAGAGTCAGATACTAGCGGGGACTCACATGCTAGGCCTAGGAAGAAACAAAAGGGAAAAATAGGATCCAGTCAAAAAGGAGAGGACAAGGAGAAAAGTTTACAAGAAGAGCGCTCGAGTAAAAAAATTCAGACTCAAAACAAAACAATGAAAATTCAGCCAAAGCTTTCAGGGAAAAAGAAGAAAGAAAAAAAAAAAAAAAAAAAGGTTTAGCAACTGCATTTAACCCCTAATGTCCCATGCCCTCCGGCGTATAATCCTACTGAAGGTGTTCTTTGGAGTTGTCAGGCTGTTTGTGCTTGCAGTTCACGCCCACAATTTGAACAGTGGAAGGAAGGAGTCAGTGGTGACTTACGGGGTACACGTAGCCTTCACCCTTTCATTGTTAGACAGTATGACTACCCAAAATCTTACCCCTGATGATTGGACTAATCTAGCAAGGGCATGCTTGTCTGGGGGACAATATCTGATGTGGAAAGTAGCCAACCAAGAGTTAAGCGCTGACACTGCCTGGCGCAACGCAGCTGCCAATAATCCTCAATCTAGATATAATTTCACTAAACAAAATCCCACCCAAGTGCTCACTCCAGATCCCTTTGATATTTGGTTGGTATGCAACCCTATGGGCACATGCACAGATATATCTTCAATGTCTATGTTATCTAGAGGGTCGTGGAAAAACTGCTCTTACCAACAGAACTTTTCTGCCACGTTTGAAGAGAATGTGAAGGTAAATTGTAGTAAGACCATCGACTTTAGATCCACACCTATATGTGTAAGACCTCCTTTTATGTTTCTAGTGAGCAATCAAATTGTTATTAATAACACTCTTGCTTGACAAGCGAGTTCTTGTTTTCTTTCAGAATGCTGGAATGCCACTCAATTTCCATTGGGCATGCTGACCTGCCTGTTCCTGTGGTCATTCAAGAGTAAGAACTACCGGTGTTGCTACAGCCTAAGAGAGACTTTAGAATTACTGCAGCTATCGTGGCTGCTCTTGCAGCTTCTGCTGCCACTGCTGCGGTAGCTGCTGCAGCCCTAACTAAGGCCATCCCAGCGGCCCAAGCAATAAACAGCTTATCCGAGAGGACTGCTTTGGCACTGATACCCAGACAGAATTCAACCAACAGTTTCATGCAGACATTCTGCTAGTAAACCAACGAGTTGATCTCTTACAAGAACAGATGGACATTGTTGCATCAATTCCACTCGGGTGGACCTTAGTTTGGCAAAAGGTTTCACCTCCTGGTTTTCATCAGCCTTTTCTTTCTTCAAAGAGTGGGTGGGGGTGGGGATGTTTGCTGCTTGTGTTATTGGAGGCCTGGTGTTATGCATGTGGTTGGTTTGCAGGTTGCGTGCTCAGGCTAGAAGAGACAAGGTCATTATTTCCCAGGCTCTTGCTGCATTGGAGAATGGCTCTTCCCCTCAGGTCTGGCTGGCAGCCCTTAAAAAACCCTGATTTTCTTTGGCCCTTGCACCCTTAGGGTTTTATACCCATTGCACAAGGAGGGGGGAAGTAGGGTGGGCTTTAGTTGGCACAGGATGCGAGACAAAGTACTGCACGTGAGGTGAGCCTTTATTAGCCTCACGAAGAGCATGTTTGATTGCATATGGGTTAGTACCAGAATCCCATCTCTGAGAAAAGGTACTGGACCGGGATGACACCGGGTTTGGCTGGCCACCAGGTCTGGAGCTATCGTAAGGTCCTCTTTCTGTTCAGAGATCAGACCTCTGCTCTTGCCTGTCGCTAAGAAATAGAAAAGGGGGAAGTGTAGGGAGCCGTTAACAGTCGCCATTACAAGATGGCGCTGGCTTCCTGCCTGCCATGTGGTAAGCAACTCCATATTTGGCATGAGTCCTGGCGCTACTAGTTGTACAATCTGCGCATGGTCATGACGAGCTTGTTCTCAGCCTATCCCGAGGCATATGCTTGTGGCGTCAATCCTGCAGCCAATCACTTGTGTGCACAGAGGCTTGAACTGTATAAAAGTCGCAGCAAGGCAGTGCTCGGGGCCCTCCGCCATCAGCTCATCTGTTAACCAAGTGCTCTCCAATAAACTGTGATACAAGAAGGATCCTCGTTTGTGGCTGTTCATTCCCTGCAAGACAGGGGGCTCGCCGCACTCTCTCAAATAAATAAATCAATTTTTTAAAATTACAAAAAAGAATTTCAGTAAATAATTGCAAAAGGAATGAGGAAATAGAAAATTCCTAGAACACCAGAGTATTAATTGCTGTTCACAAAATCTGTTAACGAATTTGTGACTAAAAGTTTAAGAGACGAAATATGTGCATAGTGTTTGTGATTTCCCACGAAACCAAATTCTTAATTACTAGGACATAATCATCTAGAGGATAAACATGGGCAACACTTCTACCCAAGTTCTGAGGTTAACATCACCACTAACATTACTAATATTACTAATATCCACACAGTATATCCAAATCCTAAATGCTGACATGAGACATCCCCTCTATGACATTTTTTGCCAATACTGAACTACTTTAGTCTAATCCTCAGAAAACATCAAATTCAATCAAAATTAACCAGCCAGAACTTTTCAAGTGTCATGAGGACTCTCAACACAAGGTAGAGGGGTGGTCAAAGTTTGGATGAGAATAAGGAGAGCTGGCAATTAAGTATATGTTAGCCTAAGTGGATCCTGGGATAGGGACAGGACAATAGTAGAAAACTAGGTGAACTTTGAAGTTCTGATTTAGTTGAAAGTCACTGATGTCACTATGTTCGTAGGGTAAGTTTGGGTAACTATGATCTTGTATAATGTTAATTGAAGGGGAATCTGGGTAAAGGGTAGATATAAGCTCCTGTATTATTATTGCAACTCATTCAATGCTAATTAGTTTTTCTGTTAAAAGTTTAAAGAGGGGGCTGGAAATATGGCTTAGTGGTTAAACACTTTTCTGTGAAGCCTAAGGACCCCGGTTCGAGGCTCGATTCTCCAGGACCCACGTAAGCCAGATGCACAAGGGGGCACACGCATCTGGAGTTCGTTTGCAGTGGCTGGAGACACTGGCACACCCATGCCTTTAATCCCAGCACTCGGGAGGCAGAGGTAGGTGAATTGCCATGAGTTCAAGGCCACCCTGAGACTACATAGTGAATGCCAGGTCAGCCTGGGCTGGAGTGAGACCCTACCTCGAAAAAACAAACAAAATCCCCAGAAGTTGAAAGAGTAATAATCATGAGGTTAATTGAATATTGCAGTAGGATGTAAATTATAGACCAAAGCAAGATATTATTTCTATTATCTTATGAAACTCATTTCCAACCCAGCCCTTCATTGCATTGGCCAATAAAACTCAGTCCACTTCCCAAAGCACTTTTTCTTTCTTGCTTTCTTTTCAATCTATCTTCTACAAAAAGGAGAATGATCATCTCTACTTGACAAAGGTGACCTTGAACAATTTTGACATACTATTTTGCACAGTGTAAGAAATGGAGAACGCAACTTGTGATTAGGAAGCAAAATGCTAATGAGGAGAATTACAAGTCATTGAATTTGGCTCACAGAATCAACTTAGTTCAATGCAATCCTGGGAACAGACTAAGTATCTAATTTTCCAGAACAGTATGCATGGAATCATCAGCCTGAATGTTCAGATTACAAATGTTATACCATAGCCGGGCGTGGTGGCACACGCCTTTAATCCCAACACTCGGGAGGCAGAGGTAGGAGGAGTGGCATGAGTTTGAGGTCATCCTCAGAATACAGAGAGAATTCCAAGTCAGCCTGGGCTAGAGTAAAACCCTACCTCAAAAAAACAAAAAAAAAAAAAAATTTAGAGAGAGAGAGAGAGAGAGAGAGAGAGAAAGGGAGAATGAACGGGTGTGCCAGCTCCTCCAGCCACTGCAAAATTATTCCAGGCACATGTGCCACCTTGTGCATCTGGCTTCGGCGGGTACTGGGGAATCGAACCTGGCTCCTTTGCCATCTCCCCATGCCCATAGTTTTGTGCTGAGAAATACTATTTCTAATCTTACAGGCTGCCTAGGAAAAGAAATTAAACTCATCAGTTTCCCCAACCCCTGAGTCCTCCAGAACACTTAGCTCCATATGGAAGAGAGAAATCAAACAGACCAAGCACTATCTCCAAAGAGACAAAATATTTCTCAAAAGACGACTTGGCCGGGCGTGGTGGCGCACGCCTTTAATCCCAGCACTTGGGAGGCAGAGGTAGGAGGATTGCCAAGAGTTCAAGGCCACCCTGAGACTACATAGTTAATTCCAGGTCAGCCTGGACCAGAGTGAGACCCTACCTCGAAAAACCGAAAAACAAAAAAAAAAAAAAGACGACTTAAATTATGGACTTACGTCTTATTATTTAATTAAGTGAAAATATAATTTTGCCCCACTAACAAATACCCTGGGGGATTGTGCACCACAGGGGCTGAGGCAATATCTCTGTGCATAAAGCATTTGCCATGCAAGCGTGTCTAAGTTCAGATCCCCAGAACCCATATAAAGCCAGATGCTCCAGCGGGCATCTGTAATCCCAGCTTGCCCTGGGTAAGATGAGAAGTGAATTCAGAAGAAACCTCCAGAAGCCAGCTAGCCTGACAAACAGAGTAGTGAATAGTGTAAGACATTGCCTACAGTAAAGTGAAAGGCAAGGTCTGACACGAGGTTGTCCTCTGAATTCGTCATATACTTGCCCACTCTGCGCACACCTGCACACACATACACAAATAAATAATGAAAAATAAAGTATACCACGTAAGTTAAAGAAGAACCGAAGAACCTTCATTTTCTCAGTGAGAAAACACAAAATCTGAGCACAATGTGAGTGGATTTGTCTGTTCCCAGACACTGCATTTTTAAATTTTTGTAATTGTACGAAGTAAGGGATTTCATGATGACATTTTAATATATGCATGTAACACACATTGGTCCTATTCACTCCTGTACCACTTTCTGTGCTGCAGAAAACTTATTTTACTTACATAATGATCTCTAAGTCTATCTGTGTTCCTGAAAACAAGGTTTTCCTTCTCCCTTAGAGCTGAGTAATACGTCATTGTGTATATATGCTACATTTTCTTTGCCATATATTTGTTGGTGGTCACTCAAGTTGATCCCATAAACTCAGTCATTGCTAAGGGCCTCCATCAAAATCTGGAAAACTTTAGACATTTTTCAAGTATATTTCCATTAAAGCAGCAGCAGAGTGTATACCACATTCTATAATTATGCTTTCATTGCATGGTTGTAAGAATTAAGCAAATTTTTATAACCCAGCCTGACAAATACTATGTGTTTGATGGCATTATTTATTAATATTACTATTATTCATTTTTTTGATGGTAACTGTAATGGATATAGCTGGCTAATTCCCTGGCATCTGGATGCCTTTCTTGACTTGGTAGCAGAAACATTTTAAGTGACAATGAGTCATCCCCAGCTCTGTAAATGATCCTGATCATACTAACTTCTTTTCTTTCTTTTCTTTTCTTTTCTTTTCTTTTCTTTTCTTTTCTTTTCTTTTCTTTTCTTTTCCTTTCCTTTCTTTTCTTTTCTTTTCTTTTCATTTTTATTTATTTATTATTATTAGATAGAGAGAGAAAGAGAGTGAGAATGTCATGCCAGGTCCTCTAGCCACTGCAAATGAACTCCAGATGCATGTGCCACTATGTGCATCTGGCTTACATGGGTACTGGGAATTGAACCTGGGTCCTGGGTGCTGAGCCATCTATGCAGCCCCATACCAGTTTCTCAACAGTGTCTGCAACAGATCGGGCACAGATCATTGATGGATTTAGTCATAGTGAAAGCTAGCACTTACACTTGATGCTTTTGGAAAAAGCCTTTATTTTTTGGGGGGGGGTAGTGTGGTAAGTAAAACCATGATCTGCCTTTAATCCCAGCACTCAGGAAGCAGAGGTAGGAGGATTGGTGTAAGTTCGAAGCTGCCCTAAGGTTACATAGTGAATGAATTCCAGGTCAGCCTGGGCTAGAGTGAGATCCTACCTTAAAAAACCACACACACACACACACACACACACACACACACACACACACACACACAAAAAAAAAAAATAAAATGGTGGTGGCCAGTATTATTTAAGTTAAATTAGCAATTCTTAAATTTTCTGTCTGAGGACAATTTTATTACCTTAAAATTATTGATAATGGGTTGGGGAGATGGCTCAGTGGTTAAAGATGCTTGCTCCACAAGCCTGCCGACCTGAGCTCAATTCCCCAGCAAAGCAGTACGTGAGTCTGTAATCTCAGTGCAGGTACAGCAGTGAGAGGCAGAGCCAGGAGACTCTCAAAGCTCACAATCCAGCTCGACTGGCCTCCCCAGCATCAAAACCAGCATGAGAGACCCTATCTCAAACAAGGCAAAAGGAGGAGGAGCACCCACCACATGCATGACACACATGTCCACAATATACATACACAGGCACTCAAAATAATTACAAAATTATTGATAGCAGGCCAGAGAGGTGGCTCAGTGGTTAAGGCACGTGCCTGCAAACCCTAAGGACCTGGGTTCTATTCCCCAGTACCCATGTAAAACCATATGCACAAGGTGGTGCATATGTCTGGAGTTTGTTTGCAGTGGCTAGAGGCTCTGGCACATCCATTCTCTCCCCTCCTACTCTTTCTCTCTCTCAAATAAATATAAAAATGTTTTAAAATTATTGATAGAGCTGGAGAAATGGCTTAGCTGTTAAGGCATTTGCCTGCAAAGCCTAAGGACCCAGGTTTGATCCCCCAGTACCCACATAAGCCAGATGCACAAGGTGGCGCATGTGTCTGGAGTTCAATTGCAATGACTAGAGGCCCTGGTGTGCCCATTCTCTCTCTCTCTGCCTTTCTCTCTCTCTCTCAAATAAATAAATAAATTAAATATTTTTTAATTATTGAAAGCTACACAATGTCTTTGTGTAATTATAGTTGTCAGTGTTTATTTTATTATGAATTAAAATTATTACTCCATTTAAAACTATTCAAAATACATTTAAAATATATTTAAAATTATTACTTCATTTAAAATAACAATAATAAACCTCTCATAGGTTAATATAAACAACATAGTTTTTTTGTTTTTTTTTTTTTTTCGAGATAGGTCTCACTCTGGTCAGGCTGACCTGGAATTAGCTATGTAGTCTCAGGGTGGCCTCAAATTCATGGCAATCCTCCTACCTCTGCCTTCTGAGTGCTGGGATTAAGGCGTGCCACCACGCCCGGCAAACAACATAGTTTTAAATTTTAAAACTGGGCTGGGCTTCATGGTGCACTCCTTTAATCCCTGGGGAGGCAGAGTATAATTGCTGTGAGTTCCAGGACAGCCTGGGCTAGAGCAAGACCCTCCCCAAAAAAAAAAAAAAAAAGGCTGGAGGAATGGCTTAGCAGTTAAGGTGCTTGGCTGAGACCAATTTTTTAAAATTACAAAAAGAATTTCAGTAAATAATTGCAAAAGGAATGAGGAAATAGAAAATTCCTAGAACACCAGAGTATTAATTGCTGTTCACAAGATCTGTTAAAGAATTTGTGACTAAAAGTTTAAGAGACGAAATATGTGCATAGTGTTTGTGATTTCCCACGAAACCAAATTCTTAATTACTAGGACATAATCATCTAGAGGATAAACATGGGCAACACTTCTACCCAAGTTCTGAGGTTAACATCACCACTAACATTACTAATATTACTAATATCCACACAGTATATCCAAATCCTAAATGCTGACATGAGACATCCCCTCTATGACATTTTTTGCCAATACTGAACTACTTTAGTCTAATCCTCAGAAAACATCAAATTCAATCAAAATTAACCAGCCAGAACTTTTCAAGTGTCATGAGGACTCTCAACACAAGGTAGAGGGGTGGTCAAAGTTTGGATGAGAATAAGGAGAGCTGGCAATTAAGTATATGTTAGCCTAAGTGGATCCTGGGATAGGGACAGGACAATAGTAGAAAACTAGGTGAACTTTGAAGTTCTGATTTAGTTGAAAGTATCACTGATGTCACTATGTCAAGGGTAAGTTTGGGTAACTATGATCTTGTATAATGTTAATTGAAGGGGAATCTGGGTAAAGGGTAGATATAAGCTCCTGTATTATTATTGCAACTCATTCAATGCTAATTAGTTTTTCTGTTAAAAGTTTAAAGAGGGGGCTGGAGATATGGCTTAGTGGTTAAACACTTTTCTGTGAAGCCTAAGGACCCCGGTTCGAGGCTCGATTCTCCAGGACCCACGTAAGCCAGATGCACAAGGGGGCACACGCATCTGGAGTTCGTTTGCAGTGGCTGGAGACACTGGCACACCCATGCCTTTAATCCCAGCACCCGGGAGGCAGAGGTAGGTGAATTGCCATGAGTTCAAGGCCACCCTGAGACTACATAGTGAATGCCAGGTCAGCCTGGGCTGGAGTGAGACCCTACCTCGAAAAAACAAACAAAATCCCCAGAAGTTGAAAGAATAATAATCATGAGGTTAATTGAATATTGCAGTAGGATGTAAATTATAGACCAAAGCAAGATATTATTTCTATTATCTTATGAAACTCATTTCCAACCCAGCCCTTCATTGCATTGGCCAATAAAACTCAGTCCACTTCCCAAAGCACTTTTTCTTTCTTGCTTTCTTTTCAATCTATCTTCTACAAAAAGGAGAATGATCATCTCTACTTGACAAAGGTGACCTTGAACAATTTTGACATACTATTTTGCACAGTGTAAGAAATGGAGAACGCAACTTGTGATTAGGAAGCAAAATGCTAATGAGGAGAATTACAAGTCATTGAATTTGGCTCACAGAATCAACTTAGTTCAATGCAATCCTGGGAACAGACTAAGTATCTAATTTTCCAGAACAGTATGCATGGAATCATCAGCCTGAATGTTCAGATTACAAATGTTATACCATAGCCGGGCGTGGTGGCACACGCCTTTAATCCCAACACTCGGGAGGCAGAGGTAGGAGGAGTGGCATAAGTTTGAGGTCATCCTCAGAATACAGAGAGAATTCCAAGTCAGCCTGGGCTAGAGTAAAACCCTACCTCAAAAACCAAAAAAAAAAAAAAATTTAGAGAGAGAGAGAGAGAGAGAAAGAAAGAGAGAGAGAGAGAGAGAGAGAGAGAGAAAGGGAGAATGAACGGGTGTGCCAGCTCCTCCAGCCACTGCAAAATTATTCCAGGCACATGTGCCACCTTGTGCATCTGGCTTCGGCGGGTACTGGGGAATCGAACCTGGCTCCTTTGCCATCTCCCCATGCCCATAGTTTTGTGCTGAGAAATACTATTTCTAATCTTACAGGCTGCCTAGGAAAAGAAATTAAACTCATCAGTTTCCCCAACCCCTGAGTCCTCCAGAACACTTAGCTCCATATGGAAGAGAGAAATCAAACAGACCAAGCACTATCTCCAAAGAGACAAAATATTTCTCAAAAGACGACTTGGCCGGGCGTGGTGGCGCACGCCTTTAATCCCAGCACTTGGGAGGCAGAGGTAGGAGGATTGCCGAGAGTTCAATGCCACCCTGAGACTACATAGTTAATTCCAGGTCAGCCTGGACCAGAATGAGACCCTACCTCGAAAAACCGAAAAAAAAAAAAAAAAAAAAAAAAAAAAAGACGACTTAAATTACGGACTTACGTCTTATTATTTAATTAAGTGAAAATATAATTTTGCCCTACTAACAAATACCCTGGGGGATTGTGCACCACAGGGGCTGAGGCAATATCTCTGTGCATAAAGCATTTGCCATGCAAGCGTGTCTAAGTTCAGATCCCCAGAACCCATATAAAGCCAGATGCTCCAGCGGGCATCTGTAATCCCAGCTTGCCCTGGGTAAGATGAGAAGTGAATTCAGAAGAAACCTCCAGAAGCCAGCTACCCTGACAAAAAAATAGTGTAAGACATTGCCTACAGTAAAGTGAAAGGCAAGGACTGACACGAGGTTGTCCTCTGAATTCGTCATATACTTGCCCACTCTGCGCACACCTGCACACACATACACAAATAAATAATGAAAAATAAAGTATACCACGTAAGTTAAAGAAGAACCGAAGAACCTTCATTTTCTCAGTGAGAAAACACAAAATCTGAGCACAATGTGAGTGGATTTGTCTGTTCCCAGACACTGCATTTTTAAATTTTTGTAATTGTATGAAGTAAGGGATTTCATGATGACATTTTAATATATGCATGTAACACACATTGGTCCTATTCACTCCTGTACCACTTTCTGTGCTGTGGAAAACTTATTTTACTTACATAATGATCTCTAAGTCTATCTGTGTTCCTGAAAACAAGGTTTTCCTTCTCCCTTAGAGCTGAGTAATACGTCATTGTGTATATATGCTATTTTCTTTGCCATATATTTGTTGGTGGTCACTCAAGTTGATTCAATAAACTCAGTCATTGCTAAGGGCTTCCATCAAAATCTGGAAAACTTTAGACATTTTTCAAGTATATTTCCGTTAAAGCAGCAGCAGAGTGTATACCACATTCTATAATTATGCTTTCATTGCATGGTTGTAAGAATTAAGCAAATTTTTATAACCCAGCCTGACAAATACTATGTGTTTGATGGCATTATTTATTAATATTACTATTATTCATTTTTTCGATGGTAACTGTAATGGATATAGCTGGCTAATTCCCTGGCATCTGGATGCCTTTCTTGACTTGGTAGCAGAAACATTTTAAGTGACAATGAGTCATCCTCAGCTCTGTAAATGATCCTGATCATACTAACTTCTTTTCTTTCTTTTCTTTTCTTTTCTTTTCATTTTTATTTATTTATTATTATTAGATAGAGAGAGAAAGAGAGTGAGAATGTCATGCCAGGTCCTCTAGCCACTGCAAATGAACTCCAGATGCATGTGCCACTATGTGCATCTGGCTTACATGGGTACTGGGAATTGAACCTGGGTCCTGGGTGCTGAGCCATCTATGCAGCCCCATACCAGTTTCTCAACAGTGTCTGCAACAGATCGGGCACAGATCATCGATAGATTTAGTCATAGTGAAAGCTAGCACTTACACTTAATGCTTTCGGAAAAAGCCTTTATTTGGGGGGGGGGGGTAGTGTGGTAAGTAAAACCATGATCTGCCTTTAATCCCAGCACTCAGGAAGCAGAGGTAGGAGGATTGGTGTAAGTTCGAAGCTGCCCTAAGGTTACATAGTGAATGAATTCCAGGTCAGCCTGGGCTAGAGTGAGACCCTACCTTAAAAAAACCACACACACACACACACACACACACACACACACACACACACACAAAAGAATAAAATGGTGGTGGCCAGTATTATTTAAGTTAAATTAGCAATTCTTAAATTTTCTGTCTGAGGACAATTTTATTACCTTAAAATTATTGATAGTGGGTTGGGGAGATGGCTCAGTGGTTAAAGATGCTTGCTCCACAAGCCTGCCGACCTGAGCTCAATTCCCCAGCAAAGCAGTACGTGAGTCTGTAATCTCAGTGCAGGTACAGCAGTGAGAGGCAGAGCCAGGAGACTCTCAAAGTTCACAATCCAGCTCGAATGGCCTCCGCAGCATCAAAACCAGCAAGAGAGACCCTATCTCAAACAAGGCAAAAGGAGGAGGAGCACCCACCACATGCACGACACACATGTCCACAATATACATACACAAGCACTCAAAATAATTACAAAATTATTGATAGCAGGCCAGAGAGGTGGCTCAGTGGTTAAGGCACGTGCCTGCAAACCCTAAGGACCTGGGTTCTATTCCCCATGTACCCATGTAAAACCATATGCACAAGGTGGTGCATATGTCTGGAGTTTGTTTGCAGTGGCTAGAGGCTCTGGCACATCCATTCTCTCCCCTCCTACTCTTTCTCTCTCTCAAATAAATATAAAAATGTTTTAAAATTATTGATAGAGCTGGAGAAATGGCTTAGCTGTTAAGGCATTTGCCTGCAAAGCCTAAGGACCCAGGTTTGATCCCCCAGTACCCACATAAGCCAGATGCACAAGGTGACGCATGTGTCTGGAGTTCAATTGCAATGACTAGAGGCCCTGGTGTGCCCATTCTCTCTCTCTCTCTGCCTTTCTCTCTCTCTCTCAAATAAATAAATTAATTAATTATTTTTTAATTATTGAAAGCTACACAATGTCTTTGTGTAATTATAGTTGTCAGTGTTTATTTTATTATGAATTAAAATTATTACTTCATTTAAAATTATTCAAAATACATTTAAAATATATTTAAAATTATTACTTCATTTAAAATAACAATAATAAACCTCTCATAGGTTAATATAAACAACATAGTTTTTTTTTTTTGTTTTTTTTTTTTTTTGGTTTTTCGAGATAGGGTCTCACTCTGGTCCAGGCTGACCTGGAATTAGCTATGTAGTCTCAGGGTGGCCTCGAACTCATGGCAATCCTCCTACCTCTGCCTTCTGAGTGCTGGTATTAAAGGCGTGCGCCACCACGCCCAGCAAACAACATACTTTTAAATTTAAAAACTGGGCTAGGCTTCATGGTGCACTCCTTTAATCCCAGCATATGGGAGGCAGAGTATAAGGATTGCTGTGAGTTCCAAGACAGCCTGGGCTAGAGCAAGACCCTCCCTCAAAAAAAAAAAAAAAAAAAGGCTAGAGGAATGGCTTAGCAGTTAAGGTGCTTGGCTGCAAAGCCAAAGGACCCAGGTTCAATTCCCCAGGACCTACGTAAGCCAGATGCACAAGGTGGCACATGCTTCGGGAGTTTGTTTTCAATGGCTGAGGGCTCTGGTGTGCCCTCTCTCTCTGTCTGCCTTGTTCTTTCTCAAATAAATAAATTTGATTTTAAAAAAACAAATAAAAAGTTAGGACAGTGATGTTGTTTTATATATTTTCAAATCTCTTTAACATCTACTTTAAGAAAAGACAACTAGATTCTCATGCCTGAAACACTCTGGCTGTTGCTAGAATATGGCATGTAGTCTTTGGAAAACTCATTGAATGCCTGGGAGAAAAGAAGAGTGAAAACAACAACATCTAAATGCTTATACTAGCTTCCTATGGTGGCCATAACAAGTCGAACAAATTTGATGGCTTAAAACAATATAAATTTATTATCTTACACTTCTGGAGGTCAGAAGTCCAAAAGCAGTCTTATTGTGTTAAAATCAAGGTGCCAGCCAAGATTATTCCTTCTGGAGTCTCCAGGATTGAGCCCAATTCCTTGCCTGTTTCAGCCTCTGAAGGCTGGGACCCCTCACCCTGCTGGGCTCTGACCCCTCCTCCACCTTCAAAGCTAAAGTGGTCTCATCACAGCTGATTCTTTGGCTCCATTCCTGTTTCTCTTTTATAAAATCCCTGTGATTTTATTGGAACCACCCAGATAATCCAATCTTCCCAGCACGGCTTAATCACATATAAACAAACAGATCCACTGGTTCCAGGAAGTAGGCTCCGAGTATCTTTAGAGGTCAATATTCAAATTACTACAGTATTATTATAAAAATAGTCTAGACCTCAAGGACCCACTAAAAAAAAATATCTTGAGGACTTCAGAGAGCCAGACTTATAGTTCTCGACAGGAAAGGAGTATGTTCCCCATTTACAGTCACAGCCTAAGCTATTCTAGCCCACCGCAGAAGTTCTATAGGGTTGAAACTGAGAAGATTTTCCTCTTGTTCTACCTTAGTCTTTAGGATTCAGACAATGTTACCACAATTCTGTCACCACACATATGGCTCAAGGATACTCATTACCGTGTTGGCATTCTCATAGAAAGAAAGAAAACTGTGCAGGAAGGGACTTCTTCCTCCTTTAGTACATCCATGCCTTCTGTTTATACCTGTAACCCATTAGGTCATGTGGTCATACCCAGCTTCAAGGGAGCCTGGAAAGATAGCTTTTAGCTGGTCAGTCTTGTATCTGGCTAAGTTTTCTACTGGAATCAATGATTAATCTCTGGGTTCTCATAAGGAAAATCTAAACTATTGATGGAAACTATAAAAGACAGCAGAGCCAAGAAATTCTCAAAGAAAGTACTTTAGGTCAAGCCTGATCAGCCATCCCTGAAGCCTGTCTTTGAACTTTTCAGTTGCATGGACCATTCTATTTGACTTGGAATTTCAGCTATTTGTAGCCAAAGCTATCTGTCTTGGGAACTATGCAGTAATTTCTCAATCAAAAAGAGGAAACATGGGTTCTTTCAGGTTCCTATGGACTAAAGGAACAATGGAAGGGACAAATTATTTGAAACTGGATCCCGTAAGAACATTCTGGGGAAAATGGTCAGTAGGTTTTAATCTGATTCAGGCTCTTTATTAGCTTAAAATTCAACCATAACATTTCCTTGAGACACTTTGAACATCATGGATTAATGAGTTTAACTTCTTTACCTGGATAGCCAGTAAGATCATAAATGGTGTCATTCAACACAAGATTAGGAATGTCTTATTGGGGTGGGTACGAGGTCTCTGGTTTTTTTCACTTTGTCGTCTTATATCTCTCAAGTAGTTATCAGTTTGCCCATGAAGTAAAATAGCTTTCCACACCTCTTAAAGGAGGAAAAGAGAGAGGAAGGCCATTCTACAGTCCTCTAGGGGGAATGAATTTTAATTGAGGGAAATTTTGTATTACCAACTTTGTTTGAAATAAAAATGTGGATAAAGGGTTGGAGAGATGGCTTAGCAGTTAAGGTACCTGCCTGCAAACCTATGGACCCATATTCGACTCCCCAGATCCCACGTAAGCCAGATACAGAAGGTAACACATGCACAAAATCATGCATGTGCACAAGGTGGCACATGAGTCTGGATTTCGATTGTAGTGACTAGAGGCTCTGGCGCACCAATTCTCTCTCTCTCGCTTTCTCTCTCTCAAAAAAATATGGATAAAGGCAATCATTTAGTTAACCTAATATATTTTATATCTATTTTTTTTGGGGGGGGAGTAAGGGAGAATTACTGAGAAAAAGGTGAAAAAGCCCCAAAGTATCTGGGCAAACACACTTAAAATTTTGGCCAGCACCCAAAGAAGAGAAAGAAAGGGAAAAGAAAGGAAATGTTCCAGTTCTAAGTTAGAGCTCAGAGAAGCAGGCAGGCTATGGATATAAAATAAGGAAAACAAAACAGAATTATCATAGAATGTGGGAAAGGTTGAAGTGGAGGTACATCTTAGGCAATCATTAGCGGACAGATGCGTGAGAGAAGAACCACACAACAGTGATTTCACAAAAATGAGTATTTTCCCCCACTTAGCAGTCACAGAACAAGCCCTTCAAATCTACCAGAGATGCTTGTTAAGCAAACTTGTCAAGAAAATTATGTAAAGGATGCTGGCTTCCGTTTTATGAACCAGAGATCTTGCCATGGATCCTCCTGAAGTTCACAATAGATACGAGTCTGTCCCATTCACGTTCTCTGTGTCAACATTATTCCCTTCATAGACACAAAGAAAAAGAACTAGAATATCAAGGAATGAATTCTTCCAAATCACAAGAAAGCAAGGCTGGGGACAAAAAGGAACATATTAACAAAGCAGCCTCAGCTTTCATTCCTGAATCTAGTCTCGGGGTCATATAGTGTACTCCCTAAGAGGACTACAGATGTGAACCTCTATCTGTGACACTGTTGTTTTGGAAAGTGAAAGGACAAATCAACTGGACCAGACTTGTTTGGGGGAGTTGTCAGGGATCTATAAATATGTAAAGAAAGAAAAGATGGTATTTGGAGTTGATTATGACTTTCTGAGCTAACTGTTGCTTATGTAAGGGAACATAGAATTCATAGAAATCCAACCTCTAAAATAAAAAAAAAAGAAAAGAAAAATAAATCCATTCTCTAAATTTTAGCCACCTTTCTTTGCTGGATTAGATTTTATTTTTATTTATTTATTAGAGACAGGGAGAGGGAAAGAGAGAGAGGGAGAGTGAGAATAGGCACGTCAGGGCCTCCAGCCACTGCAAACAAACTCCAGATGCATGCGTCCCCTTGTGCATCTGGCTTACGTGGGACCTGGAGATTCAAACCAGGGTCCTTAAGCTTCGCAGGCATGTGCCTTAACCGCTAAGCCATCTCTCCAGCCCTCTTTGCTGGATTAGAAAAGCATCATAGTAAAATATTTTTAATGTCCACAGAACAAAAGAGTTCAATGGAAATCTCATTTACTATTTTTTTATATTTTATTTATTTATTTGAGAGAAAAGGAGGGAGGGAGAAAGAGGCAGAGAGAGAATAGGCATACCAGGTCCTCCAGCCACTGCAAACAAACTCCAAATGCATGTGCCACCTTGTGCATCTGGCCTACACGGGTGCTGGGGAATCAAACCTGGGTCCTTAGGTTTTGCAGTGCCTAACTGCTAAGTGCCTTAACTGCTAAGCCATCTCTCCAGCCCCCATTTACTATTTTTAAAACTAGAGCAATACAATCAGACTACAAGTACATTAAAGGCAGTAACTGGACTGGCAAGCTGGACCCAGTATAGAACATTTGCCTCGTGTGTGTGAGGTCCTGTGTTTGATCTCCAGCACCGTCAATCAGTATTTATATGTTTTGTCAATAAAACTCGCTTTTCAATAAAAGGAGTCATTTCACTTGATTTTTTTCACTCAAGTGCTCATGATTTATGTGTTTCCTCCTGTTTCTAAAATTTTAACAACACAATAAAGAAGGCAGTGCTTTCCTATTCAGTCATTTTATGATGAATTTAACAAAACATCTGATGGTTATAAATAGTAAGACTAGGACAAGCATCCCCCAAGTTTACAATGGGTTGCATTACATGAAAAGGCATAGGTCAAAAGGTTACAAGTCACGTTTGATTTTCTCACAGGAGCCATGCTGCACTCACAGGGCTGTGCTCCTAAATCAAATGTCAGATCCCATACTTTTTGTTGAAAGAAATGACCACATTATTTCATTCAATCACTTCTACATTGTCTCTATACCATACAATACACTCTTTTATATTTACAAAAACCAAATGCCAAGTCAGTCCAATAACCAAGTATAAGAATTGTACTTAGATAAGAAAGCCTGTTGGGAATGGTGACAAGATGGGAAGTGAGGCTTTGACGGAATAGCTGCTTGCTCCAAGCCATGATTGTCCCTGAGACTAAGGAGGGAGAACGGTGCCTGGGAAACAATCTGTGTACAAACAGAGAGAAGCTCTGAGTGGCCAGTGTCATGGAAGTAAGGTAAGCCCATGGTTCAGCCTCACACATGAACTGGGAGAACACAAGGCTGGCATACAGTCACAGAGGAGAGAGCCCAAGGGCCTAAAAGCCTGGTGCTAGCAAGTGGTACCTCTTGTGCCAAGCTTTGGGTGGCTCTGACAGCTCGTCTGCTTGGCTCACTTTAGTGGCTCTTATCTTTAAAAAATATTTTATTATTTATTTATTTGTGGTAGAGAAAGAGAGACAGAGAGAGAGAGGGTTGAAATGAGCTTGTCAGGGCCTCTAGCCACTGCAAACGAACTCCAGATACATGCACCACCATGTGCATCTGGCTTACATGGTTTCTGGGGAATCGAACCTGGGTCCTTAGGCTTCGCAGGCAGACACTTTAACCACTAAGCCATCTCTCCAGCCCTGATCTTACTTTTTAATTTCTCTGCTCAACAAAAGAAGTGTCAGTGCCTACAAGCCCATGAGCACATCCAGAACATGGACTTTTTTTTTTTTTTTTTTTTTTTTTTTGCCTTATATCTACCAAAGCCATCTAAAAACTAAAAAATAATTTTTGCTTTTAAAAGACATACAGAAAGTTATTGTCATTTTCTTCATATAAGTCTGCTGATACAACCAAAAATTTTATCTTAACCAACTCTTGATTTGCTGTTTGTTGACAAGTAAAATTGGGCTGCTGAGAAGTGACTTTCTTTTTTTTTTTTTTTTAATATTGTGTATTTCCATTATATTTTTCCTTACAATGATTGTGTGTAACTTTTCTACCAAAAATGTTTTCCCATTTTGAAAATGAGCATTGAAAGGAAAGTAGAGAAATGGTTGGCTTGAGTCAATAAAGGAAAAATAGAAAAGAAAGTGAAATAGATATGCTAGAACTAATGATGCAAGACAGAATGTACTGGAGGAGGAACAGGCTTCTGCTTACCCAGTGGTTTCCACTTGAGTCAGGGTAATGATCATCTACAAAGTGTCTCAAAAAGGAGACGAAGGGATTTAACTAAGGAAACTGCCCCGAACTCCACTAGTACAGAGCTCTGGCGATGACAGTGGTAAAAGCTCTCCTGCTTCCAGAAGAAATTCCCTGAGTGTCTGAACAGCCTGTCAGTTGTCATGATGCTGACTGCTTGTCGAGTCTTCAGTTCTGAGGCTCATAAACACAAAGGGATTCAAGGATGGAAACAATATTTTCCGAAAACTAACTTGGCATGTAATATGAAATAGAGGATACAGTAGTAATAGGGAGAACTACAGAGAAAGTAGAAAATGTCATTATTAAGCACATACAATTTGCCAAAATTTTTCTTTCCTAATTCTAAAATAGCTCCTTTCTCACCCTGTTAGGGTTATTGTTCTCGTTTTACATTGTTGTTGTTGTTGAAGGTGTTGGTCAGAGGATACCCTCAGGTGTCAGTCATTCCCTTTCATCTTATCTGACACAGGGTCTGTCTTGTTGTTTGTCACTGGGAAGTCCAGGCTAGCTGGCCTCAGGACTCGGGGATTCTCCTGACTCCACCTCCCATTGCCTGTGTTGGGCCATTGCACCTACTGTTTTACATGGGTTCTGGGGATCAGGATGGGAAGGTGTGAGGAGCAAGTGTCTTTAGCCACTGAGCCATATCCCCAACCCTATTCTCATTTCCCATATAAATAATGAATAAACAAAAGGGTGATGTGTGGTTTGACCAAGTTCTCATGGCAAATCAGTGGCAAAGTATCAGAATGGGAGGGGGTGTTGGCTATGGGTATGGTTCAGCCAGGGAAGTGCTTGACATGCAAGCACAAAGATCAGATCACCAATTGCCATGTAAAAGCCCAGTGTGGCAGCCCTTGTCTGTAATGCCAGCACTGGAGAGGAGGCAGAAGAACCCCTAAAGCTTGCTCACTAGCTAGTCTAAATGAGTAGGGAGTAGGAGAGCTCCAGGTGCAGTGAGAGACCCTGCCTCAAAAAATAAGGTGGAGGGCTGGAGAGATGGCTTAGCTGTTAAGGTGCCTGCCTGCCAAGCCTAAGAATGCCCATTTGATTCTCCAGGTCCCCATGTTTAGCCAGAAGCAAAAGTGACACAAGGGCGCAATGCCGCACTTGCCCAGAAGGGGGCGCACGCGTCTGGAGTTTGTTCACAATGGCTGAGAGGCTGCTGGTGCACCCATTCTCCCTCTCACTCTCTCTCTCTCTCTCTCTCTGACTCTCTCCAAAAATAAAATAAAATAAATAAGGTGGAGAACAACAAAGGAAGACACTCGACATGAACCTCTGGCCTCCACATGCACGCCCACAAGCCCTGTACACATATAAATAGGCAAAAGTTTTAGAGAAAGAAAAGATGTATCAAGAAAGAGTAGAGCCAGCTGCAGACATGGGAAGAGAAGGATGAAGGCAACAGACACAGGGAGGGGGATTTAATGACTGCAGTAGGAAGTTAGAAAGGAAAGAGAAGGTTAGGCTGATTACAGCCACGCAACCAGTGAAGGGAGAGTGATGGACCTGGGGGAACCAGGAACCAGGAGACGAATTTGTAGGAAAAAGAGAAGTGTGGTTGCACTTCATCTGTCAACCAATCTGTGCTCTATTTTGTATGGCTTTTTTTGGTAGGGCATGGCATCCTTTTTGTTACAATCACTGCTTATAACTACAAAACCTGCTGGAAATGCAAATTCTTATATATGGTGTTTTACATATTCATGAACATGTATATATGGGATAAATTCCTAGAAATGGAAGTACCAGGTAAAATAATGTGTTTTTTAAATTTTAATAAATGTCTCTCAAATACTGACAAGTATTTCTATAAATGAATAAACATCTACACCATCAGAAACAAACCTTTTCTTTTTCCAGCCTGACACACAAATTATGTTACCATATTATTGTTGAATGAAATTTTGGACATTCTGAGGTTGCCAGGTTACTTAATGGGAGCATTTTTATAGGTTGCCAAAACATACATATCTACATTTGAATGAGTGTAAAGGAGTCTAATACTGAATTGGAATCATGACCTTATGGCCAAGATTGAGTGAAAAATAAAATGAGTGTATAGTTAGAAGATCAGAGAAACAAAACTAAGTTCTGGAGGAGGAGGAATCAGTGAGAGAAACTGATAAGACACAGGAAAATGAAAGGAAATTTAAGGCTACAGAGGGCAAAAGAGGAGAGTTCCAAGAAGCAAGTGAAAAATGTTCACATGTTGCATGAAGATTTAGGGAAACAGCCACTAAAGAGCTTTCTGATTTAGCAGAGAAATAAAAATAAGTAGGGGTTGGAGAGCTGGCTTAACGATTAAGGTGCTTGCCGGCAAAGCCAAAGGACCCAGGTTTGATTCCCCAGTACCGATGTAAAGCAAGGTGCACAAAGTGGTGCATGCAACTGGAGTCCATTTGCAGTAGCTGGAGGCCCTGGTAAGCCCATTCTGCCTGTCTCTCTTCTCTCTCTATCTCCTTCTCTGCTTGAAAATAAATAAAATATTAAAAAATAATTAACCCTCTTTTATTATTACCCCTACGTTGGGATTCATGTGGAAAATATCTATGTTAGAAACCTTCACTGTTCAGTAGAAAAGTTTGCCATAGTTGGGATGGTGTTTAAATGTCTCCAAAGATAAAGCTGGCCCACATCCAAAATATTAAATAATGTTGCCAATAAAGTGGCAGTTTCAAAATGACGAATCCTGACATCCCACACCCACTGCGTACACTCATTCTTTTACGGGAGTCCCACCTTTACAATGAAGGCCCTGGCAATGGGAGGGAGGTCTGATGCGATGAGGACAGAAGGTTATAATGTTGTATCCAACCACATAAAATTTAATCCTTCATTCCAGTATTGCTATAAGAAAGTCCTATACTGCTAACACACAATAAAAATGAATCGAAATAAGAAGCAATAAAGGAAATGTGACTTATCCATGAAATGAGAGTCATGAGCCCTAGGGTGACTGTTGTCAAGACTGTACAATGTGTGCTTCCCACAAATGCGTCAACATCACGTCCCACTCTTTCCTCAACCAACCTCTACCAACATACACATCTGAGGGTGACCATGTCACTCGGATCCACACTTATCCAACGGAAGGTGATGCCTTCAAACTATTCTATGGGGGGCTGGAGGGATGGCTTAGCAGTTAAGGCATTTGCCTGCAAAACCAAAGGACCCAGGTTTGATTCCCCAGGACCCATGTAAGCCAGATGTACAAAGTGGCGCATGCATCTGGAGTTCGTTTGCAGTGGCTGGAGGCCCTGGTGCACCCATTCTCTCTCTCTCTCTCTCAAATAAATAAATAAAAATAAAAAGTATTTTAAAAAACTATTCTACAGGATTGTTTCCTGTTTTCCTCTTTAGTCTTGTCTCAAATTTGACCAAAATTTCATTGACTGGTGGTTACTGGTTATTTTCTTCTTTTCTTTACATTCTGAAATTTGTGCTACCATCTGCTGTGTCTGGACTCCTCTTGGGACTAAGATGGGTTAACAGATATTTATATTTAGCTGTTGAATTCTTTTCTTTGATGGATTGGACTTCTTTGGGAGCTGGTTCCTATGAAGAACATAGAACAATTGTCTCACTTTCAAACTTTGCCCAGAAAAAAATACTCTATGTCAGCATACAAAGGCAGACCGGGATCTATTGAAAATTTAGCATGATTTGAAACCAAGGCGTAACAGTGAGTCTGAGGGAGGTGAAATCTTGGTATTCCTTCCTGATTTGATTTGTGCCCATTTTGTCAGCAATACGTGGGGATATCCCGTCATCAGGCCAGGAAATTGGTTTCAAACTATTCATTCAAACATTGAAGAATGGCCAACTCAGGAGGAGAAAACTCTACTTAGTTATTTAAATGACTCCACTATATTTTTCCTTGTTTTCCACGAATTGTCATAACTGATTAATATAGTCACAACATTAAGCTTACAAGCTCTGCTCTATAACATTTCATCTTTCTTAATCTTTGACAATCTGCTGAAAACTATGGAATGTTTCCATTGAAGTTTTCATGCTTGCACACTGGCACATTTTTGTAGAGGTGTGGTAGCATCCCTAAAATCTGATCCCCAGTCCTCAGGCACCCTGATAAGCATCTCTGTAACCCTGAAACTGAATTTGAGATCTGGAAACTTTGACCAGAAATTCTTGCTTCTAGTAGAATTCAGCATAGCAGCAGGGAGGTCATGTCACCTAGTGGCAGGGTGGGGTGACAATGTGACAAGATAGGAAAACATCCCCCCCAAGCAGTGCTGTCAATCATGTGATATCACATCTGAAATAGCCCTATGGATAGAAAACTTCATGGCTTGGGAAAACATGGATAAATATTTTTTAAATCTCCCTTTAGAAAAAAACATGTCACTGGGCATGGTGGTGCACACCTTGAATCCCAGCACTTTGGAGGCAGAAGTAGAAGGATCACTATGAGTTCAAAGCCACCCTGAGACTACATAGGGAATTCCAGGTCAGCCTGAACTAGAGCAAAACCCTACCTCGATAAACAAAATAAATATATAATATGCCAATTCTCAAATGAAATAAATCTTTTCTACCACAGATAAAGGATAGAATAAAACTCAATTCAAATTTGTATATAGCATAAAATTAAAATTTCAGCATCAACTTAAAACTGCAGTTTTTCTATTAAAAGAGAGAGATTTGTTTGAGTGCTATGTTAGGCACTTGAGATAGAAAAATAAAAATAAAACAGAACATCTTCAGGAAGCAGAATGGTAAGAGGCATTATTCAATTACAAGACTAAAATTTAACTGGAGAGAAAAAGATTTATTTGTTAGGATGGGAAAATCATTAAATTTTTAACAATAAGGCTTAATGATTAAATTATTAGCTTAAATATGCACCACGTGAAGACAGGTAGATATGAAAGGGATGCTATAAGACAGGCATGTCAAAGACTGTAGGCCATCACCAGATGGTAGGAAGAGGTAAGACAGGATCCTGTTCAGTTCCTCACAGGAAAGTGGCTATGATGACACCTTAATTTTTTATTTCTGTCCTCCAGAACCAAGGTAAAATACATTTCCTTTGTTTTATAGCAAGTCTTTCGTGGCACTTTCTGCTGGCATTCCCCCCTCCAAAAAAAATTAATATATACCCCATTTTTTTAAACCTATAATAAGAAAGAGAATTCAAGTATTATAGTTGCTATTACAGACAGTGCTTCATTGCTCTTCTCAATAAACACCTTACCTTTCTCCATAAAGACAACCCTAACCCTTCATTTCCTTGTATGACCCCCCCCATTGCTTACTCTTTATACATTTGCTACATCATCTATGAGCCATAAGCATTTTGTTTTAAACAGAAGCTCTCTCTCCTTCCTCCCCTCCCCTCTTTTGCCCCCATTCTCTGGCAGGGTCTTACTATATATAGCCTAGGATAGCCACCAACTGTCTCAGTCTCCTGAGTGCTGCACCACCATGCCTTTAAAATCTAAATCTATTTAAAAGGTATAACATGATGCTTTAATATATGTATCCATTATTAACTGACTACCTCCATCAAGTTCATGAACGTATTTATCAGCACACATTGTTAACCATGTGTGTGTGCCTGCATGTGTGCATGCATGCACGTGTGTGTCTTGAGAACACTCAAGCTCTACTCTCCTGGCACATTTCGGGTACATACAGCTGTTAACTGTAGTCACAGTGCTGTACCTCAGGGCTCCAGATCTTATTTATTTTAACAGAAAGTTTGCATCTGTTGATCAACACCTCCCCACTCCCCCAGCCCTAGCCCCTGGCAACCATCACTTGGTTTTCATGAATTTAACCTTTTTACATTCCAAGTGATATCACACAATATCGGTCTATGTGTGCCTGGCTTATTTCACTTAACGTCATGCCCTCCTGGTTCATCTATGTTCTTCCAAGTGGCCAGATTTCCCTTGTCTTTATGAATGAATCATAGTCCATTGTGCATATAGCCCACATTTCATTTATCATTTATTTTCCAGCAGACACATATGGCTCCATAGCTTGGCTGTTGCAAATAAAGCTGCAGCAAAGATGAGAGCCCAGCTGTCTCTCCCACACAGATCTGATTTCCTCTGGATATATACCCAGAAGCAGGATTGTAATTGGATAAGAAATTATAGAAATTGGCATAGCCATTACAGAAAACCACATAGAAATGCTTTAAAATTAAAAGCAGAACTGCCATGTGCCCAAGTTTTGCATGTTTTAACTTCCTGTAAAAACAAAAAATCTACTGAGTTAATCCTTTAACACTTTTTACTCATGAATTGTATTTGTGAGGTGAATTCATGTTGTATTTGCAGTTATACATTAATTTTATCACCGTATGGAATTCTGACTTGTGAACAAAGCATGATTTCTTTACCCACTGTACAATTAACAGACATGTAGGATATTTCCTTTATTTTTATTTTTTTATTTTTGCTACTTTATGAGCATTCTGAAACTCACACAATGCTTCTTAAGGATATATACTCAAGAGTGGAGTTTCCCAAGTCTTCAACTTGATAAGCTCATGTGGAATGTTCTGGAACATGACTGTCCCCATTGACGCTCACAACAGTAATGTAAAAACTACGTTTGCTCCACATCTTCCAGGACAACATTGTCCTGCAGTCTTAGTTTTGTTTGTTTTGTGGTGCCGGGGACTGAAGTCAGGTCCTCCTGCCTGGTAAATGCGTGCTCTACCACTGAGCTACACCCCAAGCAGGCATTTGGTTTGTGCCATCTGATAGGCTAAAGCAAATCTACCAGGAAGCTAGAGACTCTGCAAGCATTTGCATAAACCCCTTCAAAGGCTCTGCAGCTAATTTGTATTAGAAATTGTGTATTCTTTTTCTTTTCTTCATACCCCACCAAATCTAGATACAATCCTGCTACTGCTGTTGTTAGATGATGATGAAGATGGCAGGTGTAAAATTATCTCACTGTGCTTTTAATGTTCTTCTCCCTGATTACCAATGTAATTGAACTTCTTTTGTTAGTTTAACTGGAATTTCAGGTTTTCTGTCAATTTTGACTTGGCATTAATTGGTAGGAGTTTGTCTTATCATATAGATAGTAATGCTTTCTTAGACTTAATTGAAAAATACCTTCTCCATTCTGAAACCTGTCTTCACTTTTTTTTAATAGTGGCTTTCATGTTTTAATCTTAATGATGTTGGATTTATGTATCTTTTTCTTTAGGATATACATATTGCCAGAATCTGTTTAAGAAACACTTTTAATTTTGTTTGTTTATTTTCTGTTTATTTATTTGAGAGTGACAGACAGAGCGAGAAAGAGGCAGATAGATAGAGAGAGAATGGGCACACCAGGGCCTCCAGCCATTGCAAATGAACTCCAGATGCATGTGCCACCTTGTGTATCTGGCTTATGCGGGTCCTGGGGACTTGAGCCTTGAACTGGGGTCCTTAGGCTTCACAGGCAAGCATTTAACCATTAAGCCATCTCTCCAGGCCCAAGAAACACTTTTAAACCAAGGTTAACATGATTTTTTTTACTTCTAATCATTAATTAAATTTAATTTGTATTTGGATCTTGAGTTCACTTCAAAGTTTTTCTCACTATGTAGTCCAGGCTAGCTTCAAATGTAGCATCTTGTTGTCTTTGCCACTTAGTGCTGGGAGGTATTTTATTAGTTTCACATGGATATCCAGTTGTCTCCACACCACATATTGAACAATCAATCCCTTCTCTACTGCCATTTAACTACTGTCATGATCTAGTTTCAATATGTTCTAAGACTTCTGCTCAGCTCCATTGGTGACACAGCATGGACATGTTCCTGCCATAAGCACTCCACCTTTATAATGTCTGTATCTGGCAGAGGAAGTTTTCCCAGTTTTTGTTCTTCAAGGCTCTCTTGGCTTTTCTTGGTCCTTTATGCTCCTATACACGTTTTAGGACAAGTTTATCCAGTTTTATGGAAAAGGAACTTGGCAGATTTTTATCACAAGAGCATTTAAGTTATAGGTCAATTTCAAGAAAATTCTTCATGATATTGAGCCTTCCCATTCATGAAAAATACATGGTTGTTGGAACTGGAGAGATGGCTTAACAGTTAAGTTTCTTGCCTGCAAAGCCTAAGGACCCAGGTTCAACTCCCCAGAACCCACATTAGCCAAGTGCATAAGGTGGTATATGCATCTGGAGTTCATTTACAGTGGTGGAGGCTCTGGTGCACCCATTTTCCCCTCTCTAATAAAAGAAATCAGCTGAGAGATGGCTTAGCAGTTGAGGCACATGCCTGCAAAGCCTAAGGACCCTGGTTCAATTCTCCAGGTCCCATGTAAGCCAGATGCACATGGTGGCGCATGCATATGGAGTTCTTTTGCAGTGGCTAGAGGCCCTGGTGTGCCCTTTCTCCCTCTCTCCCTTTCTCTGTCTCAAATATATAAATAAATAAATATAAAATCTTTTAAAAATTCAAGCAGGGCTCAAGTGAGACTCTGCCTCAAAAAAGAAAGAAAGAAAGAAAGAAAGAAAGAAAGGAAAGAAAAAGAAAGATGATTATTTATCTCAAATTTATTTCCTTTAATATACTCTGTAATTTTCTCCTTAGTATGCTTGTATATCTTTAGATAAAATTTATTTTTGCTATCTTTGGAGTTTTTGTTGATATTATCAGTATTATCCTTTTAAAAATTACTTATTTATTCACAAGCAGAGAAAGACAGAAAGAAGGAGAGAATGGGTTGCCAGGGCTTCTAGCCACCACAAATGAACTCCAAATGCATGCGCTATTTTGTGCATCTGGCTTTATGTGAGTACTAGGGAATCGAACCTGGGTTGTTAGGCTTTAAGGCAAGTGACTTAACCACTGAACAATCCTTCCAGCCCCCCAGTGGTATCTTCTTATTTAAATTTCTGTTTGGTTATTAAAAGCTTATAGAAATGTTATTAATTTATCTTTACATGGCTTACATTCATGAATCTTACAAACTCTCTTATTTGTTCTTAAAGAAATCATCTTGTCTGATCAATAGTTCTGAGACTCTTTTTATGAGCATTATTTTCCAGTTCTTTCAGGAACCAAACACAAATACACACTGACTAGTGTGAGGTAGTTCTGAATGAACATACTATGCATCTGTGAAAATAACCAAGAGCAATTTTATACAGTAGCTAATGAAGTGATGAAATTATCTGAGTTCTAATTGGCTCTACCACTTAAATCGTGGGCTGGAGACCTGGCTCAGCTATTAAAGGCACTTGCTTGCAAAGCCTGATGGCCTAGGTTAGTCCCTCAGTACCCACACAGAGCCAGATGCACAAAGTGGTGCATGAATCTGAAGCTCAGTAGCAGTGACAAGTGGCCCTAGTGTGCTCTTTCCCTTTCTCTAGCAAATAAATAAATAAATTTTTTAAAAAAACCAAATCTAGCTGGGCATGGTAGCACATGCCTTTAATCCCAGCACTCCAGGAGTCAGAGGTAGAGGATTGCTGCGAGTTTGAGGCCAGTCTGAGACTACATAGTGAATTCCTGGTCAGCCTGGACTAGAAGGAAACAGTATCTTGAAAAAAAAAACCTATTTCAAATTCTCATTCATAACTAAAATGTGAATAAAAGTACTATTTTGTGTGTGGTTCCTGTGAGCCTTAAATGAGATTAAACCCCATAAAGTGAATTGTACCACTTCTGGTTCAGAGTAAGCTCTGTGTAATAGTAGTGATTATTATTAAAATCACAAGATAAATGACACCATAGATGATTCAATTACATAGTTAGAACATGTGTGAGCCACCAGATTTGCAACACAGACTAGGTTAATTTAACATAACTGCCAGTGACCTGTTCAAGTCCTTTTTGGAACTATACTTATCAAATATAACTCACTTACTTGTCATTCAAGTAATTGTCAGTGAGTGGTCATTCTGCAGTTAATTCATTCTAGACTGGAGATGCAGCCATCGCCAGAATAAGAAAGTCAAGAACCTTGCCTGCTTGGAGCTCTCGTTTTAATGAAGGACCCAAACATCACGCAAGTATATAGAGGTATATGTTTGAATTATGATGCTGTGATCTAAAAAAAGAGAGAGAGAGATGCTATAAGAGAATGCCACAGGAGCCTTATTCAGACTGGGAAGTCAATGAGGTTCTCTCTGAAGAAGTAACATGGAATTTGGTAACAGAGACACAGACAAAGAGGAGGAAGTGCATGTAAGCAGAGGAAAGGTGTCCAAAAGGAAAGGAATGGATAGAGGACTTCAAAGAGACCATTGTGACAGAAATTATGGTGAGAGGGCTGGAGAGATGGCTTACCAGTTAGGGCGCCTTGCCTGCCAAGCCTAAGAATGCTGTTCCAATCTCCAAGTCCCACATTTAGCCAGATGCAAAGTAACTCAAGGGCGCAATGCCTCATTTGCCCACAAGGGGGCACACACGTCTGGAGTTTGTTCACAGCAGCTGAGAGGCTGCTGGCGTGTTCATTCTCTCTCTCTATGCCTCTTCCTCTCTCTCTCTCTCTGTCTGTCTCTCTCAAATAGAAAAAAAAAAAAGAAATAATAGTGAGAGCAGAGTCAGATAAGGTGAAGAACTGGGTGCAAGATCTTAGAGGTCCTTCATCCTAAATATCATTTTAAGTTCCATGAAGAGAACTAGAATTAAAACTTCATGCTGACTACTAAGTGGGAAAAGGACAGGGAGGGCCAAGAAAGGAGGCTGGAAGAGCAACAAGGAGCCCTGCAAGATGCGTTGGTGGCTGATGTGAGAAAGGTGAGAGTAGGAATGAGGCAAAGAGGTGGCTTATATTCGAGGTAGGGCACAGATTCTACAGACTTCATTATGGATTGGCTAGAAGTACAGAGACCGTCTGCGAAAGGGGACGCCAGGGATGGTTCCAGAGTCTTCTGACATGAGCTGAAAGGAGTGTTCTTTCTGCAGTATGGAAGACTAGAGGTGGCACAGCACTGGGGGGGGAAGATCAAAAGCTCCGATTTGGATGTGTCAAAGTTTCAATGCCACTGAGGCATTCAAGCAGAATTATGGAACGGGTCTTTAACTATATAGATTTTGATGGCTGGAGTTAAAAATCTAAAGGGCACTAGGAACCATGAGATTTTTACTTAGAGAAAGAGGGAGAAAAAGAAGAGAACAGCACCCAGGACAGAACCTTAGGGAAGGCTGAAAATGGAACTGTTAAGATAAATAGTTAGCAATGAAATGTGAAGTAAAAAATGAAACGGGGCGAAAACATTTTTAACATTTTAAAAAGAGAAAGTTGCCAGAAAGAAGAGTGACACTGGGTCAAATGCTAAGGGGTTAAATAAGACAAAGACTTAAAATTTATTCACCAGCTTTAACTACATAGGGTTTATTGCTCTCAGCAAGAGCAGTGGTAGGAACAGAAATCAGAGTGCAAACACAGGACTGTTGCCCGGAGTTGAAAGAGCGCTCCTAGCAAGGTCCTTTGTTATATCGGAAGTTAGCTTGTATACAAGTCTTTTGCAGCCACTAAGACTTTCATGGAGTTATTCGTCCAAGAAACACCAACTCTGGATTCCCATCTGAGCTGGTAGGTAAAATGTCAGAGAGAGAACGCTTGCAAAGAATTTTTTTTTTTTTTACATCTGTTCTGCAAATCTCTGCAAACCAATGAAATCTCTCTCTCTCTCTCTCTCTCTCTCTCTCTCTCTCTCTCTCTCTTTCTCTCTCACACAAGTGCAGCGAGTGGCCTAATCTCACAAGGAACTTGAGGAAGCTGTTGTCATCATCACTTCTGCTGATCAGAGTCTCAAAGGTCAAGACCACATTGGAGTCTTTCCATTGTTGTAAAAGTTAATGAAAGTTAATTATTAAAGCTGACAGAAAGGTAATTTGTCCACTGCCTTACATAACCTATATATAGACTATATAGACATGCATAATACATATGGGTGCATGCAGAGCCTGTAGACCCAAGTGGACACTGACCCTGTAGAACTGGGCTGCTCTGTCTCAAACATTTCCCACTGTTGCTGAGGCTCCTCACTGAGTGTATTTCAGGTAGGAATGAAATTTATGAACATGGCACTAAAACTGATTTTTATTTCTTTAAAATGATATTTTTATATCTCAACACCTATTTAGAAGTTACTGTTATATTCTTGAGTTTATTCCATGAAGATGAATTTTTAAATTTTTTTTATTTATTTGCACGTGAGCATGTGCATGCATGTGTGCGTGTGTGTGTGTGTGTGCGTGTGTGTGTGTATGTGTGTGCATGTGCAAGGACCTCTTGCCACTGCAAATGAACACCAGATGCTTGTACTGCTTTTGTGTCCAGCTTTCATAGGTGCCTTGGGAAGTGAACCCAGGCCAACAGGTTTTATAAGTAAACACACCTTTAACTATTGAGCTATCTTCTCAGACTTGAATATTCTGAGTGATTTTCCTAATATGCTAAAAAGTCACGTCTGGGGCACTAGCAATGTAGAGTAAATATTTGGGTAGCTTTAAGGTACCAAGTCAAATGGTTGTGTGCATTGTTAAGACGTAAGTAGCCTATTCAAAGATACTGGTGATTTTTGCCTTAATGATTCAGATAACTCCCTTAATTCTCCACTCCAATCAGAAGGCTAGCAAACAAAGCAAACTTGTAGGAAAAGTTGTTTCCAGGAGGTAGAAGCATCTGCAAGAAGGGCCTTAAGCAATCTGTCACAGGTGTGAGGGCTTTATCTACCAGATACCCCACAAAGTCCAAGGACAGTGTAAAAAGAGAAGCAAGATAGAGAAAACAAGATTGTGACTGAAAACCATGAAAATGTTCCAAACAAGAGTATGCAGAGGACCATTCTAGAGATTACAGCCCTAATAAGGTTCTAGTTCATTCGATAAATGTCAGAAAAAAAATACAGTATTCTTGTTTGTTTGTTAAGATAGGGTCACACCATGTAGCTGGCTTCAAACTCACTATATATACCCAGGCTGGCCTTGAATCCTTGAATTCATGGCAACCTTCCTGCCTCCACCTTCTGGATGCTGAGATGAGAGGCACGAGCCATTATATTATAATATTCCTTAGATGTTCTAGTGCGAAACAATTCATTAAAGCACTGAATGAAATAATTTTCTTTTGCAAGGTAGATTTGTCATTTGGAGAGACAGTGCAGTGGAAATTGGCCACATAAAAATCATGCTTCCTAGAAATTAGAAAGCAGCTATTTATTTCAGAATCAAATAGTTTATAATGGATAAGTATATACTTTGCCTACTCTTTTTGGGTAAATGAATTAGTAAGAAATAAATAAGTGAACAAATGCAAAATATACCTATCACATAACTCATATTCACCTAAGAGAATAGCTCACAAAATGAGGACGGATTTGGGATTTCTTGTTTGTTGTTTGTTTGTGACAGGTTCTGACCCTCCAACCCAGGCTGGCCTTGAATTCATGACAATCTTTCTGCCTCAGCTTCCTGAGTGCTAGGATTCCAGGCATAAGCACCATGCCCAGTTTGAGAATGGCTATTTTCAAGTTACTAAGATAAATAAGCAATAACAGAACATAGCGCCCATCCACAATCAAAGCCTTGATTCTCCAAATGAGGAAAGGAAAAGTCCCTGGCTTTGGTTTCACTGTGTGAAGGAGCAAAGAGGAGAACAAACCAGGTGACTTCACGAGCTTGATGTTGGGCTCTCCCCTCAAGGGCAAGGGCACTAGGGGCTTTCCTGGAGTTCTGTGCTCCTGTCTTGCCTCTCTGGAATAGGGGATGACAGGCTTTCATATTGACATGCAGTGTGGTCATTCACGGAACCTGTTTGTCCCTGGCTCTGTTCTTTGCTAGCAAGAGTCAGGAAAGTCACTTAGCTTCTGCCATCTCATGTGTTAGTTGGCAATAATAATACCGACAGCCTCTGTACTTCACTGGGTAAGGCTCAAGAAAAGTGAAAGTTGGATGTGACATCTGTCACCCCATTGATCTCCAGGGTTGATTCGGCTGATCTGGCTGGCTAGGCAGGTGTCCCCTTCCTCCCTCACCGCTCCATGTGCGTTCCTCCTGAAGCTGCGCGCTCGGTCGAAGAGGATGACCTTCCCCGAATAGAGGAGGACCAGTCTTCGGTCAAGGGTGTACGAGTAGCTGCGCTCCCCTGCTAGAACCTCCAAACAAGCTCTTAAGAAAAGTGGAAGTGCTCAGGAAATCACAAAGCCTTATGGAGATGAGTTCTCTATTATTGTCTGGGCCTACAGAGTCTGAAACTCAATATTGTGCCTCCTAATATTCCTGTTTCCCCTCTTGGCCAACAAAGTCTTCTGTTTTAGTTTTTTAATCGCTCACTATCCTCCCATTCTCTGTACATATATTCACTGTACAGAATGATGGTTTCATTGTGACACTTTCATACATGTATCTCATGTACCTTGTCCATACTCACCCCATTATCCTCTCGTTCTCTACTCCCTCCTTGCAATGGTCCATTCTCCTTCCCAGATAGTCTCCTTCTACTTTCATGTTGTGTGTGTGTGTGTGTGTGTGTGTGTGTGTGTGTGTGTGTAATCTAGATGCCACAGATGAGGGGGGAATGTGCTATTTGTCTCTTTTATTAAAATTGTGACTTCTACTTCCATTCATCTCACAAGTGATATAATTTTATTCTTTATGGCTGAATTAAACGTCACGAAGCATGCAGATCACATTTTCTTATCCATTCGTGTGTCGTTTGACATCTAGGCTGAGTCTATTACTTAGCCTTTGTGAATAATGCAGCAATAAATGTAGGCATGAAGATGTTTCTGTTGTGTGCTGATTTCTATGCATTTAGACCCATAACTAGTACTGGCATAGCTGGACCATAGAGTAGCTCTATTTTTTCATTTTATCTTTTGAGGAACCTCAATACTGATTTCCACAATTGCTATACTAATTAATATACCCTCCAACAATGTAAAGGGTCCCTTTTCTCCACCCCCCCCCCACCATCTCACTATCTTTGCTCATTCTCTACTGCTTTCCCGTCATTCCTTGCAAAATGGGGGGTGGTGACAAAAAAATGTCTAACTCAAGACTTATACCTCCTTTATGAAACTTTCCTCAGCTCCAGCCCAATATTCACATCCTTTCTTTCAAGTTATCTGTCCCAATCATTTTGAGTACTGCTTTTGCATATGTAGTAAACTTTGGTGTTCAGGGCTACATTGTGTACACATCATTCATTCATAACTAATTTATTTTAGCAAACTTTCTTGTATAATTACTACACTCGAGGACCTTTTCAAAAAAAAGGAAAAAATTAACTAAAATTTGGGCGTGCCTTTAGGAAATAGTCTTATAAAGGAGAGAAATATAAACAATTAATGCCGGTACAGTACAATGTACAATAGAAACATGTCCTATAGAAAGGATATAGCTACTTCTAGCTAAGGGATCCCATGAAGGTTTGCAGCATCGTTTTTATCTTGTACAACCAATGCCTGTTGAAAGAATGAAAAAATGAACCGACAGAAAGAGCAGAGTATTTTTAAGGATGAATTGGGATGTAGCAGATTGGAGAAGAACACACATAGAGGGAACAATATAAGAGGTGGTAACTTTCATAATGTCTTAGAAACTTACTATAATTGTGAAGGAGAATCAAAGAAGCCTGTATGATAGATAAACCAGAGCCAAAATACAAAGGGTCTTGCATGCCATACTTGAAAGTTTAGATAAGTAGATTCTTTAAACTTCTGTTAAACTGGGATGAGAATGGAAAAGTACTTGTTGGAGAATCTCAGAATGAACATGAAGTCAGAGCAAAATTGGCAACACTAATATTTTTTAACAGGTCCTGTTTGGTTTGTGTCACATAGGCACGGTTGTAAATTAGATTTACACAGTTACTATTACACTTGATTCTGAAGCTTTACCAAAAAAAAAAAAAAAGAAAGAAAAGAAAAGAAGAGAAAAGAAAAAAACAAGAAATGTCTTCATATACTTTACCTTGACAACAGCTCTACAGGGGAGATAATGCTTTTTCCTTTTACCATTAGAAAAATCAAGGCTGGAATCATTTGCTCATAGTAAATTCAGTTCATCAACAGCAAAGCAAAGATCTGAAGCCAGGTGCGTCTGGCTGCCAATTTCTCACTCGTGTTTGTTTGTTTGTTTGTTTTGAGGCAGTGTCTTATGTAGCCCAGGCTGGCCTCAAACTACAGATCCTCCTGTCTGTACTTCCCAAATGTTGGGATTATAGGTATGTGCCACCACACCTGGTTCAAATTCTCACTCTTCTCTATGCACATCCTAAGTTTGATTTGAATCATTTTTTAGTATTATGAGCAATGTAATAAAGAACTGAAACTGAGCTAAAACTGAAATAAGAGCCTAGAAGATGTTATGAGACTACGAAATATTAAAGCTCATGACAGACTTCTTAAACTAGCACTCCAGATCTATGTTATGTGTTCTGTTACTCACTAGAGACACTGAACTAGAACTATGTTCTAAATATGGCCATAGAAAAAAGTGTTAGACTTTTCCCTTAGCCATCTTGTCTTGGACATCTAGGGACACTATTTTCTTTCCCTCAGCATTTGTACCCGAGTCTGTCACTTTTAAACACTTCTCGTGTCAGGCTGTCGACCCTTTCTCCAAGAAATGGCTTCTAATCTTAGAAGTGTTTGTGAGATGTAGGCCTTCAAGCAATCATCCCTGAGTAGCAGAGTAAAATGCAAATGTCTCTCATGTTGCAAATCATAGTGGACCATTTGTTTACTTGTCCTAAAGAAATAGCTCAGGTATCCACCTATGACGTGGTCTAATTATGACCCTCGTGTATTTCAAAAACACACATGGGAATCACCACTTGGAATGGGAAATTATGGCCCATCCCAGGCTGTGGCTTCTTTTCTTTTCTTTTCCTTTCCCTTTCTTTTTTCTTTCTTTCTTTCTTTCTTTCTTTCTTTCTTTCTTTCTTTCTTTCTTTTCTTTTCTTTTCTTTCTTTTTTTTATTTTGAGGCAGGGTCTCACTGTAGCCCAGGCTGACCTGGAATTCACTATGTAGTCTCAGGGTGGCCTTGAACTCACAGCAATCCTCCTACCTCTGCCTCCCAAGTGCTGGGATTAAAGGCTTGCACCATCACGCCCAGCACTTTTTTTTTTTTTTAACCAATACTTCTGCCCAGCTCTCCTCTGCCTACCACACATTTTACTCTCTGATCCTCAGTAGGCCTGTCTGATGCTGACACCATCATTCCATCCAGTCTGACACTGACCACAATGAGGCTTTTCTGTGCCCTTGGTCCTGGATCCTATTTGGCTAATTAATAGGAGCCCCTGCTGCAGTGCTCACTGGAGCCAGTGTTCTATGTGCTTTGCCATCTCTCACCCTCTCGGGGAAGTACGGATCTCCTAACACTATGAGGTCCCCTTCTCTGAGGACGAATTCACAAGCTAAGACTGGCTTACCTCTGCTTCTCCACTGAGTGGCATGAAAGGAAGTGTTTTTCAGCCGATGGATGTCCGGCAGTGTGGTGTCATTTTCAGTGGTGTCTCCATGCCGACCCTCCTTAGCTTGAGACCTGAGTATCACTGAGAGCTTCCTTGTACAAGAGGGAAGGAAGGAAGGAAGGAAGGAAGGAAGGAAGGAAGGAAGGAAGGAAGGAAGGAAGGAAGGAAGGAAGGAAGGAAGGAAGGAAGGAAGGAAGGAAGGGGTCCTCCTGACCAAGAAGGGGCTGGGCAAAGCTCTACCCAACACTTGCCTTCTAGTTTCAATCAAATACATTTTACTAGCCTTGCTGCTGAGCGTTTTGGCTCAAGTTGGTTGTTTCCCAACAGCAGGGACAAAGCTCTGAGACTAGAACATGGAATAAATGCTGCGAGGTAGGAAGGTCAGGGTCCTAAGACATCTCTGGGCAGACTGGAGACTCCCAGGTGACCGGAAGCAAACAGGGGACAGTGTTCAAGCTGCTGGTCAGAAATGGGCGGAACCTGAAAGGTGGAAAGGTGAAGAGAGGGTGTGTACACAGTGACTCCTGGAGACATTAAAAAGTGATGAAGAAACTAAAACTTTTTAAAAAACAAATGTGCATGACTAAGACGCAGACCGAAGTATAGAGATCTACATATGTCTATAGGTGTGTGTTTCCATAGACAATCAAAGCCAAAAACAGCACAAAACACAGGAAAGTAAATAAAAGTGGGGATGTTTCAAAATAAGGCTCAAAGTTCCAAAATTATCCTGGGAATGAATTTCAGTCTCCCACAGGCCAGAGACACCCAGTGTACCTAGAGAGAAACAGGACATACAAAGGCATACTTTAATGTTGGGGTGATATTTGAAGCTGAGATTGTGGATTCCAGGAACTAAAAACAATTTTTTTCCAAGAATTTCTGAAAAAAAAAAAGTTTAAGTATGTGAGTGAAAACAAGTTAATAAAATCACTTCAATTTTTTTCTAAAAAAGAAAAATCACTTGAAATTTTAAGTAAAGAAAGTGATTTCCAAGAAGCTCAGAAGTGATGACTGGCGCACACTTAGGACTGTCTGGAGCTGTTCAGCCCAGCCTCCATCTTGGTGCCTGGTTCAGGGATTCTGGTGCTCCATACCCACGGGATGTGACGGCTTTGGGTCAGAAAAGCAAGAGGAAGAAAGATTTGGATCTGTGTCTCAAGGTCTCTAAATTCTGGAAAGATTTCCCTATTAAAAACATTAATTTTAGCTGGGTGTGGTGGCACACGCCTTTAATCCCAGCACTCAGGAGGCAGAGGTAGGAGGATTTCTGTGAGTTCGAGGCCACCCTGAGATAACATAGTGAATTCCATGTCAGTCTGAACTACAGTGAGACCCCCTCCCACCTTGAAAACAAAAAAAACCTTTTTTTTTTTTTTTTTTTTTTTTTTTTTTGTACTTATTTGAAATAAAGAGAGAGAACGCACCAGGGCATCCCTCCGCTGCAAATGAATTCCAGACACACGTGCCACTTTGTGGAGCTGGCTTTACATGGATACTGGGGAATAGAACCGGGGCTGTTAGGGTTTACAAGCAAGCTCCTTTAACCATTGAGCCATCTTCCCAGCTCCTGGAGCAATTTATTAAGTGGCCCTGATCCCTGCCCTTGAGCACACCCCTTGTCACCACACTCCTGTGAGGAAGTTTTTTTTCCAGCTTGCAGCGGAAGGGCCAGAGTTCAGGTTCTTCATACATTTAAAGAGACCAGGAAGTGCATTAAATGCCAGCCATAGTCATCTCCAGGGAAGGAGCTAGATAGAAAGAAAGCTATTTGCTACTACCACTGTCACTAGCAAAACATACCTTCATACATGCACGCATACATACATACATGTATGAGCATTTTAGTTTAAACCAGTTTTTCTCAATAGCAAGGACAGAGCTCTGAGGCATACAACTATGGTTTGGCAGAGAGAACTTACACTAGCCAAACAAAGAAAAGAAACACCCTCAAGGTCTTTAGGGAAGAAAACGGATGAGTTTCTGTGAGCTGCTTGCTGGAAACACGAGTCAAGCAACCGAACAGTGGCATAAGTTGTTGAGTCTAAGTCTTCCTCATTCTAAGGCTGGCTAGGCTGGAGCCCTCACAGGACTAAAGCTATTCTGGAAAAGCCCTTTAGAACAGCCTTTGCAAGAAATTCGTGACATTAGAAGTCACTGGCCAGGGATTGGATCTTAAGAGCTAATGCCAAACCACGTTGTTGGCAAACTGCAGAAGAGAAAGAAAAGCAAGCATACAAACAAAAATCCTGCTGTTCACAGCACGAGCAATCCAAGTCCTCCAGCTGACTGTACTTGACAGTTATAGGGGAGAACTCTGGAAATGAGAAGGAAGAAATGGAAGAGACAGAGAACACAAGCTGCTTGGCTGAGGGGAAGGCTCAGAAAGGAGAGGAAAGGATGGCTCAAGGGTCTCTGATTCTGGGGACGGCCCTGGAGGGTGAATACAGGCTATTGGCCAGAGGATGTTAGAGGACTCCAGGGAATGACAATGAGAGAGATGGTTAAAGAGAGGTCAGGTGAGGCCAGTCTGATTCCTGTCACACGGACTCTGCAAATGTGCTGAAAATACCTTGAGGTACAAGACAGCACTATGTAACAAGATACCGTCTTAGCATGAGAAAATTCATTTCATCGCTGTGATTTAAGTCAGAGAACCAAACTCAGCATTCTGGGTGGTAATGCCGAACCAAGAGTAGATGGAGAAATGCGAGTAGAACATTCTTTAGCTGTCCATGTTGGACAATGAACTGCATGTCGTAGAATAAATAAAAGTGGAAGCCCCATTTTTGACACAGCTGCAGGTAGATCTTTGGCAAGGGGCGAGGGTGTGAGCAATTATCTTCTCATTTGTAGGGCAAGGAAAACAATAACAGCAAATACCTTAAGGATTGTGAGCATTAAATTGGCAATGTGAATAAATAAATTTTGCAAAGTTGATCTTTTAAGTATAATGGAAACAGAATTGAGTTATGAATAAAATTTAGGCATCTTTACAAAAGCCTTATTTCTATTTATTTATTTATTTGTTGTGTTACTGGGGACTGAACCTATGGTCTTGTATATGCAAGTACTCTGCCATTGAGCTATATCCTCAACCCCAGAAAATGTTATCTGTTAGAACAAAAACTACCCTTTGGTGAATGCCTGTGCTACTCCAGGCACAATGCTAGATGTTTTAAAATCATGCTCACTTTGTTTTCACAATCACACCGAAATGTAGGTATCATTGTAAGTTCAGAGATTATTCCATAAAGAAGACCTTGTGGGGCTAGGGACATATTCAGATGGTAAAGTGCTTGCCTGATAAGCATGAGGACCTGACTTTGATCTCCAGGTCTCACGTAAAAATGTCAAGTGTGTTGGCACACTTGTAATCCCACTGCTGGAAACAGGAAGATCTCTGGGGCTTGCTGGCCAGCCAGTTTAGACTGATTGAGGAGCTCTAAGCCAACGAACGACACTGTAACACAAAATGGATGACCCCTGAGGAATGACATTTGAGGCTGTCTGCATACTTGCATGCACGTGCATGTACACATTCATATCAAGTTAGAACTAAAAAAAGTTTAAAGACCCTGTGCTCGTGAACTAAGTAAACAGGTCACACTTAGTTTGTATGCAATTTCCTCAACTATAACTTGCAATACTCTAACTCCCAAAATAATAAGAAAATGAAATATGTTGAATTTTACAAGTTTAAAACACTTAATGAGGTATGATTTTAAAATATTCTGATGGGTCAACTCGAACAACCTTGGTTGGCTTTAGGGGGAATTAATGGGCTTTAGTATTTTCCACTACTCTAATGCTGTAAGTTTGGAAACATTTCTAAAAAAAAAAAAAAAAAGGTTGATAAGGTGATTCCACTTTAGGCAGAAAAAGAATCAAGGACTGATTAGTAAACTGAGTCAATTTTATTGCCTTTTGGCTGACTTTTGAAAAAAAAAAATTCCTTTTTACTTACCCAAAAACAGTACGTCCAGCTCTTTGGAAGAAGGGCTGATATCACCATAGCAAAACATACGCTAGGTCCCTTAATCCTGCCTCTTTTCATCTCAAAGGTGGTAACATCCAGTTCGGAGTTCACTCATCTGTAAATTGCATCACATTATCTCTGAGTTATTTAAGAAGCAAGCTCTGTGTGGTTTCAGGCATTTTAACCTGCTAAAGGCAAGAAGAAAGTTCACCACATAGTTTCAAAGGTCTTCTACTTGTCACCGCCACCACAGAAAGTAAAATGATCGAACCCATAGGGAATCAGTACGTCGTGGCCAGGCCCGTGTATTCCGCCAACGCTTTTGGAGAAGAGCACAAGAAGAGGCAGAGACATCACAAGACGTTTCTGGATCATGTCAGAGTGTGTTGTAGGTAAGACACCTTTTAAGGTGCTGGTATGAGGAAGAGATGAAGCACTTGCTTCTAAATTCTCTACCTTTGAAGCTCTCCTTTCTGGCTCTAGCCCATAGCTCCGGGGATCTTTTCATCTCTGCTTTCCACTCCTTGCGTGAGTTGGAAAAGGGGTGTCAGCAAGGAATGCCATCTCGGCTACCAGCAGTCTTTCCAAATCACACAACTGACAGATGGGGAAAGAGGCAAATTCTCAATTGAAATGTTTCAAGCTCAAAATGATAAATGAAAAGTTTTATCATAACTAGAGAACAAATGGTATTTTTCTTTAAAAAAAAAAAAAAAAAAAAAGGAAAAATGTCTTAGTGGTGACCAGAGGGTATTTGACAGGGGCAATAAAGTGAATGTCAGTGGGAGTGAAATTGCTAATGTTTAATACGTCAGCTGTACCAGTTTTCAACCTACCATTAGACGCTAAATTCAGAATTTGATATTTCTGGACTGACATGTGGCTTTCAATGTTTTCAGCTGTTCCACACAAAAGGCCAAGAAAATTGCCCTGTCGTTGTTCCCCATAGCATCTTGGTTACCAGCATACAGGCTAAAGGAGTGGCTACTGAGTGACATTGTTTCTGGTATCAGCACAGGGCTGGTGGCTGTACTGCAAGGTAACCTTTTTTTTTTCTTTCTTTTTTTTTTTTTTGGCATATAATTCATCCTTATATTATTTTTAGTGTGTGTTTGTATATGTGCATGTGTGTTGCTAGAGATCAAACTCAGCTTCATATATGCTATGCATGCATTCTACCACTGATATATATCCAGTCACCCTGCTGATGTGTGTAATTCAGTGGTTCAGTATATTCAAAAGGTTATGCACTTACCATCACTAATTGTAAATATTTTTTCACCATTATGTGTGTGTGTGTGTGTGTGTGTGTGTGTGTGTGTGCATACACATGCAAGCACACACACATGGCCAAATCTCTTACTTTTTTTTTTCTTTTTGGTTTTTTGAGGTTGGGTTTCACTCTAGCTCAGGCTGACCTGGAATTCACTCTGTAGTCTCAGGGTGGCCTTGAACTCATGGCCATCCTCCTACCTCTGCCTCCCGAATGCTGGGAATAAAAGCATGCACCACCACGCCTGGCCTTTAGGTTTTGATTTATATTTCACATTCCTTCTTCCATGCATGCCCCTGACTCCAACTTTCTATGTCTATGAATTACCATACTCTTGTTATTTTACCCAAATGGAATTGAATAATGTGGCATGTTCTGTCTAATTATCTCTTAGTATAATATTTTCCAGACTTATCCATGTTGTAACATGGACAGTAATTTTCTAGTCTACAGCTATACCATATTTTGTTGAATATCTGAGTAGTTTCTTCTTTGAGAAGAAATATTATAAATAATGCTACTATGCACATCTGTGTGAAACTCTGTGTAAACTTGTTTCAATCATCTGAGAATATCCCTAGACATGGAATTGCTGGGACCTATGGTAATTGAATGTTTAATCACTTGTAGAAATGCCAAATTATTTTCTAAAGTAGCTGTATTATTTTATAATTCTACTAACAGTATGTGAGGCTTCCAAGTCCTTAATGTTTGCCTTTTTTTTTCTTTTTTTTTTTCGAGGTAGGGTCTCACTCTGGCCCAGGCTGACCTGGAATTCACTAAGTAGTCTCAGGGTAACCTCGAACTCACAGCAATCCTCCTACCTCTGCTTCCTGAGTGCTGGGATTAAAGGCATGCGCCACCACACAGGGCCTGCCCGGGTTCAATTCCCAGTACCCACACAAATGTGGTGCATTCATTTCGAGTTAATTTGCACTGGCAAGAGGTTCTGGAATGCCCATTCTCTCTGCCTCTCTATCGGTCTCTTCTCTCTCTCTCTGTTTGTCTCAAATAAATATACTTTTTTAAAAAGTTAATGGGGCTTCAGAGATGACTCTGCAGTTAAGGCACTTGCCTGCAAAGCCTAACGACCTGGGTTTGATTCCCTGGTACCCACATAAAACCAGATGCATAGAGTGGTTGCATGCATCTGGAGTTCATTTGCAGAGGCTGGAGGCCCTGGTGCACCCATTCTCTCTTTCTCTCTATCTCCTTGCCAATAAACAAATTTTTTTTTTAAAAGTTGATACATTATAGCCATCTTCCGTATTTAAAAAAATTTTTTTAATTTTTATTTACTAATTTGAGAGAGAGAAAGAGGCAGAGAGAGAGAGAGAGAAAATGAGTGTACGAGGGCCTCCAAACTGCAAATGAACTTGAGACACATGTGCCACCTTGGGCATCTGGCTTACATGGGTCCTGGGAAACTGAACCTAGGTCCTTAGGCTTGGTAGGCAAGTGCCTTAACCACTAAGCCATCTCCCTAGCCCCTATTTTCTGTATTTTTACTGGAGTTCTTTTAGTGTTGGGAAAGGGTTGAACTTTTGCATGCTAGGCAAGTGCACTTCCATCAAGCTACAGCTCTAACCCCTCTAAACGTTTTTTTTTTTAATTTATTTATTTTTCAGTACTGGGGATTTTGCAGTACTCATACATATTAGGCAAGACTCTACCAGTAAGCTAAACTTTAGTTTACTTTCTTCCTTCCCTTTTTTTTCCCCTTTTGGATTTTTTTTTTTTTTAAAGAGAGAGAGAGAGATTGGGCACTCCAGGGCCTCAACCACTGAAATCAAACTCCAGATGCTTGCGCCACCTCGTGTGCATGTGTGACCTTGCACTTGCATCACCTCTGGGTGTCTACCTTACATGGGATCTGGAGAGTCGAACATGGGTCCTTGGGCTTTGCAGGCAAGCAACTTAACTGCTAAGCCATCTCTCCAGGCCTCTTCTGGATTTTTGAGGTAGGGTCTCACTCTAGCCCAGGTTGACCAGCACTCACTTTGTAGCCCTGCTGGCCTTGAACTCAGTGATACTACTTCTCAGCCTCCTGAGTGCATCACGCCAGGCTCATCTATGTCACTTTCTTGATCGTGTCCTTTAGGCACATTTTTGTTGGTGTTGTTCAGTGCTGTAATCAAATCCCTCACACTTCTAATCCATTGTTGTTGTTGTTGTTTTTAATTTCCATGAAGCCAGTTTTTCTGCTTTTTCTGTGATTGCTTGTGTTGTGAGTGTGTATCATTTCTCATAGATTATTGCCTAACTCAAGCTCACAAAAATTTATACTTATGGTTTTCTTCTAAGAGTTTAATAGTTCTTATACTTATATCTTAAATACATGTGGAGTTAATAAGGTAATGTATTTCAAAGGACCAGTCTTACACACTGGGAGGGCCTAGTGAAAAGTGCTATGGTTCCAGTGCAGAAGATAAGAATCCTGCTTATGTTCCAGGTTTAGCATTTGCTCTGCTGGTCAACATTCCTCCAGGCTATGGCTTATATGCAGCCTTTTTTCCAGTCATCACCTACTTTTTCTTGGGCACTTCCAGGCACATATCTGTGGGTAAGTCAATCCCTGGGTAGATTCATATTCATATTCATGTTGATTCCAAATTGTGTATAACCCAGAAAAGTTACCACTTCCGAGAATTCAAACTGGGGTTTGGAAAAAAGGGCTGGGCTGTCGACATAGTAGCCCTTTTCTGTGATACTATGGTTGAAACACAACTCTGCTTTAGGGAGGCACATTCTGACCACAGTTCATCTTCTGTTAATTAGGTCCATTTCCAGTTCTGAGTATGATGGTGGGAGCAGTAGTTACAAGAGTAGCCTCAAACGCTGCTAATGGTACAGATGTAGCCCAATCAGATGAAAGTGATGAATTCGTGGAGCAAAAGTTACTGGTGGCCACATCAGTCACAATCCTTTCTGGAATCATCCAGGTAAGGACTTTTCTCATGTATTCTCCCACCAAAATCGGCTTGTCTTTGCTGGGACATATGTTCTGTTTTTTTTTTTTTTTTTTTTTAATATCCTCCTATTAGCCCTTCTCATCTTCTCTTGGGTTTGCATCTCTCTTTTAGTGGGCCATAGGAAGTAATTTAAGAAGAATTTACCATAACCAGAGGGGTTCTTATAGGCAAGCAATAATAACACTAGTAGCTTTGGAGGATTTTCCTTGCTAATCCCTCAATAATTATAATCTAGTTGGAAGGGATAAGGGCTCTGATTTTTGAACTATCCATATCAAAATTTTGGGGAAGAAAACTAAAGTATATTATGTTATAATTAAGGCCTCATCTCTAAGGTCCAATGTTAACATTATCTGGAAAAGTAAAAATGTCATGAACTCTTTAAGACATTGCCTCAGTTTATAAATTGTGATTTTATTGGTTAAAATCATTTCTAAAAGAGCCAGACGTGGTGGTGCACACCTTTAATCCCAGCACTTGGGAGACAAAGGTAGGAGGATTGCTGTGAGTTCGAGACCACTCTGAGACTACATAGTGAATTCCAGGTCAGCCTGGGCTATAGAGAGACCCTACCTCAAAAAAAAAAAAAAGAGAAAAATGATTTCTAAGAGAAAGAAAAATCAACATTACAAGAATCAAGTGTTCTATCGACAAACCATGTTTCTAATACACTTCTGAACTTAAGCCAGAATTGGAACCAAGTTTGGAGTCTGTGTACCCAAAGTTCTCTCTGTACTCTGGAGACATGAGTGGAAGGCCAGACTGAGAGTCCAAGGGAAGAAGCAACCACTCAGTTCACTTACTAAATGCTGCTGCTTTCCAGGGAAATAACCACCTTTGTCCCCCAGCTAAAACTGAGTGTTTCTGATGTTCAGTCTGCAGTTATGTGTTTCTTAAGCAAGTTGAGCATCTTGTTGAGGGAAATATAAGTTGGCACTGAGCCAGGCATGCAACAACATAAAATTTATAAAGATAGATGATAGATAAGATTGTGCTGTCAAAGACAATATAATGAGTTTTCCAAAGATACCACGCCTAAAAATAAGAGGTGGAAGGAGTCTGATAGTTCTTGAGGGCACACTGGACTTATGTCCTAGTTGAACACTATGTATCATTCAACCTTAGGGCAGTGAGGGGAGGAACCCGGAATGGGGGATATTCCAGGAGATGGAGACCATGGATTCTTCAAGGCATGCGCACAGAGGCTGAACGTCACATTGCAGATCATTCTTGATTGATGACACTTTAGTTTGCTGAGCTCTGCTTATAATCTACACTGACAAAGGATTTGCCCTTCTCTTTCCAGTTGGCCATGGGGATCCTGCAGATTGGATTCGTGGTGATATACCTATCAGAGTCCCTAATCAGTGGCTTCACCACAGCTGCTGCTGTTCATGTTTTGGTTTCCCAACTCAAATTCATGCTTCAGCTGAAAGTCCCAGCGCACACTGACCCATTCTCAATTTTCAAAGTGAGTATCTCTGTCACTTAAAAAAATATTGCCGGTGTGGTGGCCCATGCCTTTAATCCCAGCACTCGGGAGGCAGAGGTAGGAGGATCACCATGAGTTTGAGGCTAGCCTGAGACTACATAGTGAATTCCAGGTCAGCCTGGGCTAGAGTGAGACCCTAGCTCAAAAAACCAAAAAAAAAAAAAAAAAAAAAAATTAAAATATGAGCAGAGACAGCTTTAGGTTACATTTTCCCAACTTTTTAATGTTGAGAGATTAATAAGAGCCTTGGAGATTGGCATCACGGCTGTTACTAATATAAATGGGTTTATGTGGGTTCCAATCCTGCTGAAAAACAGCAGAATAACGAGTTTGAATGAGAAAAGAGAATAAAACCAAATCAAACAAAATTCTGACTGGTTATTGACAGGCTACTTTCAGCTATTATTCCTCCCCAAACTCTATCCCACACAGGGTTCAAAAACAGTGTCAAAGCCAGGTGTGGTGGTGCACGCCTTTAATCCCAGCACTTGGATGAGGCAGAGGTAGGAGGATCACTGTGAGTTCGAGGCCACCCTGAGACTGCATAGTGAATTCCAGGTCAGCCTGGGCTAGAGTGAGACCCTACCAAATACTTCATTAAGCTCATTCAGACCAGAATCTCCAGGTTTTATAACGAAAAAAAAAAAAAAAAAAAGCTGTTATGTCTGGGATCTATAACCTCCCTTACAGTTTCAGCTTGGTTATATGGCATTTAGCGTGAGCGACTCCATTTTGCTTGGGTCTGATTTGTTGGAGCCTACTGCAGTTCAGTACAAAGCAGTGGTTTCCCATCTGTTTATTTAACAATAAATATTGAGATGGTCTAGTAAATGTGGGATCCACTGTGGGCCTGCCTAAGCTGCACTGGGCCTATGGATATGGACCCCAACTTGCTTCAAGAAGATTCGATGCAGTGCAGTTAGTCATCAAACTATTTTCCAAGTTACCTGAAAAAACAACTAAAAATTATGAGGGGTCTAGAGCGGAATATGAGGTTATAATTTAATAGGATGCATACTTTAAGAAAATTCTCATGGATTAGAAGTTATTCCTTAGACAAAACTGTAGGGCATTGTAGTGAAATAATAATAATTTTAAAAAAACAGTGGCAATTCCTAGCATGTGTGAAGCGTTTGGGTTTCACCTCCCTGCGCACTGAGAAGGAAAACAAGGACAATCAAGAGGGGAAGATACATTTGAAAAGTATCCAACAAAATTTGACACTAACCAGAGATTTTCTCAGGAAGAGGGGACAGAAATATCCCTAAACCAGTGTGTCACTATTGTATGCTAATTTACCCTTCTTATCTCTCCATGAGAGAGAGTCACACAGTTTTCTGTTCCTGCTCAGAAGAGCAGAACAGAGAATTGCTATCGCTCTACGCCAGTCCTGTTGCTTGCATGTCTACGTTTATCTATTTGGAGATGAGTGTGGTGCATTCATATAGGATTTCGGTGTTTTTGGTGGTTTGTTTTTTTTTGTTTTTTTTTTTTTTACTACTAGGTCCTAGAGTCTGTCTTCACCCAAATCACCAAGACTAACATCGCAGACCTCGTGACATCTGTGATCATCCTCTTGGTTGTATTTGTGTTCAAGGAAATAAATCAGCGCTACAAAAACAAGCTGCCAGTGCCCATCCCCATCGAACTCATCATGGTAATTGATCACCTGAAGAATTTCTTTCACAGGCTAGTGTTCTAAGGTGGACACCCTGTTGCCGCCTGCAGATCTGTGAGTCAGATAACATCTCTACAGAGCCTGAGTGTAACGTTTAGTTCAGAACTGAATCATTTTCAGTTTGGTTTTATTCTTTCCAAAGCGGCCACCGAGAGCAAAACCTCGGAAGCCAAGTTACAGAAAGACCCATCTGAACCAGCATTATGATTCTCCGCCCCAATGGCAAGTTAGAATTGCCTTGGGACCTCTTAAAACCTAAGTTGGCCAAAGGCAGAGATTCATACTTATTAGCTCCAAGGGTGGGTTTTGGTAATGGTATTTTTTTTCTTCAAAGTAAGACTCTCTGTTGCATCTTCGACTCCTAATACGCACCCTTGGTACTTTGCAGACAGTGATCGCAACAGGCGTATCTTACGGCTTTGACTTTGAACACAGATTCGGCGTGGACGTGGTTGGCAATATGAGCCTTGGGTAAGTGAGACTTCAGTGCTGGCATCTCCAAGCACCGGCAGAGTAAGGAAGCGACAGTGACGGGAAGCATCCTACCCTTGTGAGAAGCCAGCATGTGTTCGGAAGTCTGCTGCTCTCTCCCGAGGAAGCAGCCACGGGGAAAGCCAGGGTCCACTCTTCTCAAGATGAGAAAGAGTCTCCTTGTGCGCGCGTCTGCTCACAAAGCAGGCAAGCGAGGACTCGGGCAGAGTAAAAACGAGGACAATAGTGAAAGCACAAAAACAGACAAAATTAACCACTTCTTATAAAGTGGCATCAATGGAAATCAGAATTCTTTGTCCATAAATTCCTATGGAGAACACATAGTTCTTTCTTTGAGGTCACGAGAGCCCAGTTCTAAAAGTTCAGGAGCCACGTGGAAAGCACACTACCCGAGTGAGCAATTAAGACAGGCACACTGTGTCCTTTCTCAGGGTCACATTCTGAGCGAGGCTGGGCCCAGTTCAGCTGCTGAAACAGGATTTGGAATCCCGGTGAATGGGGATTTGAGAGTATATTCGATTATATAGGGACTATGCTTTAGTGGATAGGAGAGGATTCAGGTTTCTTCTCACTGCCCTCTGACCACAAATAGTATCTGGGTTGTTTTTTTTTTTTTTTTCAACTCTTTACCAATGAAATATTTTAATAAATAAATATTTAGATAAAGAATGTTCTTTCCTCCTCTTCCCCCACTGCACTTGCCCAACCAGGCTAAGCAAGTATTTAAGAGTTTTAAAAATCTGTATTTATACGGCTATACACATATGTCTTTAAAATACCCAAATTCTTTTAAGCAAAGCTACATATGTGGCTTTTGTTGTTTTGTCTTTTGTTTTTTGATGTAGGGTTTCACTCTAGTCCAGGCTGACCTGCAATTCACTATGTATTCTCAGGGTGGCCTTGAACTCACGGCGATCCTACCTCTGCCTCCTGAGTGCTGGAATTAAAGGCATGCCCCACCATGCCTGGCCACATATATGGCTTTTTAAGCCATAAAATTATTATATTTATTATATATGTAAGGTCCCAGACCTTCATGTGTTTTACTTAATGAATTGAAAATATAATTTTTTTACATTCTCTTTAATTTTGTTTTATTATTTATTTATTTGAGAGAGGGAAAGAGAGAGAGAGAGAGAGAGAGAGAGAATGGGCACACCAGGGCTTCCAGACACTGCAAATGAACTCCAAATGCATGTGCCACCTTGTGCATCTGGCTTACGTGGGAACTGGGGAATTGAACCAAGATCCTTTGGCTTTGCTGGCAAGTGCCTAAACTGCTAAGCCATCTCTCCAGCCCAAAAATATAATTTTTAATCTAAAAGATTGTGAAGTAGAAACTAAGCTGAAAGTGAAAGGTTATTTCTAGGGCTACCCTCCACCCTGAAATTTTCAAGTGATTAAATTTTAATTTAGGGCTAGAGAGATAGCTAAGTGGTTAAGGGTTCAATACCAGGTACCCATGTAAAGCCAGATGCACAAAGTGGTGCATGTGTCTGAAGTTCATTGGCAGTGGCTAGAGGCCCTGGAGTACTTGTTCTAACTCTCTCTCTCTCTCTCCCCTCTTTTTTTCTTCTATTTCTCTCTGCTTACAAATAAATGCATACAAATTTTTAATTAAAATGTCTTAAGAGACATAAATAGCATTGAAAAAATAAGCAAAATCAGGGCTGGAGAGATGGCTCATTGGTTGAGGTGCTTGTTGCCAAAGCCAAAGGATCTAAGTTCTATTCCCCAGTGCCCATGTAAAGCCAGATACACAAGGTAACACATGCATCTGGACTTCATTTGCAGAGGCTAGAGGCCCTGGTTTGCTCATTCTCTCACTCTCTTTCTCTCTCTCTCATAAATAAATAATTTTTAAAAAAATATTTAAAAACAAGCAAGCCGGGCATGGTGGTGCACACCTTTGATCCCAGAACTCAAGAGGCACAGGTAGGAGGATCGCCGTGAGTTCAAGGCCACCCTGAGACTACATAGTGAATTCTAGGTCAGCCCAGGCTAGAGCGAGACCCTACCTTTAAAAAAACAAAAAACAACAAACAAGCAAAATCAAAAAAGGTCTTGTCAGGGCTGGAGAGATGGCTTAGTGGTTAAGCACTTGCATGTGAAGCCTAAGGACTCCAGTTATAGGCTCAGTTCCCCAGGACCTACATAAGCCAGATGTACAAGGTGGCGCACGCATCTGGAATTTGTTTGCAGTGGCCGGAGGCCCTGGTATGCCCATTCTCTCCCTCTCTCCCTCTTTCTCTCTCTGTCTGTTGCTCTCAAATAAATAAATAAAAATAAACAATGTGTTTTAAAAAGGTCTTGTCAGAAGTTGAAGGGTTTTGAAAATAAATGATAGACTTAAGATCATTGAGTGATAATCATAGAGCCCTTATTTAGTAAATGTATCAAGTGTCCATAGAGCTACCCCCACCAGGTGTGCGTTTAGGGGATGAGGAGAGCTAGCTCAGATAAAGTCACTCTCCAGAGAGGCAATGTGTCCGAATATGTACGCTCAGTGTTCTGTCTGCAGAGGGCCTGGAACTGACTTTCAGACTCACCTCCTGACCTTGGGCAAATTTATTAACCTTTGTTCCTCAATGAACTGGATTATAAAAATGAAAATACAGATAACAACTAGCACATAGAATTCTTCAAAGCATTAAATGAGTTTATGAATGTGACCTGGTTAAGAATTAGGTCTATATTCCGTGTTCAAATGGTATTACTACTATTGCTAATTTAACATCCAAATTAGGCACAAGGCATTTGATACCTTTCATTACACTCCAATCTTCTCTTTTGTTAATAAGTCAACTCATTTATTTATTCAGGTTGTATATGTGTGTGTGTTAATGAACTTGTGCTGTAACGTGCAAGTGGAGGTCAGAGGACAACTTGTGGGCATCGGTCCTCACCTTCACCTTCTTTTGAGGCAGGTCTCACCTTATACACGACTTCTTTCACCAGGCTACCTGACCCCCAAGCTTCTCTGCCTCCTTTCTTGCACACAGGTGTGGCTGGGATTACAAAATTCTGCCTTAGCATCCAGCTTTTTATGTGGGTGCTGGGGAGCCAAACTTGGGTACTGATGCTCAAGCAAGCACTTTTTTTCACTGAGCCATCTCCCTCCCTAGCCTCTATTTCCTGATCTTTTTTTTTGTTTGTTTGTTTTTTTTTTTTGAGGTAGGGTCTCACTATAGCCCAGGCTGACCTGGAATTCACTATGTAGTCTCAGTGTGGCCTTGAAGCCACAGTGATTCTCCTACCTCTGCCTCCTGAGTGCTGGAATTAAAGGAGTGTGCCACTACAGCTGGCTATTTTCTTTCTTTCTTTCTTTTTTTTTTTTTTTTTTTTTTTTTTTTTTTTTTTTTTTAGGGTCTTTTTTTGGCCCAGGCTGGTCTCAAGGTAGCCCAGAACTCAGGTGACCATCCTATTATCTCTCTCCTGAGTGCTGGGATTAAAGGTATATGCCACCACACTCAGCTTCCAATCTTTTTAAAAAATATTTTATTTTGAGCCGGGCGTGGTGGCACATGCTTTTAATCCCAGCACTTGGGAGGCAGAGGTATGAGGATTGACATGAGTTCAAGGCCACCCTGAGAGTACATAGTGAATTCCAGGTCTGCCTGGGCTACAGTGAGACCCTACCTCAGAAAACCTATATATATATATATACATATATTATTTTTATTTTATTTTATTTTTGGTTTTACAAGGTAGGATCTTGCTGTAGCCCTGGCTGACCTGGAATTATATGTAATCTCAGGGTGGCCTCAAACTCATGGTGATCCTCCGACCTCTGCCTCCCAAGTGCTGGGATTAAAGGCCCAGCAAATATTTTATTTTAATTTATTAGAGAGAGTGGGGGTAGAGAATGGGCACACCAGGGCCTCTAGCCATTGCAAACGAACTCCAGACCCTGTGCATCTGGCTTATGTGGGTTCTGGGGAATCAAACCTGGGTTCTTAGGCTTTGTAGGCAAGCACCTAAACCACTAACCTATCTCTCCAGAACACTCTAATCTTTTCTAAGTGATGATTAAGCAAGCAAATTTATGTTTGCTGCAAATACAATGTTAATGAAAGGTAATGATTACTAATTTTTGCTAGTCTGTTACTTCTGTCACCTTAGAAGTTATTTTGTGAAATCACATACACATTAAAGGCAAATAACATGATCCAAGAGAAACACTGAAACAGGACATGTTTAGATCACAAAAGTATCTTGCTGAGCCAGGCATGGTGGCGCACGCCTTTAATCCCAGCACTTGGGAGGCAGAGGTAGGAGGATCGCAGTGAGTTCAAGGCCACCCTGAGACTACATAGTTAATTCCAGGTCAGCCTGGGTCAGAGTGAGACCCTACCTCGAAAAACAAGCAAACAAAAAAAAGTATCTTGATATAATATCAGGCATTTTGTATTTCACAATGTGGAAACAGTATTCACATCAATTATTTTAATTGACCCTCCCACAAAATTATGAAGACAAGAAAACAGACATCTGACAAAAGAAAAACTTGGCTTAAGAAGAATAAGTGGCAGAGCCAGGGAATTAAGTCTTTGGACTGTGAAGGGCGTCACACCATTCCGTGGTGCTCAGAAGCCAAGACAAAAGGATAATGAAGGTTTCTGGCTATTTTAGTTTTATAGACAAACTTTAATCATATAACCAAATTTATTTATTCATTTAAAAGAAAGAGAGAGGGCCAGCAAGATGGCTTAGTGATTAAGGCATTTGCCTGCAAAGCCTAAGGACCTTGGTTGGATTACCCAGTACCCACATAAGCCAGATGCACAAGGTGGCACATGAATCTGAAATTCGTTTGCAGTGGCTGAAGGCCCTGGTGTGCCCATTCTCTCTCTCTCAAATAAATAAAAATATAATATAATAAAAAAAGAGAGTGTAAGGGCACCCCGGGGCCTCTTGGCACCCTGGGGCTTCTTGCCACTGCAAATAAACTGCAGAAGCACACATCACTTTGTGCATCTGTCTTTATGTGGGTATTGAATCCAGGCTGTCAGACTTTCCAGGCAAGCCCCTTTAACTGTTGAGCAATCTCCCAACCCTAGATTTATTTTAAAAAGCAAGACACCATTTCAACATTTCAACCCATTCCAATCTTATTTGTGGTGTCAACAGAGTGCACAGAATAATAGTACTCCTTCAAAACTAGAGCTGGAGGAATGGCTTGGTTGTTAAGGCTCTTGCCTGTGAAGGCTAAGGAGACAGGTTCAATTCCCTAATACCCACAGAAGCCAGATGCACAAATTGGTGCATATGTCTGGAGTTCATTTGCAGTGGCTGGAGGCCCTGGCATGCCCATTCTTTCTATCTGCTTCTCTCTCTGTCTCTCAAATGAGTAAATAAAAAAAAACTAGATTGGGAAATTTATTATGAAATATTCAAAAGATGAAGCAAAAATTCAGACAGAATTGATTGAATCAAGTTATCTGACTTCCAATAAGTTTCAGGTCAGATGTTGATCTTGACAGAGCTGAGCATTTGAGTAAATGGATGTTGAGTTTGTGATGTGTATCTTTTACAATGCAACTGACAAATGTATTTAACAGCTTTTAATAATAAACATAGAAGGATCTTCTGTGAGGTGTACATTTCTATGAAAAAAAATCACTTTAGGCAAAAACCCTCTGTCTATTGGACATTGACTGTAATAGTTGTATAGAATGAAGGGTAGAGCCCCAAACCCATTGTGCAATATGTGGGTGTCCATGAAAGGTTGTTGCTCTCAATGGAAAGATTTCTTTTTTTCTTTCTTTTTTTTTCTTTTTTGTTTTATTTTATTTTATTTTATTTTTTTGCTTTCACTGTCTCAGAATCATGTTTGCTCAGAGTCATCCACGGATAACTACTAGAGGCATAGAGGCACATCATAACAGTACCAGTGGGATCCAAACCATTTTGGTGAAGCTCATAGGGACATAAGTGAGTCTACTGGCAAGACCACATTCAAGTTACCGTTATTGTTGAACTGGATTTATAACCTTTTATCAGCATTGATGTTCAACAACAAATTGGCAAGTTTCAACATTTTCAATGGGATCAAATTGTTGTATGTCACACACACTTCAAAGTAAGACGCGACTCAGCCTAGATTGCATTCGCTCCCTGGCTTGCCCAACAGTTATATGAGTTTATAAACAAGTTGGTGACAGGTTTTGCTTAATTTCAATTTCAGATTTAAGCCCCCTATCACACCTGATGTTCAGATTTTCCAAGAGACCGTGGGAGACTGCTTTGGCATCGCCATCGTAGGCTTTGCGGTGGCCTTCTCAGTAGCTAGTGTCTATTCCCTCAAATACGACTATCCAATAGATGGCAATCAGGTGAGTATGCAACCGGCACTGGCTCTGACGAGGCCGGTCTAAATCATACTTTTGTGCGTATGATATTCTTCTTTGCCGGGCGTGGTGGCACATGCCTTTAATCCCAGCACTTGGGAGGCAGAGGTAGGAGGATCGCCATGAGTGTGAGTGAATTCCAAGTCAGCCTGGGCCAGAGTGAGACCCTACCTCCAAAAAACAAAACAAAACAAAAAAACAACAACAAAAAAACTATTCTACTTTAAGAGAATGTTTGTGAATAAGTTCTCTTCTTTGTTTCCTGTCAGGAGTTAATCGCCTTGGGAGTGAGCAACATATTCACAGGATCATTCAAAGGCTTTGCAGGGAGCACAGCCCTGTCCAGATCAGGGGTCCAGGAGAGCACAGGAGGCAAAACTCAGGTACTCCAGCATGTCAGCTGCAAGGGCCAGAGCAGCACTGGGAACTGGGAAATCCAAGGCAGGGGGAAAGAGCCAATCGTCACGAGAATTGTTTTGTTTCTTCAGATCGCTGGACTTCTCTCAGCTGTCATCGTGCTAATTGTCATTGTAGCCATCGGATTTCTTCTGCAGCCACTCCAAAAGGTAACCCTCCACTCTCTTTGGATGATCTATCTCTTTAGAGTGTAGAATCAGGCCTGGAGAGATGGCTTAATGGTTAAGGCGCTTGCCTGCAAAGCCTAAGGACCCATGTTCAACTCTCCAGATCCCATGTTAGCCAGACACACAAAGGTGAGGGAAGAGCAAGGTCGCACATGCCCACTAGGTGGCGCAAGCATCTAGAGTTTGACCCTCAGTGGCTGAGGCCGTGGTACACCAATTCTCTCTCTTCTCTGTCTTTCTCGCTCGCTCACTCTCTCTAAAAATTAAAAAAAAATAGAGTGATAAATCAAAGACTATAGTTTGCAAACTCTGAAAGCATAAACTAAGCAAAGGAAAATGAGGTCATGACAAACTCTCAAATACTCACCTTGGCCAATACTGTATGGCCAAAAATATTTCCTTTTTCCTGGCAGTCTTTTCTGAATGCCAGGAATGCAGATGTCCAAACTGCCTTATCTGCTCCGCTCTCTGCAGGTGCATAGTGCAGAATATAATTAATGTTTAAACAGGAAGGCGCCCTGGCATTGCAGCTTCAACCTGGACTAACCAAAACAAAGATGTTTCTTAAAGGTGGAGGCAACCGGGCCCTCTATCTAATACAGAGAGTGGTGCTACCAGCTACACACCTATTCTTAGGAACACACCCACCAGCTCCTAGTGGTTTGCTTTGGGCTCCAAAACCAACACTGTCAACTTGCAAGATGGGAGTAAACAGCCCGACACGGATCTCACCTCTTTGCCCTCCCGCTCCCCAGGTGCAACTGAGAGAGTTTGAGTACAGTGCCTGTAAATTGCTGCCGCCGCATCCACAACTCAAAAACAACATCAGACCCTGGAAAATGTAGGGCCTCCAGGAAAGCAGATGCGGGCACATGGTTCTTTGTGGTTTCAATATGATGTGAAAGTGGTGCTGAATGCGCTGGGCCGGGTGTCCTGTAGACTGATGTCTGATCCTGGCTCTGCCATTGATTATCTGTGTGCTTTGGGGCCAATAACAACAACTCTCACCATCAAGCTCCCCACTGGTAAGACAGGGAGGGAAATAATGCCTGTCACATAAGGCTTAAACCAGACAATGCCCAGATCGTTCATGTCATTAGTGAATGTCATTAATATTATTATCCAGATAGTCCATTATAGTTCTGATAGCCAAGGAAATAAAGACATGATGTAGACCAACAATTTCCACTGGCAGTTATTTAGGACTTTTTCCCATGTTGATTGACAGCTGAAATGTTAATCCAGCACCAGGTTTCCACGCTGAGTGTGGTCATTCCAGCTACCACAGAGGTGACAACTCTTATGGCTATAGTATAATAATTAGACCAGGACATTGGTGCTGGACAGGTAATGTTAAATAAATTACCAACTTTATTTAGTTGTCCCCATCTTTTATTTTTATTTTTATTTTATTTTATTTTATTTTATTTTATTTTATTTTATTTTATTTTATTTTATTTTATTTTTGGTTTCTCAAGGCAGGGTCTCTCTCTAGCTAAGACTGACCTGGAATTCACTCAGTAGTCTCAGGGTGGCCTTGAACTCATGGCGATCCTCCTATCTCTGCCTTCCAAGTGCTGGGATTAAAGGCATGCACCACCATGCCTGGCTTATCACCATTTTTTAACTGACATTCATTTACATGCACTTTCCTTTCTAAAAAGTTATTTAGGGCCTGGAGAGGGGGCTTAGTGGTTAAGGTGCCTGCCTGCAAAGCCTAAGAATGCCTGTTCAGGTCCCACATTTAGCCAGACACAAAAGTGATGCACATGCGCAATGTCACACATGAGCACAAGGGGGCGCACGTTTCTGGAGTTCATTCACAGCGGCTGAGAGGCCACTGGCATGCCCATTCTCTCTCTGTCTCTCTCTCTCTCAAAGTAAAAAAAAAAAAAAAGTTATTTAGGACCACATATTTCTTCTAAACAATGACTTCTATTTTCACAGTGAATCAAATTGAGTAGATATTTTAAAAAATGTTACTTGTGAAGATTAAAAATGCTTGGGTCAGGACTGGAGAGATGGCTTAGTGGTTAAGGCACTTGTCTGCAACGCCTAAGGACCCAGGTTCAACTCTCCAGAATCCATGTAAGCCAGTTGCACAAAGTGATGCATACACACAGGTAGCACATGTGTACAAGGCGGTGCACATGTCTGGAGTTCGTTTTCAGTGGCTGAGGCCCTGATATGCCACTTCTCTCTCATGTGTACATGCTCTCTTGCTCTCTCGTGCACTTTCTCTCTCTCTCTCTCTCTCCCTCTCTCTTATAAATAAAACAAAATTACTTGGGTCAGCTGAACAATCTTGAAGATATGAAAATAAAATGGTGTGTGGTTTCCTTTGGGCACTGCCTTCACGGTATGAAAGTCATTGGTTATAGATTGCACACTGAATTCAGAGAGCAACAGCTTGAAGAGGGCCCAGAAGAGGCTCCAGCCTAGACTCTAGACCATGATTCATATTCTCCGTTCTTCCATGTGCTCCACCTCAGCCAGCACAGCTCCCACAAGACCAGCTATGCCATGTGACAAATCAGAAGCCTGGAACACTGTGTGGCAGGCTGAGGTTTCTATCCAAGGCCCTTGTAGTGATGCCACCATTCAATGCTATTAACACTGGGACTGGGGATTAGTACTGGCTTAGGGAATATTCATTTGTTAGCTCATCCACCATTTGATGAATAAATAATTTTATATGTTTATTTATTTACTTGAAAGTATGGATGTGCCAGGACCTCTTGTCTTTGCAAGAACTAACTCCAAAGTCATGTAGCACTTTATGCTTCTGTCTTTATGAGAGGGCTGGAGAATCAAACCCAGGCCTACAGACTATGCAAGTAAGTGCCTTTAACTCTGAGGGTAGCTGTGCGGTGTACCACCCAGAAAGCCCACCCACCATTTGGTGATCTCCAGCCTCCCCTTAGAAAGTGACATAATTACTGGTCATCACCAAAGATTTGAATTCTTGTTCCAAAACCTCAAACTCCCCAAGAGGCCATTTTGTGTGTTTCACAAAGGACAACCCTAACCTCCTCAGCTCTCTCCTTCAGGGAACAGATGCATGGTAGACGGGCCCTGCTTCGAATGGATCCCAGAGCTTGCCTGTCATGTTTCTTAAGATCTGCTAAAGTCAGGCATGGTGGCACACGCCTTTAATCCCAACACTCAGGAGGCAGAGGTAGGAGGATCTCCATGAGTTGGAGGCCACCCTGAGACTACATAGTGAATTCCAGGTCAGCCTGAGCTAGAGTGAGACCCTACCTCGGAAAAAAAAAAAATCTGCTGAAGACTATTAAGTGCCATCAGATCATCTATGGCATAATCACAATGAGCAGTTCATCTCTTGTCACTGTAATGGGGACAACTTCGTGCAGGTCAGAGTCCCAGGTCTGGTGTGTCTTGTATGGCATTACACACCGGAAAAGGGTGTATCTGTCGATATGCTTTGAGGCCCGCTAAGGGACCCACTTATCTGCAGCCTTCACCTTTGCTTTTATATGGTTTATTTGATTAACTTCAAGTACATCTGATGTTTCTATCTTTCACAGTCTGTCCTGGCAGCATTAGCACTTGGAAACTTAAAGGGAATGCTGATGCAGTTTGCTGAAATAGGCAGATTGTGGCGAAAGGATAAATATGACTGTGTAAGTAGACACAATGGCATTTAAGATAAATCAGAATGGCAGTGTGCTGTTCATGCGAAGTGCTTATTTATATCATAAGCTGTGAAATTTTGTTTCTGCGTGGGTTTGAATTAACCTGAGTTGGCTTTATTTCCTATCTTTAAATTGCATACTCTAATGATCATTATCTGTGGTTTAAACTTAAAAATTATCAACTCTGCCTGGTTGTGGTAGTATATGCCTATAATCCCAGCACTTGGGAGGTTGAAGCAGGAAGATCATGAGTGTAAGGCCAACTTTAGCAACATAGTAAGATACTTATTCAAAAATAATAAATAGCCGGACATGGTGGCGCATGCCTTTCATCCCAGCACTTGTGAGACAGAGGTAGGAGGATCACCATGAATTTGAGGCGACCCTTAGATTATATAGTGAATTCCAGATCAGCCTGGGCTAGAGAAAGACCCTACCTCTAAGAAAAAAATAAGAAGGAAAAATAAAGAGAGAAAGAAAGAAAGAAAGAAAGAAAGGAAGGAAGGAAGGAAGGAAGGAAGGAAGGAAGGAAGAAAGGAAGGAAGAAAGGAAGGAAGGAGAGGAAGAAGAAAGAAGAAAGGAAGAAAGAAAGAAAAAAAGAAAGAAAGAAAGAAAGAAAGAAAGAAAGAAAGAAAGAGAAAGGAAGGGAGGGAAGGAAGGGCTCCTGCAAGTAGAAAAAGCTTCAGAAAACATTAGTGGAAGGCTTTTCTCAGATCTGCCTAAAAGGCATTGTGCTCATCCTGAATGCCACAGAAATTCTGAATTTAGGGTACTGCTTCGGTTCCTCATTATAAAATGTGTTCCTTTCCAGAGACTCTGTAACAAACTTAAATTCTGAGTATTCTTTCTGGACATACTCTTTCTTTTGGAAAGTTCCCTCCCCCTTGCCCTCATCTCGCCCTGCTTTGAGAAGCAGAGTATATAATTTAATCAGGGTCAAAGTCTGCAGCATGAGGAGCTTGTCAGCATACCCAATGGTACTAAAAGAGCATAAAGTAATAAGCTACATTTGGTTAACTTTTATTCCCGATTAGATCATTGTGCAGGATTTCAACCCACTTTTAGCCTGTGTGTGTGTGTGTGCACAATGTGATGTGTGCGTATGCATGGTGTGTGTGTGTGCACAATGTGATGTGTGCGTATGCATGGTGTGTGTGTGTGTGTGTGTGTGTGTCATACATGTGTATGTGCCCTCGCAGAACGCTGGGTAGACCACCCCATCACTCCTCCTTCTGTTCTCATTTTGAGTCAGAGTCTTTTATTGACACTGGAGCTTGCTGGTTTTCACCTGGTCTCTGCTCCTCTTTGCGGGACTGGGGTTACAGGCATGTGTGTGGCCATACCCAGCTGTTTACATCATGGGATCTGGAAATTCAGACTCAGAAGGTTTCAGACCCATTCAGGCCCTTGTGCTTGAGAAGAAAGCACACTTAACCACTGAGCAATCTCTGCAGCTCTGCTAAAGTTTTTTTTGTTTTGTTTTGTTTTTTGTTTTGCTTTTTTTTTGAGGCAAGCCTTTTTTATGCGAGAGAGAGAGAGAGAGAATTGGCACATCAGGGCCTCCAGCCACTGCAATCGACCTCCGGACGCATGCACCCCCTTGTGTGCATGTGCAACCTCGTGTGCTTGTGTCGCCTTGTGTGTCTGGCCTACATGAGGCCTGGAGAGTTGAACACGAGTCCTTAGGCATCACAGGAAGTGCCTTAACCACTAAGCCATGTCTCCAGCCCTCTTAAAGTTTTTGTAGATATTTAACCCATTGATTAAATCAAAAGGACAAAAGTAAGGTTAGTATAGGTTGCCTTAGTTAATTTGCTGGGCTTTGTTTATTTATTTCCTTTTAATTTTTAATTTTTTTAATTTAATTATTTGCAAGCAGAGAGAAAAGAGACAGATATAGACAGAGAATGGGTGCACCAGGACTGCTAACCACTGCAAATGAATTCCAGATGCATGTGCCACCTTGTGCATCTGGCTTACATGGGACCTGAGAGTTAAGGCAAGCACCTTAACCACTAAGCCACCTCTCCAGCCCCGTGCTTGTTTGTTTTCTTTGCAGTGCTGGAAATTAAACCCAGGGCCTGGTACATGCTAGGCAAGTGTTCTACCACTGAGCTTCACTTCCAGCCTAATGGCTGGGTGTTAGTGAACAGTCTTCTCTGGAGTTTTTTGCTACGGCAAATAGATTCAATTTCCTTTCTTTCCCTGTTAAGGGATGGGAGTAGAAATGGATATACCCTGTTTGCATGTTCTTGTAGTTATTTGCTTGTTTCAGAATCTGAACCAGCAGAAATGAGCTCTCAAAAGGTCCAAGATAGCAACTTCCAGCTTCTGCTTGTGGCCCTTGAAGCCATGCTTGTTCCTAGCCCTAGACCTAAGCCATTGTACTTTGCTGGAAGCAAATTATAATGCATGTGTCACTTTCTTTTTATAGTTAATCTGGATCATGACCTTCATCTTTGCCATTGTCCTGGGGCTCGGGTTAGGCCTGGCAGCAAGTGTGGCATTTCAGCTCCTAACTATTGTGTTCAGGACCCAGTTGTAAGTGCTCCTTGTAGTCTGTATGCCTGGCAGGCTTTGACCCTCCCAATCAGAAGAGCAGGGGGGAAAAAAAGGTCACTGGTTAAGGGAAAAGTAGTGTGATGGGTAGGCATGCAAATTTATCAGGGCTGGTCAAGAAAGCCTTCCTCTACTTACTCACCAGAAGGCTTGAAGGGCAATAGAATGCCAAGCCAGTGTTAGATGCCAATCCAGGAAGGAGACCTAGTGGTGGTCTGCTTTCACTGGGACATCAGTTCAGAGACATCTCTGAATCTGTCTGCTGTCTGGGAATGGCAAGTAATTCTGTCCTAAGCAGGTTCAATGCCATTGCCTTCGATTTGTTACGCCGAGAAACAAGTTACTGAAGGGAGTGAAATTCTACCGTAGTCGCGGGTTCTCCATCAGTCATTAGACTGACTCCTACCTTACATGCTCAGAGCTGGTTTAGAGAACTCCTGAAAGACTCCTAAGAAAAACCGGGGTTCTTACAACTCATCCAGTTCAAGCATTTTTCTGATTTTAAAATCTTTGTCAGGTGATATCACCACCATGTGGTCATTCAGCCTAGCTGGAATACATGGGATGAGTACAAGGAGAAAGAAGGCTTCTTGGGAACCTAAGGGCTCTAGAACAGATATTGCTCTTAGTTATTCCTCGACTAATGGCATATACCAGTGTGGAAATACCTTGATATTCTTGCACTCGCGAGTTGTATTTTCAGTGGGAAGGATTCCTTATCTGATGCATCAAACATAGAGACAAACTGAGTGGCCAGATAGACAAATCATTTCTCTTCTCCATGCCCTACTGCAATTCATATAATTGGGTAATGTTATGGCCTTACCTCACTGAATAAACAGTAATGTTCAGAATTGAAATGGCCAAAGTTATGTGAATGCTATGTAAGTTGTAATGTGGTCAGAGGCAGGTCAGAGGCGCTGTTTGAGGATATTGGGACACAAGGATTAGCTGTTTGCCCTCCAAGTTCTCTAACGATACAATGATTTCCCAAACTTTTCAATTTTGAAAAGTGAGTCTATGTTGATATACTAAAATTTAAAAAGCAATTTTAGGTTTAACAAATATGTATGACGATTTACTTGCTGTTGTTTTTCTATACAGTCCAAAATGCAGCACGCTGGCCAATATTGGAAGGAGCAACATCTACAAGAATAAAAAAGATTATTCTGAGGTAAGAACGGTTCACTGTTGTCTTTGACTTGCTAAAAGGTATTCAGATGAACCCAGTCGGACCCATCTCATTGTACCTTACAGATGTACGAGCCAGAAGGAGTGAAGATTTTCAGGTGTCCGACTCCCATCTACTTTGCCAACATTGGCTTCTTTAAGCAGAAACTTATTGATGCTGTAAGGTTTGGAGTTGCTCAACTTTAAAAAGTTCTAGTGACTATCTGGGAATGAAATGTTTGTTCTTTAACCAGAAGGTCCAACATAACTTCCGGTATGTTGAAGCTGGGTTGTGTCAGCGTCTTGGTGTCACATATGCCAGAAAAGTTGAAACTCCTTTTAAAAGTATCCATGAAAGATATTGGGAAAGAAATCTCCTTGGGTGAGGTGCAGGACAGAACCCTTCTGTCCAATTCTGTTGTAAAGAAGATTTGCAGCATGGTATGAGGCAGCTGGGTTTTTTATGAGAGGGAGAGAGAGAATTGGTGCACCAGGACCTCCAGCCACTACAATCAAACTCCAACTGTGTGTGCCACCTAGTGCACATGTGCGATCTTGTGTATGCATCACCTTGTGCATTTGACTTACGTGGGATCTGAAGAGTTGAACATAGGTCCTTAGGCTTCATGGACAAGCACCTTAACTGCTAAGCCATCTCTCCAGTCCTAGGCTGCTGGTTTTTAGTGGATATTACCCTAGAGATTTTTCTGGGGCATCAACATCTGAGACAATGGGAGACTTTAATACTCGACTGTATCTTTGCCTAGATTCAGGATAGCTGTAGTCAATGGGCATTTAGTCATCAATACTGCTGTCCTGTAGAGATCAAGAGCAGTATTGTAAGAAACAAGAGCTTTGGCACTCACTCTCAAAACACGCCTTTTGGTCTAGTCGGGTATGCATCAGATAGTATTCTACCCAAGATTTTCTTCATTTTACAAAAGTGGGTTCTTTTGTACATTTGCTTTCTAAATAACATTTTTACTTAATCTGGTATCTTTCCATTTAAATTTTTTTTTCCATTCTAGAGATTAAAACCAGGGCCTCACATATACTAGGCAAATGCTCTACCATGAACCTATAGCCCCAGCCCTAACATCACTTTTTGTAAAAGATTTTTTATTTTATAACTTGATATTCCTTTCTTGTTACTCTGGAGTTAAATAATGTAGCAATAAGAATTCATTTTGAAGCTGGGCATGGTGGCACACACCTTTTAATCCCAGTACTTGGGAGGTAGGAGTAGGAGGATCGCTGTGAGTTCAAGGCCACCCTAAGACTAATTCCAAGTCAGCCTGGGCTATAGTGAGACCCTACCTAGAAAAAAAAAAAAGAATTCATTTGTTTAAAGGGGGAAAATAAATGAAGGTTAGCCCCAATTCTAACATAGAAATTATGAAATCAAGTTGGAATACATTTTATAAAATCCAGTCATATAAACTTTAATAAAATTATATAAGCAGAATACTAATTAGGTGACACTTATACTTCACAGATAGAAAATAAAATTAAATTCCCCAAGAGTTGTGTGGGCCCCAAACACAAACAGATTCAAAAAAGGTTTAAATCTACCTATGAATCATTTTTCAATAAATCCTAGACTGTTTGAGGGTTTTGAATTTTGATAAATTGCCTACAGGCTAAGCAAAACATAGGCTTAACATGATGTCATTGCCAGTGTTGTTCAACTCATTTTTCAGGATGGCTCAGTGGTTAAAGTGCTTGGCTGCAAAACCCAATGACCCAGGTTCAGGTTCAGGTGGATTGTGCATCTGGAATCTGTTTGCAGTGGCTAAAGACCCTGGTGCACCCATTCTTTCTCTCTTTGACTCTCCCCCCTTTCTGTCTCTGCTTGTAAATAAATTAATAACTATTTTAAATTTTTATTTATTTATTTATTTATTTATTTATTTATTTATTTATTTATTTTGAGAGAGTGAGAGAGGGAAAGAGGCAGACACAGAGAGAGAGAATGGACACGCCAGGGCCTCTATCAACTGCAAGCAAACTCCAGATGCATGCACCACCTTGTGCATCTGGCTTAAGTAGGTCCTGGGGAATTGAATCGAGGTCCTTTGGCTTTGCAGGCAAAAGCCTTAACCACTAACCCATCTCTCCAGGCCCTAAATAAATATTTTTAAAAATAAAACACTTTTCAATTTTATCACCAATTTTTCTTTCTTTTTTTTTAGGTGGGGGGGTTGCGAGGTAGGGTCTCACTCTGGTCCAGGCTGACCTGGATTTAACTATGTAGTCTCAGGGTGGCCTCGAACTCTTGGCAATCCTCCTACCTCTGCCTCCCGAGTGCTGGGATTAAAGGCGTGCGCCACCACGCCTGGCTTTTATCACCAATCTTTCTATGTGTCCTAATCCCTCAGCTCCGCCCAACTAGTTAGTAGACCCATGCTGGGTAAGCAGGAGTGTGTCCCCCGCCTGTAACACAGCCACGATTTTGCAGGTTGGCTTTAGTCCAGTTCGAATTCTACGCAAGCGCAACAAGGCTTTGAAGAAAATCCGGAAAATGCAGAAGCATGGCCTGCTACAGGTGACACCAGTAAGTTTCTGTGCACTCTGGCAAAAAGGCTTAGGGAAGCATGGTAGAAGGTACTCGTTCCATGATGTTAAATGGACTGCCAGATAAGGTAGTCTACGTATCAATTAATATTATGTTTTGAATGGCATCCTAATACTTCCTTTTTTTGGGGTGGGGGGGTCCAAGGTAGGGTCTCACTACAGCTCAGGCTGACCTGGAATCCACTCTGCAGTCTCAGGGTGGCCTCGAACTCATGGCGTCCTAATATTTCCTTAATTGTTTTCATTGTTCTGGGAAAACTAAAGACAAAAACTACCAAAGTATCAACATATAAAAGTACGAAGTGCCATTCAATCCCAGCATTCAGCAGGCAGAGGTAGGAGGATCGCTGTGAGTTCAAGACCAGCCTGGGACTACATAGTGAATTCCAGGCTAGAGTGAGACCCTAACTTGAAAACACAAAAATAAATGAATAATACCTAAAAGTACAAAGCATTTACAATACCACTGCCTGACTCACCTTTGAAGCTGTGCTCCGCATACACCCTCCTTCTCCCTGACACCTTTTTCCGGTCTTGCCATTCTTTCCCCACAGAAAGGGTTCATTTGTACCGTTGACACCCTAAAAGACTCTGACGAAGAATTAGACAACAACCGGATAGAAGAACTGGACCAGCCGATCAACACTGCAGACTTGCCTTTCGAGATAGACTGGAATGCCGACCTTCCCCTCAACATCGTGATCCCCAAGATCAGCCTCCACAGCCTCATCCTTGACTTTTCAGCCGTGTCCTTTCTTGATGTCTCTTCAATGAGAGGTCTCAAAACGGTAATTTACATCTTCCAGAATGGAAACAACCAATCATTAGCTAAAGGCCAAACTATACTTAGGGAAGAATGCTCTCCAAAGAATACATACTTACTTAAAATTTTAGTAATACAGTATTTTATGGGGGGCAGGTGAGGATGGGAGTTCTTCAGTGAACTTGTGTATTTTCCTGTGATTCTGAAGCAAACCAAATCTACACTGCTTTTTAGAAATATTGTTTTTATTTATTTATTTGAGAGAGAGAGAGAGAGAGAGAGTATAGGGGTGCCAGGGCCAATTTCTGCTGCAAATGAACTGCAGACTCATGTGCACTTTGTGCATCTGGCTTTATGTGGGTACTGGGGAATTGAACCTGGACCAGCAGGCTTCTCAAGCAAATGCCTTTTACCACTGAGCAATCTCCCCTGCCCCAAATCTACACTTCTTTTTTTTTTTAAGATTTATTTATTTATTTATTTATTTATTTATTTATTTATTTATTTGAGACAGAGAAAGGGAGAGAGAGAATGAGTGAGAATGGGTACACCAGGGCCTCTAGCCATTGCAAAGGAACTCCAGATTCATGTGCCACCATGTGTATCTGGCTTATATGGAACCTGGAGAACTGAACCTGGATCCTTAGGCTTCATTTTTTGAGAGGTACAGAGAGAGACAGAGGAAAACAGAGAAAGTGAGTATGGGCCCTCCAAGGCCTCCTATTACTGTAAATGAACTTCAGATGCATGTGCCACTTTGTGTATCTGGCTTTACATGGGTATCAGGGACTCAACATCAGGCTGCCAGTCTTTGCAAGCAAGCACGCCTACTGCTGAGCCATCTCTCCAGCCCTGTATTTGTTTTTATCCTCATCTATTTTAAACTGATGAAATTTTACTTGCCTGTTTAAAATAGTATCTATAAAACAGCCATATGAAAAATAACTGTGATTAAAAACAGGACTAAGCAAGAAGGCTGTGTCTGTTTCCATAGTATTGTCAGCATTTCTACAACTGATTTCCAACAAAATTGCAGAAACACAAGGAAAATTTAATTAACTCTACATTTCCTTTTGTTGTTCTTATACTTTCACAGATAGCTGCCTGAGCAAGCTGAACTAAGTTCTATTGAGTATACAAAATTAAAAAGTAGGATCAGTTTAATGTTTTTTTTTTCTGACTTGAATTTTTAAATATCACAGAATTTTCAACTGCTTGCTTTTAATTTTCCTTCTTGGTTTCAGTTTATTTTGTTGCTTTTCTTTATAATATGGTAGAAAAATATGCACACACAATTTTTTTTAAATCTTAGCAGAAAGCTGGGCATGATGGCCCATGAATTTAGTCCCAGCACTTGGGAGGCAGAGGATGAGTGTGAGTTCAAGGGCAGCCTGGGACTATAGAGTGTGTTCCAAGTCAGCCTGGGTTAAAGCAAGACCCTACTTTGGGGGGAAAAAAAATCTAGCACCAAAAACAAGGATCCTGACCATTTTTTCATTATATTTATTTAAGAGAGAGAGAAGGAATGGGCATGCCAGGGCTTCTTGACACTACAAATGAATTACAGATGCATGCACCACTTTGTGCATCTGGCTTGATGTGGTTATTTGGAATTTAACCCTGGTCAGCAGGCTTTGCAAGAAACTGCCTTCCTTTAACTGCTGAGCCATCTCCCTAGCACCCATTTTATTTTTTCAACCCTTGTTCCTAGTTCAGTGACTGAAGATGTTCTAGAAGTGTTCATTGTAAGGGGTGATGATATATTTTATCGTTGCACCTGATCCACCATGGAAGCTACTTTTCATTCTTCGTATAATCTCATATCACTGGTGATGTTTATTCTTAGTCTAGAGGCCAGGAATCTGAATAAAGATGCCTTGGTGAAAGATATATCCACCCACTGTGAACAGAAAGAATGGCGAGTGTAGAGCCCGTAGTGTTTGTTTTATATGGATAGAGTTCTGGTTCTTTTTTTTTTTTTTTTTTTTTTTTTTTTTCGAGTTAGGGTCTCACTGTAGCCCTGGCTGACCTGGAATTCACTATGTAGTTTCAAGGTGGCTTCAAATTCATAGTGATCTTCCTACCTCTGCCTCCAGAGTGCTGGGACTAAGGGCGTGGGCCACCATGCCCGGCTACAGTTCTAGTTCTAATTATCTCCACAGAAGATACTGTGTTGAAATTAAATCTGTTTTCATTGCCTCCTTTCAAAGTGTAGAGTTCTGAAAGTAATGTATCACCCAGGCTGGACTTGCCTTCATGTTGCTGGAACAAAACACCTTCCCAAAAGCAGCTGATGGGAGGAAAGGGCTTATTTATTTATTTATTTTGGTTTTCAAGGTAGGGTGTCAATCTAGCGTAGGCTCACCTGGAACTCACTGTGTAGTCTCAGGCTGGCCTTGAACTGACAGCAATCCTCCTACCTCAGTACTATGATTTTGAGGGGAAGTTTCATCATGGCAGGGAAAGGATGGTACATCAGAGACTGGACATCACTTCTAGCCACAGAAGGTGGAAAATAGCAGCAAGAGTGAGTTGAGTTCTAGGAAGGGGTAGGTGGCTAAAACACCACTAAGTCCACCCCCAGCAACACACCTCCTCCGGCAAGGCTCCATCACCCCAAACTGCCACCAGCTGGGAACCAAGTATTCAAAACATCAGAGGCTATGGGGATCATATCATTGAAACCAGCACAAATATACATACATAAATATATATATATATATATTTGGTTTTTTAAGGTAGGGTCTCACTCTAACCCGGGCTGACCTGGAATTCACTATGTAGTCTCAGGGTGACCTCCAACTCAGGATGATTTTCCTACCTCTGCCTTCTGAGTACTGGGATCAAAGGTGTATACCACCACACCTGGTTTTTTTTGTTGTTGTTGTTTTTTAAATATTTTATTTATTTATTTGAGACAGAAAAAGAGGCAGAGAGGGAAAGAAATGGAGAGGGAGAGAGAGAAAAAATGGGCACACCAGCCACTGCAAACCAACTCCAGACACATGAGCCCCTTGTGTATGTGGTTTACATGGGTCTTAGGGAATCGAACCTGGGTCCTTTGGCAAGCGCCTTAACCAAAGCCATCTCTGAAGCCCTGGTATTTTGAGAAATATATATGTATATATATTGGTTTTTCAAGGTAGAGTCTCACTCTAGCCCAGGCTGACCTCGAATTCACTATGTATTCTCAGGGTGGCCTTGAACTCATGGCAATCCTCCTACCTCTGCCTCCTGAGTGTAGGATTAAAGTGTGCACCACCACACCCGGCTTAAAATAAAATTTTGATAGTTTTCTTGATGCTTCTGACAAAGGAAACTGTTCCTCAAAAAAAATATGTGCTTTCTTTCACAGATTTTGCAAGAATTTATCAGGATCAAAGTAGATGTGTATATCGTTGGAACTGATGGTAAGTTGTCGTAATTAATTTATGTAGACACTGCATCTCACTATGTAGCCCAGGCTGACCTCCAACTCACCATCTTCCTGCCTTTGCTTCCCAAGGGCTGGAATTCCACCACGATTTGCTAGTTAAAGATTTGGCAATTCCACCCTTCCCTAGGGCTAGAGATGAAACCCAAGACCTACATGCTAGGGGAGCACTCCGTCACGGAGCTCTGTCCGCAGCTCAGGTTCCTATATTTCATGTTCTGAGCACCCCCTCAGGGCCCACTGCCAACACTCAATCAACACTGCCTCTCCAAGGAGCGGGTCATTCATATGACCACGAATAAAAATAAAACCCCAAAACTAATTGGCTTATGGGAACTGCATCTTTGTGTTTTAGCTCTGTTGTTGATAGGTCCTGAAATGAATTTTATGATTTGAATCTGTATTTAATAGGTAGCAAATGAGGGAATATTAACTAGTTTTCACTCTCCACTTGCTGAAAAGAGCAGTTTTACTGTTTTACTTTCTGTCTCTTGCAGTCCTCAGCCTTGAACAACTGGGTTTCTGCTCCCCTTGCTGGGCGGGCGGGGGCATCCTTGCCAACAGAACCCATTGTCAGTGATGCTGCTTGACAGGATGAACTGCCTCCTCCCAAGCGTCCTCCTGCTCAGGCTTATTTGAGTGCTTATCCTTAAGAACTGGTCTTTGAGGGCTGGAGGGATGGCTTAGCGGTTAAGGCCTTTGACGGCAAAGCCAAAGGACCTAGGTTTGATTACCCAGGATCCACGTTAGCCAGATGCACAAGGGGGCGTACATGTCTGGAGTTGGTTTGCAGTAGCTGGAGGCCCTGGTGCACCCATTCTCTCTCTCTCCCTCTTTCTCTGTTAAGTATATATATAAAGAACTGTTCTTTGAAACTGTCTCTCCCTGACCCCTGTGAGGCCAGTCTTCAGATTTACTTCCTGCCTCTCCTGATCCTAACATTGGCTCCTCTGCCAGTCCTTAGGCTTTGGCTTTCCCCAGATTTCCACCTCAAACTACACAATTCTAGTTTCACAGACTCTTTTTAGAATATTTATTTATTTATTTGAGAGAGAAAGAAAGAGGCAAACAGAGAGAGAGAATGGGCATGCCAGGACCTCTAGCCAGTGCAAACGAACTCCATTTGCATACGCCACCATGTGCATCTGGCTTACGTGGGTACAGGGGAATCAAACCTGGGTCCTTAGGCTTTGCAGGCAGATGCCTTAACTGCTAAGCCATCTCTCTAGCCTCATAGACTCTTTTTAGTCAATCTTCTATGAGACCTATGTATATTCAACTCACTGCATATTCCCCAGACACCTCAAATACATATTCACAACTCTGTGTGTAACCTCCACCCCACTCATGGCATCCTCTCCATTGCTATCTCCATCCCTGCATTAACTGCCCATCCTGTTGCCCAAAGTAGATCTCCAGAACCATCTTTAGTTTCTTTCTCTTTCTCCCTTTCCCTTGACAGTGAGCCACCCAAGCCACCCAGTTCAATTCTCAGTACCCACAAGGTGGTGCGTGCATCTGGAGTTCATTTGCAGTGGCTGGAGGCCCTGGCATGGCCATTCTCTCTCTCTCTCCTTCTCCCAAATAAATGAAATATTTTTTTAAAAATAAAGAGGGAGGGAGAGAGAGGGCGGGGAGAGAAAGGGCATGCCAGGGACTTTAGCCGCTGGGAACGAACTTCAGACACATGTGCCACCCTGTGCATCTGGCTTAAGTGGGTCTTGGGGAATCGAACCTGGGTCATTTGGCTTTGCAGGCAAGTGCATGAACCACTAAGTCATCTCTCCCACCCAAGAATCCCAATTTTTAATAATGAGCCAGACTCATTTCAAACATTAAGTAAGGATAGTAACTCACTAGCTCTTGCCTAAATAGAAGTCGATTTCCTTCCAGGAACTAAAGCTTTTCTCATTTGAACCTTTTCTTTTTTCCTTTTCACATTAGGGTATTAAACATGTAACCAATACCTGGGTAATTATACTGTTCCAACCCTTGGACACTTAACCCACAAGTCATTGCAATGCACATTAGAAAATGCAGATTAGGCGTGGTGGCACACACCTTTAATCCCAGCACTCGGGAGGCAGAGGTAGGAGGATTGCTGTGAGTTCGAGGTCACCCTGAGACTACATAGTGAACCAGGTCAGCCTGGGCTAGAGGAAGACCCTATCTCAAACCACCACCCCCAAAAAAATGCAAATTAGTAGTCCCGAGTCCTTTTCCCTGAGTTCTGTGGTTTATTCTTTCTCCTCAGATGACTTCATCGACAAGCTTACTCGGTGTCAGTTTTTTGATGATGAAGTCACAGATTCAATATTTTTCTTAACAATCCATGATGCTGTTTTGCATATTTTGATGAAGAAGGATTACAGCACATCAAAGTTTAACTCCAGTCAGGTACCTGCTTTTTTGAGAACCAACCATCTACGCTTAAGTTTTCCTTCCTATTTCAACATTTTACAAATCAGTCCCTGATCCACATGTCCTACTCTTTTTTCCTCCTCAGGAAAAAGAAATGAAATTTGACTTTACTATAAATACAAATGGAGGGTTACGTAACCGGGAATGTCAGGTAAGCTTCTTCACCAGGTTGGTCTGCATCCAGATGTTACAATAACCACCCCCAAAACGTTTGTTGTTTTAGTAGGTTCTCTTCCAACATCCTTCAAAGCCCAGTGTCTTTTTGAACTGCCTGCATGCCTCATCCCTAGAAACTGAAGCAATGCTGACCAATTTCATAGAGAATATAAGGAAAAAATAAACTCACAGCAGGAAAATAACAAAGGGAAACAGGCAGAGGAAATTTTTATTAACAAAACATTGAGTGTATCTCCTTCATGTTTTTCAAAGTTGAAATCAAGTTTTCAAACCTCCAGCTGCTTCTTATCTTCTAACCATCCACAAAGCAGGGAAGGTATTGCCGTGTGCATGGACAGGTGAATTAGTGATGGAGCCGAGGCACTAAGACATTCTCTGACCGCCAAGGGCATGGGACATCCCTGCCACGGTGCCTAGTTCAGCACGAAAGCTACGCTCCTCTCCTTCCTTACTAGAGTGAGCTACCAATTAATCATTTACTCAGATAGTTCCATTTCATCCTAGAACATTAATTTCTAAAATACTCAGTTCTGAGCTGGGTGTGGTAGCACACACCTTTAATCCCAGCACTCTGGAGGCAGAGGTAGGGGGATCACCATGAGTTCAAGGCCACCCTGAGACTATGTAGTGAAGTCCAGGTCAGTCTGGGCTAGAGTGAAACTCTTATATCAAAAATAAAATTAAAATAAAATACTCAGTTCTTTAAGGCAATGTCTGCAAGTTAGGAAAAGAAGCGAATACCAAATCAAAGCTGTTTTCTATTGTAAGCCCAATACATGGTAAGCACATCACATCATTTTAATCCTTCTGATGATATACAAAAAAGATATCTACATATTACAAACGAGGATATTGAGAAACTGGCTCAGAGAGATTAAACTAATTTGCTCAAGATCACACACCAAGTGACAACAAAGCTTGAGTTAATATCTGATGACAAGTTGAGTATGGTGGTGCATGCCTTTAATCCCAGCACTCAGGAGGCAGAGGTAGAAGGATCACTGTGAGTTTGAGGCCAGCCTAGGACTACAGGCCAGCCTGGGCTACAGTGAGACCTTACCTCAAAAAACAACAACAAAGAAAAACACCTGATGCCAAGGCCTGTGTCCTATTCACTATAGTGTATCACCTCTGCCTTCCACTAACACTAACAGATTGAAGGCCCTCAGACGAATCTAATGACTTCCAAGTACAGGAGGTGGCTGGGGATTTAAATGAAGGAAAAGCAAGCAGGAATGTAGATTACAAATGAAACAATGTATAGCAGGGCTGGAGAGATGGCTTAGCAGTTAAGCTGTTTGCCTGTGAAGCCTACAGACCATGGTTCAGTTCTCTCTAGTACCCACATAAGCCACATGCACAAGGTGGTGCATGCATCTGAAGTTCATTTACAGTGGCTGGAGGCCCTGGTGTGCACATTTTTACTCTCTTTCTCTCTCTAGCTCTCTTTCTTCTTTATGTCTCTCTCGACTCGCAAATAAATAAAATATTTTTTAAATTTTTATTTATTTGTTTGAGAGAGAGAGAGAGGAAGAGGCTGAGAGAGAGAGAGAGGGAGAGAATGGGTGCACCAAGGCTTTCAGCCACTGCAAATGAAATCCAGACGCAGGCAACACCTTGGGCATCTGGCTTACGTAGGTTCTGGGGAATTAAACCTAGGTCCTTAGGCTTTGCAGGCAAGCACCTTAACCACTAAACCATTTCTCCAGCCCAAATAAAATATTTTAAAATAAAAAAATGTATAGCACAAGATAATCCTGAACCAGTGTGATATCAAATAGCAGAGGTGGGGTGAAAAGGTTGGTAATTCCAGAAAGTTCGATAGATGGACGTAGAAAGCAGATCCTAGATAAGCATCATGGTACTGATTCCAGACCCAAACTCAGCACCTTGCCTGTGTACCCTGGAAAACAAAATCTTCGTACGAGAAACCCTCTTCAGAGTAGCTGACCCCAGAACTGTCAGCAAGTTCTAAAGGATGAGGCCAAAGAACACCAGTTAAGTGTTTGATATTTGATCCACACATTAGAACTAATTGTCTAACAGAATGGAGTCAGCACCATGATATACTCTGGGTTCCCCATATTTAAAAAGCAACATTTAACATCGGCTTCTGGCTTTCTTAGAGGAACATACAACAGCACTTATAGCAAGGCCACCATTGAAGTATGCCTGGCTGGTGAACATAGCTCCTGGGAGCTTAGGTGGCTATAAACCGATGTAAAGAAATAAATTGCCTGGCGTAGTAGTGCACGCCTTTAATCCCAGCACTTGGGAGGCAGAGGTAGGAGGATTGCCATGAGTTCAAGGCCAGCCAGAGACTACACAGTGAATTTCAGGTCAGCCTGGGCTAGAGTGAAACCCTACCTCAAAAAAAAAAAATTGCTCCAAAATATATTTTGATTAGGTTACAAGTCTTTGAAACACACATTAAACAAAGTATTACATGGTTCTTGCTAACCAAACAGCAATGGAAGGTTCATTAAAGACAAAAAGTTATTAATTCTGGCAAATTCCACCTCCCAAGAGATAATTATAGAAAGGAGAACTTAACAAATCTTTAATACAAGAACTTTCTGTCTTCTTCCAGGTGCCAATTGAAACAAAATTCTAATCAAAGTACAATTTGGGAGGATTCTCATCTGACTGTCGTGTGAAGAACAACTTTATACCTAGAAAGTTATTGATAAGTTCATACATTGTATGAAGAATATTTTTGATAGAATTATGTTTCAAACTTTGGAACGAGATTGTTCTAGCATGGTATATTTTTCACATATCTAGTATGAAATTATGTAAATACTCTTTAATTTTATATCTTGTAGATTTATCAAAGGAAGAAATTTTGTTTATAAGTATTTTTGTAGCACTGATAGATATACATTAAAGTCACCATCTTTGTGCATATTTGAGGTGTATTATACTACTACTTTGACTCTCAGAATTTATACAGGTCATGGTAAAATATAGCCATTAAAAAGATTAAGTTGTACAGCAGTTGTATTTTATTAAATTTGTTGTTTGCTTTCTGAAATGTTTGCTGTGTTTTCCCTTATAATAGTGTGACAAGAATACTATAAGAAACTGTAATAAGACTTTTTTTGCCCAAATTTTATGATCAATTCAGGTTTTTAAAGTTTCTCACCTTCTATCTCAATCCAGACATAATTCTTCTACTGCCATATATATAGTTCTAAGTAGTTTTCCAGGCAAATCTTTAAAAAATATTTTTATCGCTGGGCATGGTGGCCCACGCCTTTAATCCCAGCACTCGAGAGGAAGAGGTAGGAGGATCGCAGTGAGTTCGAGGCTGTCCTGAGACTACATAGTTAATTCCAGGTCAGCCTGGGCTAGAGAGAGACCCTACCTCAAACACGCAACACACACACACACACACACACACACATGTACATATATCAAGAGAGAGAGAGAGAGAGGAGAGAAAGAGAGAATGGGTGCGCCAGGGCCTCCAGCTGCCGCAAATGAACTCAGGATGGGCATCTGGCTTTACATGGGGAATCTAAACCTGGGTCCTAAGCCAAGTGCCTTAACCACTGAGCCATCTCTCCAGCCCCTGGGCAAATCTTGATTTCCTCCTTGGTAGCATGACAAGTGAGTAAACCAGTGGAGCTATGAGATGATGAAGGAAGAAAGTGAAAAGGGAAGTGATGACAAACAGGAAGCCAGTTCTTCCTGGTCTGGTCTGGTGAAGGAAGATTCTCAGCTGGAAAAAGTATGCCTCCCTCCCCGTCCCCCCTCCCAACCCCGCTCACTGTTGGTCATGAGCTGTAACTCAAAAGGCGGAGCAACAGCTCTGGAGCTCTGTTCTGCTGGAGAGTGATGTGTGAGATTCGGCACTCTACTAGCATGGCTCTTGGAACAAACTGGCATTTAGTCATGTGACAGGTAGAAATTAACATCACCACCACCAGAAAAAAAATTTAGTGACCTTGCTGTATGGCAAATTTCCTCCACATTGACAGGTGTAAGTAACTATTTCCAACTTTATCAAAAGCTGCTGGGTGGGCTGGAGGGATGGCTTAGTGGTTAAGGCACTTGCCTGAGAAGCCTAAGGACCCAGGTTTGATTCCCCAGTTCCCACGCAAGCCAGGTGGCGCATGAGTCTGGAGTTTGTTTGCAGTGGCTAGAGGCCCTGGCGTGCCCATTCTCTCTCTCTCTCTCTCTCTCTCTCTTTCTCTCTCTCTGCCTCTTTCCCTCTCTCTCTCTCAAATAAATTAATAAAACAACAACAAAAAAATACCGGAAGTCTTTTTTAAAAAATAATATAAAAGCAGCTGGGTCAACTCATGAGAGAAGGCATGGGAAGAGTCATCAGACCCCCACCTGAGATTCAGGTCGCCCTGCACCAGCAGTATACAATGACGCATGAGGTCTTGTGGGAGGCCTCAGTGGGAGATAGATTAGAGAGCGGAAGATCAAGGCACAATGAACTCCACTGAGGTGGTGTCTCTGGAGCCTCGTGCTGTGTAAGTCCTCACCCTGAGACTCAGGGGGAAACCCCCAGGGGGAATCCCAATATAGTGAACCCCACTCTGTGGTCTCATACTCCTGCACAGGGAGGAGGAGTTTCTAGAAGTGGCCCCAGGGTAGGCTGAGACTTCTCCTTGGTGGGGCTGCTCTGGGCTCCCCATGTTCTTTCTGTATGTAAGCCCTCATCCTGAAGCTGAGCCAGGAGCATCCAAGGAGTAATTTTGAACCAGGAAGCCCCATCCGAGTGGCTGCTTCGGGGGTTCCACGTTCCTATAAACAAGCCCTCTCCATGTTCTGTGACCCCCCTCCCCCCCAGTAAATTCATTGTTTCACCTACCTGGTATTGGTGGAGTCGTACCTTGGGCTGCCATCTGAGCGCTATTTGGGGTAAAGACGTTTGTCTGCATCTCCCCAGGTGAACAGTTTCCCACGGCAGACCTCTGTTAACAATGGCAAGGCTGAGCCTGCTGTTTCAATGTTACCTCTGAACAGGAAATAGTCCTTTCAAAGTACTGTTCACACCCTTCGCTACGTGTCTTTACTGAGAGGACTTGTCTACCCGACTGAAGCCCAGATACCGAAAGGTATCATACAGGCTATTTAGATAGTGATCTTTTTTTGTTGTTGTTTTTTGTTTTTCGAGGTAGGGTCTCACTCTAGCTCAGGTTGACCTGGAATTCACTCTGTAGTCTCAGGGTGGCCTCGAACTCACGGCAATCCTCCTACCTGTGCCTCCCGAGTGCTGGGATTAAAGGCGTGCACCACCATGCCCAGCTTACATAGTGATCTTAATTAACAACTAGAGATTCAGCACTTTACACAATCTTCTTTAAGCTTTTTCAGTCATAGACACTTTATAGAGTCTCATGTATCTTGCAGATTTTAAGAATTGCACGGGAGCAAGTGCACATGCACACACACACGTGCACACAGCATGTCTGTGAATCTCTGGGTAACACCTTTTCCTTCAGAGAACTTAAGAGTATAAATTGAAAATAAGCTGGGCATGGTGGCGCATGCCTTTAATCCTAGCACTAGGGAGGCAGAGGTAGGAGGATTACTTGTGAGTTCAAGGCCATCCTGAGACTACAAAGTTAATTCCAGGTTAGCCTAGGCCAGAGTGAGACCCTACCTTGAAAAACCAAAAAAAAAAAAAAAAAAAAGTAACTATTTGGCTTGATGGGACAACAAGTTCAAATTCTTATTGAACTGGCACTGGCCCCTGAATCTTCCCAGGCAATGGCACCCACTACATTCTTGCCAACTTAAGCCACAGGAAGCAGATGGAACTAGTCCTTGTGCCCACATCACTATACAGTCAACCTTAACATATCCTCAAGGGCTTTTTTTTCCTCGCTTGGAGCAATGGGAACCTGTGGGCTTTGCCTCTACTTATCTGCTTCATAGAAAATCCTGGAATTTGACGAGTACAGAAATCTGACCCTTGATTTAGGAAGAGGTTGAGACCACGTTGAAGATAAAGGTAAAATAAGTTTAGGCAAGCCAGAGCAACGTTGAAAGGATGAGGGAGACAGAATAACCTACACACGCCTACATTACTGGAACTAAAAGAGGTTGACACTAGTACACGTTAAATTATTTTACTATGAAACATTTGATACACATTGTCACTTAACTTGGAAATATGCCACTTAGAAATACACACACACACATACACATAATTGGTTTTTTGAGGTAGGGTCTCACTCTGGCCCAGGCTGACCTGGAATTCACTATGTAGTCTCTGGGTGGCCTCAAACTCATGGCGATCCTCCTACCTCGGCCTCCTGAGTGTTGGGATTAATGGTGTGCGCCACCACGCCCAGCCAGCCACTTGGAAATATTTTAAGCCTAAACCTGACTTCATACTGTATGAATAATAAAAGGATAGTTAGTGGTTTCTAGCATCATGGATTTTACCATGGTAAAATTGATCTGATCTGATGTGATCTGGTGTGCTCTTCCATCTTGCTTTTTTGGGGTTTGTGTTGTGCGTTCCTGTGAATGTGGTCTTCAGGCAACCTTGGTTATTGGTCCTCACCTTCACCTTCCACCTTCATTGAGAGTCTCTTGTTTACTCCTGTGCTCACCAGACAAGCTGCTTGACAGTTTCCACAGGATTCTCTTGTCTCCACCTCCCTCCCATCTCACCACAGGCACGCTGGTTTAGTCTTTTGCATTACTGTGTCTGACTTTATGCAGGTTCTGCGGATTCACACTCAGGTCCTCAGACTTGCATAGCACATTCTTTATCCACTCAGCTATCTCCCCAATCCTCTTCCATCTTTTCTGCCTCTAGGAATGACAATTCCATTCTTCTAATTACTCAGGCCAAAAATGGGTCAGGAAATCCTAACTAGACTCCATATAATATGCAATCATTTATTCCCCAAAATAGCCCTTTTGGGTGGAGAGATGGCTTAGCAGTTAAGGCACTTGCCTGTGACACCTAAGGACCCAGGTGTTCAACTCCCCAGAACCCACATAAGCCAGATGCACAAGGTGGCACATGCATCTGGAGTTTGTTTGCAGTGGCTAAGGCTGTGACATGCCAATTCTCTCTTTCACATACAAAGAAATAAAGGAGAAAAAATAGCCCTCAAATAAGATCTTTGGTGCTGTGATTGAACCTAGGGTCTCTTGCACATGAAGCACACACTCTACTGCCAAGCTACCCCCTCAGCCCATACTCTTTGGTTTGTCTATTTATTTACTTTTGGTTTTTTTTTTAAATTTTATATTGTATGTATGTATATATGAGGGAGAGAATGGGCACACCAGGGCCTCTAGGTGCTGCAACTGGACTCCAGACACATGCCACCTTGTGCATTCAGCTTTACATGGGTACTGGAGAATCAAACCCGGGTTCTTTGCCTTTGCCAGCAAGGGCCTTTAACCACTAAGCTATCTCTCCGGTAACTACTCAAAAAACAAAAACAAACAAACAACAACAAAAAAAAACCTCAGGTGTCCTAGGCTTGTCTGGAAATCACTACATAGCTAAGAATGATCCTGACTTCCTGCACTCCTGCTCCCTGCTTCCCAAGTGCTAGGATAAAAGGCATGTGACACCATGCCAAGCTCAGCTTCACATTTCAGGAATGCAAAATAAAGCAAGATTCAAAAAGGCTAACTCATATAGTTGCCGAAATCTGACTTCAGAATCTATGCTTTTAATTATTAGGAAACATTACCTCCAGAAAGAAATCTAAAACCTGACTACAAGGCAGGAGTAAACTCAGAAATAGTAAATATGTTCTGTGTATTTATGCCAGTTACTAATTTACTATAATTGTACAATTAAACATAATCTGAAAAGCTAGTAGAAATATATTAAGTTTAAAGTTAAATTATTTAGTATCTTTCTCATGACTTATTTTTAAGGATTTAAAACTCATTTTTAAAGTTTAAAAAAATCTTTTTCTGGCCACTAGTCATTGAAAAAGAATACATCTTTAAAAAAATTTTTTTTAATTTATTTACAAGCAGAGAGAGATAGAAGAGAGACAGAGAGAATGGGCACACGAGGGCCTCCAGCCACTGCAAATGAACTCCAGATGCATGTGCCACTTTGCACATCTGGTTTTCATGTGGGTACTGGGGAACTGAACTTGGGTCATTAGGCTTTGCAAGCACCTTAACCACTGAGCCATCTCTCCAGCCCCAGAGTGCATCTTTTAAGGAAAACTAAGAAATGGCTATCAAGGACACTTTCTAGACAAGTTAAAATCTAAGCTCCTAAGGGACAAGGGCCATACCTGCTGTTCACTCTTCCATACTCACGTCTCATGTAAGTGTCTAGTTTTCTAAGTGCATCTTTCCACAAATCACCCAGTTCTAAATATACCCACAGTACTACTAACATCTTAGAGAATTAGTAAGACACTCTGCTGTCACTTCCTGCTTCCATGTTTGCCTCGCTAGTCTTTTCACAGCACACAGAACCCTTTACAAAGAAACAGAGCAGCCCACTCCTTTACTTAGAATGACACAATGGCTTCTCGTGTCTATCAGAATAAAGACGACTTTGCTTGCTTTGGCCTTCCTCACCCACCTCCCGCCCACTGTTGGAGATCAAAGCAGAGGAGCTTGTGCATTCTAAGTGCTTTACCTCCAAGCTAACCCCCAGCCCCTGATCTCCTTACTCCTCACTTCATTCTCTCTTGTTACCATGTAAATCAGGCAGGTGCAATCCCACTTTTAAGTCCTTTACAGATTGCACTATTGGAAAGCTTTGCTGCCTCCATTTGATGTGACCTGCTACCTAAAATCTTTGCTCAGATACCTTTTTTTAAAAAAAAAATTATGAGTGTTGGAGGGGCACACATGTGGGGGTCAGATCCATGAGCAATTTTTTTTTTTTTTCGAGGTAGGGTTTCATTTTGGTCCAGGCTGACCTGGAATTAACTATGTAGTCTCAGGGTGTCCTCGAACTCATGGCAATCCTCCTACCTGTGCCTCCCAAATGCTGGGATTAAAGGCGTGCACCACCACGCCCAGCTTTTTTGGTTTTTTGAGGTAGGGTCTCACTCTAGCCCAGGCTGACCTGGAATTCACTATGCAGTCTCAGGGTGGCCTTGAACTCATGGCGATCCTACCACCTTTGCCTCCCGAGTGCTGGGATTAAGGGTGTGCGCCACCACGCACGGCTCCCTGAGCAATTTTACATGGGTGCTGGGAACCAGAACCCAAGCCTTAACAAGCAACTGCCTGTAACAGCTGAGCCATCTCCCCAGCCTTCAAGTGTCATCTTCTCCATGCTCTTGGCCCTGTTCTCAGCTTTCCTCTCGTTTTCCCACTGGGTTCTGCCACCCATCTACACGTTGTTATACCAACAACACCTGCGAGCCGTCTCTAGAGGCTGGTGCAGCCCAGGTGCTTAGCACGATCCTACACATATTGGGATGAATGAACTATCCCACAATGGCCCATCATAAATTATTATCGGTTATGAAATACTACATTTAGCTTACCAGGACACGGAACCTATTTAATCGTCCAAAGTTATAACAGTACTTTTCAGAGGGAGGTGACTAGGAAGGATAATGGTCAAGGGGATCTGCACTTTTGTCATTTTTTTCTACATAGTATTTTTTTTTTAAATAAATGAGTACAAGCTTTAAAATGAAAATTTATGCATTTGGGGGCTGGAGAGATGGCTTAGTGGTTAAAACACTTGCCTGTGAAGCCTAAGAATCCAGGCTCAACTCCCCAGTACCCATGTAAGCCAGATGCACGATGGCACGTGCGTCTGGAGTTTGCTTGCAGTGACTGGAGGCCCTGGGTGTCCATTCTCTCTTTCTCAATAAATAAGTAAAAATAAATTTAAAAATTATGCAGGTTAGGGCCGGGCGTGGTGGCGCACGCCTTTAAAACTTGGGAGGCAGAGGTAGAAGGACGTGAAGGCCACCCTGAGACTACATAGTTTTCCAATTTAAAAAAAAAAAAAAAAAAAAAAAAAAAAAAATTATGCAGGTTGGAAAATACAACACAGCAGGATTTTTCAATTTGAAGGAAGGCAAATTAAGGATGTTAGTATAAAGGAGAGTGATCATAAACACATGAAGGACAGTGCTTACAAATACTTAGAAACAAGGTATTCTTCATAGAATTTTAAAATGAATGTTTTTCCAAAGATACCCAGGTATCTAACTAAACCCATTGTTGATTTTCATCCTGATTTTTTGATGCCTAAAAATTCTTAATCTTCGAAGATGAGAACACTCCTTTTTTTCCTCAATGAGAAAACTGAGGGGGTATGAATCAAAAGGTGTTGAAGCTCATCGACTGTTGGCAGCACTAGAGTATGCAACTGGCTCGGCCCTCACTGTGACTAAGGTTACTGGAGCCAGTACTGCTTTTCAGGTTGCACTACTGTACGGTCTCTTGCTTCTTAGGCCACAATTATAAACAGCTGAGTAAAAATAAAATGTATTTCACTTAGAATACAGTATGTTTGAGTATTATGTCAAACTTCATTTACTATCAATCTATTAACTTGATGGTTAATGTGAGAAATGTTTGTCTTAGATATTTATTTTTTTTAAGTTATGTAATACAAAACTGGAGCACTTTCCCAAAAAAAAGAGACATTCTTCCAACATATTCTTTAAGCAGTTCTGCATGCCTCATACGGTAAATGCTATACTTTGAGTTCAATGTTCTTATTTTTCTATTTATATTTCAGTTGTATCTGATTTGTATTTAAACCGTTTTAAGCAAGTGTTTTTATGAGGCCACATGGGTAACTTCTTACAGTATTGGCAACAGAACTTTCCCCAAATGCTGACTTACACTCTAAAACAGTATGCCAAAGATACACAATATCCACGTTTTTCTTATACTCTCTTAAAGCCAATCTAATTTTATTACAGAAAGTTGTATTAATATAACCATGGAAAATTCTTTATTCTCCCAAATGTGTTAGCATTAGGTTAAAAACTCATCTAGGCAAAATAGTATTTATGCTTCCATTTTATTGTTTTTAAGAATTAAACTGCCACCTCAGTAGTCTTAAGAGCAATATAATGAAACATACATAGATTGAGACTTATGTCCATCATAGCTTCAAAGGCTTCCCTGAAATAAGGCTGGGATTCACATCTTTTTCCTTAAGAAAAGAAACACTAACAGCAATTTCATTATCACTCTGCTCTCCCACCTCAATCAAACAATTAACCAATGAATTCAAGTCTAACACCATTTGAAAATTTGTCTGCTACAAGACATTCATCTGATCTGCCTCCCTGCATGTTTAATCTAACTGAAATCATCTTTAAAGCCTACAAGAATTCTCATCATGATACTAATTTTATTTGTCCACCTCGAACTCAAGTAGTTTTCAATAAAAGGAGAGCTTTTCACAAATAGTTGAGATGCTCTAATGAGAATTTGGTATTTTCTAATTATATGAAACAAAGAATGGTTTGGATTTTTAACAGTATTTTAATAGCTCCTAAACAGGGGCATGAAAAGGAATCAAGTTTGCACCAGTCCAAGTACCTACAGTAATATGATAGAAATACTCACCACCATTTCACACTATTTCACTCCCATGCTTCTAATAACAAGAACTTCTCACTAGAAATAGTGCATTAGTTAATTAACAAAGTAGACTCGCAAACTGCTAAGGGTAGAAGAATCACCTGCTTATGAAAAAAATTCTATCAGTAATTTTGGGCCAGTAAAGATTGAAATGGCCCATTTGTATTATTTTCTTACTTTTGCTCTAAGTTCAAAAACTATTTTGCATCTGATCATTCAAAATGAGAATTTGTTTTGCCTGTACCTGAATAAAATGGTAAATTAGCAATAAGTTCACCTTTAAAAAAAAAATCCTAAATTTATACACTACAAACTAGCTAATAAATGACACCTGCACACTACACACCATTGTTTATATTATGCACCATTTTAGGGGAGGAAAAACCTCACAGGGGCTTAGTCAATTCAAAGGATATATGATAATATCCTAAGAATAAGATTTATACATATGAGAGCTGTATAAACTTTAAGTGGTCATCTTAGCTGGACTATAACAATCCCCTATAATGCAAAAGCTGACTCTAAAGGCACCTTATAAAGCACTGAAATTCACAATTTAGTCATTACTTTTCTCTTGGCCAATACAAAATTATCTGGTAGTCTCCACTACTGACTCCATGCTAAAATGTTCTAAGTTTAGACTACTTTACCAACAAAAAGAATAGGAAGTGATCATTCTAAAATTTCAAGTTAGAGGAAACATTCTTATTACATGGCAATAAAACCTGAGCAAATACTAGCTTGTGATTACAAGAAACACTCTTCATTAATACATTATTCAAATCCTCCATAGCATTCAAGTTGCAGTTTAAAACCAGAATCCAACTACCATGAAATGAGAACTTAAATAAAGCCTATGCATCTCTAAGTATTTAAAGTCAGTGGGCATAGAACACATTTAAGCAATCATATAAAATGTTACTTAAGATTAGTAAGTGTGGTGCACGTGATTCCAACCATTCACAAAAAGTAAAAATAAAATATTAATGAGTAATAGCATCCCACCACCAGCTTGGAGCCTGCAGCATTGGCCATGTTTCCAAATGACTAGAACATCCTTTAATATGACAAACGTAAGTGTATCAGTATTGGAAATCTAATGTATTTTGGTGCTCCTGAGGCTGTCTAAACATGAAAAGGCATCCAAGTGAAGTTCATTATATAATCACTATCCCTCCAAATTTCAGTGCCTAAAATGTGAAACAATTCTCTATCATTTAACAGTCTGCCTTATAGCAATTTTAGATTTTTGCTTTTAGGATTTTATTGTAACTTTGGGAAATTAGTGGTAAAACATATAATTAAAAAACAAACAGTACGTGGCTGCATGTAAATTCACATGAAAGTAGCATCTTTACAACCATACTGAAATTTAATCCTTTTACACAGGTTAACAAAATGTATCACAAGAAAAATTAAACATTGGGCTTAAAAACAATACTTTTGAAAATGGAACAATGAATATTTCTTTTCAAATTTTTTACAAATGGTCACTTCTGAGTCGATTTACCACAGTGGGGCAACAGTTGTAAATATAGCTGTGCTCAACTGAGCCACTTCTCTGCACTACAGTATAGTACTTGAAATCAATCCTAAGGACAAGGATCTAAACCCATTTTAAGAAACAAGACTATGTGTTTTATAGCCACCCCAGAAGAGGTAATTTTTCCTTCCCCAAACAGTCAAAGCTTAATTAAAAGATTGACTATATTTAAGTTTTATTCCCTTGTCATATCTTCAGTTCAAAATACTATTATCATTGGTAATACGGTCTGTATCTTGTCTGATCTGGATGATGTGGTCCAGGAAGTGGGGTTTGAGAAGGCGGACCCTGCATTCGAGGAGGAGGTGGCGGCCCTCTTGGTGCAGGCCAAATACCAGGACTCATCCCTCCTGGTTGTGTAAATGGAGGGCTTAGAGTTCCTTGATCTTCAGTAAATTGGGCCAAGGAGTTGGGATTGTAATGGTGAGGAGGGGGTGCAGTTACAGGTGGACCACCATGCTGAGGTGGGGGAGGTCCTGGAGGAGGATGATTCATATAAGGAGGCATCTGGGCAATAATGTGTCCAGGGGGAGGGGTTATTGGTGGTGGAGCAGAGGTCATTGGTGGAGGTGGAGCTTGGCTATAAACCAAGTGAGGAGTACCTGCAGCCTGGGGAGGATGTGGCATTGGATGGCTTATTGGTGGTGGAGGTGGTGGGGGTGGTGCATAATGTTGCTGTGGAGGCATAATATGATGAGGGTGCGATACCACTGGTTGACCCTGGTATTCAGGATGATGGTGAGCAGGTGCTGGGGCAGGAGGTGGTGGTTCTCTAGCACCTGAATTTGAGTCATCCTGAATAGGAACTGTTATTAAATTGCTGTGTTTTCTTGTTGAGATACGAAAGGTTTCCTGACTGACCGAGCGAGGTGGAGGTGGAGCCATGGATATTTCTGCCGGAGGAGCACGGATGTCTTCATGTGGCTGATTATAGTGCTCGTGTGGCACATGCTGCAAAGGAGGTGGTGGCATCATGATGTGCTGCTTTGGCGGAATATGGCTCATATGATGCTTGTCTGGAGGCATGATAAAACGATCAGGGATTTCAGTTGGCGGTGGGGCAATAGGAGGATGAACATTTTCAAGTGAAGCACGAGTGACAGGTTTTCCAGCCCTCATATGGCGATGGTTGATATGAGCCTGTAAGTCTCTCTGAGACAGGTATGTTCTCTTGCACCCTTGAACAATGCTACACATGAAGAGAGAGCCCCGTGTGCACTGCTCAATTCGCTGCACAGGATCACTACAGCTAAATTAAAAGGGGAAAAAGTTTAATTCACAAAAACAGAATATAAAAAAATGCACTTATTTTAAAAAATTGTCTACTTTAAAAGTTATATAAATATAGCAGAAGTTAATTAAAATAACTGTGAGACTTTTATCTTCCACACTTTGTCTCAAATACTAATAAGCATTTCTAGTAAGCTCACTTTTTTTTAACTTCATTCATTTTTTTTTCTATTTTTTTGGGGGGGTTTGCAAGGTAAGGTGTCGCTCTAGCCCAGTGTGTCCTGGAATTTACTATGTAGTCTCAGGGTGGCCTCATACTCAGCAATCCTCCTATCTCTGCCTTTTGAATGCTGGGATTAAAGGTGTGCATGGCTTTTAACTTAACTCTCAATAACATTATCAAACAATATTTTAAAGAGACCTTATATTTCCCAACATTTAGAATTCATCAAGCTTTGTCATATAATTCTATGCCTTGTATCCATTTACCAAAAAAAAAAAAGCAAAGGATCTGTAATGTACAGTGATGAAATTCAGACTTTCTTGGCGTTAAGTACTTGTTGGGCAAATACTAAGTGGAAGATAGGGCATGGAAGATGCTACAGACTACAACGAGGAGTAAGGTCAGCTTATGCATTAGAATTCTTAACATTAGACAACACAACAGATTAAACCTTGACTTAAGGAAGTTTTTCTTAGCCATCAAATCTACTATTCAACTTTACTAGACTTTCTTTCCTTTCTAAGTTGTCAAAACTCTCTAAGGGTCAAAACTATAACAACTCTTCATTAATTCATTCCTACTTTTTAAATTCTTTGTGACACATTATACTATCTTCCTAGCATCCCACCCCGTACCCCAAACTGTTTTGTTTCATACTACTAATTCTAAGATGGCAAAGATTTCATCATTCTGGCCTCTTTGAATTGATTCAGAAATATGGCCTAGCTCCAATTTGCAGAGTAGGCTAAAGCTAACCCTGGGCTCACAGAGATTAGCCTTGTCTACATATGTGAACCCTTGCTTCATTTATATCATACCCGTACCTTTAAAACTACCTTACAAGCCATTACAATTTAAAAATGCAAAGATGACCAAATCTTACCCTGGACACATCTTATCTCCCTTTTTTTCATGTAAAATAGCACAATCATAGCAAAACACATGCTTGCATGGTATCTGTAAACAAAGACATGATAGTTAAGTATACTAGAACAATTTAAAACTATTTTTTTAACAGTGATTTACACATAGAACATGAGGACTGTCTAAATAATATTTATTTGCAAGCACAAAGAGAGAGAGAATGAATGGGTACACTCCAGGACCTCCAGCCACTACAAACTCCAAATGCATGTGCAACTGTGCTTGACATGGGAACTGAGGAATTAAACCTGGGTCCTTTCTAGACAAATGCCTTAACCACTAAGCTCTCTCTCCAGTCCCATATTTTGAAAACATTGGCTCCTTTTCCAATAAATGAATAAGTGAACACTTCCTTACATCAAAAAAAAATTTTTTTGAGAGGTTTTACTGTGTCTCAGGCTGGCCTCAAACTTAGGTTCCACTGCTCTCATTTCAAAAGTGCTGGGATTAGAGCTGTGCACCACAAAGCCAATCTGTTTACAGATCACAGTCCCTGCAGATTGAAAACTTCTGAAAAAGAGCACTATAAATGTTTTATCTTACCTGGTTCCTCCTAAAACATAGTCTGAAGCAGTAAAACAAAACAAAGACCCCACATACAAATTAAATTCATAGTGCTGAAAATTTCCCTTAGCTCTTAATATTTACCTACTTATCCTTTAGAATCCTGCCTCTACACAACTACAAAAAACAGGATTTAATCACACTTACCATCCTCCCATAGATCTTAATAGGCAATCCACACTTATCACAGAAATGAACTGGTGTGTCATCCTTTTCACCCAAGATGTTTATCTGTTGAAATGATATAAATTAAAATTTCCTCCCTAAGCAATTCTAAAAATATCTATAAATCATAAATCATACAATGAAATGGTTAGAATTTCTTAACAGTTGTTACAAAATTAGGGGGGAAAAGTGTCTTGAATAGTCCCCATTTGCTTGTTTTTCTTCTTAAATTGTGGTTGATATTCCTTGACTTTAATGAAAATTACTTCTAATTATTTTTAGAAACAGTGGAAATGGGGCAAATTGATTTAAGTCTGTTAAAAGTCACAGATAAAATAAACTTTCATATTAGTACTTAATGCTTAATTTTGTATTTTTAGTTATACCTTAAAATCCCAAAAAAGATGTCCAGGAAATCTTCGCTGATTTCCAAACAGTTCACCTCCTTTACAGTCATAGCGTTCTTCTTCATTATAATCAAATCCTTCTGAGGAAAACAGAAGTATTACACATTAGCTTTCCAACCTCAAGTTTTACTTTAGAAGTGTATTTACATGGCAGAATGGGCTTATTTACTGCAAAGCTCTTCTAATGCCTTTTAAAGGCCTAAGAACATGAAAATCAAAATTAGTTTAAGCCAGATGTGGTGGCACATGCCTTTAATCTTAGCACTCAGGAGGCAGAGGCAGGAGGATTGCTGTGAGTTTGAAAGCACCCTGAGACTACATAATGAATTGTAGATCAGCATGAACTAGAGTGAGGTACTACCTCAAAAAAAAAAAACAAAAAAAAAAACCCTAGTTTAAAATGCCAGTTAGAAGTAATTTTGATCATTCTTTCCAACTCTATCATGTCGCAGTTGAGTGTTCTGTAGTACAGGTGTGGTAGTTTGAATAGATGGGCCCAATATAGTTAGTGTTTTATTAGTTTATAGTTTGCACCTGCATCTACCTGGCTGGAGGCAATGTCACTAGGTGGATCTTAAGGTGTGTTGGTGGGTTTAGGATTTCAATCTAAAGACATGCAAAGTGTGCCTAGTTGGAAGTTCCTGAGGTGTGCTGTGCTGTGTGTGGTTTTTGGCTTTTGGCTTTCTCTTTCTGTGTTTGGTCCTGTGAAAGCAGGCCAGCTTCTGCTGCCCTTATGGAACTTCCCTTGGATCTGTAAGTTTCAATAAATAATATCCCTTCCTCCATAACTGTGCCTGGTCTGGAAGTTCATCTCAGCAAACCTGAAGCTGTCTGTTACAACAGGTAACATTCAGTAACTCACCACCTAAGATTAATGGTGAATCCAAGAATAGACCCATAGTCTCTCACTGACAAAGACTATTACAACAAAAAATTCTTCAGCTTTCTTAAAACCTCAGCTCTAAACTGAGAATGGCTTCAGAAAAAAACATGTTCATACATTTCTTCCTTTCAGTTAAAATCTTTCTTCTGGGGCTGCAAAGATAGCTTAGCAGTTAAGTTGTTTGCCTGCAAAGCTAAAAGATCCCCATTCAACTCTCCAGGATCCATATAAGCCAGATGCACAAGGGGGTGCATGCATCTGGAGTTGGTTTACCGTGGCTGGAGGCCCTGACATTCCCATTCTCTCTCTCTCTCTCTCTCCCTCATATATATATATATATATAAAACTTTCTGTCCCTAGAATTAATCACCCAAACAGAAGTCATGAGAATTATCAGTACTCTTCCCAACATAGCATATATTCCCTGGGCTCAGTTTATTTGGCCTAATTAAAAAGTGGATGGCGATCCTTTCATCTGATACAGAATAGAAAACCAACGAGTAGCCCGATAGGAATGCTAGGTAGAATTCAACTACCTAAAGTAAAGCTGGGAAGACAAATGTACTCCAGAGTAGCAAAACACACACATTTTATTTAACTTTCCCTGCACATCTATCCACGCACACACACACATATGCACACATACAAATGGGAATGCAAGAAATTTTGAAGCTGATACAGCAATAGACTTAATGACCTCTAACACAAATACATACTTCAAAGTCATTGTTTTCTTATGAACTATATCTGAGTGCACCTAACCTCTTATAAAGCCAGTTTATACCTCATAAAAACTGGTGCTTCAAATTTAAAATAAGGAAAATTGGTGTTATCAAACCCAGAAAATTATTGAGACCAGCAGCCAAAAAAGATGTGGAGCACATTCTTTTCAGAGTATCCTTACCATTAAGCTATCATCCTGGATAGTTGTCTAATTGAGCCCCAAAATTCTATTTCAAGCAATGCTTTAAAAAATATATCATTTTTAAAAATTCCAAATGGAGGCTGGAAAGATGCATCAGTAGTTAAGGCACTGGACTGCAAAGCCTAATGGCTTGGGTTCAATTCCCTAGCCTCATTACTACAATTTATAATTTAACTTCTTTAGTACATGTATGCGTGTGTGCTTGTATACCACACACACCCCCACAGTATACAGGGAAACAATCCTACAGTAAAAGAAACCATATCATAAGGTATAATACGTCTAATTCTAAAAAGAGACAGATTGTTAGATAATAGAAAGTTTAGAAATAAAACAAACTACTAGAATTTTAATGCATGTTAGCAGCAGGATTCCTCTTCAGCAAGGAATACACAAATTAGCTGCTTTGGAGGAAAAACAAATAAATGTCTGTAAATGTTCTAAAGCAACGGCCAATAAAGTTTTTCTGTAAAAGGCCACACAGGACTTACTTTAGGCTCCTTATGTCACATCATCTATATCACAATTACTCAATTCGACCATCATAATGGTAAAGTGGTTATAGGTAATACTTAAACAAAAAACTTTTTTATACCTATGAAATAAGGATAGGCCTTCTAAAAGAATCTATTAAAACCACAAAGAAATAACAGCAAATACTAGTTAACTAACTAGTAGGATCTTCAAGATCTATACAATAAAACTTTATATGTAATATTCAAAAGACAAATGGACTATACAACATACACTTGTATTAGCTAGCTTTACTAATTTACAAAGAACTCATAAAATAAAAATCAAGAGAAAGGCAGTCAAACAGAAAAAGCAAAAGATTAACATCAGAAAACACACGAAATGAGAAGACACACAGCTTCACAAATAAATTTGAGAGGGCAGAAAGCAGTAAGAGCCAGAGAACAGGGTAGAGTGTTTTGGAGTGTTGTCTTCCCAATATAAAGTGGCCAATGTATTCATGACCTGACAAGATCTGCTCAATACTGGGCCCACCAATGTTTCCTTATGCAGGTAGAAGAGGGACTAGTTGGAAACAAGGGGGTCAGTTGAAGGAGAATGGGGGAGCAGGGATAAAAAAAGGCAATGTAAAAGGAGATTATGATCAAAATACATTGTGTTCATGTATGAAAATTATCCATAAAAAATTAAAAAGAAATTTGAATCAGATGGGATTGGTGGTTCATGTCTGTAATCCCAATCACCTGGGAAGCTGATGTAGAAAGACTGCCATGAGGTCAAGCCAGCCTGAGCTACAGACTCAAAAAATATTTTATAAATTTTAAAGTAAAACCAAATATTGAGAACATAAAACCAACAAACCTTTTTCTGAAGAGTAGTCTAACAATCTGACAAATTCTAAAATGTATAATATCAAGATTTTAAAGTCTCCAAAATTTTTGCAAAGTACAAATTCTACCAAGTATACATCATCATCATTATTATTTTCAAGGCAGGGCAGGGTCTCACTCTAGCCCAGGCTGACCTGGAACTCACTCTGTGCTGGCCTCAAACTCAATAATCCTCCTACTTCTGTCTCCCAGGTGCTGGGATTAAAGGTGTGTGCCACAACACCTGGCTAAAGTATACATTATGTAGTACAATACTGTTATAAAATTTTTTCCAAAAAAGCTAGAAAAACTGTTAAATAAGTTAATGGTGTTTCTATAGTTATTTGTTGGAGACAAAGTCTATGCAGTCCAGGTTGGCCACAAACTACAATCCTCCTGCCTCAGTGTCTTGAGTACGGGGATTACATACAAACATGTGCCACCACACCTGGCTAAACCTGTTTTTTTCCTTCTTTTTTTTAAGGCAGGGTCTCATTCTAGCTCAGGCTGACCTGCAATTCACTATGTAGTCTCAGGGTAGCCTCAAACTCACAGCAATCCCATCCTCCCACCACCATGCCCAGCTTCTAAATATATATTTTATTTATTTGAGAGAGAGAATGAGAATGGGCATGTCAGGGCCTCTAGCCATTGCAAACACACTCCAGACACATATGCCACCTTGTACATCTGGCTTACATTGGTACTAGGAAATTGAACCTGGATCTTTAGGGTTTGCAGGCAAGCGCCTTAACTGTTAAGCCATCTCTCCAGCCCTAAACCTATTTTTAAAACTGAGACACAATAGCATGTATTGGTAAGGCAAAATCTCCAATGCAAAACACATGAAAAAAAGGAGTTATATAAAATAGTACTATTTCTACATAAAAGGTCTTAACAGAGAAAAGAACTGTGGAGAAAACAAATTATACTTAGATTTGTTTTTATGAGGGGTTGGGGACTTACAGGCCAAAATGACATTCAAACAAAAAAAAGAGAATGAACATGTATTGTTAAAAAAAAAAAAAAGTATGTTTAAGTAAATAAAAATCACATGAATTTAGTGCAATCAGATAAAATGAAGATGCTGAACTCATTAGTTTAACAAATTACCTTCATCACCAGGTGCAGCCTTTGCAGGCATCCTGGTAACAGTCCTTTGAGTTCGAGGTACAGGTTTAGCTTTGTTTGCTTGTTTCGAGATAAGTTTTATAGGAATTCTTCTGCGAACATCAAGACTACCCAAGGATCCAGAACTATTAGTGCCTTGTAACTCATTGTCTATATAAGGAAAAAAAAGTTGTAATTTATTTTAGAAGATTATTTTCTATCATTTCTATCAAGTATGACAACATTATCAAAGTAATAAATTAAAGATCTTGGTTTTAATTTTAAATATTAGATTGATATAAATTTGCCTGCTAATTTTCATCATTTTGGGTAAACCTTTAAAGCAATCTTTTAAACCCTGAGACATGGCACCTTTTCAGAAACTGATACAAGTTACAGGACATTTACTTCTCCCTAGGAAAGTAATAAAACTTTTCCATATAATTCATAGTAGTTTATAGAATCATAAAACCCTTCATAAACCCAAGATGAGAACCTCTGTCACAAGCTACAGTAGTTTTTGTTTTTTTTAAAGAAAGAAAGCTATCTGGGTCTCTGTATCTGATCATCAGGTACCAGAGTAGCAACTCCATACTGAACCTGTATCAGGACAACCAACAAACAGAAACACAAACTGACTTTATGACTAACACTGTAAAGTTCATCCCCTTAAAGCACTTAATAGAACATGCAATAGAGTGTTTGTGTTACAACATTTCCTGAAACAGTTATTTTTAGTAGCACGGTAATTGAAAAGTGTAGTTTAGCAGTATTCAAGGTTTCTAACTTCAACTAGGTCTTAGCAACTAATATTTTCTAGTTTCTAAAATCTCTATTATTATCTATGGAAAAAATTAACTTATGTCTCAGAATCAATCAGTCCATCACTTCACAGAGTTGACTCATATAAAGTTTAGGTTACCTTTTTCAAATACAGAAAAATGTATAACATAAAACATTCAACTATATCTAAAGACAAAAAGGAAAATGCCCTAAAATATGCAATTGAAAATTGGAATTGTAATGTTTCACACATTAGATAAGAAAGTATCTGCAAGAAATACTACAATCAAAACCGATAGTCAAACTGCCCACACTGAATTCAGTAGAGCCAAAATGTGGAAATAGTAAGTAATAAGGACCTCCAGCACTCTAAGAAATAGTTATGTTAAATACATATTCTTCGGCTCCTTTGTGAACAATGTAGAACAGAATTCAAAATGAACCTAAATGGTTATTTTAAGCATGTTCAGTCTGCTTTTTGCCCTTTTAATAGCTAATTATTCCAAATGAAATCCATAAAATCTGGAGTCAAAATAAACCTATTTGGTCAAGTTTCAACATACACTAAATGAAATAAGTATGTTAATGTAGTGTCTGTTTTCCCTGTATCTGCTTAAATTACTTACCAACCTTTCCAACAAACTAAAAGAAATGGTTTCCCTTCAGATGTTATTGAAAGGATTTTTAACAGTTCTACCTTTGTGAATGAAATTTCATTCTTCACTTGCAAGTCCTTTTCGCCCCACCTCGCACAAGTGAGGTCTCTTATTTGTTAACCCTTATGACTGCTGTTTGCCTCAAATTTCAACAAATGGTGCTGGACAAACTGGAGAAAAGACAGCATCTTCAACAAATGGTGCTGGACAAACTGGACAACCATATGTAGGAAAATGAAACTCGACCCACACATCTCTCCATGCACAAAAATTAAGTCCAAATGGATCAAAGACCTTAATATAAAACCAGAAACTATGCTACTACTGGAAGAAAAAATAGGAGGAACCTTCCACGACATAGGAGTGGGAAAAGATTTCCTGAACAAAACCCCAACAGCTCAGGAAATTAAACAATCACTCAAAAATGAGTATGTTTTTAAAGTTAAAAAAAGAATTAAAACATACTATATTAAAAAGGAGGTTGTGTTATAAGAAAGCAAAGTGCATATAAAGTCCTTGGGCAAGACATAAACAGTAAATGGGTAAGTGGCCATTTAGGGCAATCCACTTTTAGTATATGGGCAGCTAAGGACAGCACAGGAGAATCCACTTTTACAAGGAGTCATACTTTTATACAGTTTCCAAAAAAGATATATTTAATACATATCTGGAGTAAAAGGAATTGAGAAGTTGAAGCCAAGGATCTAGATCAGAGGTAGAACTTGCCTGTCATGCTCAAGACCCTGGGTTTGGTCCCCAGCAAAACTTCCCAATGCCCAATTATAGAACTTGTGTTACTTTTTGGTAAGTGCTAACTCTTACGATGACCAAAGAATGAGCGAGTGTTAGTTGTGAGTTTGCCAGAGTACGCCTAACATAATTCTATTTGAACATCTTAATTTACAAGATTCTTTACTATTAAAATCATTTTTCTGAGATGCAATGCTATTCAGTCAGGAAACCGTCAATTCACTAGCTAAATAGCATTTTCTCATCTGCCAATGACTATGCGATTCAAATACTTATCAAATTCATGTTCATGGACTTCATAACAGTTTGAATCTTTAGCAAGGTTTGAAGGTTTGCCCTACAAAGCATACCAATTAATACTCTCCTTTTAAAAAGTATTGTTAGTTTCTACTTATTTATTTGAGGAAGAAACAAAGAGGCAGATAGAGAGAATGGGCTTGCTTGGACCTACAGCCACAGCAAACCTTGTGCATCTGGCTTACACGGATCATGGGGAATCGAACCTCAGTCCCTTGGCTTTACAGGTAAGTGCCTTAACCACTAAGCCATCTCTCCAGCCCTAATATTGTCTTTTGATATGACACATTAAAGCGACTGCCACATAACCTAATTTAAATGTTATGCAGTAAATAGATCTCACTGGAAACTCATTTTTTTAGCCAGTTAGCTCACTAGTGATTGTTTTCATGTTAAAATGACTTTTACGTCCTTAGGCGACCTTTTAACTTAGAATAAACAGGCTTACCACACATGCATACACAGTCAAACTCCCTTAACTCAGCCTCAAAGTGTGGCAGGAATTTAACACACAATTCCAATATAGGCTCAAATGAGAAGCAGTCTGCTAAAACTGGCGTTCCTTAGAGCCTGGACATGGCCCACCTTTGGGCTTTAAAAAATCCACCATATGGCAGTAACTTCCAAATGTGTATTTTCAGTCAACGTATTTCTTCTAATCTTTATATTTCCCGCCACATCTCAATACACACCTTATACTTAGCAGTCCAAAACCAAACTATTGTTCCAAAATTCCCATCTTCCTTCTTTAAAAACTGCCAATTTTTTTCCCTAAGTTTTGCCCAACTCAGTAGCATGTGCTACCATGATAACACAGGCATTTCTCATTTCTCTCACATACCTCACCACCCCTCAGCGGGTGCTGGGTTCTACACCAAAGTATTTATTGCATTGGTCCATTGCTCCCTTTTACCACACACTGCATTACTGGGGACTGAACCCAGGCCTGTGCTTGCTAAGGAAGTGCTCCCCTACGGAGTTACGTGGGCCATCCCTTCATCTTCACTAAACCAAGACTTTGATTAGTGCCTACTGCAACTACCACCTCGATTTTCTACTTCCTGTTTTTTTATTTTCCTCTTTACCCTTTTCTAGTAGAAGTACAAACTCTCTTAAAAATGTTCTCTTAAAAGCCAGGTGTGGTGACACAAGTCTTTAATCCCCAGCACTTGGGAGGCAGGGGTAGGAGGATCATTGTGAGTTCAAGGCCAACTAAGACTTCCAAGTGAGTTCAAGGTCAGCCTGGGCTAGAGTGAGACCCTACCTCGAAAACCAAAATAAACATATAAAATGTTTCTCTTCTACTTCTGTTCAATGGCTTCACCTTCACTTAAGATTTTTAACTCCTTATCATGGTTTTAGGTCCTTAAATAAGCAAACTTGCACTTTTTCCTTCCCAATCTCATCTGAGGGCTTTCCCACGTTAGCTAGACTACAGCTAATTGGCTTTCTCTACATTTTCATATCACAGCATCTCTGTGCTTGTACTTGCCAGCCACCAAATCTCAGCTTAACTATTAACCTTCCAAGAGCAATGCCCCTGCTCCTTGGTACCTGTTTTTCTTAAGGCACTCACCATTATCTGTAAATATATTAAAAAAAAAAAAAACTTGTCCTCTCCAATAGAATGCTATCTCCATGAGAAAAGAACACATTCACATTGTTCTATTGTTTACCACTCCTCATTCCATCTCCATACCAACACCTATCTGTACAACTGGCATAAATATAAACATAATTATATAAAGAAGCTGGTATGTAATGACTGAGGACATTCCAATCACTACTTGAAGAAAAAGCCTTTCCACCTACATGAGCTAGGGTCGATATAACTGTCAGAAGCACTCGACCAAGTGCACTCACTCGATGCCCAGGAACCACAAGGAGGCGAAGCCAATTTAAAAAAAAAAAAAAAAAACTGCAAGGCGCAGAACCACTCTTACTTGCAGTATGGGATGTGGATGCCTTGATCTTAAGATCTTTTTCTCTAAATGTCCTCAAACGATGAGAAGGGGGAAGAGCCGAAGGGCGGGGCACGCTTTGGGGCTTAGGTGGGAAAAGATGCTCTATGATTTCGAAAACTATCCGACTCCTTCCTATAACCTCGGGACCGAAGAGAGAAAAACTCCGAGAGCTGGGATCAGACAGCAGCCGCCAAAAGCTGAAACCGCAGCAAGTCTCCAACCCACTCTTTCCCATCCATCCCCCAGCCCGATGAGACTTTCTCCAATTCCGAAGAGTGAAATCCACGCCGGTGTCCCCAGAACTTAGTGCAGAACAGCTGGGGCGAAAGGGGGACGGAGAGGAGAGAGAGAGAGAGAGAGAGAGAGAACTAGCGAACCCTCCGCTTCCCACGAAGCCTGTGCCACCCACTATCCCGGAGGGAGGCGGCCGCAGCCGGTCCCAGGATGAAGGCACCGCAGCAAGGATGGAGGGTTAGGCCGGGGAACCGCAGGCCCTGCCCCGCACAGGAAGAAGTCTCGGGGGTTCCCGCCTCACCGCCACACCCCAGGACAGTGGGGCGAGCGGAACCCCTTTTGCCCACGGGGCGACCAGTCCCACATCAGCCACTGGGGGGGTACGAAACCGGGACCCCCACTGCCTCCGCCTCCTTACCAGTGTGATCCATGATTCGGCTCGCGGGGCACCGTGGGAGCGGAAGTGGACTGCGCCGGAGTCGCAGCGAGCGCGTGCGCTCTACCTTCCGGGAGCCCAGGAGCCGGAAGTGTGTCCTGGGTTTCCCCCCTCCTGCCCCCCTCCTTTAAGCTCGCAAGGAGCTTCCTCTTCTCGCTTCCGACACCCGACTCTGGCCGGGGAAAAAGCAGAAAGAGCGAGGAGCCTCAAGCGTTGAGACTTCTTTAAGGGCCTCGCCTTCAAGAGGAAGTAGCCCTTAATTGGGAATGGCGCCGACGGCATCCGCGGGGTGCGGGGACGTTGGGGTGGGGTGGGGGAGAGCGGTAATAGCCGGAGGAGCACACTTCCGGCAGGTAAGGAGCGAGGCATTCTGGGATTTGTAGTACGCCGCAGCCGGCCTAGCCTGCCCACCGCGCATGTTCGGGGCCGTGGCGCTGGTCCCACCCCGGCGGGCGGAGTAACGGTTTGGAACCCCCCACACACACACACACCCGATCCCACCCCCTCCCCGGGTCCGCGAGCACCGCTGTCCTGCGCCGGGCACAGGGAGAGTTGTAAACACACGCGTGCGCGTGCTCGCTCGCAAGGGTTCTTCCAGTGGAAGGTTGCCCCGGGGTGGGGTGATGATGGAGCTAGCTCGGGGCTCGCTTGCAGACACGGGCCCTGGGCTTTTTGTCTAGATAGATGCGCTTTGTCCCGGCAGCTACCAAGGACCCACGCCCCGCTTGCTATCTCCCTAGTCTCCTGCAGCTGAAATGCATTGCCTGGACTCTTCTAGAAGAGCGCCGCAGGGGCGTGGGTGGTGTGGGGAGGGGAGGAGGGAGAGCGTCTGCACCTTTTTCTAGCGGGGACCCTGAGCTGTGGTGTGCACGGCGGGGCTGCAGGAAGGGGAGGATGGAGACCCAGAGAGGTGGGGACAGCGCCAGGGAAGAGAGAGATGAGAATAGGAAAGGCCTCAAATGAGGGGGAAGAGAGTTGTCACAAACAGGCTGTACCTAGTTCCAGTTCCAGGTCCCAGGGGTTTGTGGTTGCTGCTTTCATCCTGCTTGGCCAGAACAAAAGAAAGTGTCAAAAGGGCGATTTTTCTGAAGGACCTTCGGTGATGTCTCTCCCCACCAAACCCCCCACAACCCCCTCGCAGACCTGGCTCATTTGTGTCCAGCCCTTCACACTGATGCTCTCGGGCGTGTAGAAAGAAAGGTGCACAATTAGTGGAAAACACAAGCTTAGGAGTCAAGGGATTTGGGCTCTATTGTTGTCGTCCCTTGGTGACGACATTGTTACCTTGGGCTGTGCACGCGTTCAGTGCCAGAGTTCCTAGATCAATAAAACATGTTTGCTTGTATTGGGCTCCTGTGGAAGTGTTTTCGTGATACTGAATTCCGAATAAAGTCTGTGTAGCAATGTGTTCTGTGTGTTGTATGGTTAAGGGTTGTACTAATATTGAGATGATAGTGCTGTAAGTGTACCCTGTTATTTAGTTATTAATACTGGGATCTTGTAGGTGTATTCCCAGCCAAGGACATGGGTCAGTTCTGTGCCAGTAAGTGGTTTTCAGCATGCTCTCCATTGCTGAAAGTACTCTTTGGGGGGGGGGAGGGCAGGGAAACAGCCTTTTCCCATACCTCCCTTTTGCTCTACATCCATGTGAGGTGTTTTCATTTTAAAACAACCTAGGGATTTCTAAGAAGTACCCAGAAACTGGTCTTACTCTCACCCCAAGTCTGATACAAATCCAGGCTCCAAATAATACTAGTGCTTGCTGATGGTAAAGGATCAGAATTTAAAATTGTATTTAATATAATTGTGACTCCGGAGTTTTGTTTGCACTTTATGGTGCATCAAGTTAGGAAACTTTACTGTGAAAACCTGACGTGGCAGCCACATGCCTGTCATCCCAGCACTTGGGAGTCTGAGGTAGAAGGAGTGTTAGTCGAAGCCAGCCTGGGCTACGTCATGAAATCCTATCTCAAAAAAATGAAAGAAGGAAAGAAAGCATTGCTGAGGGAACACTTTAATGTTTTAGTAAAATGTTAAACATGTACTTGATGTGACAGCTGTTACATTCATATTTTGCCTTAAGTCTGTACTTTATGTCCCTCTGCTTTACCAGTGAAGTGACACTGTGACAAGTGGGACTGAACATGGGCTTTTTATTTTTCAAGTTTTATTAGCATATATTAAATCTGGATTTTTCTTCTGGCAATTTCATCCATACATATCATATACTTTGGCCATATTTGCCCCTCGGACTCTTTCTTAGTTCTCCCACGTTCCCTCCTTCCACTTCCATGACAGTTCCCCTTTTATTTTCATTTCATTTTTCTCCCCTAAACTCCATATATGAGAGAAAACATGTGATGTTTATCTTTAGGACACTGGCTTGCTTAATATGATCTCCAGTTGCATCCATTTTCCTACAATTTGTTTTCCTTTATGGCTGACCAGAATTCCATTCTGTAAATGTACCACATATTCTTTATCATTCACCTGTTGATGAGCAACTAAGGTTATTCCATAAGATGACTATTGTAATCAGCTCCTGGGATGAACTTTCAAACAGACACAGTTCATGGGAGGAAAGGGCTTATTTTAAGCTTATAGATCCATCAGGGAAAGTTCCATCAATGGTGGAAGAAGCTGGCTCCCTCTGCCTTTCATAAATCAAGCAGAGAGGGGGGAAAGCCAGCAAACACTAAAAAGCAGTAAGTACAACCCACAAGAACTCCAAACTCCTCTGCCCCCAGTGACTCGCCCCCTTCAGTAGGCTGCTGGAGACTTAAGCAGGAAATTTAACCTTAATAAAAAATACCTGAAAGCCCCCATGTTGGTGCATGCCTTTAATCCCAGCACTCGGGGGACATAGGTAGGAGGATCGCCATGAGTTTGAGGCCACCCTGAGTCTACATCGTGAATTCCAGGTTAGCCTGGTCTAGATAGATCCAGACCCTACCTCAAAAACAACAACAAAAATACCTGAGGCTATGGGGGATGTACATTCAAATGACCACACCTATTGTGAATGGTGCTGCAGTGAACATAGGTGTTTATGAGTCTGTGTAGTAAGCTGATTTTGATTCTTTTGAGTATATTCCAGAAGCTATACCTGGGCCAAATGAGACTTCTGTTATTAATTTTTTGAGGAACCTCCATACTGATTTCCATAAAGGCTGGACTAACTAACATTCTCACTAAGATTAGATTAGGGCCCTGCCCCCAGCCCTCACCTTCTTTTCTTGATACTTATTCTGAGTGGGATGATTTCATTTCCCTGATTGCTAAAGAGGTTGAACCTTTTTCATGGGCAATTTGTACTTCTTCATTTGGAAAGTATCTATTCAGTTCATTTGCCCACTTATTAATTGGAGTATTTACCCTTTTTTTTTCTTTTGTTTGTCTGTTTTTTGTTTTTTTAATTTTCAAGGTAGGGTCTCACTGTAGCCCAAGCTGACCTGGAATTCACTATGTAGTCTCAGGATGGCTTTGAACTCACAGCGATCCTCCTACTTCTGCCTCCCAAGTACTGGGATTAAAGACGTGTGCTACCATGCCAAGCTCTCTTTTGGTATTTTTTGAATTCTTTATATATTTGGGATAACATTCCCCCCTCTCCCCATTGAATGATAGCTGGCTGGTTTTCTCCCAATCAGCAGGCTGTCTCTCCTCCTCACAACATGATTGTTTTTTTCTGCACAGCAGAGCCTTTTAATTTGATGCAGTCTCTTGTCTTGCCATTATTTCCTACTGTATTAGAGTCCTATTCAGAATGGCACTGTCTACACCTGTATTTCCCCAGCATTACTTGTGAAAGAGGCTCTTCCTGCCCCCACCCCATATGTGTTTTCAGCACCTTCAAATCTCAGATAGCTGTAGCTATGTTAGTTTACTTAGGAGTCTTTTGTATATGTTTGTGCACCTAGATGTGGAGACCAGAGGGCAGACGTGGGTGTTATTCCTCAGGAACACAGTCCACTTCCTTTGAAATGATTTCTCATTGGCCTGGGGTTCACCAATTAGGCTCTACTAGCTGGCCAGTAAGCCTGGAGTGTCCACCTCTTCTGCCTTCCCAGCCTGGAGATCACAGGCACACACCACTGTCTCCAGCATTTTACATGGGTACTGGGATCAAACTCGAAACATGCTTGGGAGGCAAGCACTTTCCTTACTCAGCTATCTCCCCAGGCCTATTTATTTATGAGTCTTCTATTCCATCATGGTTCTGATGTATATTTAGAAATCAGATATGATCCCAATAGCGTTGCTCTTTTGCTCAGTATTTCTTTGGCTATTAAGTGTCTTTGTATTTTCATATGAATTTTACATGTTTTTAATTATGTGAATGGGATTTTAGTGAGGATTGAATCTATAGATCACTTTTGGTAATATGACCATCTTAACAATGTTCTGTCCATCCTTGGTCATGGAGTGTCTTCATCTTCTAGTCTCTTCAATACCTTAAAGTCTTCAGTGCTTTATAGTCATCACTACAGAGTAAACATTTTTTCAGAAATATTTTTATTTATTTATTTGCAAGCAGAGGGAGAAGAGAGACAGAGAAAATGTGTGCGCCAGGGACTCCAGCCACTGTAAATGCAATCCAGATTCATGTGCCACTTTGTGCATCTGGCTTTACATGGGTCCTGGGGAATCGAACCTGGGTCATTAGGCTTTGCAGGCAAGTGCCTTAACTGCTGAGCCATCTCTCCAGCCCTAGAGTAGATATTTTATTACTATCTCCTCATATCCTTGTTGTTGACTTGCATACTGTAATCAGTCACGATTTCTTTATCAGGAGTTGGCATTCATATTTACTGTACTGACCTGAAGTTCATAAAAAGGAGAAGACATTGTAATGAACAATCTGAAGCACAAGCCTGTGTACAGAGTTTTGTTCAGCAAGACTTCTGCCTCAGCCTCTTGAGTGTTGGGATAATAGGCATGTGCTAATAGGCTTAGCTTAAACCACACATTTTCTTCTTAATGACACACTACTAATCTATGAATTACAAGCTAATGATCTTCAAGATGTTTTGCTAGCCTTCTATTTATATAGTAATGTTTCTGCTATGAGGAAAATAGGATAGGTATTAGAAAGTTTGTTTTCCCAAGAGCTTGTTTGAGACTCCTCAACACTGGATCAGAATAATAGCCTTCATCTCTTAGTGCTTTTTCAACAACAGTACCTAAGACTGTACAAGGCAGGAGCCATGTCAATAATAAGCCCTACCTTAAGGATCTTACAGTCTCTCATTTAACAGAAATACTTAAAGACCTACGTAATTAAGTTTTGTAAGTTCAGAGTGTTCCAAGGGAATATAGTGCTACCTCTTTCATAGAACGCGATGAGCAGTAAAACTTCACGGAGTGACTTCACCTGACTTGGAGAGGACAGCAGCGACAGGCGTTTCATACGGGAAGAGCAGGGGTACCGAGGTGACCGTTGCTAAGGCTTATACAGAGGGCAGTGGTCCACCGTTTACCCGTGTTTGGGAGTACTAAAAAATGGGGTTGTAGAGAACCTTGATGAAGTAAAATTTCAGAATAACAGCTAAGAAGCAGACCATTGCCGGGTGTGGTGGCACATGCTTTCCTTTTTATTTTACACGCTCTGTGGGCAGACTGTGCCTCAGAATATTCCTTCCCACGCTGTGGCTCTTGGAATCTTCTACTCCCCTCTTCTGCAGAGTTCTCTGAGCCCCAGTGGGTCTGTCCGCAGTCTGCTTTAGTGTTGAGTTCTTCGTGGCCTCTGATAATTTGATCTTCCTGGCTCTGGTTGTTGAGCTGGTGGTGAACAGTCTTCGTGTTTCTGCTTCCTCTGCAGGGTCTCCTGGACCCAGCTAATGTGGTAGGTGTGGGATGTCTTGAGGTGGGCAGTCAGCTCTCTTTTCTTGTGTTGCTGGATCTTGGATGCCTCAGTATTCTTGCCTGCTGGGATATCACCTAAACTGGCACACGCTTTTAATCCCAGAACTCCGGAGGCTGAGGTAGGAGAATCACCATGAGTTAGTTGAGGTCAGCCTGGGCTACAGAGTGAGTTTCAAGTCAGCCTGAACTAGAGTGAGACCCTGCCTCAAAAACAAACAAAAAACAAACAAAAACAGAAACAGATCATTAACAAATGTATTTATTTCTTTATTTATTTTGTTTTTTTGAGGTAGGGTTTCACTCTAGCCCAGGCTAACCTGGAATTCACTATGCAAGTCTCAGGTAACCTCAAACTCACAGCAATCCTAGGCTGAAGAGATGGCTTAGCAGTTAAGGTGCTTGCCTGCAAAGCCTAATGACCCATGTTTGATTTCCCAGTACCCATGTAAAGCCAGATGCACAAAGTGGCACATACATCTAGATTTCGTTTGCAGTGGCTGGAGGCCCTGGCACACCCATCCTCTCTGTCTCTCTTCTCCCTCTGCTTGCAAATAAATAAAAATATTTTTAAATGTCTACTCTATAATGATAACTATAAAGCATTGAAGACTTTAAGATGAAGACATGACCAAGGATGGGCAGAACATTGTTAAGATGGTCATATTACCAAAAGTGATCTACAGATTCAATTCAGTCCTCAAATCCCAATGACATTGTTCACAAAATAAAAAAAATTTAAAATTCATATGAAAACACAAAAGACACTGAATAGCCAAAGAAATACTGAGCAAAAAATAGTGATGCTATTGGCATCATAATATCTGATTTCTAAATATACAACAGAGCCACAGTAACAAAACAAATATGGTACTGGCACAGACAGACATGTACAATGGAATAGAAGATCCACAAAGAGGCCTGGGAGATAGCTGAGAAAGGAAAGTGCTTGCCTCCCAAGCATGTTTCGAGTTTGCTCCCAGTACCCATGTAAAATGCTGGAGACAGTGGTGTTTGCCTGTGATCCCAGGGCTGGGAAGGCAGAAAGGTGGATCCTCGAGGCTTATTGGCCAGCTAGTAGAGCCTAATTGGTGAGTCCCAGGCCAATAAGAAACCCATTTCAAAGGAAATGAACTGTGTTCCTGAGGAATAACACCCATGTCTGTCCTCTGGTCTCCACATCCAGGTGCACACACATGCACAAAAGACCCATAAGTAAATCCCCCAGAACACAGGTAAGCCAGATGCACATAGCGGTCTATGCATCTGGAGTTCGTTTGTGGTGGCCAAAGGCCCTGGTGTGCGCATTCTAATTCTCTCTGTGTGTCTGTCTGTCTGTCTGTCTCTGTCTCTCTGATAAATAAATAATAAAAATAAAGGCACGTGCCACCACACCTGGCTAAATGTATTGATTCACTTCTGTAAATGACATAATTCACAATTAAAAACAATGAATAAGTCTAAAATTGGGGAGGCGGGATTGCACCTAACAAAACAAGTGACCAAGAAGCCGGACAGATACCTGTGATGGCCAAAAAGTCAGCAAGTAGGAACGAACTGTTAGTAATTACTAAGAATTGCCAGAGCCAGGACTGGTGGCACAGGAAGCTGAGGCAGGAGGGTCACACGTTTATTGCTACCATGGACAACTTAGAGCTTGTCTAAAATTAAGAAGTTAAAAAAGGTTTGGTAATGGAACTCAGTGGTAACGTGCTTGCCTAGCACACACAAGGCCCCTCTGTTCAGTCCATGACACAGCAAAAAGAATGCTTCAGTATACTAACTATATATTGATAGATAAGGGAGGTAGTAGAATATACTGGTTAAATGTATGCCTTATCAACCTATGGCAGACAGTCGATGGAAAACTGTAAAGAGAAGGAAAAAAGCACCCCAAAGCTTATAAGAATAGTTTTCTACTAATTGTTTACTGTCTCAAGCTGAAAAGTAGAATATTATTGTGTGGTCAGCTTTGCATTGTGGGCAACCAAGAGCAGCCTGTGGGAGGAAAGGATTTATTTTGGCTTACAGACTCGAGAGGAAGCTCTGTGGTGACAGGGGAAAATGATGGCATGAGCACAGGGTGGACATCACCTCCTGGCCATCAAGTAGGCAACAGTAGCAGGAGAGTGTGCCAAACACTGGCAAGGGGAATCTGGCTGTAATATCCAGTAAGCCCACCCCCAACAATGCACTGTCCCCAGGAGGCTCCGATCCCCAAATTGTCACCAGCTGGGGACCTAAGCATTCAGATCATGTAAGTTTACAGGGGACTCCTGAATCAAACCACCACAATGATAAACAATATTTTGAAAACAAATACTTCTCACAAAACAATTTTCTACTAAATGTTGTTTTTTTTTTTTTTTAATTTGAGAGAGAGAAAGAGGCAGATAGAAAGAATGGGCACGCCAGGGCTTCTCAGCCGCTGAGAACGAACTCCAGACACATGTGCCCCCTTGTGTGCATGTGTGACATTGCATGCTTGCATCACTTTTGCGTCTGGCTAAACATGGGACCTGGAGATTCAAACGGGCGTTCTTAGGCTTCGCAGGCAGGCGCCTTAACCGCTAAGCCATCTCTCCAGCCCCTAAATGTTATTTTGTTCTATCAAATGTGGGTAAACTAATTGAAATTAGACATTTTTAATTAAATATAGCATCTACTGGAGAGCAGTCAGGGTCTAACTAGAAATAGTTTCAAGTATTTTTATTAATTAATTTATTTATTTGAGTGAGAGAAAGAGAGGGAGGGAGAGAATAGGCAGGCCAGGGCCTCTAACCACTGCAAACATGTGCCATTTTGTGCATCTGGATTTATGCAGATACTGGGGAATAGAACTCGGGTCCTTAGGCTTTGCAGGTAAGCACCTTAACGGCTAAGCCATCTCTCCAGTCCTCACATTTAATTTTTAATCTTTTTTCGTATGCATGTATACACTGTTGATGTGTGGGAGTGCCGGCATGCACATTTGGAAGTCAGAGATGGCCTCTAATGTAGGTCTTCTTCCGCCATGTTTGAGGCAGAGCTTCTCTTTTTACTGTTGTATTTGTTAGTCCAACTGGCCCTAGAGCTTCTAGAAGATTCTCCCTCTTCACGTCCTGTCTCACAGAAGGCATGCTAGGATTACACACAGGCACTAACATGCCTGGGTTTATGTGTGTTCAGGTACACACACTTGGCAGGGCAAATGCTTTATCCACTGAGCCACTCCTCAGCCCAGATTTTTAAACTTGTCACCCGTATACTTTGATGAGCTGACCATTAATTGGTTGAAGTTTAAAACGGCACTAAATTTAGCAGAGCTCTAGAATTATGAACTTAGAGTTCCTCAGTATTACTACCATGTAAATTAGCCCAATGTATTAACTTCTGTAATTAGTAAGCTTTGTGATTCTACTCAGGTAAGTGCATATTAAATCGAGACTAGTCATGCATTGCATGTCTTATAACAACTTTCCCCCATTTTATTGGTAAATATTTCAGTGAGAACTTCTAAATGATAGTATGGTCATAATGTCATTATCACACCATAGTCTCTTCAAAAATTCAATGTCATGGCAGGGGTGGAGAGAGGTAGTGGGGGTTATAGGATCCAGACCAGTAAGAGACTGTCTCAGTCGGAGGTGAGCAGTGTGCCTGAGGATGATGCCCAAGGTTGTCCCCTGGCCTTGACCCATACTGGCACACAACCACACATGCACTCATACACACATACAAACATTCACACACATGCGTACACATACCACAGTTGCATGCGAAAAGTGAACTAGACTTTTCAAATCAAAACTGAAGAGATTTAGCAACTAAATTCAGTGGGAAATAAGTATTTAAAATACTGGTGAAAATTTTAATACAGATAAACTTGGATGAGATGATAGTTGTTTTAAAGGGGATTATTTCCTAATGTAGTAATGGTATTTGAGTTATGAGACACATGCTGATATAGTTAAGAATCAAATATTATGATCACCAAATTACTTTCAGATAGATACAGAAATGAATAAACACACAGATAGGGAAATGTGGCCATATGTTAACAGTTACTTAATCTAGTTGGCTGTGCTATTGCCTACGTTTTTCAAGGTTTCTAGTATTTAAAATACTGCAAAATAGGGGCTGGAGAGATGGCTCAGCAGTTAAGACTTTTTTGCCTGCAAAGCCTAAGGACCTAGGTTCAATTCCCCAGTACCCATGTAAAGCCAGATGCACAGAGTGACACATGCATCTGGAGTTCATTTGCAGTGGCTAATGGCCCTAGCACACCCATTCTGTCTGTGTGTGTCTATTCTCTCTATCTCTCTGCTTGCAAATAAATAAATATACAAAATAAAAAGAGCCTGGAGAGATCGCTTAGTGGTTAAGGCACTTCCTGCAAAGCCTGACAACTCAGGTTCGATTCCCCAATACCCAGGTAAGCCAGATGCACAAGGTGGTGCATGCACCTGGAGTTCATTTGCAGTGGCTAGAAGCCCTAGCATGACCATTCTCTCTCTCACACACACTCCCACTCTCAAATAAATAAATGCAATATTTTTAAATACTGTATGATAAAAACTTGGAAATAATTTTATACTTGTTTGCAATAACTATAAATGTAAACAAAAAAATAAAGGCTATCTTGTGTTACAGACTGAACTTTGCCAAAATCCATATGTTGAAGTCCTAACCTCCAATTTTTTAAAACTTTAAAAAATTTTTTCAAGTTGAGTCTCCTTAAATATTTATTTATTTATTTATTTATTTATTTATTTATTTATTTATTTATTTATTTATTTTTGGAGAGAGACAGAGAGAGAGAGGGAGAGGAAGACAGATAGAGATGGGCACGCCAGCAGCCTCTCAGCTGCTGCGAACGAAATCTAGATGCATGCGCCCCCTTGTGGTCAAGTGCAGCATTGTGCCCTTGCATCACTTTGCATCTGGCTAAACGTGGGACCTGGAGATTGGAACCGCTGGAGATTGGAACCAGCGTTCTTAGGCTTAAGAGGCAGGTGCTTTAACCGCTAAGCCATCTCTCCAGCCCAACATTTATTTTTATAAATATATTTGAGAAACAGAAGAACAGGGGCAGGGAGAAAGAGAATGGGCATGCCAGGGCCTTCAGCCACTGCAAACGAACTCCAGATGCCACGTAGTGCATCTGGGTTTTGTGGGCCCTGGGGAATCGAACCTGGGTCCTTTAGTTTTGCAGGCAAACACCTTAACCGCTAAGCCATCCCTCCAGCCCCACAATGTCCAACAAAATAAGCACCTAGTGTCTGGAGAGGTGGCTCAACAGTTAAGGTGCTTGCCTGCAAAGCCTAACAGCACGGGTTCTCTTCCCCCGTACCCACGTAAAGCTAGATGCACAAAGTGGCACATGCATCTGGAGTTTGTTTGCAGAGGCTGGAGGCCCTGACGCTCGCTCTCTCTCTCTCTCTTCCCCCCATTGCAAATAATAAAAAAAAAAAGCACCTATCACATGTTACCCATCTTCCTCATCATCGTGGCCTTTTCCAGGTAAAGTCAAAATCCTAGACTCAAATCTGGTTAAGAGGTGATGTCCACTAGGTGGCACTAGCCAGCCACAGGTAAATAAAATTTTCCCAGCACACTAAAAATTTGGGCTACATGAAGATACAAAACAGCAATAATAATGCAACGTGCATCCATAGATGTGCTTTGGTCCTCCAAATAATCATTGAAGTCACACGCGTTACCTAAAGCACGCTATACAAGCCGAGCTGTCCTAACTTGTGATTTCTAGCCCTTTGGAGATTCTGAGCCAAGAGGCAGCCGGCATTTCAAAGCAACTCCTCGCAAGTACAGTGGCGCAAACAACTAGGGATTTTGTCCTGCAGGAATCTGCTCTTCCATTTTTCCTTGAGATTCGGATGTGGTCTGCGCAAGAACCCTATTGAAAACCAGAGGCGTGTGCCACCATTATATTCATAGACCTTATTCCTTCGTTTGTTTATTCAACAATTATTCAGCCTTTTCTGCATGGTTAACACTCTTCTGACACTTTGATAGAATTATAGCTGGGGCGCCATTCAGGGGAATATCCTGGGCACACAGCAGCAGGGTTCTGGGGCCTGGGGCCAGGACAAGAGGGTGAGCGAGCCCACTGCCTGGGTTGGCGAGCGAGCAAGTGCTCATCAGGGCAACCCTGACTGTGCTGCAGAGTCACAAGGGGAGCCTCTGACTGCTTACTCCTATGTTCTTTTTTTAATATTTATTTTTATTTATTTATTTATTAGAGACAGAGAGTGGGGGAGAACATGGGCATGCCAGGGTCTCCAGCCACTGTAAACGAACTCCAGATACATGTGCCACCTTGTGCATCTGGCTTATGTGGGACCTGAAGATTCGAACTGGGATCCTTAGGCTTTGCTGGCAAGCGCCTTAACTGCTAAGCCATCTCTCCAGCCCCATACACTCTTTTATGGTGGTATTACCAAACCCCTCCTACCAGCATACCATCTCTTGGGAAGAAGTAGACAGTCCTCAAGTTTCCATCCTTCATCCACAGTTAAACTTTATATTCTCATTCAACTCATTTGTTTGTTTCTTTGTTTTTGAGATAGGATCTCACTGTGTAGCCCCCAGCCCCCAACCTCATGACTCCTGCCTTTACCTCCCAAGTGCTGGACCTATAGGTGTGCACCATTCCTGGCTTGGAACTTGCTTCCTAATGGGGTGAAGCTGACAATGGACATAAAGCAGTTGGACAGTTGTAAATGCCATGAAGGAAGTAGAGCAGGACAATATGATTTCAAGCACCCAGAGTACAGAGTGGAGCACTGGCTCATATGCTGTAGTCAAGAATACGTCTTTGGGCTGGGCATGGTCGCGCACATCTTTAATCCCAGCACTCGGGAGGCAGAGGTAGGAGGATCGCCATGAATTCAAGGCCACCCTGAGACTACATAGTGAATTCTGGGTCAGCCTGGGCTAGAGTGAGACCCTACCTCGAAAAACAAAACAAAACCAACAAAGAAACAAACAACCCCCCCCCAAAAAAAAACCCTCTTTGGGAAGATGATAGTTAAGCTGAGACCTGGAAGATGAGAAAGAAGTAGGCTTTGGTAAAACTTCATGGAAAAGCTGGGCAGAAGGAAGGGTTCAGTGCAGGAGCACTGAAGAGCGTGGAGTGCTGCAGAAGCTGGCTAGATACCCATGCCCAGAGCTTTGTGAGATGATGATGGTAACAAACAGGAAAGAGATGGTCCTTATTTGATAGAACAGATGGTGTTGGGACTGGGGAGAGGACTCAGCAGTTAAGAGCATTTGCCACATAAGCATGTGGGTCTTTATGGCTGAAGAGCACCCAGTTTGACTCCCCAAAACCCACATAAAAAGCTGGATGTGGCAGTCTATGGGGGGAGCAGAGACCAAGAATCACTGAGGCTCACTGAAAGATAGCTCAGGATAGACCCAGCCTTAAGGGAACATGTAGATAAGCAATAAGAGGCAGACACTGATAATCCCCTTTAACTTCTATATGCACATGCAAGGGGCACATGCATGTGTACACACACAAACATACACAACAGATCAAACACACTACATGCACAACGAAAAAAAGCTGTCACTAGAGCATATTCAAGTGGCTAACATCAAAGATTCAGTAAAGAACTGAGAAATGGAAAGGAAGGGGATGCCTTGGGCACAAAAGTGGAGGGGTTTCCTTTGATGAAACACATACTCTTTATCTTAACTTTGAATTTTGGTTTTTCTAGGTAGCATCTCATTCTAGCCCAGGCTGACCTGGACTTCACTGTGGAGTCTCAGGGTGGCCTCAAACTCACAGCAATCTTCCTACCTCGACCTCTGGAGTGCTGGGATGAAAGGCATGCACCACCATGCCTGGCTTTATTTTAACTTCGTTTTTTTGTTTGTTTGTTTTGTTTTGTTTTGTTTTTGAAGGTAGGGTCTCACTTTAGCCCAAGCTGACCTGGAATTCTCTATAGTCTCAGGGTGGCCTCTAACTCACAATGATCCTCCTACCTCTACCTCCTGAGTACTGGGATTAAAGTTGTGCACCACCATACCCAACTCTTAACTTTTTTTATTTACAAGTCTCATGCATGTAAATAATGTATTTTTAGCATACTCCCTTCCCATTACTTTCTTGTGTTTCTCTCTCCTATACCCCTATCTTCCTTCCTCCTCCTTTTCAGCTGGTCCCTCTTCTATTTTGATATCATTATTCTTTTTTCCCCCCCATCATCCATCACCTATGACAAAGGGTGATGGGCCCAATATCATGCAGACCCCGTACAGGTAATGACAGCTACTGTGAAGTCATGAATGCACAGCCACTTCATGTCCAGAAGACAAAGTTCCAGAGCCCTCCTCCCATCCTTTGGCTCTTACATTCTTCCTGCCACCTCTTCCACAATGTTCTTTAAGCCTTGGAGGGTGTGATAGAGATGTCTCATCTAGTGCTGAGCACTCAACTGTCACTTCTTAGCAAGCACATTGAGGATAAGTTTTGAATCTCCCAGTAGTCACTGCCATCTGCAAAAAGAAGATTATCTGACCGAAAATGAGAGAGAGAAACAGTAACCTATGGACATAGACATAAACATTTAGGGGGCAACTTGATGAGTACAACATATCCATTTAGCTGAACAACAGTAGTGTTGTCCACTGTCCCCCAGGGCCTATGACCTTCCTAGTCATAGGCTTTGACTAGTCTTTGCGTACCAGGCCTAATTCCTTCCCATGAAGTGGGCCCCAGATCCAGGCAGAAAGCAATTGGTTACCCCCATAACAGACATGCCACTATTGCACTTGTGAGCAAGATGGCTCTTGGGTTCCACTGTTGGTTAAGACTGCTGGTGACTTTTCTTCCCCAGCAACCTGCATGCACAGTACAGTGACGTGTAGCCAACAGAGAACAGACATACACCTCAGTTCCAACTTGATTTCCCAGTGTCCTACAACCAAAGCACATGGTAACTTCAGCAATAGTGTCTTACTACCTAGTTCAGGTGGGCTACCAAGAGCCTTGGCAATAGTGCTATATTGTATATTGTTTTGGAGGCCTCAGGAACTTCCCTGACCAACTCCTTTGGAGGTATCCCCACCGCAGACACTGAGATTAACCTGTGACAATCTATGGCTTCTGGGCACAGGGTTATCTACCTCACAGAGTACTACTATCCAAACTCTCTTTTCTTAATTACGTTTTTATGTTCTATTTATTTTATTTTATTTTTTATTTTAGGGAGAATGATAGAGCAAGAGAGAGAGAGAGAATTGGCGCTCCAGGGCCTCAGCCACTGAAATCGCACTCCAGACACTTTTGCCACCTAGTGGGCATGTGTGACATTGCGCTTGCCTCATGTTTTGTGCCTCTGGCTTACATGGGATATGGAGAGAGATAGAACATGGATCCTTAGGCTTAACAGACAAGGGCCTTAACTGCTAAGCCATCTCTCCAGCCCTTAATTATGTTTTTTAAGTAGCTATCAAAGAAGCAGGTTTCCACATGGCTTATTCATAACAACTTTAGTTTTGATTAACCCTTTCCTCCCCCCTCCTTTTTTTCACCTTCCTCCCCTGACCCCACATAGATTTCCCCACCCCCAGAAATAACACATACCTTTTAAAGCTCCCTTCTCTTAAGGTCACTCGTGAGTCTCCTGCTCATCTGATTGTTCCTTCAGTTGCCTTTCTGGACACCCTTTAATTTTGCTTGACTTTAGGGTTGTGCACACAATACTCTTCTCATGATCCTCTAGTGATTTTCTTTGGGCAATCTTATCTTTAACCATAACAACCTAAACCCCCTAGACTTCACACACTCCTATCAAACTCCAGATTTTTAAAAATCTTCCTAATTTTATATCTATCCATTACAGAATACCTTTGAATATTCTATCATTGTCCTATGTGTCACCTTGAAAGGATCTATCACAAGAAATCATACAGTCAGACCTCCACATCCCTGAGTTCGGCAGCCATGGATTCAACCAACCACACATGGAAAACACTTAAGTTATATCATACAGTAGGATAACCATAGTTGACAACAATTAATCCTTTGTGTTGTTTCAGAGAGGAACTTGTTTCGTTTTTACAGTGCTGGGATTGAATCAGGACCTTGTGTATTCTAGGTAAGCCCTCTACCATTGAACTGACTCCCAGCACATTCAAAAAGGTACTGGAGGGCTGGAGAGATGGCTTAGTGGTTAAGGCGCCTGCCTGCTAAGCCTAAGAACCCGGTTCCAATCTCCAGGTCCCACGTTTAGCCAGATGCAAAGTGACACAAGGGCACAATGCTGCACTTGACCACAAGGGGGCGCACACATCTGTATTTTGCTCACAGCAGCTGAGAGACTGCTGGTGCCCAGCTCTGTCTGTCTCCCTCTCTGTCTCCCTCTCTGTTTCTCTCTCCAAAAATAAATAAAATAATAAAAAATTTTTTTAAAAAGGTACTGGAATATTCCCGATATAAAGAAATAACATTTGAAGTGATGTCTTTGTCAATTGCCTAGACCTGATCATTATACAGTGTGTATATACATATATTGAAACATTACACTGTGCATCATAAATATGTACAGTAATATGTCAATTAAAATTTTTTGAGCTGGGTGTGGAGGTGCCTAAGAACGCTTTAATCCCAGTCCCACTCCAGGGGAGCCAGTAGAGTGATGCAAGGGCGCAATGCCGCACTTGAGGATCACAGCTGAAAGAGTTCAAGGCCACCCTGAGACTACATAGTGAATTCCAGGTCAGCCTGAGCCAGAGTGACACCCTACCTCAAAAAACAAAAAACAAAACAAAACAAAACAAAAATGAGCTGGGCATGGTGGCACACACCTTTAATCCCAACACTAGGGAGGCTGAGGTAGGAGGATTGTCATGAGTTCAAAGCCTGTCTATGGCTACAAGTGAGTTCCAGATCAGCCTGGGCTTGAGTGAGAACCAGCTTGGGGGAGGGGCAAGTGCATCATTATAGCCACACTTCTCTGGGGAAGTTGCTCAGTGGTTAAAGGCCCTTGCTTACAAAGCCTATGGTCCAATTCAGTTTCCTGAGACACCAGGTTACATTGGTTGGGCATTTGTTTACAGCAGCAAGAGACTATAGTATGTCCCCCCCCACACCCCGACACTAATTTAAATATTTGAAAAAAGTTGCATCTGTATTGAATCTATTCACATTTCTCCCTACCACTATTCCCTAAAGAATACAGTATAAATATTTACATAGCATTGTATCAGGTATTATAATGAATACAGAGATGATTTAATATTTTAATGCAGGTGCCTATTAAAAGTAAGTTCTTAGTGAAGGTTTGATGAATGAAAGAATAAATGAAGAACTGTCAGAACAATGCCCTGGAGGTGGAGCTGCACAGGAGCAGTTGAGACAAAAGAGAAGGTCACCTCATCTACTTGAGCAGACCAAGCTCTTCCCACATGGCATCTCTGAGTTGGTTTCCCCAGGCTCCTTACACCATGTGCCGGGGTGTCTCTGAGCCGGACAGAGGAGCCACACTCCCTGTGTCCAGAACTCTCTTTCTCTGGGAGGAGGAGACAGCCAGCACAGAGCCCTCACTTGACAAAGCTTGTTATTTTGCCACAGACACTTAATAACTGGTTTGAACAGAAATATTAGGCAATCCTTCCTTTGTTTTTAGGGACTGAATGTTCCTTTTTTTTTTTTTTTTACAAGCAAGTAAAACCAGAAAAAAAAGATAGTAAAGTCTAAACTTCTACATAAAAACAGCAATATATTTATAAGGAAATGCTCCACCTTCTCAAATCAGTATCTACTTTTGCCTTATATGTTTTTAAATAGCACACATTTCTTTTTCTGATCATAAAAGTAAGGCTTCCTCTCTATACAATATTAAAATTACTCTAAAAGGATAAACAATGAAAGCAACCACATCCATGGAACAAGCCTTTTATTTCTAAATCACAAAAGCTAGTATGTCTCCTTTCATCTCTTACCCTCTCCTTAGAAACAAAAAGACACAAAAGCCCCATTCATCTCTGCTTAATTTCACCTTTTGAATTCATTTCTAGATACTTAGGTCAGCTGACTGGATTAGCCAGGTAATGCAATCCCACAATTTTTGCCTTTATCTCTTACCAAACTCAAGATTAAAATCCAAGCTCCTTAATGTAGTGTACGAGGCCCCTCATCATGTGGCTCCATTCCACCTTCCAGCTTTACCACTTCCTTCCCCGACTCACCTAATTAGGAGCTTACTAGATAAAGGCCATGGGCTCACAGTCTTGCGGTGATGCACACCTCTCCTACTCCCTGCACCTGAGCATAGAAGGGTGCCCAGGCTGCCCGATCTGTGTATGGTACAGGCGTGGGGGAGCGAGCAGGTCAATGGATCTCGCGGTGCTGCTCCTCACAGATTGATGAGTTAGGAAGTGAATTTAACTGGAGAGGTCGGCTTGACTACTTTATCACATAGGGAGAGGAACCACACCCAAGTGACAGTCTCGCAGAGCTCACAGGCTCCTTGGAGAAAGCCATGCCAAGTCTGGCTGAGACAAGTGACCAAAGATTTATGGCATTCCTTCACATTGGAAGAGTGACTTTTGAGACAGTCCTATGGCGTGACCTGGAACTGCTCATCCTTGGCAGCGGGTAGAAATAAGGCTGCCGAGGAAGAAGATCCTCTGGGCGACTCCCTGGAAGTCATTGTCATCAAGCCCTGCAGGACAGGAGCAAGCGCTCCACTTGCCCTGGCCACAGGAAGTTCAATTCCAGAGGTTCTCCTCCGACTCCAAACATTCATCCAGAAGTCTTGAGGGTGGGGTGATGTGACAAGGTTCACCTATGCCCAGAGCGCTTTTTCAAAAAGGGTCCACAGAAAGAGTCTTGTGTTGATGACACAGTTAAGCTTCTTTTTAAAGAAACATTTCTATTTATTTGAGCGAAGAGAAAGAGTATGGACACTCCATGGCCTCTTGCTGCTACAAACGAACTCCAGACACTTTGTATGTCTGGCTTTATGTGGGTATTGGGGAATCAAACCTGGACCAGCAGGATTTGCATGCAAGCATTTTTAACCACTCAGCCATCTCCCCAGTTAAGCTTCTTCATTGTGGTAGTATGTATATGCCATTCTCAGTCCGTAGAGGCCTTAGCATCACTAACTGCCACTTAGTCATCCAGCTAGAACTACTGAACACCTAATGTGTGTCTGGCACTCATTCTTCTGAGTGCTTGGGATAAGTTCAGAACAAAGAGCCCTGCTGGGTTTATGTTTTAGCATGGGAAGGAAGCACGGAAGAAAAAAAAAAAACACTATAAGTGAGTGACAGAACATACTACAAGGCATGCTATTATGAGGAGAAGGGATAGTGACAGGTAAGGAGGACCAAGAACTTAGGAGATGGTGCAACAAGATAGAGGCAAGCATTTTAACATATTAAAAATCTCATATAGGGGCTGGAGAGATGTCTTAGCAGTTAAGGCACTGGCCAGTGAGGCCTAAGGACCCAGGTTTGATTCCCTAGAACCCATGTAAGCCAGATAGATGCACATGGTGACATATGCATCTGGAGTTCGTTTACAGTGGCTGGAGGTCCTGGTGTGCCCATTCTCCCTCCCCCCTCTCTTTCTCTCTCTCTCAGTTAAAATTTTAAAATCTCACATAAACAGGAGTTGGTAAGCAAATGACTTCATTCTTCTAAAAATATTAAAAAAACATTTTATTTCCTTATTTGCAAAAGAGGGACAGAGAATGGGTGCACTAGGGCCTCTAGCCACTGCAAATGAACTCCAGATGCATGCCCCACTTTATGCATCTGGCTTTACATGGGTACTGGGGAATTGAACCCAGGTCATTAGGCTTTGCAGGCCTTAACTGCTGAGCCATCTCCAGCCCTAATCACTTGTGTGTGTGTTTTTGAGGTAGGGTCTTGCTGTAGCTCAGGCTGATCTAGTCTCAGGGTGGCCTCGAACTCATGGCAATCCTCCTACCTCTATCTCCCGAGTGCTGAGATTAAAGGCATGCACCACCATGCCCAGCACACATTTTTTAATTGACTTTATTAGAGCCTAATAAATTAGGAAAAGGTAATGATGTTCATCGATAGAGGTATTCTAATCCCAAATAGTTGTCTCCTTGATCTGTAAGCAAATTTGACCCCTGATATATTTCTATTCTATCATTTAATTTCAATATGCGCACATATACAAATATATGACTATATGGTCAAGCATTTAATTTAATAATTCAATTATTTTTAAAGATATTTTATTTTTACTTATTTGAGAGACACTGAGAAGGAGAGACAAAAACAGACAGAGACAGAGTGAGCACATCAGGTCCTCCAGCCATTGCACAATAACTCCAGAAGCATGCACCACCTTGTGCATCTGGCTTACATGGGTCCTGGGAAGTTGAACCTGGGTCCTTTGACTTTGCTGACAAATACCTGCAAATGCTAGGCCATTTCTCCAGCCCAAGTATTCAGTTTAAAAAGCATTAATTTGATCAAATTAAAGACAAAGAGTTTCTTGAATTTAAGTTTTTTTTCCTCCCAGTGTACTGAGGTACTTGCTGGGTTTATACTGTTAAGGGAACTAAACAGAAAGGAAAGTATTCACATTTTCTGGGCAAGTGTGGAAGAACTTCTCCAGGTGCACTGCTACAATCATTCTGACATATTGTACAGAGATGGCAAAGCTCTGCCAACCTGGACCTTTTCCTCCATCATAATGAAATTGCAATTATAAACTAATTTCCAAAAAGCTAATTTCCATTAGCTCCTTAAGAGATAATGCACATACCCTATCTTGAAATTTAGAAGTAAAATGACTCTAACAACCAAAGTTATGACACTCTTTTTTTTTCACATTCTTACTATTTATTTATTATTTACTGTAAGTACATCATTGCATACTGAGGCACAAAAAGACACCTTTTATTTTAAGGCAAGGTAACTCAGACTGGCCTTCAATTTAAGATTCTCTGGTTTCAGCCTTCCACATGGTTTTTCACCTTTATTTTTATTTTTATTTATTAGCATGGAGAGAAGCAGAGAGAAAGAGAGAGGGAGGGAGGAAGAGAATGGGTAGACCAGGGCTTCTTGCCACTGCAAACAAACTCCAAATGCATACACCACTTTGTGCATCTGGTTTTATGCATGTTCTGGGGAATTGAACCCAGGCCACCAGGCTTTGCAAGCAAGCACCTTAACCATGGAGCCATCTCCCCAGCTCTTTTTAAGAGTTGTCTATTGATTCCCAGCCTCACGAGGTGGGGGAGGGAGCACTGTCTAGGATTAAGTAAGCCAAGGTCAAAACTACAGCCTAACTGCAGAAACCAGACACCCATGTTTGGTAAGTTCTGAAAGACTACATTTATATTGAAATCAACCCTCTATTTGAATGTTCTCTTCTTGCTACCACATTCTCTGTCCACTATTCCTTTCTACTTCTTTACCTCTCTTTTCCCTCCACCTTTATCTTTCTTCTCTTTCTTTCACTAATTCTTCCATTACTTCCTTCAGCACCATTTTCTCTATTGTTAGTTCTCTCGCTCATTTTTATTGTCTCTTTGGTCCTCTGACTTTCCTTTCCTCCTGTCCCCCTTATGCCTACTTTTCTTTCATTCATCATTATGTGGCTTGCTTGTGGAACTGAGGTTCCTATAATTAAGCCAGAATCCATATGTCTTGCATCTTATTGTTTATTATTTACATGATGAATGTGTCCTGTTCGAACTGAGGCAGATGCAGAGTAACTTGAATTTTTTGGACACCTCCCCCAATATTTCTGGAACATGGAAGAGTACCATTAAGAATGTTTAGTAGCATCATTGTTCATGAAACCCAAAACTATACACAGCACAAATAACCATAAACAGAGTGGATAAATAATTGAACAGTAGAATACTATATATTAGGGAGACTTAATGAATGATTGCTGATGTAGTAACAGGTGGATCTCATGATTTTAACATTGAAATAAGACAAACAAAAAATAAGGGCAGTGCTGGAGAGATGTTTAGCAGTTAAGGTGCTTGCCTGTAAAGTCAAAGGACCCAGGTCTGATTCCCCAGGACCCACATCAGCCAGATGCATAAGATGACACATGCATCTGGAGTTCGTTTGCAGAGCCTGAAGGCCCTGGTGCACCCATTCTGTCTATCTACCTATTTCTCTCTCTCTCTCAAATAAATAAAAAATAAGGGCAAGGACCAGCATGGTGGTGCACACCTTTAATCCCAGCACTCAAGAGGCAGAGGTAGGAGGATCACTGTGAATTTGAGGCCAGCTTGGGACTACAGAATGAGTTCCAGGTCAGCCTAGGCTAGAGTGAGACATTACCTCAAAAAATGAGGGGATTCTATTTTATTGCAGTTCAAGTAAAACCAGGCTTTAACAGGCTAGGCTGCTGCACATGTGTAATCTTTGTACTCAGGAGGCTGAGGCAGGTGAATCACAAGTTAAAGCCAGTCTATGCTACATAGCCTGAGTCATCCACAATGAGGATGGCTATTCCCCTCGGGGAAATGACGAGGAGGAAATATGGGAGGGCTTCTGAGTTCTGTTAGGTTCTGCTTGTTGATATAGGTGTGAGCTAACTGAGGTATGCTTGTACTGTGAAAATTCTCCAGGCAGTACATTTATAATTTGTATGCTTTTTATATGTACATTGTACAAAAACAAAAATTCATAAAATAACACAACTACTGTATGAACAATCTGGAAGTATTTGGGTAAGAATTAAGAGTGAACTGAGAGATTTGTGTGTAGTGTTGTTCATTGCACGAGTAAACCTAAAAGAAGATCTCACATATACACAGATGGAAATGGAGTGATAAAGAAAATGTGATATGTCGAGATGATAGCTGATGAGCAGTGACAACCTTGGAATATAGAGTTTTAAAAATGATGCTTAATAATTTTTCTCAGAAAGAACATATGTAAGAAGCCTATAAGGCAACATTGGAGCCAGGCATGATAGCACACACCTGTAATCCCAGCGCTGAAGAGCCCCAGGCAGGAAGATCACGATTGTGAGGCCAGCCTAGACTACACAGTAAAGCCTGGTGTCAAGAAACAAGCACCAAAAACAAAACAAAATGCAAATTTACATTTATTAAATAATATGTATAAATATTTTGAGAATTACATGGTTTGATTTTTTTTCACTTGCTATTGAATTTCACATTCAATCCTGGAATCAGCCTATATGGGTTAGAAATATAACCAAATACAGCTTTAATTTCAAGCAAAAATTTCCATAGACAATTCAAAATCTAAAGTATGCATATTATTTACAAAATGCATAGGAGAGATGGTATTTCTAGATTGTGCTTGCAAAACACATCAAATGTGGTCTTTTGCAGTCACAAATGGATCCAGAATTTTACAAAACTCTAGCCTTATTGTCACATGGAACTTTAGTGTTTGCTTCATAAAAGAAGCCCAGTGTGGTGGCTCACGCCTTAAATCCCAGCACTGGGAGGCAGGAGTAGGAAATCACCTTGAGTTCAAGGACAACCTGAGACTACATAATGAATTCCAGGTCAGCCTAGGCTAGAGCGAGACTCTACCTCAAAAAACAAAAAGCCACCAAACAAACAACGACAAAAAAAGAGCAGTGCATATTTCCTCTTTTTTTTTTTTTTTTTTTTTGGAGAGAGACAGAGAGAGAGAGAGAGAGAGAGAGAAAGAGAGGAGAGAGGAAGACAGAGATGGGCGCACCAGCAGTGTCTCAGCTGCTTTGAACAAAATCCAGATGTGTGCGCCCCCTTGTGGTCAAGTGCAGCATTGCCCTTGTGTCACTTTGCATCTGGCTAAACGTGGGACCTGGAGATTGGAACCGCTGGAGATTGGAACCATTGTTCTTAGGTTTAGGAGGCAGGTGCCTTAACACCTAAGCCAGTTCTCCAGCCCCATATTTCCTTTCTTGAACAGAGGTGTTTATCCGTTTTCTGCAAGACCCTTCCACTCATTCTTTATAGAGGGCTGCCACTCTAAGCAACTGTCCTTAGTAACGTCAGATGGCATTATAATTCCAGGTGTGCAATCCTATGTCACCCAAATTCAGGATCAACCAGTTGGATGTGGCCCCTGATTCTCTTCTTTCTGAAGCTGACACCTGGTTTCTGCTTGTATTTATGAAGAAACCAGAGATGGGACCTTTTGCCTTTGGATGCTGTGCACACTTGAGAGTTTCACAGAGGGATGCACAGTTCTCAGTCAAGTGGGATATTGTGTCCACCGAGGACCCCAAGTGCTTGTTTTTCACCTAGTGCAGTTTCACTCCAGTATGGATGATTTAGAGATGGTGCATAAGGCCAAGAAATGCCTAGAAATGTGCTGGCACTCCAAAAAGAATAAATAAAAGATTTAAAATGCTCTGGCTTTAAAATGTATTTTACGATATATATTATATATTCCAAACCACTTTTTCATCTTCATATTGGCTTCATTTTGCATATTTCATCTTTTAAAAACTCATTTTAAACTACATTGGATAAGTTAATTTTTAGATTTCTTTTTTGAAAAATGGTCATAATTCACTTAAATATCACATCATGTACTGTTAAGTATTTAGAAAAAAATAAGCCCACGTTCATTAGCATGGTCTTATATCAAAATGATTTTTTAATCAAAATAGCCGTATTCTTGTTAGATTTTTTTTTTCACAGTCTCACTATGTAGCCCAGCAGGCTCTGAACTCTTGATTCATCTGCCTCAGCGTCCCAAGTGCTGCAGGATTACAGGTTACAGCTATGCACCACTACATCTGGCTTTCATGTCTGAGCTTAAATAGAGCAGGCCTATCTACCTCACCATACAAGTCTAGATCGAATTAAAGCTGCATTCTAGAGTTAGCGATGGTCATACAGTTCCTTTTGTGATTTGTGATTGTTGACTTGAAAACTGATTTCTACAAATGCTTCACTTCTCTACATCAATGTTTCATAAAGATATTAGGCCTGTTCTGCAGCTTTTGAGTGAAGCGTTTCTAGCATCAGAGAGATCCTGAATTCTTGTTATAGATCTGCTCACATATTACAGAAGTCATTATTAGGCACTAACCAAACATGCAGGTTTGAAAACTTAGATTTATGTACCACAGTGACTCGACGGCTGCTATGATAAGTGCACGAACGATGACATTTCACTTTTTACACAGTGATCAATGCTTTGCGGGGATATCGGAGTCAGTCAGAACTGACTGCTTTGTTTTGTTTTGTTTTGTTTTTTGTTTTTGTTTTTTGAGGTAGAGTCTCACTCTGGCCCAGGCTGACCTGGAATTCACTATGTAGTCTCAGGGTGGCCTTGAACTCATGGCGATCCTCCTACCTCTGCCTCCCGCGAGTGCTGGGACTAAAGGAGTGTGCCACCACATCCGGCAAGAACTGATCTTTGATGATTAGTTCCTGGCTCACCTGCTCATGGGGCTGTTGAGTCAACACTAAATTCCAACTTAGCAGACAGGGATCAGCACCCTTCTGAGCACTGACAGCAAATCTGTCGTGGGAGATCGGCAGATCCTGGACATTGTTAATTCATCAGGATAATTCTCTTTGTTTTGGATATGTTGACCTAAGCGATTTGTTTTCTAACTAAAGTATAGAAATAATTAATGCTTCGTGTTTAACGGCTAAGAGGTTAAAAAAAAAAAACTTAGCGTTAACAAATGTCACAGAAAAAGAATGAGCATTTAAGTGCTAAGAAATGGTCAGTGCAGAAAATATTTGCATGGAATGGCATCAGTGGATCAATGTTGTCTTGTAGTCCTCGCTGACAGTCACCTCCTGAGTGGCTTTCAGGAAGCAAGTCTGCGCATAGCCTGTGGAAGAAAAACGGGAAACACAGTGTTGGTGCAGCTAAGTTCTCCTTAGAGCTATATCATCTTTACAGAGATGTTTTTGTAGCACTGACGGCTTCATTCAGTTCAGACATGAGTCACCGCAATAAAAGCAGAGTAGACTTAGTTTTGATGCTCGTCATACTTCGGTTGGATTTCTGTAAAAGCCAGGACTACTGCTAATTAAGCACTTATTATGTACAAAATCCTGTTCTTGCTGCTCCCCCCACATCCTCTAATGTTCATGACTCGGTGGTGGTATGATTTCTACTGTATGTGCAGATACTAAAATGAAAACAGTGGGGCTGGAGAGATGGCTTAGCAGTTAAGGCGCATACCTGCCAAGCCTAAGGACCCGGGTTCGAATCTCCAGGCCCCACATAAGCCAGATGCACACTGTGGCGCATGCGTCTGGAGTTCGTTTGCAGTGGCTAGCAGCCCTGGTGTGCCCATTCTCACTCTCCCTCTCTTTCTCTCTCCCTCTGTCTGTCTCTAATAAATAAATAAATAAAAATAAAGTCTTAAAAAAATAAAATGAAAACAGGATTGCCCCAGGCTGAACATAGAGTAAGGAACCGAATCAAGACGAGCCCCGAGGTTTGTCTGGCTTCAAACCCAAGCCCTGAGACCACTATGTGATATTGCTCCATCCTTCAGAGCCTACCTGAATGATCCTAACTGAATGAGGCAGTTACTAAATATTCTACAATGTGGCAGCTACTTACGGTCCTTTTTTTTAATTTTTTACTTTATTTTTTTGGTTTTTCGGGGTAGGGTCTCTCTCTAGCTCAGGCTAACCTGGAATTCACTATGTAGTCTCAGGATGGCCTTGATCCTCCTACCTCTGCCTCCCAGTGCTGGGGTGAAAGGTCTGTGCCACCACACCTGGCTTTTGTGTTCTAACTTTGGTATACATGCTTTTAGTCAAATCACTAAAGCTGGAAGGACTTGCCAGGCCAATAGTGACTTTCCTAAGTTCATTAAGCTGTTGGACTAAGATACTTTGCCTGTATTGCAGTCAGGTTCGCATTGCTGGCAGAAATCACCTGACCAAGAGCAGCTTTTGGGGGAAAAAGGGCTTATTTTGGCTAACAGACTTGAGAGGAAGCTCCACAATGGCAGGGGGGAAATGATGGCATGAGTAGAGGGTGGACATCACCCCCTGGCCAACATCAGGTGGACAACAGCAACAGGAGAGTGTGCCAAACACTGGCAAGGGGAAAGTGGCTATAACACCCATAAGCCCACCCCCAACAATACACTGCCTCCAGGAGGTGCTAATTCCCAAATCTCCATCAGCGGGGAACCTAGCATTCAGAACACCTAAATTTATGGGGGACACCTGAATCAAACCACCACAGCCTGTGATACTCATTTTAGCATTATCTTTCCTCTACAAAATTTTATGTCATTCTCACTGTCTAATTTTACTGCAGGGCTTAGAATGTACTGTAACTCAATATTTTTAATCAGGATCAAGAAAAAGACATGAAAGTGATGCTTGTCAGATTTGCTTACGAAACAGGATGATAGATTAAAAATACAAAACTGAAACAGTAAACTAGAACCAACAAGATGCAGTCTGGTGGAAATATGTGTAGCCCCACAATTTCAGTAACCAACCAATTATCTAAGTATAACTGGGAAGACCAAATAGACCAAATGCTCAAGTCATTATTTGACCCCTGTTCAATAGAGGCCAAGATTTTGATTTTGATATAGTGAAGAGAGTGAATACCTTTTCTAGAAAAGAAGCAAGCATCCAGGTAGGCATAAAATAAGGACTAGCCTATCCCTTTTGCCAGTCATGGATCACCTCTATACACCCGAGACAAAAAGCTCCCCAAGCCATTAAATACCTTGATGAGATCAAGGTGGTCACGCTTGCATGGTATCCAGGGTAGCCTGTCCACCTGACCATTTTTTTATCCCCTTCTTGGGCAGTAAAACATTTGAGGGACTGAATGTTTGTGAGAAATAGTAAGATTTGTTCCTGGCAGGGAAGGATGGAGAAATGATGCCCAATAGTTGATGGCCTGCCTGCTCAGTGGGCAGGTTTGTGTTGCCAGGGAAGGTATAGCCAAGTGGTTATTACTGAAAGGCCAGACTTGGTTTTATAAGACCACGAACTTTAGGGGTTTCCATCCAGGTACCAGACTCCCTCGAGAAGTCACTAGTTGTCAGGGTCTGAAAGCATTCAGACAACCTGAGCGGACTTGCATCAGGGGTGGTGTAAGAGGTATCTCTGCAGGGGCTAGGAGGTTGCACCACTTCATTTCTAGGAAATCTTTCAACTTTACAATTCTTTGAGCTTCCATTGTTGCTCCCATTTTTACTCAGAAGTGAAGCCATTATGTTTCCTCAGATACTACACACTCGGTCAGGTTTCCTAAGGGTAGCCTGGTGACACAGAGAGCATTGAATGCACATAGAACCAGCCTCAGACGGAGGAAGGGTTCTTTAAGCCACATCAGGCAGTTGGGGAAAAGTCATAAGGCTCCAGTTTCTGAAACTTATGAAATTTCTCTGTTATACTCTCTGTTCACCTTTTCCTTATTCCATGGCACTGGGTCTCTAGGAAAGATGTATGCATTCGGTTAGGCATAAAATAAGGACTAGTCTATCCCTGTTGATAGTCTCCGATCCTCAATATGCCTGAGACAAAAGGTCCCCAAGTCCTTAAAAGAAGACTTCTTGTTTCCTATTTTCCTCTCCTGTGTTTTCAGTATTTTTTGCATTTCCCCTGAATGGTCTTTAGCCAGACACAGTCACTGCTTGCACTGCTCAGTTTACTCACGATTCAGTGCGCATGCTTTTCTACAGAAGAGAAGAACGGTCTTACCTCATCTTGGACATCAAGTTCTTCCTCAGTCAGCTCTGTTTCCATTAATTCAAGAGGGTCTTTACAGTCTTGAATAAGGGTGATCTTGACAAAGAGAACACAGAGTATTCATTGGAAATATAATAGCATCAAACCACCCGTTACTACCCTGAAAATGATCTGAAGCTATGCTAGTGCTTCACGTGTAACCTATAGACTTCAGAACCCTTTTCACAAGTCTTGTTCTTTTATATACCCCATCTTAGGATTGTCTCTGTACCATTTTTTTTTTCACATTCAGGCATGAATTGGTGCCATTTTCCATTGTTCAAACTCCTTTATAGCTCTCTTCCCCAGCCTCTGAAGCGTGTGCCTCTTAGAATAGCGCCCCACTGCCCTCAGTGGAACAGTCAATAGCTAAGAGCGCTGAGTAGCGCTTTGAGCCCGCAGTGATCACACTGTGAAGGGCTGACTAAGGACAATGCACAGTCACAATGTGAAATGGATGGAAATTAGTTTTACTGGAGGCCAAGCTGACTATTCAGGAAAGTTCTGCTTTTTAGGGATAAGTTATCATTTAATCCTCTGCATAGATGAGACCAACAGTTTGGTCTTACCTATAAGGAAGGATTATTTCTAAAGTAAGTCCAAATGTGTACAGAGATGAAAATGACATTTTTTTAAAAAGTTTTTCTTTTATTTTCATTTATTTATTTATTAGAGACAGGGAGAGGGAGAGAGAGAGAAGAAGGGAGAGGGGAAGAGAGAGAGAGAATGAATGAGCATGCCAGGGCCTCTAACCATTCCAAATGAATTCCAGATGCATGTGCATCTGACTTACATGGGATCTGGAGAACCAAACCTGAGTCCTTAGATTTCACAGGCATGTACCTTAACCACTAAGCCATCTCTCCAGCCTGAAAAATGACATTTCTGAAGGACTATTTTTCTCCTTTTTTTTTTTTTCCATTTCACAAACAACCCATGTCTCTTTGTGAGCACAAACATTAATTACAGGACTAAGTCCTTTTGCAAAACGGTCATGACATCATGGGAAAGTAGAATTTAGGTATAACTAGATTGTCTTGGGATAGTCCTTGTGATAGGAAAAGGGACTCATCTCTGCATCTATGATATCCTTAACACACAGCTGACTCTTCTTGAAGAAAAGGCAAGTACATGAGTGAGCACATCTATCATGCATCTGGCTTTGTGCTAAATCCCCACAAGACATAAACCAGTGCATTTCCTGATCTCGCAGGCCACCATTCACACTCAGCCCACTCCACAAGCATTCTGGCTGATATGCTCCAAGTCCGAATAAAAATCCAACCCAGCCACTCACAATGCCTCCTTGACTGCAAATGAAGATTGGGTCTAAGGAGAGTGTTTCTTTGTGTGTGTTAACAAAGAAATAAAATAAAAGCATTTTTGGTGTACATAGATTACTCAGTGGTTAAGGTGCTTGCCTGCAAAACCAAAGGACCCAGGTTCAATTCTAAGTAACCATGTAAAACCAGATGCACAAAGGGGTTCACACATCTGGAGTTCATTTGTGGGAGAAAATTAACCTGGGCTTATTTGTGGTTTTCTTTTCTTTTCTTTTTCTTTTTCAAAGATCACTTAAGGATAAGACTTTATAATTCAAGGATGTCAGACTGCTGCAATTTACTCTACATTCATATTCAGAAAATCCAAGATTTAATGTTATCTCCTAAAAAGCATGATAGAGAATCCCCACAGTCACCAGTAAATTCATACATTGTAGGACTATCATGTATTAGACCCCACCTGAAATTTTTCTAGTCCTCTTCATATCTTCCCATCCAGGTAAGTGGCCTTGTTCCAATTTCACTGATGAGAAACAAGCTCTGGGAAGCTCTGCAGATGGCCTAAAATCTAATAGGCTGGGCTTCAAAATAGAGTTATGTAGAAAAATGAAATACTTACTCTTTCTAGAAGGGAATCTTGTCCCTCTTGGCATTTAGCTTGGCTCTGTAGATAGAGTATAGCGTCATGAACAGTCAAGAAGAACTTGTCCTTTCGAATGTGGTCATCAAAGAAACCACACTGCTCCATCTTTTCTATCACATGATCTGCAAAAGAAAAAAAAAATGTTTAGTTTCTAGAAAAAGGCATTTTTGTAATAGCAGCCCAAACTAACTTTTTGTAGCTACTTTTTAAAATTTATTTTTTCTCATTTCGTCTCCCTGCTCTAAAGTGACTTCCCCCCACCCCCCCCCCCCAGCAGTACACTGAATGGTTATCCCACAACCTCTTGTAGGTGACCTTGGTACTCACCCAATAGTGTCCCTTTCAGCCAAGCCTGAATACCCATCCCCCAGCTACAGCGAGCCGGGCTGATGGCTCACAACTGTGCCTTTCTCCAAGAATTTTCCCTGGTTAATGGGAGCTGCCCCACTTGAAGAAGCCTGGAACACTCTACCCCCACCCATTGGTGACCCACATCCATTGGCAGAGATACTGCTTCCTGCTATCAAGGGCTAAGCTTATGAAAGTATGTGCCTGACCAGTTTGCCTGCCTGCTTGCTTGCTTTCCTTCCTTCTTCCTTCCCTTCCTCCCTCCCTCCCTCCCTTTGTTCCTTTGTTTTGTTTTGTTTTTTGAGGTAGGGTTTCACTCTGGCCCAGGCTGACCTGGAATTCACTATGTATTCTCAGGGTGGCATCCAACTCATGGCGATCCTCCTACCTCTGCCTCCCAAGGGCTGGGATTAAAGGCGTGCGCCACCACACCTGGCTATTTGTTTTTATTAATCAGAAACTGTGTTGTATGGACAAATCATGGTCCCATTTTCCTATCCTTCCCTGTCCCCATTCCACTGAGGGCCCTCCTTAGTGGGCTTACTGGTATTCACCATAGGGCTTATGCCATGAATGGAGCAGACAGTCACTGTGGGAGGTGGGACAATGTCCCAAGATACTCCTTACCACCCTGCGGCTTTACAGTCTGTCTGTCCCCTCTTCCCCAACGTTCCCTGAGCCTTGGCAGGTATGTTACGGATCTGCTCTGGTGTTGCGCTCTCGGCAGCTTCTGGACTTTTGCTATGAAGAGTCAGGAGCATTCTCCCTTGTACAGCTTTGCGTCAGTCCTGTCCTGCTTTCCTCTCCCTCAACCACGTGTGCAAGAATCTCCATGTCAGGCTCCACTTCTGGGCAACTCGGCCTAACCATCAGCATATTCCTCCACATATGGGCAGACACAGAGCCTTACATTCTTGGAATGTTCTTGTCCCAAAGGACCTAAGTCATGTCCAGCTCTATACTCTCCAAAACAGCTCCCACATTGACCTGGCCCTGCTTTCAAGATACTTTCTATAGCAGGTCTGTGGCACAAATTGGAAGTAATAATTTTCCGAGTTCAAAAATGCCCCCAAACTGGGCATGGTGTCCTCCTACATCTTTAATCCCAGCACTCAGGAGGCAGAGAGGTAGGAGGATCTCTGTGAGTTCAAGGCCACCCTGAGACTGCACAGTAAATTCCAGGTTAGCCTGAGCTCAAGGGAGACCCTACTTTGAAAAACAAACAAAAAATGCCCCCAGAGTTATGGTTTAATTGGTACTAAGATGACTGTGGTGGTGAAAAAAATTGGCAATAGTACATAATGACTAAACAACATTGTAAATATAATTTATGGCACTAGATTATACACTTAATGTTACACAATAACGCATTTACATATGCATTCTGTACCATAGTACAAAATAGTTTCCAAGTTTCTTATTTTTGCTTGTTTCCCTTCCTTCTTCCTTCCTTCCTTCCTCCCTCCCTCCCTCCGTCCCTCTTTCTTTCTTTCTTTCTTTCTTTCTTTCTTTCTTTCTTTCTTCTTTTTTTTGAGGTAGGGTTTAACTCTAGCCCAAGCTGACCTGGAATTCACTCTGTAGCCCTGCTTGAAACTAACAGTGAGTCTTTTCTGGTGCTGGGGATTAAAGGATTGCATCACCATGCCTGGCTTTTAAATTTATATTTGAAAGGCCTTCAGACACCATGCACCCATATTCCAAGGAAGGAGAAACAGGGGAAAGTCTCCCAGACAGATGTGTACATATGCTTTTACCTTGAAGTAATGCAAAGTATACGTTCACGTCAATTCTCTGAAATTCCTTGACAATCTAAAAATAGAGAAGAATTCAGTCATATTTAATTATGTGCTCAGGAGAAATATCAACATTTCCATGATGAATCCAGACTTTGAAGAAGAAGTTTATTATTGGAAAATCTATAGAGATTTTCAACGTACAGTAACACTATACGTAAAGATGAAAAGACAAAGCCTTAACATGTGGCAGTCAAGTCATGTATAGCACTTGTCACCTTCTTGTTGTTGAGCTAAAACACCCATGCAGAAGCAGCTTATGGAAGGAAAAGGTTCATTTCGGCTTATCGTTTTGAGGGGGAATTTCATTCTCTCGGGGTAAGCGTGACAAGGACAGACAGCAGGTGTCCCATCGGCTGGGAGGAAGCAGCAAGAGTGATACCACTGGCAAATGGGGTTATGGGAAGATGGAAGGAGAAGTTAAACCTAGGCTGAGGCTAGCCTCCAACAAGGCTCCACCAGCTGGGGATGAAGTATGAGTCTAAATTGCAACTCGTGAGGCTAAAGGTAGAGATTGCATGTTCAAACCACCACACCAAGTATGGTGGTTCCAGAGGCAAGAGGCTGAGGCAAGGGGATCATGAGTTCAATGCCAGCCTTGGGTACATGGTGAGACTGTATCAAGAGAGATCGAGAAGAAGGAGGAGGAGGGGCGAGGGAAAATGAGGAAGAGAAGGAAGAAAAGGAGGGAAGAGAAAGGGGGGGGGAAGAGAGGAAAGGAGAGGAGAGGAGGGAGAAGAGGAGGAAGAGATAAATACAGTGCTCAGTAGCACCTCAGCTAAGAGATGCTCAATAAATATTTGTAGGAAGAAGAAAGGAGGGGGGGTTGCGTACAGAGGCTCCCAAATCAGCTTTGAAGGTTGGGACAAAAAGCAGGAGGTTGGGCCTGGTGTGGTGGTGTACGCCTTTAACCCCAGCACTTGGGAGGCAGAGGTAGGAGGATTGCCTGAGTTCAAGGCCACCCTTAGACTACATAGTGAATTCCAGGTCAGCCTGGGCCAGAGAGAGACCCTACCTCAAAAAACAAAACAAAACAAAAAGCATGAAGTTGTATCTGAGTGGAAGCAATATCAGTATGAGTATAACCACTTCATTCAGAAAGTAAATACTGACCTTTTAAACATCAAGGATTCTATCTTAAACTGTACCAATGTCAGTATCTTGACTGTAATTTTGTATGATATATTTAAACTTTATTACTGTTAGGAGAAATTGAGAAAAGGATCCATAGGGTTTCCTAATAGTCTATAAAATTACTTGTGAAATTACAGTAATCATTAAAAAGTTTTTTTGAGGAAATAGGGTTATTTTTATTTATTAGAGAGAGAGAGAATGGGTATGCCAGGGCCTCTAGCTAATGCAAACAAACTCCAGATGCATGCACCACCATGTGCATCTGGCTTACATGGGACCTGGAGAAGCAAACCTGGGTCCTTAGGCTTCACAGACAAGCACCTTAACTGCTAAGCCATCTCTCTAGCCCTAATTAAAAGTTTGATTTAAAAAAAAATCAAGACAGTAGGCCTATGGGCAATAGTAATTGTCATTATGATACTAGAAAGCAACTATATTAGTGCAGGAAATATTCTGGCATTAAATGAATTAGGACTGGACAAATTCATTAAGCCCTTTGGCCAGTAAACAATCTATAGTGGATCGGAGGCAATGCATAAAGTGAAACGAACCACAAAGAACAAGACTGTGTTTTCCAATGAACTAATGAGCAGACTTGCCTCAGAGAACAGAACCTTTCAGCATAGTCTTACACCTTGCCAAGTATAATTACCTCTCTACCTACCTAGCACCCACACCCTTCCATCGTTTTCTGCCCTTACAGACCCAGCCTAAGTTTAACTAAGTTTACATCCGATTTTTAGTGCCTTAACCTGCCTGACCCTCTCAATACCTGCCTACCTGAAACTTGATGCTTCAAGTCCCACCCTATTTAAAGTCTGCTTTCAAGTACCTTATATAGCTGTTATTTACAGATGACTTAATATCTACCTTCCCTTCTAGACTGCTTAGTCTCATGAGGAGAAACTATGGCTACCTCATCACTGGTCTCTTGTGCCAGGTCGATCAATTAGCACACATCAGGTACTGGATGAACGAACCTGACCTTGTATAGCTTCTTTCTGACAGCATGAATGTTTCCATCCTATTTGTTCTTCAACCCTTGCCCAGACCTCCTAGATGCATGACTTACTGCTTCTTAATAACGCCTGTCTTTTCCAGTCCTTTCATGTACCTGGTGCTCCTATCCCACTACTGTTTTCATAGCAAATAGAGCGCAGTACTTATCACAAACTTTACCTTGTTCTCATAGTCCATTCACATCCTCAGAAAAATAAAGCCAATTTTGAACATTGGATGAGAGGTGTCTGTGTGTCAGAGTCCCTTCTATATGCTCCTTATATGTATAGTTTATTTAATCTTTTTATTTATTTACTTTTTGGTCTTTCGAGGTAGGGTTTCACTCTAGTCCAGGCTGACCTGGAATTCACTATGTAGTCTTAGGATGACCTTGAACTCATGGTGATCCTCCTACCTCTGCCTCCCGAGTGCTGGGATTAAAGGCGTGCGCCACCACACCTGGCTAGTTTATTTAATCTTAATAACACCTGTGAAGAAAAGGCCATCATGATACCTTGCTACACATAAAGAAGCTGAGGCACGCAGATAGGCAGCTTGTTTATGATGGTAGAGGCAGGGTTCACGTCAGGGAGCCTGGCTCCAGAGCCTGTTCTGCCCTATTGCAAATATCGTCACCTGAAAAAGTAACGAACCTGTGTGATTTGTCCTTTTCCCTAAGCTGAGTGACTCCTACCATCATGGTACTCTCGCCAAAGCTCTGAGTCGCAGTGCAGCATCCCAGAACCTTACCATTCGTAAGGACCTCACTCCAACGACATCCAGGAACGACACGGCCCCACAATCAAGCACCAGGCTATGGATCGGCACTTTGGGAACATTCACTTTGACGGGGAGTTCAGAGTTCCAGTCCACTTGAATCTCGATTTCCTTGGTTGGGATATCGAGTTCTTCTGGATCCTCAATATCTTCATCGGGCTCAAAAGCATTATTCGATGAGCCAACATCACTTATGATGCCATTCTAAACAAAGAAAACACTGCCAACTTAATTGCCAATGATTTGAAATAACTCAACCATTCATCCCAAGCTACTTAAAAGTCCTGCAGAAACTATTTTATGGAAAACAGAAATCTCAAGGTGATGAACTCGAGGGATGAGTTTTACATCAGTTCAAACTTTGATGTTCTCTAGAAAGAAAAACAGAACAAGGAGAGGTCAAGAAAATGTTGGTTTCTGAAAGACTGGATAGGTTGTTTGTTTGTTTGTTTGTTTGTTTGTTTGTTTTTCTCGCCAAGAGAGAATACTGCCAGGAAACTTCAGTGAAAGCTAACACCTGTAAAAGTGTGTCAAATTACTATTATTTTCTGGTACTGAATTTGTACTTACTTTGTTCCTTTCAATGAAAATAAAGTTTAAAAAATAATGCAGATGCTGTTCCTGAAGAAATAAAATCAACCCTACATTTCCAGGGAACTCTCTGGATTCATTCTGTCTAGCGTCTAGCATCCAAGCTGCATGAGCGCACGCGCGTGCGCTCACACACACGTCATCTGAATGTCAGAAGAACTGAAGTTTAAACCATTCATCTGCTCTCATCAGAGGAAGGAAAAGAACTTGGGGAGGGAGGGAGATGTCGCCTCACCTTTGTGGCTCTTAATTGTCCTTTTTTGATGAGTTTCTGTATCCTCCTCAATGCTTTCAGCCTCTTATTATACACCCTAATGGCATCAAATCCAACCTTTGGAAATAAATGTCAAGTTACTTAAAAAATTCTGATCCCTAATGCTACATGCAAGTTTATCAGATTAGTTATTTCTTTCTTTCTCTTCTCTTCTTTTCTTTTCTTTTCTTTTCTTTCTTTCTTTCATTTTCTTTTCTTTCTTTCTTTCTTTCTTTCTTTTTTTTTTTTTTTTTTTTTTTTTTTTAAGATAGGGTCTCACTCTAGCTCAAGCTGACCTGAAATTCACTATGTAGTCTCAGGGCGGCCTCAAACTCATGGCAATCCTCCTACCTCTGCCTCCCGAGTGCTGGGATTAAAGGCATAGGCCACCGTGCCTGGCTCCAGAATGGTTATTTTTAAAGATAACCATGTCCCAAGATCCCTGCCAGGAAACTACCAGGCACTCAGCCCTCAGAGACTCAGGGAAGACTAGCAATGGCCCCAAGACAGCAAAAACAGAGGCAAAAATGGTAAAATCATAACCCTTTTAGCTTTCCGTCTGTTTTCCAAATTTACCTGATGGCACAGAGCCCCTTTGTTATGGGCACTGGGATTATAGCCATGTCCCGACACACCCTGCCATGATGTAGTTTTTAATGTGCCCCAAAATTCGAACCAAATACAGAGACTTAGTCCCCGTTGATGCCCAATAAGTGAATACAATCTGGAGGTTAAAAACCAGACTTCTGGGCTGGAGAGATGGCTTAGCCTTTAAGGTGTTCACCTGCAAAGCCAAAGGACCCAGGTTCAACTCCCCAGGACCCACATAAGCAAGATGCACAAGGGGGCACATGTGTCTGGAGTTCATTTGCAGTGGTTGGAGGCCCTGAGCACCCATTCTCTATCTGCCTCTTTCTCCTCTCTCTCCCTCTCTCAAATAAATAAATGAAAATATTTTTAAACAAACAAACTTCTAGGGATAGCATACTTACTGTGGACTTGACACATTTTTTAAAACCATCAACGTTGCCATAAAAAATGGGACTAGAAAATCTCAGAATCTTCACTCCTTTCGGTTCTTCAAGCTGGCATTAAAAAATATATACTGAGGTTAATTAATTGTATGCTTCAAATAGTCAATGTAATTTCTAGCTGTGCTGCAGGGTCTGGAGTCTGAGTAACAGTTGCTTAGAGGGTCTGGGCTTCAGCACTAACACTCCTGATACAGGGGCTCCATCCAGTTATGGGTGGGAGGTTATTCCCACTCCCAGAATTCCATGCCACAAGTTAAAGCTCTTTGATTTCCACATAAAGAAGCTGAAGGGGCTGGAGAGATGGCTCAGCAGTTAAGGCGCTTGTCTGCAAACCCTGACGATCCGGGTTCAATTCCCTAGTCCCCATGTAAAAAAAAGAAGCATGAACGTCTGGACTTTGTTTGCAGAGGCTAGAAGTCCTGGCATACCCATTCTTTCTTTCTTTCTGTCTCTCTTCTCTGTATCACTCTCTGCTTGCAAATCAATAAATAATAAAATAATAATTAATAAAAAATAAATAAATTTAAACAAAAAGAAATCAATGAGACATGATTATCTGCAGTTTACTCCACTCTTGGTTTTGCAAAATTCTTTGAATAGGAAAAAAGAAAAGGCAGAACCAAAGGGTCAATGGGGGGCGGTTTCAGGAACTTTGTTTTGTTTTGTTTTGTTTTTTTCAAGGTAGGGTCTCACTCTAGTACAGGCTGGCCTGGAATTCACTCTGTATTCTCAGGTTGGCCTCAAACTCATGACAATCCTCCCACCTCTGCCTCCTGAATGCTAGGATTAAAGGCGTGCGCCACCACGCCCGGCTGGTTGCAGGAACTTTGGCCTATGGTATCTTTTGCTTGTTTGTACCCTGACACATAGTGGTCACTACAGAGAAATCAGAGATTTTTTTTTTTAGTCTTAAGGAATCATGGCCATTTCATTCTAGCCCTTTCAGGTGAGAAAACTGAGTGACTTGGGAAAAGTCTCACCAAGACAGAGTTTAGCACCCACAGCTCCCAAACTCAGTAGCAGCTACTAGAATTCAGGTTCAGTGTGTAATTTTTTTTTTTAATATTAAAGCAAAAAATCAGACTATAGAGGCTGGAGAGATGGCTTAGCACTTAGGGTGCTTACCTGGGAAGGCTAAGGACCCAGGTTCAATTCCCCAGCACCCATGTAAGCTAAAGGCACAAGGTGGTACTTGTATCTGGAGGTCATTTTGCAATGGCTAGATGCCCTGGTTGTGCCTATTCTTTTTCTCTATCTGCCTCTTTCTCTCTCCCTCTCACATAAATAAATAAAATATTTTAAATAAAAACTATTAAAAATCAGACTATAATTTCCTAATATATGATATGTATGTTATTTATTTATTTGTTATATAATATATATATTCATCCTTATAAGCTAAATTTGTGTTTTTTGCTGTGTGAGATTATATGATTATCCCAGGGCATGTGTGTGTACATGGGTGGAGGACAACCTTGAGTGCTTCTCCTTAGGTACCATCTACATTTTTTTTTGAGGTAGGGTCTCACTCTAGCCCAGCCTGACCTGGAATTCACTATGTAATCTCAGGGTGTCCTTGAACTCATGGCAATCCTCCTACCTCTGCCTCCTGAGTGCTGGGATGAAAGGTATGAACCACCACACCCAGATACATTTTATTTTTTTGAGGCAAAGGTCTCTTGCTGGCTAGAAAGGCTAACCTGTGAGCCCCAGGTATCTGTCTATCTCCGCCTGCTAGGGTTAGGGTTCCAAGCACAGCATCACCCTGTCTCTTTTGTACTTGGGTTATGGAACTTGAACTCAGGTTCCTGCAAGGCAAGAACTTTACCAGCTGAGCCAACCCTATGTATTTTCTTTTCTTCTACTTTTTCACCCCCACATGTTTAAATTTTTTTTGCCCCATTTCCTGTACTATATATTATTTCTTTATAATTCCATTGATAAAGAAAAAGATCAAATTAAGTCTTGATGACAAAGAACTGACTAATCTCAGGTTAGAAGCGAATGAAAAAAGTCTCTTAGGGATGTCAGGCAATTTCACAGAAGCTAAGCAGAGAAATAAAAATTTGATTGGCCATCTGAAAGTAATCTAATTGCTTATCATTTAAAAAAATTTTTTTTATTTGAGACACAGAGAGACAGAGAAAAAGAGGCAGACAGAGAGAGTATGGGCATACCAGGTCTCCTACCACTGCAAACGAACTCCAGAAGTATGCACAATTTTGTGCATCTGGTTTTATGTGGGTACTGGGAGTTTAACTCAGGTTCATCATACTTTGCAAGCAAGTGCCTTTAACCACTGAGCAATATCTCCAGCCCACTGCCTGTTATTTTTAAATCCCTCATAATGATTTTTACATGAAAATGATATTCAATTCGCATGGGTAAAATTCATGTAATCAACTTAGGTCAAACGGTATTTTGATGTGGCTAGGGAAATGGCTCAGCGGTTAAAGGTACCTGATTTCAAAGCCTACTGACCTGAGTTCAATTCCTCAGCATCCACCTAAAGCCATATACAAAAAAAAAAAAAAAAAAAAAAAAAGTGGCACAACCATCTGGCATTCATTTGCAGTGGCAAGACACCCTGGTGCATACACACACACACACACACACACACACACAAATAAAAAATATTTTTTAAGCCGGGCGTGGTGGTGCATGCCTTTAATCCCAGCACTTGGGAGGCAGAGGTAGGAGGATCACGGTGAGTTCGAGACCATCCTGAGACTACGTAGTTAATTCCAGGTTAGCCTGGGCCAGAGTGAGACCCTATCTCAAAAAACCAAAAAAAAAAAAAATATATATATATATATATATATATGTTTTTTTAGACACTCCTAGTAGGCTAATGGACTGTCCCAACAGAAGTCTCCTTGGCTTGTCCTTCACCAGCTAATAGAAACATATGTGACCCCTTCAATCCCACTCTCAAACACTTCTCTAAGTGTCTCACAAAGGAACTTACATGTTTATAGTTTGTCAAACTTTTGTAGATGTCTGTGCTAGGGATACTTCCAAGGCCATTCCATGAAGGGCTAAAAGAAGAAAAATTTACATCAGATTTTTTTTTTTCTGCAACAGTCATATTTTTGACTAAAAAGTTTAAAAGAAATAACAGCTACGAAAGAGCCCATCATTCTGGTGTTTTGGACTCAGTCTTACTACAGATGACATTTGCCTGCATCTAACTCTGAAGTGAACAGCTGGTGTTTGCGTGGAACTGGGGAAAGAGAAACTAACTGTGACTCTCTTCTGATGGCTGAGAGAAATAATGGGCGTCATGCGTTCATGTGCATAGCAATGGACAGGAGGAACACATGGCAGAGCTTCTTGGAACCCACGACCACCCCGAATGGTCAGCAGTATTATTTTTATTGTAAATAAAGTGAGTTGCAGAGAAGTTAGAGAAAGCCACGAAGAAAAGGATGGCACAGCCTGTCTTTGACTTATGGCTCTTTAGTGCCTGGCGCTTATTGGTGACTTATGGCAACTTCCTGATGAAATATGGCAAGTCTGGGAGTGATGAGATTAGCCTCTTTTTATAGAAATAGCAGCCTGGGCGGATGAGAAAGAAGTCCCGCCTGTCAAATAGACTGCTGATCTCCTGTTCCGGATGCAATCCAATGAAGTCCACGTTTCTTCAACTGTGACTGAGATCTATGCTAAATGCAGCTCTGGAGTCCTTTCAGTATTATGCTCTGGATTAACATTATAATTACTGGAAACTTAATACTGTAGAGGATACTGCTATCTTTCTTTCTTTCTTTCTTTCTTTCTTTCTTTCTTTCTTTCTTTCTTTCTTTCTTTTTTTTTTTTTTTTTTTTTTTTTGAGATAGGGTCTTACTATAGCCCAGGCTGACCTGGAATTCACTATGTAGTCTCAGGGTGGCCTTGAACTCGTGGCGATCCTCCTACCTCTGCCTCTCCAGTGCTGGGACTAAAGGCATGTGCCACCACATCTGGCTAGATACTACTTTTTTATTGGCTAAAAGCCTGGTTAAACCAAACCAGTAGCTAAAACACACCAACAATTTCTCCTTGGCTTGCAATGTTGTACTGATTTTAACAGAAAGCTCCTCAGTTAGTTATTCATGGCAGAGCAGTGGTGGTGGCTTTCTGGATTTCTCCTTCCTTCACTGCTCCAACACGGGCAGGGAAGAGGCCGGAAATCTGGAAAGACAACGGAAGGACTGAGTAGGGAGAGAGGCTGTGTTCTCTTCTCTTTTAGGTCCAGGAGGGAATATAACCAGAAACTCACAGGAGTCCAAACAAAACCACCACCAACATATAATCTGCCTTCTGCTTCCCTCCCTTGTCCTCACAGGCTGTTTTCCATGATATGAATCATGGCTTTGTTGCTCTCACTGAGCATATGAGCTAATTATATTTGCTTCACATAATTGCGTGGGTGATTGAGTATATGTCTTATTTGACAAATTTGAGTGAGTTCCAGGTATAATCAACTATTTTAAAGTTTTCCAGTATATAATTCTTAGAGAGTGAGATGAACAAAAATATGTTTGTCAGCCTTGTCATATGCATTAGGCCCAGTGCCTCATATATTTCATCTAATAGAAACTACAAAGCAAGCAGGGTCTTTGGCTGAAGCATATATTTTTTAGTTTTATTTTTTATTTTATTTTATTTATTTGTTTGTTTGTTTTTATTTTTTGGTTTTTTGAGGTAGGGTTTCACTCTAATCCAGGCTGACCTGGAATTCACTATGTAGTCTCAGGGTGGCCTCGAACTCACAATGATCCTCCTACCTCTGCCTCCCAAGTGCTGGGATTAAAGGCCTGTGCCACCATGCTTGGCTATTTTTTAGTTTTAACAGAACTAAAGGAGAACACAGCAGTGGAGCATGTGACTAAGTGCACAGATTTGGGGTTAGGCTGTATCTAGATTCAAATCTTACTTTATATTTTTATTTTTTTATTTATTTGAGAAAGAATGAGGCAAAGAGAAAGAGAAAGAAAATAGGCATACCGGGGCCTCCAGCCACTGCAAATGAACTCCAGATGCATGCACCATCTTGTGCATGTGGCTTACGTGGGTCCTGGGGAATCGAACCTGGGCCCTTTGGTTTTGCAGGCAAGTGCCTTAACCTCTAAGCCATCTCTCCAACCCTGGATTCAAATCTTAACTCTGCCAATTAGTAACCTTAAGCTTAACCTTTCTGAGCTTAAATTTCCTAACTTCTAGAATGAGACTAATTCATTTATTCATACAATTATTTTGAAGACTAAATGTGATAACATTTGGGGTTGGAGGGATTGCTTAGTGGTTAAGGTGTTTGCCTGCAAAGCCAAAGGACCCAGGTTCGATTACCCAGGACTGTCGTTAGCCAGATGCACAAGGGGGCACATGCGTTTGGAGTTCATTTTCAGTGGTTAGAGGCCCTTGCATACCCATTCTCTCTCTTTCTCTGTTAAATAAATAATAAATAAATAAATAAATAAAAATATTTTAAATATGATAACATTTGTTAAAGTACTGTGTGCTTAATTTAATAGAAACACACACTATATAGTAATTATTATGACAGAAAGTGGATTTAGGGCTGGAGAGATGGCTTAGTGGTTAAGGTGCATGCCTGCAAAGCCTAAGGACCCTGTTCAATTCTTCAGGTTCCATGTAAGCCGGATGCACATGATGGTGCATGCATCTGGAGTTCATTTGCAGTGGCCATTCTCACTCTCTCTCACCCTCTCTCTGTCTCTAACAAATAAATAAATAAATAAATATTTTTTTTTAAAAGTGGATTTAGTATATTTATCAAACAGTCTAAGCAAAGTCAGGATATGTTGCTTATGCATGGGAAATCCAGGTTTGAGTACTTACAACTGAACTCTCAGGACTACAGTCAATAGTCCAAATAAAAGGCCAGCCAGTAAACCCAGATCCAGTCCCAGGATGATGGACATTACACATGTAAACACCCAGATAATCTAAGGGGAAAATCAAGATAAAAGGAATTTTTAATTTATTGGTTTATTAGACACTAACCATGTGATAACTCCCTATAAGATCAATCATCCACTAACAAATTATAGCTTCCTAAAAACAATCTGCAAGGGGCTGTGGCTCAGCAGTAGAGCCCTAGCCCAGAGTGTGCAAGACTCTCGATTCTGTCCCTAGCATATAAACAAACAAGCAAACAAAAATAAATAAATAAAATCATTTGACTTCATTCATTTTATATTTAATTGAAATTGGAAATGAGCCTTCTAATTAAGACCAACTGTCCCACTTTATTTATTTTCAACTTTATTTATTTCTTAGTTATTTGAGACAGAGAGAAAGAGCCAGACAGAGAGAAAGAGCCAGACAGAGAGTATGAGTGCATCAGGACCTCCTGTCACTGTAAACAAACTCCAGACATATGCACCATCTTGTGCATCTGGCTTTACATGGATACTGGGAAATCAAACCCTGGCTGTCAATCTTTGCAAACAAGTACCTTTAACCATGGATCCATCTCTCCAGCCCCTTTCATTTTTTTTTAATTTCCAACTTTTTGAGAAGTAAATATATTCACCTATTCAAAAAGAAATGACAACTTATGGGCTGGAGAAATGGATAAGTGGTTAAGGCACTTGCCTGTGAAGCCTAAGGACTAGGTTCAATTCCCCCAGTGCCCACATAATCCAGATGCACAAGGTAATGCATGCATCTGGAGTTAATGTGCAGTGGCTACAGGCCCTGGTACACCCATTATTTCTCTCTCTCTCATAACTAAATATAAAAATAAAATAAAATAAATAAATTACAATTTATATTTAAAAGTATACAATGAAAACTCTTGCTCAAAATGCTATCCCCTTTCCACCCATCCCAGACTTCCTCTCTCCTTGTGTCTTTTCACTTCTGTGTGGGACTGTGTGTGTGCATATGCTTGTGCAAAGCACACACATTTTCCTCCAGCGTTTCTATTCTGATCTCTTTTTCTCTTAGTAATTTGTCTTGGAGCTCTTTACATATCAGTATATAGGAAGGTTTTTTTTTTTTTCCTTCATTCCTTTTGTTTGTCCTGGTTTAAATTAGAGTAGAACTTTAAAATAGTTAGCATCTGATTTTTATAATTCCTCAGAATTGTTGTAAAGGCTGCCTTCTGTCACAGAATCAGCATGGGTTTTGTATTCTCTTTTTTGTTTTTATGGGGGGTGGTTTTAAAGAAAATGTGTGTGTTTGGGTACTTGAAGAGGCTACCTGTGTATGAATCTCTTTCTTGCTCAAAATGAATCTGCCCAGGGACACAGGGTTCTCACATAAAAGATATCAAGCCTTGGTTTCTCCATACCATTCTAATTTCTGCTCTGGGGTTCCCAAAGTTCTTAAGAAACAAGAGAACATAGTGATGTGGCAAGAAACATAAGAACCGATTCTTGTTTCACAGAAAAATGGGTGGTGAGTGACTTACAGCATCTGTTTTATTCTGTTTCCACAGATGAGGAACGTCACACACTTGCATAAACATCCCTTTCAGGTTGGCAATTACAACAGCTGCCAAGACCGACTGCCAAGAGAGAGAGGGAAGGCCGTGTTATTCAGGGCACTGGTTTCCATGTGATGATTTTTAGATCTCCTGTTATTTCTATGAAAGGAGTGATGAAGGGAAATTATACAGCAAGGTACACAGAGAAGTGAGGCCTTACCTTCTGCAAAGGTTCCAGAAGCTTCCCCAGGGCCACAATGGCGATCATTACAATCCCAGCTGAGATGATGCCAGCAACCTGAAAGACACACCTTCCATGAAGAGGGTTCATCCTGTCCCCTGCATCTTCCAGCTCTCCACAAGTGTGTGACAGAGCCTGCTCACAGACGGGCTCGCTGCTTGCTCACCTCTCCCTTTCTGCTGACCATACAAAACTGAACAGAAACGGAAAGTGTGCATACAGAGATAAATACACATGCACTATTGCTGAGAAATTGAAGAAAATGTGGAAAGAGGACGTGCTCAAGTACAGCTCATGACGAGGGTTTTATTTGGATGTGTGATCAGCATAGTTTTGGTGTCACTTTAGGAAGTCAGCCTTCCAGATGATCGTCATGCCATGGGACATAGACCACCTCCTTCCCCAGTAACAGGTGACTGTCATGTTCTTGGCACGCATCTGAATCTTGTGAAGTGTTGAAGCAGCAGCCATAATGGGGACTCCGGCCACATGTTGAACTTGGAGCTCACTGTGCCCATGAAGGACCTGAGAAAGTAAACTTAGCCATCGTTTTTCAGCTGCTGTGTGTCCTCAGTGCTACACTAGTATACTGATAGATGTATCCATGTCTCCTGCTTCCCTCAACAGCTGCATAGACACAGGCTCTGAACCCTAGCCGCAGCGATGGGGCAACAGAGAGGGAAGGGAAGCTCAGAAACATTACCTTCGCTGGTAATAAGCTCTGCTAAGTTCCATACATGGTTAGGAGAAAGGCTGAGGGGGAGGGACTACTCCCTGCTTTGATCAGGTGATCAGTGAATTCTCTGTTGAGACAGCATGGGGCCCGGCCTGGAAGTGAAGGCTAGGAACTCTGAAACAGAGGAGAAAAGGAGACAGGCAAGGAGAAGCAAAGCAGTGAGCGAGAAAGGTCAGGTGAGATTGTGTTGAGCCCAGCACAGCCCAATGCGAGAATACCCAATCTAAAGGAAGCAGACACAGCAAGTGTGGGAAGGAAGTTTGAAAACTTGTAACAGAAGGACACCTGTGGTCATTGATGCTCGGATTGTGTTGGGACAGCCTGAGGCAGCATCATGATCATGAGGTACTAAAAACTCACTTTGTGTCTCCAGCTTCCCTCTCTGTTCTCTTCTGCACCCCACCCCCAGAGCCCCAGCACCATGGTGAGCTGTTCCCTGTCCTGTTTAAACACGGAAGCCAGAAGCTCCTTTCCTTCCTCGCCTTCTCCATCCCCTTCTTTTTCTTTCCTTCCCTTGACTTAACCAAGATTTTTTTTTTGGAGAGAGACAGAGAGAGAGGGAGAGAGAGAGAGAGAGAATGGGCATGCCAGCAGCCTCTCAGCTGCTGTGAACGAACTCCAGATGTGTGCACCCCCTTGTGGTCAAGTGTGGCATTGCACCCTTGCATCACTTTGCATCTGGCTAAACGTGGGACCTGGAGATTGGAACCAGCGTTCTTAGGCTTAGTGGGGAGGCGACTTAACTGCTAAACCATTTCTCCAGTCCTTAACCAAGATTTTTAAAGCCAATTTCTCCTTACTGTGGATAAAGGGCTTTATGCATTGGTGAAATATGGAGATTTGGACACAGGGACCATGATTAACTGCCTGATTAAGGACAGGACAGTGACTACCCATTTGCCAAGGATATGTGGTAAGTCTCCAACTATGGGATCAAGGCTAATTTGGTCACTCTCTTTAAGTATGTATGGCATCAATTACTTGTACTTACTGTATAGGGCTGATTTGTGGGAAACTATAGATCTTATATTTTGAGAAGATTCAACCTCCAACAAATCAGTTACTGTTAAGTAAAAGAATTGTCACAGCTATGAGATGGTTTGTAAAAAGCAGTACTGTTTTGAGAAGTCAGAATTGGGCTGAGGGAAAGAACGGAGAGGAATATTTAGCTTTTCTACAGACCCGTGTAGAAAATCAGCTAATGTCCACTGACACTTGTTCTTCTGTTCACACCCTCAATTCCTTTGCATCCCTTTCTGAATAAAACCCTTGAAGAGTGTGTATTTTATGCAATTTAAGTATGTTCACTGCTTCTGGTGTTCCCTGCACAATACATGTATCAGAGGTGATATTCCTACCTCAGGAGTCGAACACAGCATTCAGCAGTCAGCATATGCTAGGATTTTTCCTCCTCCCTCCCTCCCTCCCTCCCTCCCTCCCTTCCCTCCCTCCCTTCCTCTTTCTTTCCTCTCCCTTCCTTCCTTCCTTCCTTCCTTCCCTCCTTCCTTCTTCCTTTCTTTCTCCCTTTCTTTCTTTCTTTCTTTCTTTCTTTCTTTCTTTCTTTCTTTCTTTCTTTCTTTCTTTCTTTCTTTCTTTCTTTCTTAGGTTGGGTCTTCTCTATCCCAGGCTGACTTAATTCACTATGTAGTCTCAGGATGCCTTGAATTCATGGCAATCCTCCTACCTCTGCCTCTGGAGTGCTGGGATTAAGGGCGTGTGCCACCACGCCCAGTTTATGTTTTTCTTATTTAATCCTCACAACATACCTGTGAGGTGGATATAAAGAGTCTTCCCATATCACACATGCTGAAATTGAGGCTCAACATGAAACAAGAGAAACCATTCGAGAGAGGACCTGCCAATTTGCTGGATTCCAGGTCCCTGGATTCCAGTCCAGGCTCTTAGACTTTTAACCCCAGAACTTAGTCTGCATTTCAGTAATTAAATATCAAGCCACTTCTGTGCTTGTTTCCTTCTTCAGCACTGAGCTCCTGGCATCTTTCACCCCTAAATATAATACATGCCAGTGTGTGGCAGAGGATATTAGCTTACCACAACACCATTACCCCTGAGCCCTTTGCCAGGGAGGTCACTTTACATGAGCATTCTTACTGGGGCAGTCGGCCCATGCCTCACTTGAGCCTGGAGATAATAGCGGGAGGACAGCTGGGAACAGCACCCGCTCAGTACGGTGTGCATTGAAGAGCTTGCCAATGCCCATCTCCAGTGCAAGCCACAGGCGCTCTGGCTGCTGACAGCCTCAGCACCAAGTGGGCACAGCTTGGGATGTGAGCTCTAATCATTTTCCCTGGGCAAAGATCTATGTTCTCTTCAGAACTAGAAATATTTGCTGACATATATATAATTTTATTTATTTATTTGCAAGGAGAGAGAGACAGAGAGAAGAGAGACAGGCAGAGAGAATAGGCATGGCAGGGCTTCTAGCCACTGCAAATGAACTCCGGATGCATGTGCCCCTTGTGCATCTGGCTTACGTGGGGGAATCGAACCTGGGTCCTTTGGCTTCACAAGCAAATGCCTTAACCGCTAAGCCATTTCTCCAGCCACTCCCCAAATATTTTAAAAGTTTTTAAATTTTTTTTATTTACTTATTAGAGACACAGAGAGAGAGAGAGGGAGCACATGAGGGAAAGTGAGGGGGGCAGAGAATAGGCACGCCAGGGCCTCTAGCCACTGCAAACAAACTCCAGATGCATGTGCCACCATGTGCATCTGGCTTACGTGGGTACTGGGGAATCCTTAGGCTTCACAGGCAAGCACTTAACCACTAAGTCATCTCTTCAGCCCCCCAAATATTTTTAAGAGAACTAAAATTAAATTCTTATTTGAAAGGAGCCAAGGTATTGTTAAGAGTCATTTTTACAGGAGAGGAACATCACACTTACTGTAGGGACATCATAAGCACCATGAGGACGTTTACAGCTCTCCCTGGACAGGACACTGCTAGAGTTGTTTGTTTTCTCAATTCTTCTCCTTCATCCATGGCATGTTTCTGCTTTAATAAAACCCTTAAAGACCGTGTGCTTCACACGAGTTTGGACTTGGCCTTCTTTATGGTCTTGACACATGGTTTTTGTTCTTTTTTTATTCCTAAATAATACTGCTTTCTGTGTCAGGAGGCTAAAACCTACCTGGGTCTAATAGAAATCCAAATCCTGAGTCTGTCCTTAGCCCAAGGCCACTGGTTTGGTGCTCTGTCTGGTTGGAAAGGGAATTGATCTGCTCCTGAGCTGCAGGAGGGATTATCCAGAGATTAACTGGGATTCTGGTTCTATGGTTACCTTGTGGAAGCAACAACGAAAAACTACAATTAAAGGACAAGGTTAAGTCCATATTCAGAACATCAGGAACAAAAAGAAAGGCCAAATAGCAAACTATCATTTTGTGGGACCAAATGTCTCTGGAGGGAGTTCTTGATCTGCTTTGTAGAGGACATGTGAATAGAAAATATGACACACAAAGCTGTGAAGTGTGTGTGTGTGTGTGTGTGTGTGTGTGTGTGTGTGTGTGTTTGTGCACATGCATGGGGGGGGTTACTTAGGGATTGAAGTCAGGGCCTCACACATGCTAGGGAAGCACACTGTCATTAAGCTATATCCTCAGCCCTCCTCCTTCTTTCTTTTGAGATAAGGTCTTGCTAAGTTGCCTAGGCTGGCTGCAAACATATTTGGTAGCCCAGGAAGGGTTTTTCTTTTTTTTTTTTTTTTTTTTTTGTATGTTTGGTTTTGTTTTTGTTTTTCAAGGTAGTGTCTCGCTAGCCCAGGCTGACCCGGAATTCACTCTCTAGTCTCAGGGTGGCCTTGAACTCACGGCAATCCTCCTACCTCTGCCTCCCGAGTGCTGGGATTAAAGGCATGTGCCACCACGCCCGGCCCAGGAAGGTTTTGAACTTGTGATCTTGTAGTTTCAACCTTCTGACTTGTTGGGATTACATGACTGAGCCCCAAAGCCAATTTCTGAGAAGTATTTCTACCAGGCTCTCTCTTTCTTCAGGCCACAAACTGATACCATCAGCATTCTTCACTCCTGATGACTTATCACTTGTGATTCTCCCTGGAAAGGCAGGGAAGCTGTGTTGTCTGCCAGCTCGGCACTGACACAACCGACCTGGGGATCACTGTTTCACAAAGCCGTAAGTGTTGCTTTCTGAGAGGTTTTTGGTTGGGTGGGAGGGGGGCGGTGAGGCAAAGAGACCATTAGGTCCAAGTTGAATCGGAAGAGGCTAAGCAAGTTTCTTTCTCCTCAAAGGTTTGCTGTCCTGCTCCGTTCTTGTGCAAGCCTCTCTCTGAGCCACCATCACCTGTGTTTCCGTTATCATTGTTACCCAGGCTGTCTCATACCTGTGTCTTTCCACCAGTGCTCTCCTGGACGGCTGTTCGAGACAGTGCCGTGGTGGCTACAAAGCAAGAGAAGAATCCCGAGAAGATGTTGCTGATCCCGAAGGCAATGAATTCCTAAGGGAGAGAGTGGATGACAGCGATGCTACAAATAGAACCTGGCCGCCCTCCCATCAAATGCTCAAGGGAAGTACATTCAGGGAAACTTCCAAAGCTGCCCTGTCTGCTAGTCCAATTTCTTTGTTACCATTGAAGATATCTGGGGGTCTTGTGAGACACGAGGAGTTTGGACTTCTTAGAACCTAGAAGAGGCTCCACTGATATCAACTGAGAAGACACGGTAACTTAAGATCCTTCGCTAAAATACTTTTTCACTGCCTGGTAAGTGGTGTGTATGCAACTCTGACAGCAAGTGTTTTTCTGTGCTTGGATATTTATTGTGAAGTATATTAGCAAACAGAGCTACAACATGGCCAGTTCTGCTAAAGAGACAGAGAGTATAGGATACTGAAAGAGCTCAGCAGAAAATCCTTTAAGGGTCATGATATTTAAAAGTTTTCTTGATTTCAAAAATAAAAAAATAGGGGGCTGGAGAGATGGTTCAGTGGTTAAGGTGCTTGCCAACAAAGTCTAATGACCTGGGTTTGATTCCCCAATACCCACAAAAAGCCAGATGCACAAAGTGGTCCATGTATCTGGAGTTCGTTTGTGGTGGCAGGAGGCCCTGGCATGGCCATTTTCTCTATCTGCCTCTCTTCTATCTCTCTCTCTCTCTGCTTGACAATAAATAAATAGTTTTTAAAGACAAAAACTAAATTGATGTTAACTATCACAGTACTATAGTCACCAAAGTATTCCAATGATTTCTTTTTTCCAAAAGACTACTGTTTGGCAAAACTAGATATGCCTCAGACATACAAACAAACAAACAAAAACAAACAACAACAACAACAAAAAAATCCTACTCTACCAGCATCACTCATACCTGAATAAAACAGAAACAGTGCTGTTAGAGAAAAACCACAGACAAATGTAGATCTAGGGAGCATCCTGGGATACTGTTGACTACACCTCTCTCATTTGTTAACGTGAGGACTGTGACCCAACAAATGTATATAGTGTAAAATCAGCTCTGTTTGTTCATGTATGAAAATTCTCAATAAAAAGTTAAGAAAAATCAGCTTATTTGGCAATGTGACATATGCCTACAAAAACTGTCCTATATGTGTCAATTGCACAATGAATCAATCACATCACTGTTAAATGGTCACAGCTATTATCAATACTGTTTTTTGCACTGTTTTGTTCTCTTACAGCTGCCATTAAAATAAATTTCCAGGAGTTGCTTGGTTATAGGAAGAGGTCTGTTTTTCTTTATGTTATTTTATTTTATTTTTTATTTTCTTGGCTTTTTGAGGTGGGGTTTCACTTTAGCCCAGGCTGACCTGAATTCACCATGTAGTCTCAGGCAGGTCTCAGACTCACACAGATTCCGCCTACCTCTGCCTCCCAAATGCTAGGATTAAAGGTGTGTGCCACCACTCCTGACACAGGAAAAGATCTTATTCTGACCTAATATGTTAACTTTGAATGTTGGTTGTGACATGACTGAATTAGCTTTTGTACACTTAGGGTCACCCCAACTTATTTCTTTTCTTTTTTTGTCTTTTTGAGGTAGAGTCTTGCTCTAGCCCTGGCTGGCCTGAATTTCACTTGTCTCAGGGTGGTCTCAAACTCACGGCAATCCTCCTGGCTCTAACTTATTTCTTCCAAGGCAGAGTGACATGGTATGCATATTTCAGAACAATTTTCAATTAGTGAGCACAAGAAGGAAGCCAACCCTTTCTTTAGCTGACATCAAAACCTTTCCCACTTGTGTCTTCAAAAGCCAGTTCAGCAAAAGAGTAACCATACCTGGTTTCCATCGATGGCATAACCATGCTTGGTGGCATATACCTTTCCTACAGACACCGCGATAGCATAAGCCACCACAGCAATGGAGAACGATGCGGCCAGCATTTGAGAAAACATGTCCACAGATGGGAGTACAGGAGGCAAAAACCTAACGAGCAGAAAAATGCTGTGAAGACTTAACGACCGCTCTTTTATCCACCTTATCAAATATTCTATCCACTCACTCACATGTTGAACATGAAAGGCTATGGCCCAAGAGAACAAAAAGTATATAAGGGCTGGAGAGATGGCTTAGTGGTTAAGACATTTGCCTGCAAAGCCAAAGGACCCAGGTTCAATTCCTCAGGATCCATGTAAGCCAGATGCACAAGGGGGCGCTTGCATCTGGAATTCGTTTACAGTGGCTGGAAGCCCTGGCACGCCCATTCTTTCTCTTTCTCTTCCTGCCTATTTCTATCTCTCTCTCTCATAAATAAATAAGTAAATAAATAAAGTTTTAGCCAGGCATGGTGGCGCATGCCTTTAATCCCAGCACTCGGGAGGCAGAGGTAGGAGGATCACCATGAGTTCAAGGCCACCCTGAGACTACGTAGTGAATTCCAAGTCAGCCTGGACTAGAGTGAAACCCTACCTTGAAAAACAAAACAACAACAAAAAGTATAGAAATGGTAGCCTCTGCTTTTCTACATTTTAATCAGAAGTCAGTGTTTTCTCATTGACTGATTGTGTTGTCCCTATGTGAAAGTTTTTTCTACACCACGGACATGAATAAGCCTGTTGTTACTGATTCTTTGCCACCATACAAATCCATCCATGTCACTTCACTTATAGTATTTCTCATAAGTCCATTGCACCTTAAGAGTATGATGCTGTAGGATCTGGTCTGTATGAAGAGATGTCAGTTCTGCTAAAGATACAGAGAGTATATGATACTGAAAGAGCTCAGCAGAAAATCCTTTAAGGGTCATGATATTTAAAAGTTTTCTTGATTTCAAAAAGACAAAAATAGGGGGCTGGAGAGATTGCTCAGTGGTTAAGGTGCTTGCCAACAAAGCCTAATGATCTGGTTTTGATTCCCCAGTACACACATAAAGCCAGATGCACAAAGTGGTCTTCATGCATCCAGAGTTCATTTGTGGTGGCTGGAGGCCCTGGCATGCCTGTTGTCTCTCTCTGTCTGTCTTGTCTCTATCTTTCTCTCTGCTTGAAAGTAAATAAATATTTTTAAAGTCGAAAAAACCAAATTGATGTAACCAAAATCACAATACTCTATAGTCACCAAGGTATTCCAGTGATTTTTTTTTCCCCAAAAGACTACTGTCTGGCAAAACTAGAGATGCCCCAGCCATTAAAAACAAACAAACAAACAAACAAACAAAAACACCCTACTCCACCAGCATCACTTACATGTGAATAAAATAGAAACAGTGCTGTGCTGTTAGAGAAAAACGACAGACAAATGTAGACTTAGGGAGCATCCTGGGATACTGTTGACTACACCTCTCTCATTTGTCAACGTGAGGACTGTGACCCAACAAAGCCACGTGATTTTCTTTGAGGCCCTTGGTCCATGCTGAAGGTAGATGAAGATCTGGGATAACAAGATCTGTCAGGATCTCTGCCCCTGCTAAGCTTTCCCTTCCCCAGTAGGAAGACTCCTCTTCTCCCACGCACCATCAGGCCCCATGTGTAGGCTCCAGAGGACGCCAGCTGTAGGTAGTCAGGATGTTGGAAATCCTGTTTCACACTTGAGTGAGTCAGCAGCATATCACCTGCTAGTCTAGATATATATAACCTTAGACTTCACCTAACACCAGGCTTCCAGGCTTTGGTGAATGGCTCAGCGGTTAAAGGCACTTGCTTGAAAAATGGGCCAACCTGGATTCAATTCCCCAGTACCCATGTAAAGCCAGATACACAAAATGGCATATGGATCTGGAGTTTGTTTGCAGTAGAAAGAGGCCCTGGCATGCCCATTCTCTCCCTGCTTTGTCTCCTTCTCCCTCTCTAATTGCAAATAAATAAATAAATAAATAAATAAATACATACATACATACATACATACCAGGCTTCCAAGATCCAGCCTACCCTACTTTAGGTTACAGACTTCTCAGGATAGCTCCCCAGTCCTCCAAAGTGTTTAGTTTTTTTTTAAAAAAATGTATTTTTTTTTATTTATTTATTTATTTATTTATTTATTTATTTATTTATTTGAAAGAGAGAAAGCAAGAGGTAGAGAGAGATCGAGCGAGTGCCAGGGCCTCCAGCCACTGTAAACTAACTCCAGATCCATGCACCTCCTTGTGCATCTGGCTTACGTGGGTCCTGGGAAATCAAACCAGGGTCCTTAGGCTTTGCAGGCAAACGCCTTAATTGCTAAACCATCTCTCCAGCCCTGTTTAGTTTTTTTTAAAATATTTTATTTATTCATTTATTTCCAAGGAGAGAGAGAATGACTATGGGTGTTCCAGGGCTTCTAGACACTGCAAATGAACTCCAGATGGATGTGCCCATCTGGCTTGATGAGGGATACTGGGGAATTGAACCTGGATCCTTAGGCATTACAGGCAAGTGCCTTAACTGATGAACTCTCTCCATCCCCAATGTAGTTAGTTTTCATAGCAGCCTAATGCTCATTGCTGCCAAGTTCTCCAAAGCTCATTGGTCCTTGATTGTCCATGGTTATAAGGAGTAAAGTATGAAATCCAGGCACCTCACTCACTCTGACTTTGGGCACGTCATTCAAGCCTACCGAATCTGTTTTCCCGGCTGTCAAATGAGGACCGTGTACTCTTCTCAGACAGACATGAGTCGGTGCTCAGCCCATGCTGGGAGAACCTAAATCAGCCACGTTCCTGTCACCATGTATACTGTCTTGCTGGACTGAATGGTGTAAAGTATTTACCCCAAGCCAGTTGAGGCCCTGGCTGGAAATCTCCCATCCAACATGGAAATATGGAAATCTCTCATACTAACCAGGCCTGACCCTGCTTAGCCTCTGAGATCAGAAGAGATCAGGTGCATTCAGGGCGGTATGGCCGTAGACTGGCTGGAAATCTTCTAATGACCAGAGTAAACCTATCTTCTAGTACCTGGAATAACTCTTCCCAAGTTACATGTTCATTCTTTGGTCTCAGACAACCCAGTGTAGCCTGATGACGAGATAACCTGACCAAGAGCCAGAAGGGCTGGGAGTAGATGAACCCACAGCTTATGCAGAAACACAAGGATGGGGGAGAGCCAGGCCCTGAAAGGCCAAATGACCCTTGAAGGAGGGTCACATGTTAAATATCATACCATCTGATTGAATACGACCATTTGGCAAATGTGCCAACATTCCAGATAAAGTGGGAAAAGGGTCCTCAGAAAGAGGCCAGGCAGAACGAAGTCTGATTTTCTTGTGTTCCCCTCCCCAGTCGCCCCCATAATGCTCTTTCCTGGGTCATACTTTCAAGTATACTGCAGCGCACATCACTTACCAACAATGATCACCATCATGATGGCAAAGAGACCTCTGGCACATACAAGGAGAGAAACAGTCACTGGGAGATGAGGCAGGAGAATGACTAGAGGGAGCGAACTTCAGAGTGTGGAGCAGCCATTCTTGTTATGGACACACACACACACACACACACACACACAGACAACATCAAAGTGAAAGAGAAGCACGGGTTGTGATGAGTGAGGCACAGGACGCATTTCCTAGCTGCGGCATGAGGGTCAGCTGCTGAGGGGAGAGGTGGGTGGGGACTGGCTCTCTTAAGTGGCTGCTGGTGAAGAAAATGCCTCATCGTGGGGGAGAGTCCGGGTTTGAATGAATCCCTGTGGACACTCAGACACAGACTAAGCCTAGAAAGGATGTGTGTTTTTACCAGAAAGGAAGTCGAGAGGGCAGAGTCACAGTTTGGGGCTGTGCAATGGGACATTGTTTAGAGGAGACCGAGTTACCCCAATATATCATCTTGACCCCCAACAGGACGAAAGGAACTGCCAGCAGCAATCTGACTGGAGGAACAAAGCAGGGAGGAGGTCAAAAGATGGGGTATTCCTATCTCCTTGTTTCTTTTTAATTTTTTTTCTTTCTTTGTTTGCTTATTTATTTATTTGAGAGTGACAGAGAAAGAAAGTGGCAGATAGATAGAGAATGGGCACGCCAGGCCTCCAGCCACTGCAAACGAACTCCAGATGCATGCGCCACCTTGTGCATCTGGCTTACGTGGATCTTGGGTAATTGGGCCTCAAACCGGGGTCCTTAGGCTTCACAGGCAAGCGCTTAACTGTTAAGCCATCTCTTCAGGCTTCCCTATCTCCTTTTTTCATTTTCCTTTCCTGGTACCGCTCTCAGGCACTCCAACATTCTTCTTTCCTCACCAGTGTCCCATCTCTGCATGCCACTGCTCTTTCTTTCTCATGCATGTGGAGATAATTAGAATTGTTTCTGGGCCACCAGGTGATATTAGATAACAAAGACCATCCTTGTGACTTACTACCTTATGGTAATAACATGGGCTTGGGGAGTTTATACCTTCAACAGCTGTTTTCACAGCACCTTCTGTGAGGTGGATACTGTGTTAGGGGAGACGGAGCTGAGCACTGTCGATGTGGTCACTGCCCTAAGGGGTCACCTGAGCCAGGCAGAGTAAGTTAGCTGTCCCGGGACTCAGCTTGACTACACCTAAGGGCAGGAGGCTAGAGGACCTGAAGATGAGTAGTTGGGGGCTGGAGAGATGGACCAATCTCCAGGTCTCACGTTTAGCCAGATGCAAAGTGACGCAAGGGCGCAATGCTGCACTTGCCCACAAGGGGGCGCACGCATCTGGATTTCGTTCACAGCATTTGAGAGACTGCTGGTGCACCCATCTCTATCTGTCTCCCTCTCCCTTTCTGTCTGTCTCTCTCTGTGTCTCTCTCCAAAAAAAAAAATAAATAAAATAATAAAAATTTTTTAAAAAGATGAGTAGTTGGGAAAACTCTGCAGGAAGGACGTCAGCCAGTGAGAGCAAGCTCCTCACAGCAACCACCAACCATGGGTTCGTGGGACCCACACGTACTGCAAACCACCTATGACTTGTCCATATGAGGAAGTTTGAATAGAGGTTTTTGAATAGATTTTTTTATGGAATCATTTATAACTATTCGAATCATGTGAATCAAGTAGTCACATTGCATCTTTTTTTTTTTTCCATAAAGTGTCTTCCGGCTTTGGAGTTCACAACTAATATGTTGAGCTTGTACAGGGTTCATCAAGTTTGACTGATCAGAAGAATCACATGGGACACTTGCAAACAATAATTCCCACGACCCTCCTCTGGGAAGCCTGACTCAGTGGGTTTAGAGGTGGGAACCAGGAATCTGTGTTAAAGCAGGTTTCCTCTAATTTTTTTTTTTTTTCATTTGTTTGTTTTTGTTTTTCAAGGTAGGGTTTTGCTCTAGCTCAGGCTGACCTGGAATTCAGTATGTAGTTTTAGGGTGGTCTTGAACTCACAGCAATCCTCTACTGAGTGCTGGGATTAAAGGCGTGCACCACCACACCCGGCCTGGTTTCCCTTAATTCTTACAAAAAGGTACATGAGTAATAAGAAACTTATGTAACCAATTGGTGGGGGTTTTTTTTTGTTTTGTTTTGTTTTCTGGTTTTTCGAGGTAGGGTCTCATTCTAGCCCAGGCTGACCTGGAAATCACTATGTATTCTCAGGGTGGCCTTGAACTCATGGTGATCCTCCTACCTCTGCCTCCTGACTCCCGAGTGCTGAGATTAAAGGCATGTGCCACCACGCCTGGCTTGTTTTTTTTTTTTTCCCCTGACCTGAAACTTACTCTATCGCTCCAGGATGGCCTCAAACTCACAGTGATTCTCCTACTTCAACCTCCCCAGTGCTGGGACTAAAGGCAGGCATCTCCACACCCAGGTAAGTTCCCAAGTTAATGTTTTTAAAGTTTTTTTAAAAAAACTGATATAAGAAAAAAGTTGGGCGATATTTAATCCAATGGGAAGATAGCAGTTTCCTGTGGAAGGAGTTGCTATAGGAACACAAAGATCAATATAGGTCCCCTTGCTAGTCTAATTGTAGGCATTAGAAGTTAATGTTATGCATGCAGTAAACACGCCCGGTTCTTGTTGACCACCTGTGATAAACCGCTCGTGTAAGGCACTTTATCCACACTGCAGTTGACTTGAGCTCTCCGTGGCGTTTCACAAGCTTGAGTTTAGGCTTCAGCTATGTAATTACCCTTGTGTGTTAGGAGAACTTCCCCAGGGCCGCACAGCTAGACGGTGACAGAGATGGATGGTCTTTTACTTATCTAACTTACCAAACTACTAAACGTAGATGAGACTCTACTTGAAGATAATCTGACTTATTTATAGGTACAAAAGATATAATCTATGACTAATTAAGTGGAAGAGAATTCAGGTTGGACCTCCCGGTTCCTTTTGCAGACTGTTCAAGCTACAAAAAATGTTACTAGTCATGATTCTCTAGGTATGTCATATTGTAATGACACCTTCGAGTCTAAGTAGCGTCTGGTGTTCAGTTACACGTTCTTCCACATTTTAAGCAAAAGAACAGTGCAGGGGAGCTGTTTTTAAATAAATGATTTGAATTTTGTCAACACACGTACTGCTTGTCTTATGCTTTATACAATGAGCATTTCTCTGAGATCACATGCAAACAGGACTACCTCAGGAACGCCAGTGGAGCGAAACTTGTCATTAAAGGCCTCCTTTAAATAAGAAGTCTTGGGCTTAGTTTATTGGGACTACCCAAGAGGAACACCACTCACCCGCTCGGGATGGACTTGACAATGCCAGCATTGTAATTTTTTTCCAAGTTGGCTCCATATGAAATGGCAGTAGCAATTATTGTCTGAAATAAAATAAAACAGCATATGAAGCAAAAGAAACCCCCAACTCTACTGGTCTTAGTAATTTGTTGCTTGTCACTCTGATGAGAGCTAAATTTTCCAGTTTATCCCAACTTACCACGATTACTTCTATAGGAATAGGAACTGGGATTTTGTGTTTAAATCGATCGTTTAATTCCTTAACAGCCATACAGGTGATGATGGTAAGCAATCCAGCAATGAAATCGGCAAGGTTGGTATCACCAATATTTTGAAAAATCTCAATCAGAGTCTGTAAAGAGAAATGATTTTTTTTTATTATTTGCAAGGAATAGGAGAAAGAGAGAATGAATACAAACAGGAATGGGCATGCCAGAGCCTCTTGCTACTGCAAACAAACTCCAGCTGCATGTGCCACTTTGTGCATCTAGCTTTATGTGGGTACAGGGGGATGAACCTGGGCCAGCAGGCTTTGCAAGCAAGCACATGTAACTGCTGAGCCATTTCTCTAGCCCAAGAGAAAATAATTTTATATACCTCTGTTACATAGACACACATGCACATAAAACCAGCTGTACCACAAGTCTTCCTGAATGAAAATCCTAGCCCATCAAATAACACATGAAAGTATTGCAAAAAAACATTTAAAAATGTGTTGGCTAATAAAGGGACCATTAAATACATGCAATCTCTGCAACACACACACACACACACACACACACACATCATATCACACTACAGGTGCTTTTACATTCTTTTAAAAAAATATTTTATTTATTTATTTGTGAGAGAGAAAGAGGCAGACAGAGAGAGAGAGAATGGGTGGGCCAGGGCCTCTAGCCACTGCAAACAAACTCCAGACGCATGCACCACCCTGTGCATCTGGCTTATGTGGGTCCTGGGGAATTGAACTGAGGTCCTTTGGCTTTGCATCTCTCTAGCCATCTCTCTCCAGCCCCGCTTTTACATTCTTATGTTTGCTTTTCTATATTATAAAATGAAGACTTTGTCAAAGAAATTTTTTGTCATGTTACCTTTCACTTGTAGAAAAAAATTAAAGCATATCTTCTTCTTTTTTTTTAAAATGGATTTTTTGTTTGTTTTGTTTTTTTTTAAGGTTTTTTATTATTATTTATTTATTTGAGAGAGAGAGAGATACAGAAATAGACAGGTAGAGAGAGAGAGAACGGGCACGCCAGGGCCTCCAGCCACTGCAAATGAACTCCAGATGCATATGCCCCCCTTGTGCTTCTGGCTAACGTGGGTCCTGGAGAATCAAGCCTCAAACCGGGATCCTTAGGCTTCACAGGCAAGTGCTTAACCACTAAGCCATCTCTCCAGCCCTAAAGCATATCTTAAAGTGCTTTTATAGGTGCTTAAATGGTGTTTCACCATGAAGATTGTGGGTGCTGTTGAAACTGCAGACTGACAAGTCAAAAGCCTCAGTTATTAGATCCTATCCATCACCTTAAGTGATGCTCTTCCCTGGACCTGCATGATACAATAACAAAAATCCTCCTAAAGTACCTCAGATGTGAATACAGGAAACTCTGAGCCATTCTTTATGGCAGATTAACTCTATTGAATGGATACACAGGCCAAGTATATGCTTTCTTAGAAATTAATTTGATACTAAAAGTAATTCTTTCTACATGGGCAGTAAAGCTGGCTCAAGGAAATCTCATTTTGTTTTGTAAATACGAGGTCTCTGGGAAACAAGAGTGTTCTTTAAGGAAATTAGTAAGGGAGTGTCCCAGAACAGAACACTAACATCTTTGTTCTATTAACTTCTGTCCTGTGTAAGGCAAGACTTAAGGAGGTGTCTCCCAATTCTTTGAGACAAGTAACCTCTCAAGTGGTTACTCTTCTTTGAGTGAGTCTCTTTGTAGACATGGTTTTATATGAGATAAAGGAATGGCACATTTAAATAGCTTAAAACATGTACCTTGGCTTATTTTTTACAGAGAAGTTAAATATTTTAAATAATTATAATGATAATCTGGTAACCAGTATGTAATGAACATCAAGTCATTTTGCCAGCAACCTCACATCTCTGGAGCACGTTCAGGAGTAAGGGGATGGGGAGGGATATTCTATGAGCAAAATGCATTTCAACAAGTATTTGGGCTGGAGTTCAGGCATTGAACTTGGAGGAAGCTTCTTCAACTTTCACACAGAGAGCTTTTTTTTTTTCTCTAACTTTAAACCCAATACTAATCCTTTAACTTTGTCTGCCTTCCGAGGTCACTGAAAATTGTTAGGGACAGATAGGCTGAGCACAAGATGGCACAGGGTGAGGAGGAAGGTGGGAGAACGACCACAAGCAGATGCATTGGCCAACTGAGCACCTCACCTGCAGCCAAGAGCCTGCCTCCGAGCCCTGAAGGCTGCCATTGTGGTTTGGTTCTTTAAATAGGCAATTTTCCTTTCTTTCTTTCTTTCTTTCTTTCTTTCTTTCTTTCTTTCTTTCTTTCTTTCTTTCTTCCTTCCTTCCTTCCTTCCTTCCTTCCTTCCTTCCTTTTCTTCTTTCTTTCTTTGAGAAAGGGAAAGAGAGAGAGAGACAGACAGACAGAGAAAATAGCTACACCAGGGCTTCCAGCCACTGCAAAGGGACTCCAGACGCATGCTCTCCCTTGTGCATCTGGCTTACGTGGGTCCTGGGGAATCAAACCTGGGTCCTTTGGCTTTGTAGGCAAGTGCCTTAGCCATTAAGCCATCCCTCCAGCCCTAAATAGGCAATTTTCTGATGAATACTCACATTAATTCATGAGCTAGGGATAATATTTTGATCAACTATTTATACAATAAAGATTTACTTTCCAATTCAAGATGGAAAAATTCAAATTTAAAAATCAAATTATTTTGCTTGGCTATGGCACCTATAATTACAACACTTGGGAGGTAGAGGTAGGAGGATTAAAGCCAACCTGATCTACACAGAGCGTTCAAGGATAGCCTGCCTGAGAACACACACACACACACACACACACACACACACACACACACACACACACACACACACACATACACCCCATTTGAGCTAATTATAATATAAGGAATATTTCACTTTTAAAAAAATCACTAAAAGAGCCAGGCATGGTGGTGCATGCCTTTGATCCCAGCTCTCATAAGGCAGATGTGGAAGAACTGCCGTGAGTTTGAGGCCACCCTGAAACTACATAGTGAGTTCTAGGTCAGCCTAGGCTAGAGGGAGACCCTATTTGAAAAACAAAAACAAAAATAAACAAAAATCACTAAAAGATTTCCCACTTAATCTTTTTTTGTTTGTTTTGTTTTTGTTTTTGTTTTGTTTTGTTGTTCTGATGCTGAGTTTCACCCTAGTCCAGGCTGAAGTGGAATTCACTATGTTGTCTCAGGGTAGCCTCGAACTCATGGTGATCCATGAGCTCATGGTGCTGGGATTAAAGGCATGCGCCATCACAGCTGGCTTCCCACTTAATCTTTGAGAATCACTTGAGCCTTTGAATAAAAAGTGCCTCTGGTATATTTAAAATGCAATTTGAGGTCCAAAAACCAAAATCAATTTATATGACACAATTGTATCAAACAAAGCATATAGATTAATTGCCTGTATACTGAATTCAGGAATTCTTAGGGATAGTTCTACAATATAAACTTTAATCTATGTTATATAAATAATAATAAATAAGCAATAAATATATCTCAGTCATGTAATGGCAGTAGTACTCAGATTGTACTCAAAGATATAGAAACAAGACTCTTAAAATGCACTGAACAGGGCTGGAGAGATGGCTCAGCTGTTAAGGTGTTTGCCTGCAAAGCCTAAAGATCTGGGTTTGATTCCCCAGTACCCACATAAAGCCAGATGTACAAAGTGGTACATGCATCAAGTTCATTTGCAGTGGCTAAAGGCCCTCACATGCTCACTTTCTCTCTCTATCTGCCTCTCTCTCTTCTCTCTCTCTCTCTCTCTCTCATAACTAAATAAATATTTTTAAATGCACTGAACAGTAATTTTAATTTAAGTTTCTATTAGGATATTAAAATATAGATAAATATGATTCAGTATTTTAGTGCAGTATTCTAATCATAGCTCAAATCATATAATGAATTTTTTAAGCTATGGGTAGTATTTTACAATATTCTTTACCATGCTTGAAGAATTTTAGGACATTTCATTTAGGTAATGATCCTTGTCTCCCAGTACCTAACAGTATGTAAGCATAAAACATTATGCCGAATATTGTATATAAGGAAGTTTACTGAATAACTTTTGGAGCTGACTCTGTTCTTCTAGCTCATCGTATCTCCATAACATAACAAACCCTTGCAATCACCTCTTGCCATGAGGTATTTCCTGCCACAGATACTTTGCATATAACTATAGATTATCCCCTCTTTATTATACTGGTATAAAATTTGCATACATGAGTTCAAACTAACAAGCCTGATCAAGTTAAGGTGTGGCTCTCAACCCTCAGCTTCAGGAAGAACTTTTCAATGTCATCGTACTCATTAGGGCAAGAAATGGAGCAGGTAAGGACTAATTCAATAAGCAAGCACAGAGGGCTTGTTCATTGAGACAGCCCATCCAAAGTAAATATTGACAAAACAAAGTCATTCTTCAGGGGACCGTGAGATTTACTTAAGCTCCTGAGTAACCACATGGTAGCATTCAGAATATTACTAACTAAATTGCTACTAACACTCTCTCATGCTCCCTTCTGCTTTTATATGTACTGTCTTTGGCATTTGTGAATTGAGATTCTTATAATAATATAATAATAGTTCTTCCTCCTTTTCTTTATGTTCATACCTTCATATATATTTATTTAAAATATTTTATTTAATTTTTATTTATTTATTTGACAGAGAAAGAGGGAGGGAGGGAGAGGGAGAGAGAGTGAGAGGGTATGCCAGGGCCTCCAGCCACTGCAAACTCCACATGTGTGCGCCCCCTTGTGCATCTGGCTAATGTGGGTCCTGGGGAATCGAACCTGGGTCCTTTGGCTTTGCAGGCAAATGCCTTAACCGCTAAGCCATCCCTCCAGCCCCCCTTTTATATATTTTTATTAATTTATTTACTTAAGGAAGAGAGAGAGGGAGGAGAGGCAGGTAGAGAAAGAGAGAATAGGCACAAAAGGGCCTCCAGCCAGTGCAAACGAACTCCAGCTGCATGCACCACTGTGTACATCTGGATTACGTGGGTACTGGGGAGTCAAACCTCTGTCCTCAGGCTTCACAAGGAAACACCTTCACCACTAAGCCATTTCTCCAGCCCATACCTTCCTTTTTGAGCGGGACATAGAAGCACACATACAAATACTGCTGTATTGTAAAGAATACTTAATACATTCACTATTCTATTCCTGGCAAGGCATTTTATAATAATATTACAGTACTTTCTGGAGAGATCCACTGCTTCTCTGGGTTTATTGAAGGATGCCTTCATAATGTTTACAGCAGTGATGGCATAAACAAACTCTGGTCAGGGACCAAAGTGGCTCTCTCAATCCCATGCAGTAGCTTCCAGATTGACCCATGTTATTTTTTTAGTTTTTTCGAGGTAGGGTCCCATTCTAGCCCAGGCTGACCTGGAAATCACACTGTAGTCTCAGGCTGGCCTCAAAGTCACATAGATCCTCCTGTCTCTGCCTACTGAGTGCTGAGATTAAAGGTGTGCACCACCATGCCTGGCCCATTCTTTTTTCTGAATAAAAGCTTGTAAAAAAGGCTAATTGAAATATCCATTCAACTTGTCTGGCTTGTAAGGAAATTCTATGATAGTAGGTTCATCAGTTATTATAAACATACCACTGTCAGTTTAGGATGTTGATAGTGGCTGGGCTGGGAAGATAGGTCTATGTGAATGTTGTACTTTTGGCTTAATGATTCTGCAAGCCTAACCTTCTCTTTAAAACAGTCATTAACCAATTCTATGTCACAGTCAAACTGTACTTTAAAAATAATATTCAGGGGGCTGGAGAAATGGCTGGCAGTTAAGGTTCCTGCCTGCCAAGCCTAAGAACACCTGTTACAATCTCCAAGTCCCACATTTAGCCAGACGCAAAGTGACGCAAGGGCGCAATGCCGCACTTGCCACAGGGGGCGCACTCATCTGGAATTCTTTCACAGCGGCTGAGAGGCTGCTGGCGTGCCCATTCTCTATCTGTCTCTCTATCTCTGTATCTTTCTCTCTCTGTCTTTCTCACATAAAAAATAATGATATTCAGGGCTTAATCAATCAAGTTCTTGTCATGCATACAAGAGAACCTGAGATCAAATCCCCAACAACCATGTAAATGCCAGACAGCACTGCGGCATGTGTCTGTAACTCTAGCTCTAGGGAGACACAGACAGGAGGATCGCTGGGGTTTGCTCAAATCAGTGAGCTCCACATTCAGTAAAAGATGGTCATAAAAAAATGGAAGTGGCCAAACCTGTCAGAATAAAAGTTTCCAAAAGAACTTCTAACTTGAGGCTAGGAAGACAGATAGGTCAATAAAGTGTGTACTGGGCAAGGATCTCAGTTTAATCTCTAGTACCCATGTAAAAATGCCAGGTTGGGGAGGGGGTGCGGGCATGGTGGCACACACCTCTAAATCCAGCACTTGGGAGGCCGAGGTAGGAGGATCACTGTGAGTTCCAGGCATCCCTGAGACTAATAAAAATGAGATACAAACTCTTTCAGCCATTTTGATTTCTATTGGAAGATGTGGCCAAAATATCTCTATGCTGGGGCAATCTGGACTTCTATGATAAAACAAGAACTGGTCCCAAAGATGATTTCCCAGTTTGAACAATCAAAGGAGATTATTCTTAGCTGAGGACAGTCCAAAGATGAAGCTGTAATAAACATGACAGAAGACTTATTTGATCTTTTGATGGGTCATATATGACATCTGTGATGAAGGTAAAAAGCAAGCAGTGGAAGGTTTTCTTCCTTGAATTTGTGCCCTAATTGTTGATTCAAGAGTGAATGTCTTCATTAAGCAGGAGACTTTGAAAAAAATGAATGCATACTTGACAAAATGCCTCAAGATGCCAGAAAAACACTCTCTACTAAAGAAATGTTAACCATCATGTAATTATAAATAAAATTATTTTGGTTAATTTTAAAAAAAGGAATGACTGATTTTGTTAGAGAAAAAGAACTAAAATCATGCCTAGTCAAAAGCAGCCCATGCTAATGTTTGCTAATAGACTGGCTCTGTGGGAAGTCAACGGAAAGTTCCATGAGTTCTGTTCATTTCTGATAATGAAGTAATAATAATGATAATCCGAGTTCTGCTATGTACTAGATATTGTATTGTATTTAGTGCTTTAAACAAAATTAAAACAAAACAAACCCAAACCAAGAAAACCTTTCTTGAGACAAGGTCTCACTAGATAGCCCTTGGCCTGAAGCTCAAGATCCTTCTACCTTAGCCTCAAAAGTGCTGAGATTACAGGTGTGTGCCACTATGCCTAACACAAATTTTCTTTTCTTTTTTGTAAACTTTTAAAATTTTTATTTATGTATGAGACAGAGACAGAGAGAGAAAGAGAGACAATAGGATGCTAGGGCCTATAGCCATTGCAAACAAACTCCAGATGCCTGTGCCACCATGTGCATCTGGCTTATGTGGGTTCTGGGGAATTGAACCTAGGTCCTTACACTTCTCAGGCACTAAGAAATCTCTCCAGCCCTTTTCTTTTTTTTTTTTTAAATATTTTATTTATTTTATCAGAGAGACAGAGAGAGGGAAAGAGAGAGAATGGGTGCACCAGGGCCTCTAGGAATTGCAAATGAACTCCAAACACATGCACCACCTTGTGCATCTGGCTTACATGGGTACTGGGGAATCGAACCTGGGTCCTTTGGCTTCCTAGGCAAGTGCCTTAACTGATAAACCATCTCTCCAGCCCACAAATTTTCTTTTTTACTTCTTACAACTTTACAAGGTAGCCAGTGTTAGGACCCTCTCCCCGTTTTAAAACTTAGGCGGGTTCATTACACTATGTTCAGGGCCACACACGTAGAAAACAGTAGACCCATGATTCTGACTCTAGCCTGTTGAAGTTAAGATTCCATGACCTTAGCCACTTTGTTAATTGCCAACTGCTTAACCTAGCACCTGGCCTGTAGGAAGGATTTAGTAAACACTGCTGAACAGAGTAATATGGGATTATGACACTGCTATGATAATGAACAAATGTCTGACACCCTCACTCTTTCATATGTATGTATGGCCTTATCTTGTTTTCAAAGGCTAATAGGTGGGCAATTAAAGGATTCAAGCTCCATTCTTTCGTTAATGAGCATGCGTGTGTATGTGCTGCTGTATGTGTGTGTGCTGGTCAGCACGCACGTGCATATGTGAGAGGCCAGAGTGTCATCCTCGGGCACATCATCCACTCTTTTAGACAGTCTCTCCTTGACCTGGAGCCGGCCAGTTAGGCGAGCGTCCAGCAAACCCTCGGGATCCTCCTGGCTCCACTGCCCCAGTGCTGGGATTACAGGCACATACCACCATGCCTGGAAATTTTTTGTTTGTTTGTTTGTTTTTATTTATTTGAGAGTGACAGACAGAGAAAGAGGTATAGAGAGAGAGAAAAGAGAGAGAGAGAGAGAGAGAGAGAATGGGTGCATCAGGGCCTCCAGCCATTGCAAATGAACTCCACCTTGTGCATCTGGCTTACGTGGGTACTGGGGAATGGAGCCTTGAACCAGGGTCCTTAGGCTTCACAGGCAAGTGCTTAACCACTAAGCAATCTCTCCAGCCCCATGCCTGTAATTTTTATGTGGGTTCTGGGGGGTCAAGCTCAGATTCTTATGGTTGTAAGGGAAGCACTTTGTCAACAGAGCTCTCTTCTCAGGCTCCTAAAATTCATGCCCAATGTTGTTGATTTCTTTTTCCTTTTCCTTTCCTTCCTTACTGCCTTTTTACCTTTTTCTTCTGTTTCTGCTCATTCTTTTAAAGACAGGGTCTCATATAGCCCCGACTGGTCTCAAACTCACAATGTAGCTGAACATGACCTTGAATTCCTGTTTCTTGAATGCTGGGATTAAAGGCATGTACCACCACCAAAACTGGTGTATGCAGTGCTAGGGACTGAACCCAGGGCCTCACACATACTACACAAACACCCTATCCACTGAGCTACCTCCCGAGACCCTGCTTTTAATGCATTTTGCACAGCATCATTCCCCCAAGCCAGAATGACATCATGTTACTATTATTTCCATTTCCCAAGCATCAGTAACATACTTTATATAGAACATATATTTAGACCCAAGAACGTGTTCAAATCTAATTAGTGTGATCCACATCCTCCTTCTGTGTCTCTTTTGCATGTTGAATCACCTCAGAATCTAATGTTCCTTTGCATTTATAATTGCTGAGACATTTACATTATGCATTTCATAGATTCTCATAATTAGAAAGGGCTTAAGAGATGCATTTTCAATCCTTTCATTTTAGAACTCAGAGAGAAAAGACAGCTTGAAATAATCTCATAATAGTGACTTTTCTGGTACTTGCTATGTACTAGCTCCTGGACTAAGTGCTCAAGTATTCTCATTTAATGATCCAATAACGTGGATACTTTAGCAACCCTGTTCTGCAGAGAAAAACACTGAGGCATGGTGATTTGTCCAGATGGCCAGTAAGTAGTAGAGTAGGAATTTGAATCCAGGTCCATCCAACTCTAACCCTGAACTCTCAGCCATTATACTCCATGGTATGTGGGGGTCACTTAGCAAGTGAGAAGCTGAGGCTGGAATGCAAATCTGTTGCACCCCAGATTTACCTTTCCTTTATTATACTTGTGTAGGGACTGGAGGGATGGCTAACCAGTTAAAGTACTTGCCTGCAAAACCAAAGGACCCAGGTTTGATTTCCCAGGACCCATGTAAGCCAGATGCACAAGGTGGTGCATTTGTCTGGAGTTCACTTGCAGCAGCTAGAGGCCTTTGAGTTCCCATTCTCTCTCTCTCTTTCTCAGTCTCTCTCCCTGCCTCTCCCTCTCAAATAAATAAATAAATAAAAATAAAATACCAATACTTGTGCATTCATTAATGGTTTAAAGTACAATAGCATCTATGAAAGCATTTTGAGCAGATTAGAACAATCTGTAATTCAAAATGTTACTTCTTATTCTTTGGTTTCTTTCAGAAAAGAATGTTTTCAATGGCTTCCAAAGTGTATGCAAGGGCACACGGATTCTTCACGCTCAAGTTGGAGACAGAAAGAACAGTGACCACGTCCGGCGGTACTTACATAGATGATGGAGAGAACGCCATTGTAGTTTTGGGTTGAAACGTTGAGGACGATCTTCAGCTGAGATACCAGCACTTGGAAGGCAGCCGCTGTTGTGAATCCGCCAACCAAAGGATCTGCCAGGTACCTCACTATGAATCCGATCTGCAAACCTCCAAATACCATCTAGGGTAAGAGAGAGAAGGAAAAAGTTCAGTGTGGGCCCCAGAGAAGCCCCAACTCTCTGGAACTATTAACAAAGTATGCTTCACTACCAGTGAAAAGAACTTGAATGGTAAAAAACAATCTGAATTTTTTGATGGCCTGTCTCTCCTCTTCCTGCCACAACTTTGAAATTCAACAGCCAAATGTAATATAAACAGCAAGTGTTTCTATCTATGTACTAAGAAAAGCAAAAATCATTTTTTTTTCTGTGACTTTCAGGACCCCCCTGGCTCTATTCTCCAGAACATTTTCTTCCTCTAGTTCCTGCACACTTCCCTTCTTTCACCCTCAACTGAATCAATCATATCTTCTACTTTGTCATCTCATCTCTGACTTTGACGGTAGGTATACTTCTTTAATAAGTAAGGTGTGATAGACCACTTTACCATCTCACTTGAAACAATAAATTTAGAAAATAACTTTGGGGAGATGGAGAGATGGCTTAGCAGTTAAGGTGCTTGCCTTACAAAAGCCTGACAACCCAGGACTGGTTCTCTACTACCCATGTAAAGCCAGCTGCACAAATGGATGCATGCATCTGGAGTCCATTTGCATCAGCTGGAGGCCCTGGAATACCCATTCTTCCTGTCTGTCTCTTCTCTCTACCTCTTTCTCTGCTTGCAAATAAATAAATGAATGAATTTTTTTAAACAAAAGAAAAGAACTTTGGGGTCCATGAAGTTAGCTGGCTTTACATTTAGATGAATCTTTAAGTCTACCCATTTTTAAATTATTTCAAATAAGAACCACATCCGTCTATATCTTACATGTAAAGTCCATTACCTGTATAATTCCAACCAAAACAGTGAGGGTGCTTGCAATTAATACTCTTGTTGCATCTCTGGTCACAGTGTCCACCGTGGTCGTATTTAATGCACTTCCATTACTACTGAGCATGGGAAATCGGGTATCTGGGGCCATACTCAGAACCACAGATCCCACCATTAAACTGACCACAGGGAAAGGTCCTGGGGAAAAAAGACTCTGTCAACCAACTAATTATGAATCACAAATATTTAAACCCAATGCGTCTGCATAGAATTAAAGGTCTGTGAAAATTAGCCATAACTGGGAAAGTACTCTTCATAAAAGAAGCTGAAAAGACCCAAGCGTGGTGGCACATGCCTTTAATCCCAGCACTCGGGAGGCAGAGGTAGGAGGATCACTGTGAGTTCGAGGTCACCCTGAGACTACAGAGTGAATTCCAAGTCAGCCTGGACCAGAGTGAGACCCTACCTCACAAAAAAAAAAAAAAAAAAAAAAAAAAAAAAAAAAGCTGAAAAGCAAATGTCTCAAGACATTTATGACCAGGAGAGGATGAGAGGGTCATCTAGATGATAATGATAATACAGTGTTCAGAGTTTTGCAAGTACGTAGGGAGGCGCCCAACCTAGTCTGTGTGCGACCCTCATGAGGATGAGGCACAGGAGTTGCGTTGCAGTTGTCAGAAAAGGTTTCCTAGCAAGGGATAATGTATAAAGTGAATCAGTACTTGTTCCACCTAGCATTTGTCCCATATATGGGACAAATCCTTCTCCTACAGTGTCCAATCCTCATTTCAGAACAAAAGTACCTTGATCAATACCAGAGGATCTCAATTGACAATTTTTCTCTTTGCAAGATAAAACCTTTTTTTTTTTTTTTTTTTTTGCATGTGTGTCAAATGCCAGTCAATAAGACCTTCTGTTTTATTTTTTTTTTCTGATTTCTTCCAGCAACTGCTCCATTCACTGCTGATAGTAGGGTCTCACTTTCCAGGCTGACCTGGAATTAGCAGTCTCAGGGTGGCCTCGAACTCATGGCAATCCTGATGGTGCTGGGATTGATCACTGCTGATAGTTTTACCCACAATGATGATGGTGATGATCCTATCCTCTAATCATGGAAGGCTGTACTGTTGAGAAGGCTCAATACTCAAACCCAGTAACCTGGACTGTCTGAATGCAGAGAACACCTTAGAGATAAAGCCACTTGTGTGTTACTGACTGATTCGCTCAGGTGGGGAAGTTCTTCAGTCAATAACCCTCTCCTGATCTTCTTCAGACAAAACAGGGAGCATGATATGGGAAGAGATGGGACTCTAGATCGGAACACAGGCTGAGGAAGAGGAGATGGTTCTCCAGCCAGACATGTCTAGCCAGCACATGTGCAAAATTATCTCTATCACTTACATCAAAGTTGCACAAAATCATATTAAAACATTCACTTGTTAGAAAATTCTAGCAAAAGGGAACTCAAATTTTAGAAATGGAAGGAAAACTTATAGTGAACCATGCCATAAAGGAAAAGTAAGCTTGTTTTCTAAACTGTTTTGCCTGGCTTTTTTTTTTTTTTTTTTTTTTTTTTTTTTTTTGAGGTAGGGTCTCGGTTTAGTCCAGGCTGACCTGGAATTCACTCTGTAGTCTCACAGTGGCCTTGAACTCACGGCGATCCTCCTACCTCTGCCTCCCAAGTGCTGGGATTAAAGGCATGTGCCACCACACCCAGCTTCATTTTGCCAGTCTTAATATTAGTGACATTTTAAAATAAGTATTCTGTTTAATGAGTAATAAATATGTAGTTGGGAACCATAATTTAGTAAATGCAAAGTTAGTACTAAGTGGGTTTAAAGACTTTGTGGAGATATTTTTTCCTTGCATTTTTATATGTTAGAACACTTTTAAATACAGGAGTCAAATTTATAACATTTTTTTTTTTTGGATTTTTGAGGTAGGGTTTTACATTAACACAAGTTGACCTGGAATTCGCTATGTAGTCTCATGGTGGCCTCAAACTCATGGCAATCTTCCTACCTCTGCCTTCCGAGTGATGGGATTAAAGGTGTGTGCCACCATGCCCAGTGAATTTATTACATTAAAAAAAAATCAAGCCATGTTAAAATCTAAAAGTAGGTTTTAATTTGGGGCCTTTTAATCTTATCTTATTCATTAGAATAAAGTTATGTATAAAGATAAACCATCATTGCTGAATCGAGAAAGCAAGGCACTGAAGACTGAGTTCCCAGGGACCCACTGATGAAGGCAAGGGGGCACAGTGCACATAAGCCAGCAGAAACAAATGGATAATGTACATATAAAGATTGCTTGTAATTACCAACTGAGATGTGTCTTGAGGTTCCAAAGACAAAGTATGTCAGGATAGGGAAAAAGGCAGAGTAGAGACCATATCCAACAGGAACTGCAGCTAGCAGAGCATACGCCATCCCTAAAGGGATAATCAAAACAATTAAATTCACAAAGTTACAGAAAATTTACACTATGTAAAGACAGGCCTTTTCATAGATGTTCTTGATTTTATAGATTTAACACGGCAGCCATTCTTATTTTACATTTAGACTATGTGGAGATGGAGAATATGACTTAATTATTTGGGATAATGATTGCTTGTTTGTACATGAATCAGCTGCTCAAATGCACTGACTCTACTGAACAGTGATTCAGTCATTAGTTGATCCTGTCACTGGGGAAAACAGTTGCTGTAGACCTTGACCAATTCAATCTAAAGGCTGAGACCAGTTTTACGTGTGGACAGTTTTGATTGAGCCCAGTTTTCCTCTCGCTTGGGACATTACTGTACTTGACCTTCCTCCTTTTTTTATTTAGGAAGAGAAGTTAGATACAAAGCAAGACAATCATCTCTCCCATAGGAGACTAACTCTGCCAGTAGGCTGTGCCAAGCTGGGCCCACAAATGCCAAGCCATCAAGAAGCCAGCATTTCAGTAGATGTGGCAGTTGGAAAAGGATAATGACAGATTATTTTTCTTGGTTGAATATTTAGGTAGTCAGCACATCTTAACCCACAGAATCTCTTCACATGTCCCTCTTGAGGAGTGACAAACCCTGGCCCTTGAGTCATTAAGAAAGGATTCCATTTATAACAATTTTTAACATTTTGTAACAACCCAAGTGGGCTGACCCTTGAGTACTCAAATTTATCTACCTAAAGGAAGTGGTTAGCTGAATTATACTTCAGAAATTCTGCATTGTTATGTCTGTTTGTTTTTCCTTTTGCTTTGGTGTGTGCAATTCTATGCAATGTAATTGATATGATGTGTGAATACACTTGCTAACATAAAATAATAAAGTAAAACTTTTCAAAAGTAAGAAAAATTAAGGGTTCAAAAGAGATAAGAGGCCAGTTATGGTAGTGCACACTTTAATCCCAGCATTCAGGAGGCTGAGATATGAGGATTACTGTGAGTTAGAGGCCAGCTTGAGACTAATTCCAGGTCAGCCCAAGCTCAAGCAAGACCCTATCTTGAAAAACCAAAGAAGAGAGAAATATATATATAGAGAGATAAGACTGCTCACTCACACTTTTATAAAAGGAAACATGTATGATATATTTATTTAAATTCTGAAAAGCTTTTTGCTTTCATATAAAGTAATTCAGTCATAGAAAAAGGACTGTGAGGGGCTGGAGAGATGGCTTAGTGGTTAAGGTGCTTGTGTGCAAAGCCAAAGAACCCAGGTTCAATTCCCCAGTACCCACATCAAGCCAGATGCAAAAAGATGTAAAAGGTGGTGCATGCGTCTGGAGTTTGTTTGCAGTGGCTAGAGGCCCTGGCACACCCATTCTTTCTCTTTATGTGCCTCTCTCTCTCTCAAATTAAAATGTGTGTGTATGTGTGTGTGTGTGTGTGTGGAGAGGTGATTTGGCAGTTATGGTGCCTACTCATAAAGCCTAATAACCCAGGTTTGATTCCCCAGTACCCAAGTAAAGCCATATGCACAAAGTGGCACGTGCATCTGGAGTTTGTTTAAGCAGCTAGATGCCCTGGTGCACCCATTCTCTGTGTCTGTCTCTCTTCTATCTCTCTCTACTTACAAATACATAAATGAATAAAAATAAAATATATATATATATATATATATATATATATATATATATATATATATGACTATAAATAATATAGTAAATGCCATATGCCTAAAATCCAGTCTAAGGAATGAGTTCTTGCCAGTACAGTTGAAACTTTACTTCCTTTCTCTCATTTGTTTGGTCTTTCCTCCTCCACCCTCAGAAGGCAACCAAAATCCTGGTACTACTAATTATTGCAGTTTCTTGCAGCAATTTTAATATCAAAACAATTGCACCAGTATTAACTTTTTCTTCAAAAATGCAAATTTTAGAAAGGCAGAAACTAACAGTCCCAGGAACATGAAATAGGACAGAAACTAGATCTGCAAAGGAAAGACAAGAAGGACAAGCAGCCGGGCGTGGTGGTGCACACCTTTAATCCCAGTACTTGGGAGGCAGAGGTAGGAGGATCGCTGTGAGTTTGAGGCCATCCTGAGAACTACATAGTGAATTCCAGGTCAGCCTGGGCTAGAGTGAGACCCTACCTCGAAAAGTCATTAAAAATAAAAAAAAGAAAGAAAGAAAAGAAGAAGAGAAGGAACAAGCATTGTCCATTTCCTGTATACATCTTTCAAGTCCTTTTCAAATTTATAAAACTTAGAGTGCCCTAAACAAGGTGTTGCATGTTACTCTTCTTTTTTTTTTTCCTTCTTTGTTCCTTTGTCCTACACTTTTTTCTTTTCGAGGTATGGTCTCACTCTAGCTTAGGCTGACCTGGAATTCACTATGCAGTCTCAGGGTGGCCTCAAACTCACGCTATCCTCCTACCTCTGCCTCCTGAGTGCTGGGATTAAAGGCGTGAGCCACCATGCCCAGCTCTCCTACACTTTTTTAAATGCCTGGGCAAGAGGAACTTTTAAATGTCCTTATAGAATGTCTATTTAGGGACAATTTTTATTCAAGCATACTATAATCATCTTTATTATAAAGGAATCTGGTACAAAAAATGTAAAATGACAGTTTGTAAAGAAACCTAACCCATTGGTTTAAATTATGGAATATCTGTGTTAGCACTTAGGATGTCTGGGATGGTGGTGGGTCTGGAGAAAGCACGCGCTAGTGAGCGTTGGAGAACATGGGAAAGGCAAACCCCCCCCACACACACACACGACATGGACCCTTACCACACACCGGTACCTTTATTTTATACCTCCTCCTAGCCTCAAAAACTGTGAGAACGAAACTTGCAGTGGTATTTAATAAGGTAGTATATGAATGTAGAAGATAAAAAGTAGAGAGCAAACACCCACAACTGTGAGTAAAAGTAGCTCGAACAGGGCTGCATAGTCTTTTACTGCTCAGTGGGGATCTAGGCGAGCACTCTCATCTGAGCTTCATCCCCAGCAGCAACCTTTTTAACTTTCTCAACTCTTTTTCTCTCTTGGCTGCTAATCCTTCTTCTTCAGCTTCCTGAGCCAGACTTTCTCAAGCTCTTCACTGCATTCTTCTCATCTTCCTAACCTAGTCACACACAGCCCTTTTCTCTTCCCTGTTTTGCCTTTCTTCTTAGATGGTTATAGGCATTCCCACACTTATTTTTATTTTATTATTTTTACAGTGCTGAGGATTAAACACAGGATCTTGAACGTGCTCACTAAGCACTCTGCCACTGAGCTACATACCCAGCCTTTGTTGTTTCATATATATATATATGTGTGTGTGTGTGTGTGTGTGTGTGTATGTTTTATTTTAATATATTATTTATTTATTTATTTAAGAGAGAAAGAGAGAGAGAGGAAGAGGTAGAGAGAGAGAGAACTGGTGGCCAGGGCCTCCAGCTACTGCAAACAAATTCTAGATGCATGCACCACCTTGTTCATCTGGCTTACATGGGTACTGGGGAATCAAACTTGGGTCCTTAGGCTTTGCAGGCAAGCACCTTAACCAATAAGCCATCCCTCCAGCCCCTGTTTCATTTTTGACACAGTCTTATTATGTAGCCTAAGCCTGGCCTACAACTTCCCTGCTTCCACTATCAGAATACTGGGTTTACAGGTGTGCATTACCACACCCAGCTCTCAATCTTTTAAATTATCACCTCTAAAGTGGTGCCCAGACATGTCCTCTGACTTTCACACTAGTAGTAGCTCTAAATTTCTGTTCGATATATCCAGTTAGATATTTCACAAGCATCTGAAAACTAGAATATCTAAAAGGAATGCCTTGATTTTTTTTTTTCATTCAAACCTGCCCCACAGCTGGCCTTCAACATTTTAATAAATGACAATGATTTCCTCAGTTGCATGAGCCAACACCTTAGAGCCACCTGCGGTTTTCATCTGCACTCCCCATCATGGAATGGTGAGCTTTACTGCAAATATAACTCTTGCTGAGCTACCTCCACGGTCAGCCTGATCTGGTTCGAGCTGACATGCCTGTCCTCAGGGCTGGGTTTAGGGTGAGGCTGTGAGCTGCCTAGGGCACAAGATTAAACAGACACCCCCCACTCCTCCCCAAAGAGTGTCTACCTTGTCTCACCCTAACCCAGGTCTTGCCTAACCTTATCTCACATTTCATCATGAATCTCCCTGCCTCACACACTCTACCACACCAGAATTTATCCTGTCCCTTGCCTAGAGAATTCTTAACTCTCTCTCTCTCTCTCTCTCTCTCTCTCATTCTCTGGGTTCTGTCTAAACCTTACCTCTTCAGTTAGACCTTCCTTAACTAGTATTTATAAACTAGATCCTTCTTTTCGAGTTACTTCCTATTATGGCATATTAAATCCATCGCAATAAATGACACAACCCATAATTATTTTTCTGTGTTACTTACTTAGTTATTTCTCATCTCCACGACTGGAAATGAGGTCTGTGAGATCAGTGCCTGTGCCTCTTAGTGAACCCCTGATTCCCCATGGCTGAACACCTTATGTAAAGAATTAGTCCCTGGAGGTTTATTACATGAAGCATTGATAAGTGTTATCTGAGTCAGATTAACCTTCTAGAAATTTGCTTCTCAAAGATAGTTTTATGGAAATAATGTTTCTATAACCACATACTACCTATAAAGCAAGGAACTACAATGTACAAGTTACAGTTGTAGGCCTTAGACTGGATTCAAACCCCAGCTCTACCACTCACCAGATCCATGATCTTGGGGAAATTTTAATAAATTTCTCATAAACTGAATAAAAATAGTACAGGTAGGACCCTGAAAGGAAGTGCAGGGTCTATGTGAGAATTAAATAAGCTACTTGGCCAAAGCCCTGTGCACAGTACCTGCATATGTATGAAGCAAAATTAATATTTATAGCATAGTTGTCTATGAAAACTGGGAGGACTTGGAGCTTGAGACTTATTTTTTCATGCGTTAAGATGATTCGTTTATCAGGAATACAATCCAGTCCTCTTCTCTAAACACGGACGAAGCCACCTAGTACGATCGTTCTGCCAGGCTCCTGTGCCCCAGGAGTGCTGCTACTTTACAGCCCTTGGCCCCACAGTAAGTGATCACAACCTCTTCTCACTTTCTCCGCCATGCATTTTGAATCTAGGCCTTGCAGAAATTCAATTGAGAGTCCACATTAGGGTTACAGAACCTCTTCCTTCTTCATGGGAATCTACCTGCTTGCTCTGAGTCATGTGGGGCATTCTATAGCCAAAATTTTAACACACATCATTGCTCAACATTGATTACTAACTTCTGAAATAGTCCACTTTCGAGCCATCTTTCTACACATCCACACCCTATAATACTTCCCATCATTTGACCAACTAGACTTAACCTTCAGGGAAACTCAACTTCTAGGAAGCCATTGCTAGGCACCTGAGAGCAAGCAGAGCACATGTCATTGGCACTCCCCTAGCAGAGGACAGTCCTCCCTCCTGCCACAGCCCTTAGCACGTCAAATCCCGAGTTGTCTATTTCTCCACTGGACTGGGAGCTCCTTCAAAGGAGGTAGTGTATTTCATTTATGAAAGCATATTTGGTGTGTACAGCCAAACGACAATGTGACCCAGAAAGAAATCTCTATGAACGATGAGAAAAGAGGTGACCCTCTCTGCTAAGAGACCCTCGTACAAAAAGGCCCTGGAAGGTGAGCAGAGGTGGGAGAGGGGGAGTCGTGAATTTGCTCTCAATCACTGTGCACCACTTCTTACCTTGTAGTGTCCCCACGAGTCCAGTGCTGACTCCGGAAATGATGTCATTAAGCAGCCACTCTTTGATGCGGTATTTGGGGAGCCAGTCTAGGATGGGCAGAAGAGTTTTCAGCACACCGAGGGCTCTCTTTCTTGAGCAACTGTCCAAAGGCAAAACAACTGGGTTGCAGTGTCAATCATCATCAATTACACATCACAAAGGTTTGAACAGAATTCGACTCATTTTTATGTCTATTTAGGAAAATAATAATAATTTCATGGGGAAAAAAAGTATGGATACTGAACGCTTCCCATGCTTTCACCAAGAATTGTATCTATCATTTTTTTCCAGGTATATTAGTTTATTATAGTCAATATTGCCCACACAATACAAACACATATGCTCCCATGTGATCCTGATGAGTAATTTCAAACTATTGCATTATCCAGATAAGAATGGACAAAGTATCAGGGATTCAAAGCCAGCCTAAGCTACAGTGAGACTCTTTGGGATTGTTTGGTTTTTACTTGTGTACGTCCTCCATGATAGCCTAATTCAAACCTGAAACATTCTGAATTTCCACAGCCTAACATTGTAGCATCTAGCTGTTCTGCATAGAGAATGAAGTATTGAACAATTAGAGCACAAGGACCTGGGTTCATATCCCAGTAATGAGTGAGATGAATCATTTTCATACTGATGGAAAAGAGGAATTGTTTCCATTACTACTGTGGCATTAAGAGTAGACTCATTCTGTAGAGTGTCATGTTAGGTCAGCTTGGGCTAAAGTGAGACCTATATATTATATAATCAAAGAGACACATATTTCAGCCATTTCCTATTTTCAACAGAAGTATCTATCATTTTTAATACCTTGTTCTCAGAAACATGGGATCAGGTGTCCCTCCCCCCTTTCACCTTTTTAATCCTCTGAGAAAATCTCCCTATACAAGAACTCATTTCTTTTTGGCCCGGCCAGAGAATAATCAATGTGGAACCTCTATGTGAGATTAAATTTCAGGCTTCTAACCCTGTCATTGCCTTCTTATTCTTTTTAAAAAAAATAAACACACTATATTTTGGCAACAAAAGCTTGGAGACCTTTTTTTTTTTTTTTTTTTTTTTTTTTTTTTTTTTTTTTTACAAAAATCTTAACAGGATGAATTATACCTGTGCATTGCTGTTAAGAAATTTTAAACTTATCAGCCTGTACCTGAAAGAAAACATCAGCAGTAGATGGATAAAATTCCTGATTTTTAAAGTAATTTTAAGAATTATAACATTTATTGGCACATGTTTCTGGAGTTCATTTGTACAGTGGCACTAGGCCCTGGTGCACCCATTCTCATCCTCTCTCTCCTTGCAAATAAATAAATAAAATTATTTTTAATCAAGAAAAAAAGAATTATGACATTTATGACATGATTGAAAATTTAGTGATCATTCAAATTTGATATTATTTTATTATTTTAGATGAATAACAGGGCATAGTTATGTTTTTAAGTCTTTAGACATGCACAATAACATATGAACATACGTATATGCATTTCTATGCATATATATTGCCCCGCAGACATGGGCTCTGTACCTGAGGATTCAGCCAGTTGTAGATAACTACAGATTTAACTCATCAGGGAAAACTGCCCTCAACTGAGTACAGACATGTTTCTTGTCCTTGTTACCTAAACAATGCGGTACAATGACTACTAATACAGCATTTGCATATTTCTAGGCATTGTAAGTCATCTAGAGATGGTTTAAACTATATAGGACAGTAAATGGGTTATCTACAAATCTTAAGCCATTGTATATAACCCTTAGGTTTTTGCTATCTGCACAGGCATCCCCCATAGATACCAAGGGACAATTGTAAACAGACAAAAGGTACACAATATGTGAATTGCTTCAAAGTAATGCTGGGGGGGGGCAAATAGGGGAAATAAGATTAATTGAATTGATCACGACTGAAGCTCAGTGCTAAGTAAAATGCAGAAGGTGTCACTATACTACTTTTGTATATATTTTAAATGTTGGGTAATGCAAATTTCTTTCCTTCCCTCTCTCCCTCCCTCCCTTTTTCTTCCTTCCTTTCTTCCTTCCTTCCTTCCTTCTTTCTCTTTCTTTCTTTCTTTCTTTCTTTCTTTCTTTCTTTCTTTCTTTCTTTCTTTCTTTCTTTCTTTCTTTCTTTCTGGTTTTTCGAGGTAGGATCTCACTCTAGCCCAGGCTGACCTGAAATTCACTATGTAGTCAGAAAGAAGAAAGAAAAAAAAAAAAAAAAAAAGAAAGAAAGAAAGAAAGAAAGAAGAAAATCTGGGCCTGGAGAGATGGCTTAGTGATTAAGGTGCTTGCCTGCAAAGCCTAAGGACCCAGGTTCAATTCCCCAGGACCCATATAAAGCGAGATGCACAGGTGGCACATGCATCTGGAGTTCCTTTGCAATGGCTGGAAGCCCTGGCGCGCCCATTCCCATCCTCCCCCCCCCCGCCTCTGTTTCTCAAATAAATAAAAATACAATATTTTTTAAGTTAAAAAAAGCTGGTAATTAGTTCACTGTTCTCCAAGTTTTTGTTTGTTTGTTTATGTTCGCCGTGTCTGTGTCTCATCGTGGTGGCACATTTGAGTTGAGATACCTGGCGATTGTCCTAGGAATCCCGCTGCCTCGGGGTGAAGGAAGCCCTCGGAGCTCTCATCCCGGCCCTCTAAGGGAATGAAGGCGCCACCCTGCCTGCACTGTTTCAAAGGCTCCTGGTCAAATGGTGAGTTTGCTCATCACCTTATCTCAACGAGTCTCCTTCCTAGCGCCTTTTTTTAGCCTGGCTTGCACAAGAAGAACAGTAGAAAGTACTCGAAGGTGCCCAGACAAGAGTTGGCAATGATCCTGACCCCAGATTGATGGAGCCACCCTGTGACCCGGCAGGGTGGTGATGCAGTCACTAGCCTCACTCCCACCTCCCCCGGCAGGACGCCCCGGGATCCCGGCTGTCCCAGGGGCTGGGATGTGGGAGGACTGGGGGCTGGTCTCTACCTGCAGCTCCGGGCCAGGCTCTCCCGCAGCGTCCTGCGCTCCTGCAGGCGCCGCTCGTGCCGCTGCTGGAAGGCGAGCTCGCTGTAGACGGGCCGCGACACCTCATAGCTGCACATGAACTCGGGCTCGGCCCCGCTGCCCGGCGCGGCCATGACCATGACCTGTGTGCGTCCGGAGGACCACGGCGCGCGGAAGACTGGCGCCCGCCTGCAGAAGGTGGAGGACGTCCCTAAGAATCTTCGGGTGCCTTGACCCGCACCTGCTCCCCGGGATCGCCCTACCAAGAGAGGAAATGACGACCCTCACTTAGGGGTTTTTTTGGACGACTTGGACTGAGTCTTGTCCTTGGGCAGCCCAGAGCGCTGTCCGCGTTCTGAAATCGCCCCGAAATGAGACCGGGACACAGGGTCCCGGGGGAAAGCGTGCGTCCCGCTGCGCGCTGCACTGCGCTCACTCCACTCGACGTGCAGCTCCAAGCTCGCTGTGGGAGCAAATGCACAGCTCCTCCCCCCTCCCCCGCTCCGGTTGGGGACATGGGACCCTCGGGGTCAGGGTGGCTTTTTTTGCTGGCGGACTCTAGCTGCGGATTCCAGCGCTGCTGGGGGACAGGTGGAGCGTTTGCAAGCCTCCTCTGCTCACTCGCATTCTCAGGAGTCTGTCCAGCCCCTGGTCCCGGACCAGTCCCATCCCTAGAGAGCTGGCGGAGGGCGGGGTGGAGAGGGAGGCATCTTCTGCCTCCAACTCACCTGCTTGGGACCCTGCGCTCCGGAATGCCCCAGGGACACCCGCCCGCAGCTGCCTTTATAGCGCTCAGGGAAGGCAGTGAGACGTTTTATTTGTGGAGCAACAGAGACACCTCGTTCCAAAGGAAGGACGCCCTGGCTGCGGTCTTTCCCCCACAGAGCATACCAGGAAAGAAATCCTCACCCTCCCTGGGGTTCTTTCCCTTTCCGGAACAGAGAGAGCTGTGACTCTTTTAATGGTTGTCACATGGGGTGGGGTGGAGTGGGGGGGGGGACACCCGCTTGTCACTCATACACCAGCTCCTGTGGCGGGCTACTTGAAGTTAGAGGGACAGGTCAAAGCGTGGGGGACCCTGGCTTCAGGAGGACAGAAAAGTTGGAAGCTCTCAGCCTGACTTCCAGGCTGTGTGAATCCTGAGGTCCACAGCCTGGCACAGCAAGCTTCGGATTTCTAGAAAGTCTTTCAGCGGTAGTCAGCGGGTGGTGGTTGTGGAGATGAAAGTTCACTCGTGGATTTTTAGAAGCACAGTTTGTGCGTGTTATCATTCACAATCGAAATCAAGTCTCCCTTTCTTTGAACCTGGTTTTCTCGTGTCATACATGTTGATGATCAGTAGTGAATACATTGGCATAGACAGGAATAATGAAGGCTGGAGGAGGGAGAGGGCCGGTCAGCCCTATGCTGGATTACCAGTGTTTTATCTTCTGTGGGGATGAAATTTGGCTAAAATGAATGGTGCTTGTTTAGGATACTGGTGGAAGAAAGCACTTGGTAAACCGGATCAGTATTGCCTGGTTATCAGTGTACTAAATAAATGCAAAAGAGGCTCAAAAAAAAAAAAAATCTGGACCTCCTGAGAGCCAGTCTTCAGCTATGGGCTGGGAGAAGACAGGCCACGATGATTCCCTAAATTCCCAGAAACAAAACGCAAGAGAACTCTAGTGCAAATCTCTTAGTCAATGTGGTTCATGCACTTAGTTTTTTTTTTTTTTTCTCCTCATCCTGAGGAGTGAATGAGTCAACAACTTTCAACAGATTTCCAAAGGATTACTTGACCCAAAGAGGTCAAGTACCAGCTAGGCATGGCAGCATACACCTTTAGTGCTGACTATCTGGGAGGCTGGGGCAGGAGAATCACTTCAGCCCATGTGTTTCAGACCACCTGTGTGTGTGTGTGTGTGTGTGTGTGTGTGTGTGTGTGTGTGTGTGAGAGAGAGAGAGAGAGAGAGGAGAGAGAGAGAGGGAGAGAAGATGAGAGAGGGAGAGAGGATGAGAGAGAGAGAGGGGAGAGGATGAGAGGATGAGAGAGGGAGAGAGAGAGAGTGAGAGAGAGAGAGAGAGAGAGAGGGAGAGAGGAGAGAGAGAGGGAGAGAGAGGAGAGAGAGAGGGGAGAGGATGGGAGAGAGAGGAGAGAGAGAGGGAGAGAGGAGAGGAGGATGAGAGAGAGAGGGAGAGGAGATGAGAGAGAGAGAGAGGAGAGGAGAGAGAGGGAGAGAGAGAGGAGAGAGAGAGAGAGAGGGAGAGAGAGAGGGAGGAGAGAGGAGGAGAGAGAGGAGAGAGAGAGAGAGAGAGAGAGGGAGAGAGGATGAGAGAGGGAGAGAGAGGGAGAGAGGATGAGAGAGGGAGAGAGAGGGAGAGAGGATGAGAGAGAGAGAGAGGATGAGAGAGAGAGGGAGGAGAGGGAGAGAGAGAGGGAGAGAGGATGAGAGAGGGAGAGAGGGAGAGGGAGAGAGAGAGAGAGAGAGAGAGGGAGAGAGGATGAGAGAGAGAGAGGGAGAGAGGATGAGAGAGGGAGAGAGGGAGAGAGGATGAGAGAGAGAGAGGGAGAGAGTATTGGTCTGGAACATTACTTAGCCAGGCGCAGGTAACAGGGAAAGGACCCCTTGTGTCACGTGGTGTTTCTAAGTACCCGTGGTTCCTATCTAAGATCTGCTTTGTTCCCCACCGGTCCCATATGTGGAGAGGTTTTAAGTTGTCACGACTGAACAGACACTACTTAGATATAGTGAGCAGAGGTCAAAGGTGCTGTTACCCACCCTGCAGGGAATTCTTTATTGATCTAAGGTTTCTAATGAGTGATTAACATGCACATTTATTAACAAATTGCCTCTTGTTGTAAACCTATGCATGTTTCTGTCATATATGTGTGTGTGTACATTTCTTACTAGTAGTGCTTTCTTGTTGGATGTGTGGATATTGTTGGACACGTGACTCTACTCTATTGAAGTAGACGTGAATAGCAGTTTTAAAGTCAGTATCCACGCTATACTCCCTCACACATGCCCTTCAAGGTCCAGTTGAAATGCTGTTTCTTCCATGAACATTCCTGCTGTTCTCAATCAGAATGAGTCTAGTGCCTCGTCTGGATTCTCTTAGCCTCTTATCCGATCTTCTCTAAGTGCCTCTCACTGTCTTACCTTCCTGTCATAATTCCATTTACAAGCAAGTCTTATCTCTCTTGCAAAACAAAATCTTCTTGTGGACAATGATTCTCCCTACACCCATTGTTATCTTCTATCATGTTTTCTAAGGAGACTTTTCTATAGTCTAAATATACTTTTTTAAAAAAAGAAAAGAATTTTATTACCTGTGGGTCTACAATATTTCCCAGGAAGACTATGATATGGGTATCTTCCCTGGTATATATGGGTTTGTCTTAACCTTGACTAATGACTGATATATATATATAAAATCTTCACAGTAATTCAGGTGACTCACTACTCTTTAGTTAATTCAGGGGCATTCTATGCCAATATAAGCCATGTTTCACTCTGATAAGGATCTCTGGTCATGGTTTCTTGTTATTTTGATCACCTTTAGTCTGTTTTAATCTGCCTTGAGGACCACTGTGCATGAGAACTTGGCGATGGCTTTGTGTTAACATTTACTCAGAAGACGAAGGAGCTGGGTAGAGGTGGCAGAAAGACAGGAAAGAAACAGACTACTGAATAACATCAGGCATGAAAGGTCTAACTTCCCCTGAAGAAGGGACAGGGTTCTTTGAAATGCCTTTGCATAAGAATTTGGTTCAGGGCTGGAGAGATGGCTTAGTAGTTAAGGCGTTTGCCTGCAAAGCCAGAGGATCCCAGTCTGATTCTCCAGGACCACATTAGCTAGATGCCCAAGGGGGTGCATGCATCTGGAGTTCCTTTGCAGTGGCTGGAGGCCCTGGCGTGCCCATTGTCTAGCTCTCTCTCTGCCTCTTTCTCTCTCTCAAATAAATAAACAAATAAAATATATTTTTAAAAAGAATTTGGTTCACGGCTGGAGAGATGGCTTAGCGGTTAAGGCGCCTGCCTCCTAAGCCTAAGAACGCTGGTTTCCAATCTCCAGTGGTTCCAATCTCCAGGTCCCACGTTTAGCCAGATGCAGTGACACAAGGGCGCAATGCCACACTTGACCACAAGGGGGCGCACGCATCTGGATTTGGTTCACAGCAGCTGAGAGGCTGCTGGCACGCCCATCTCTGTCTTCCTCTCCATCTCTCTCTGTCTCTCTCTGTGTCTCTCTCCAAAAAAAAAAAAAAAAAAAGAATTTGGTTCAATCATAATGACACATATATGAAGATACCATGATGAAAGTAATGACTTTTCATATTAACCTAAAAAAACTTAATAAAAAGAGAAGTTGGTTCAATCATCACACTGTCATATGCCCCATGTGTGTCTGGGTGATGATACTGCTTTGTCTCTATGGACAGAACAGCATCTCCATTACAGGATTCTATTAAACTATGGAAAACTACTTTTCTCATAGACAGAGTCTTTGAATTTGGCTATCTTTTAAATACAAAGAAGAACGGGAGGTAATACAACTTGCTCTCCCCACCTAATTTTCTTGTTGTATTAAACACCTCAAATTACTCACATCTGATTTATAAAGCAAGCCTCACCCATTCCACATAGAGGGGAGTGACTCTTACTTACCAGAATTGAATCATATCCAAAGAAGCAGATATGACATATCAAAAGAAATGTCAGATGGTAATATTGCCAATTCACAGTACTTATTTAGTAACTAATGATGATTAAAGCTTTGTAAAGTGGCACATGCCTGTGATCTCAGCACTCAGAAGTCAGAAGCAGGGAGTCATCACAAGTTCAAGGCCACACAGCTCTACACATAGTGAGTTCCAGCCAGACAGGACTGTATAGTGAGCCCGTGTCTCAAAAAGCAAACAAACAATGGCATGTGTCACTTAGGTATTTGTCCTGCAAAATAGTTCCACTATGAAGTGTACATATTCTCTTATTAATTCATTCACTCAAAGATTAAGAATATGTTTGCATTGACCGGGACACAATGATGAACAGAAGCACACATCCTGGCCATATAGCTGTAGGTATGGCAGACATTCATCAAGTAAATGGTCACAAAATGTCTATCCTATTTGATCTCAGTGATTCAAAAATACATATTTTCACATTTTATTAGGATTCATCTTACAATTGATGGTGTATAACAGTTCAGTTGTCAGTCAGCATTCTTTTCTTAGTGATTCATAAAAAATCATGAATTTCACAATTAATGCCATCTTGAGATTAATGATATATGGGTATTTGCATAAATTCACAGGTGTAACTATGCTTTTCAGTTGCCTTGAGTCCTTTGGTAAGAGCAATAAATCTTGCTATATTTTCATCTTCTAAAGACAAGTTCTATACTGTGGATTTTATTTTATTTTTTACAATTTAAATCATTTTTTAAATCAGAATTAGGAAAGAATGGAAAATGTGAATAAACCCAGGCATTCTGTTTTTAAAAAGAAACCTAGTTTCTGATTCTTGTCACTGTGCACCTTCAAAGTATACTGCATATAACTTATTTATCATCATTATTATTTTGAGACAGGGTCTCAGGAAGCCCAAACTGGCCTTGAAGTATCGAAGGATTACTTGAACTTATGATCCTCCTCCCAAGTGCTGGGATTACTGGCATGAGCTAGGAGATCTCCTAGCTTTATGCACTGCAGGGGATGGCACTCAGGGCTTCTTGCATGCTAGGCAAGTACTCTACCAACTGAACTATTCCTCAGCCTCACTTATTTATTATTTTTTAAAAATATTATGTATTTATTTATTTGCAAACAGAGAGAGAGAGAGACAGAGGGAGAGAGAGAGAGATGAGAGAGCACACCAGGGCCTCCTGCCACTGTAACCAAACTCCAGACGCTTGTACCACTCTGTGCATATGGCTTTATGTGGGTCTTGGGGAATCAAACTGGGATCTTTAGGCTTTGCAAGCAAGTGCCTAAACCACTAAGCAATCTCTTCAGCTCCTTATTTTTTTTTATTTTCAAAGAGGCACATTTGGAACTGATGGTTAATCCACACTTAAACCTGAAGCATTGCTTGCATTTCAGATCAGCACTGGTGCTCAACAAGAAACAGCAACCAAGTAAAAATTTATTTTCCTCTGAGAAAATTCAACTCTACTTTTGAACTTTAAAAGAAATGCTTGTTAATTTTGTCAGTAGAGGATACATTTATGCTGTTTATGCAACAAATGAACTTAAACTTTTATGATCTCTCCTCTGAACAAATTATTGGGTTTATTTCACAATCGTACTTTTCAGTTTCTTGCTTGTTACTTGTCTCCCTGATCAGATGTAAGATATTCTCCTTCAGAACATATATTTCTTACAGCATTAAAAAGTAAGACATACTGGGCTAGAGAGATGGCTTTTAGCGGTTAAGCACTTGCCTGTGAAGGCTAAGGACCCTGGTTTGAGGCTCGATTCCCAGTACCCACATAAGCCAGATGCACAAAGTGGCATCCGTATCTGGAGTTCATTTGCAGTGGCTGGAGGCCCTAGTGCGCCTGTTCTCTCTCTGTCTCTGTGTCTGTAGCTCTCAAATGAATAAATAATTTTTTAAAAAGTAAGACATGCTTATAGTAGAAATATTGGGAAATATACTAAAAATATACTAAATAGACTAAATATGAAATTAAAAATAAGGGCTGGAAAGATGGATCAGCTGCTAAAAGTACTTGCCTATAAAGTCTGATGACCCAAATTCAATTCCCCAATAGTCATGGAAAGCCAGATGCCCAAGTGGTGCATGTATCTAAGTTCGTTTGCAGTGCCAAGAGGCCCTGGTTTTCTCTGTTCCTCTTTCTTTCTCCCTCTGTTTGTCTCTCTCCTTGCAAATAAACACAATTTTTTTAAATAAAATAAAACAGAAACCACCGCTTATAATCACTGTTAAGCTTTCTACTTATTCCCTTCCTTTGTCTCTATGCATATATATGTATACATTTTAATCAAGTAAGATTGTAAAGATCGCCTTTTTTTCTGTTATCTTGGCAAATTATGACAATGTCATAGTACTGGATAGGATAGGTTTGCTACATTATTGATTGATTGATAATGGGATCTTGAGAAATCATCAGATAGGAATAGAACTAATTTTGGTTTTAGTTTCTTTTTAAAAATTATTTACTTATTTATTTGAGAGAGAGAGAGAGAGAGGGAGAGAGAGAGAAAGAGGCAGATATATAGAGAATGGGTGCACCAGAACCTCCAGCCACTGCAAACAAATTCCAGACCATGTGCCACCTGTACACCTGGCTTATGTAGGTATTGGAGAATTGCACCTGGGAGCTTAGGCTTTGCAAGCCAGCACCTTAACCACTAAGCCATCTCTCTAGCCCTGTTTTCTTTTCTTTTTAATTATTTATTTTGAGAGAGTGAGAGAGAATGGGTGTACCAGGGTCTTCAGCTACTGCAACGAATGAACTCCAGACACATGAGCCACCTTGAGCATCTGGGTACTAAGGGACTGAACTTGGGTCCTTAGGCTTTGCAGGCAAGCGCTTTAACTGTTGAGCCATCTCTTTTTTTTTTTTTTTTTTTTTTTTTTTTGAGACAAGCCCAACAAATTGCCTTTTAATGCAAGAGAGAGAATTGGTGCACCAGGGTCTCCAGCCACTGCAATCAAACTCCAGATGCGTGCATCCCCTTGTGCACATGTGCGAGCTTGTGCACTTGTGTCACTGTGTGTTTGGCTTACATGGGACCTAGAGAGTCGAACATGAGTCCTTAGGCTCCACAGGCAAGTGATTTAATCACTAAGCCACCTCTCGAGCCCCTCCTGTTTTGTTTCTCAAAAGACAGATTCTCAGTATGTTACTCAAGCTGGGCCTGGATTCCTGGGCTCAAGCAATCCTTTCACAGCCACACAGGTAGATGGACTACAGACGGGGTCTTATCACTATTCCTAGCTTCAAATAAAACTATTTTTAATTTTTTTTTTTTTTGCTCTCTCTCTGTGTGTCCCATAGCATCTGTGTGTCAAAGGACAACTTCAGGTGTTGGGGCTTGCCTTCTAAAGCAGGGTCTCTAATTTACTTTAGTATATTCCAAGCTAGCTGGTCTGGTGGCACATGTATCTGGAGTTCATTTGCCATTGCAAAAGACCCTGGCACACCCATTCTCTCCCTTTCTCTCTCTCAAATAAATAAACAAAAATATTTAAGAAAATGTCAGTAACAGTACAATTCAATAAATCTCTCAGGATAGCGAGGAGATCCCTTTTCCTTAATATGAATCAAATTTGATATGTAGTTGAGTAAATTTAAATTTGTCTCCTGCTATCATGAAATAATAGCATAGCTTTCTTCACAAAGAACAATTTGAGAATCCTTCCAAATTTATTTTGACTATATTTATTTAACTTTCAACGTTTTCCTTGCAAATCTTTTTTTAAATATTTTATTTTTTATTTTATTTATTTTGAGAGAGAGACAGAGAGAGAGAGAGAGAGAGAGAGAGCTACAGAAATAGGCAAAGAGAGAGAGAGAGAATGGGTGAGCCAGGGCCTCCAGCCACTGAGAATGAACTCCAGATGCATGCGCCCCCTTGTGCATCTGGCTTACATGGGTCCTGGAGAATCGAGCATTGAACCTGGGTCCTTAGGCTTCACAGGCAAGCGTTTAACCACTAAGCCATCTCTCCAGCCCTTTCCTTGCAAATCTTACCCCACAAACTCTATAGTATGCGATGGAAGGAGACCAGGGAAACCTGAGGGCTGTTGAAACACTGTGCTGTGCTATGTGTTGGATGTTTAACTATTTCATCCATTCATTTAATCATTCATCCACTCAATGAGTACCTTTTGAGTCTCTTGTATGAGATACATTCTCAAGTGTTGGGGACACTGTAGAGAACAAGTTTGACAAAGTTTCAGCCTTTAAAGGGATCATATTCTACTGGGAAATCCATGACTATCACTCATTAAAAACAATATCCTGGGCTGGAGAGATGGCTTAGCAGTTAAGGTACTTGCCTGCAAAGTCAAAGAACCCAGGTTCAATTCCCCAGGACCCACATAAGCCAGGTGCACAAGGTGGCACATGCATCTGGAGTTTGTTTGCAGTGACTGAAGGCCCTGGCGCACCCATTCTCTATGTGCCTCTTTCTCTTTCCTCTCTCTCTCAAATAAATAAAATAAAAACAATAAAAAATAAAAAACATATAAATTAAATAAAACAATAAAAACAATATCCTATTATGCTTTTTTAAAAAGCTATGGGAAAAATAAATACATGATGAATTCTTGATGGAGCAAATGCAGTGTGCAGAGAGAAGGACTGATTTGGGATCGGTGGTCAGGATGGCCTTTCTGTTTATGAAAAGGTGACATTTGCAGAATGTTCTGAAGGATGAGAAAGAGACTTCCTGGAAAACGGATCAAAAAAGGCAAAGATCTTGAGTCAAGAAGGAACTTGATATGCTTAGGAAACCAACTGGGGCATAGTGTGACTGAAATTCACATAGATCAGACCTGGAGATGACAAACCAGAAGTCCTCGTGACGTGTGTGGCAATGACAATCAGGCACATAGGAAGCAGACAGATGGGGGGCCAGCACTAAGTCCTCTGGCAGTCCAGTATGTAGAGGTCACTGCTATGGTTTGGATATTGAATGTCACCAGAGCCCCATGTGTTACGGCTTGGTTCGCAGGGTGATACTGATAGGAGGTGACGAAACCTTGCAGAGGCGAGTCTTAGTGTGATCTCTTCAGGTCATTTGAGGCATAGCTGGAGGGGATTGGCGCCTCAGTCTCAGCTTTCTCCCCACTTAACCCCTCTCTGTGACTAGGTCAGGAGTTTAGTTCCACCATGGCCTCTTGCCATGAAGTGAACCAGTATGGAGCACACAACAGTGAATTTCTGTTTGTCGACTTGATTAAATCAGGAATCAAGCAAGAGAGACACCTTGTGAGAAAGTCTGCGAAGGCATTTCCAGGAAGGGTAAACAATGGGGGGAGGAAGAATTTCTCCCAAGGTAGGCAACCCTTCATGAGACAGCCTATATATGAAGGTTCCCGGAAACTGTAGTCTTTCCCCCTGACCTGCGTCCACCCTGTTGCTGACATTGGAACCCAGCTTCTTCAGTCTTCCAAAGTGGCTTTCCAATAATTCTCCAGGCCCAAAGCACCAGATGCAAAATGCTGAGACACCCCACTTCACGGTGAGCAGCTACTAAGGTTCTTGGACTCTCTAGCATACAGACAAGCATTGCTGGGCTGTCCAGCCCATATAGTGTAAGCTAATCTAAAACCTTCTTCAGGATGTGTCTTCCTTCTGTAGGTTTGTTTTCTCTAGAGAATCTGGCCTAATACAGTGTGGAAGCTCAAACCCTGTGAGCCACAATTAACCTTATCCCTTGATAAGTTGGTGACCTCAGGCATTTTGTTAAAGTGACGGGAAGCTAACATAGTCATAGCAGGAGGATGAGGGGTTTCATTTGGAGATGAAGAGATATCCTGGAACTCAGGTGCCAAGGAAAAAAATACCCCATAAACGTCTTGGAGAATTTTAAAAAAATACATGTTTGCGTACCTACACCTTTTAATAACCCATGCAGAGGGAAGTAATCTTAATACTTCAATTATCGTTAAGTATTTCTACGTATCATATAGGTGTGGAATAGTTTTCTTTTTCTGGGTCGTGATAGCATCTTCTATTGATTAAGACCTCCGCAGACGCAAAGGTAACTCACGCTTCTGAGAAGAAATTGATCCAGGCACTCACACTACCTCCTCTCCTGAACTACAAATTAATAACAACACAATGCTAGAATTTAGTGTCTAATTCTTCACTTACAATGAATCTTAGGGTCTGGAGCTATGGCTTAGTGGTTAAGGTGCTTGCCTGCAAAGCCTAAGGACCCAGGTTCGATTCCCCAGGACCCACATAAACCAGATGCCCAAGGTGCCGTATGTATCTGGAGTTCCTTTGCAGTGGCTGAAGGCCCTGGAGTGCCCATTATCTCTCTCTCTCTCATAAATAAACAAAGTATTTTTTAAATGAATCTTATCTATCAAAAGATACAAAGCCTAAGAAGAGATACATAAAGGGACAGATGGGTGCCATGAACAATGAAGAATGAGGCCTTAGGGAGTGGGGGTGGGGAGAGACATGTGAGGATGGAGCCTTATAGCAGTATTTATACTGGATATACATGTTGCCCAGGGTGGTCTGACCAGAAAATTGACTTTAAAATTAAACTCTTTTTGAGCATAAATATTACCTTGAAGTAGGTATTATTATTTCTTTTTTCATTTTTCTTTTCTTTTCTTTTCTTTTTTTTTTTTTTTTCCTGAGGTAGGATCTCACTCTAGCCCAGGTTGACCTGGCACTCACTCTGTAGTCCCAGGCTGGTCTCAAACTCATAGTGATCCCTTACCTCTGCCTGGGATTAAAGGCAGGCACCACCACACCCAGCTATTATTCCCATTTTACATTTGAGGAAATAAATACACAAAGGCTAGTAACAATTTGCTCACAGTGATACACTTTGGCTGAGCTGGAATAGGAACTCAAGTATCTGAACCTAGAGCTGAACTGGCTTAATTACTATGAAACTTTACAGGGCATCATAGTCACCTCACCGCAGCATTATCTCACAGAAGTTCCAACCTTGGGCTGGAGAGATGGCTTAGCGGTTAGGCACCTGCCTGCTAAGCTTAGGAAGGCCTGTTCAATTCTCCAAGTCCCACATTTAGCCAGACGCAGTGGGGCAAAGGTGCAATGCCACACTTTCCCACAAGGGGGGGACACACTTCTGGAGTTCATTTGCAGTGGCTGAGAGACTGTTGGCGCGCCCATTCTCTATCTATGTCTGCCTCTCTCTCTCTGACTCTCTCCAAAAAAAAAAAAAAAGTTCCAGCCTTATTACTCCATCTGAGGCTTTGTGGTTCCTCACTTACTTTAATCTTTTGATTCTCATCTTTTTTCATTACAAGATTTACAAGTATGGTATACATAGAGGCACTATGGGATACTAATAAGGTAGATCAATATATAGACAGGAAAGAACTAAATTGGATTTTTTAAAGTTTGTTTATTTATGCATGTATTTGAGAGAGTGAGTGAGAGAGAATGCGCATGCCAGGGCCTCTACCCACTGCAGATGAACTCCAGATGTATGCACCACCATGTGCATATGGCTTACGTGGGCACTGGGAAATTGAACCTGGGTCCTTAGCCTTTGCAAGTAAGCACTTTAACCACTAAGACATCTCTCCAGCCCTGGATTGAGATTTTTTTTTGAGGTAGGGTTTCACTCTAGTCCAGGCCAATCTGGAAGTCACTATATAGTCTCAGGGTGGCCTTGAACTCATGGTGATCCTCCTACTTCTGCCTCCCAAGTGCTGGGATTAAAGACGTGAGCCACCACGCCCAGCTGGATTGAGATTTTTAAAAGGCAAGATGCAAGGAACATGCATAGTATTCTAATGTATAAATGAAGGGAATGCGTATGTGCATACTACATAAATCAGAGTTAAAGCAATACAGAAATGCCATGCTCAGATGGAGTGAATGAAGTTCGTTTACAAAAGTGTAGGCAGGGTCAAGGAAAGCCAAGACAGAATAAAGTATTTCAGGGCTGGCTGAAGGGAATGGTGAGAAGTTAACTGTCATAGGAGAGAGCTGTCAGCAGTCCCGGTCTGAGAGGACAGGAGTTGGGGTGGTTGCGGGGTGAGGTAGGAGGAGGTAACGGGAGCTGTTATCAGTACTTGGGTGTTATAGGAAAGGGCCACCCAGCAGAGTTGTTGTATATAGCACAGAAGAATAAAGACAGAACTAGGGAAATAAATACCCCAACTTCTCTTCTCTATTCCTTTGATCTCCTATGGAGGTCTCTCTCCTGCCAATATCCTCCTGGAGGAAGTGAGAGAGCAAAGGACACTGTTGGCATTGTTTGTAAGGTTGGCTTCCTGGGGAAGAGCTGATTTATTTTATTTATTTATTTATTTTTTTTTTTTTTTGAGAGGGGAAGAGGTAGAGAATGGGCACGCCAGGGCCTCTCAGCTTCCGTGAACGCACTCCAGACGCATGTGCCCCCTTGTGTGCATGTGTGACATTGTGCGCTTGCATCACTTTTGCATCTGGCTAAACATGGGACCTGGAGATTCGAATGGGCATTCTTAGGCTTTGCAGGCAGGCGCCTTAACCGCTAATGGTCTCTCCAGCCCGGAAGAGCTGATTTCAAAAAGGTAGAGAGATGGTAAGTAGGGTGAATGAGAAATGTCTATTTATAAGCAATAAGGTATATTGCTGGAAAGATTCACATGAAACTAGTTTCTGATGGACACAAGAATTTCATTGTTTTATATTTTCATGCACGAATATAGTTTTGATCTTCCCCGCCCTCTAATTACCTTCTCTTATTCCCCCTCCCTCCTACTAAAACCCTTCTTCCTTCTTCCCAATTAATCCCCCTTCTATTTTCTTCTTTTAATATTTTATTTATTTGTTTACTTATCTAGGAGAGAGAGAGAGAGAGAGAGAGAGAGAGAGAGAGAGAGAGTGGGCATTCCAGGACCTCTAGCCACTGCAAACAAACTCCAGATGCATATGTCACCTTATAAACTTGGCTTTACATAGGAATTGGGGAATCAAACCTGGGTCCTTTGGCTTTTCAGGCAAGTGCCTTAACCACTAAACCTTCTCTCCAGCCCTCCTCCTTTTCTATTTTCCTCCATTAATAACTATTATCTTCCATTACCTACTTTAGGAGGTGTAGGGTCATATTAATGAGTCTTATTAACCCTTCTCCATCCATGAAGAAATATTGACAAGCTCAGTTTTATAGAGGACACCACAGCTGGTGTTAGTTTATGAGTGTAACAGCCATGTTGTGTCCAGAAAACAGCATTCCACAGCTGTCTTCCTCATCTCCTGCTTTTAATTCTTTCTCCCTCCTCTTCTGTGAAGTTCCCAGAACCATGGAGGGAGGGGGTTAGATGTCCTATTTGAAGTTGAGTACACAAGAGTCACTTATGCGCAGCAATCCTGCCAGCTCTGCATTAACCTCTGCCCATTGCAGAAAGAAAATTCTACAGCACTAATCTATGGGAATAAGCATTAATATTTAGAAGTGAACACAAGACTTAGAAAACACACTTTAGAGCCAGGGAGATGGCTCAGCTGTTGAGAGTGTGTGCTTCAGGTACGAGAGCCTGAGTGTCATTCCTGGGGACCCATGTAAATAGCTGGCATGGTAACACATGTCTGTAACCCCATCCTGTGGGGAGCAGAGACCAGACACTTGCTAAGGCTCATGAAAACCACAGCTTGCATTCAGAGTGCCACATGCATATAACACACATATATACACACACATACATGCACACACACCCCTCACATGCTACATGCAAAAAAAAACTTTAAAAAAATCACTTTTTAGGACTGGAAAGATGGCTTAGTGGCTAAGGCACATGTCTGCAAAGTCAAAGGACTCGGGTTCGATTTCCCAGAACCCACACGTTAGCCAGATACACAAGATGGTGCCTGTGTCTGGAGTTCGTTTGCAGCAGCTGAAGGCCCTGGTGTGCCTATTCTCTCTCCTTCTATCTGCCTCTATCTCTCAAATGAACAAAGTTCCTTAAAAAAATTTAAAAATCACTTTTTAGACCTTCATTAGATTTATAGAACATGGTACAGTTTTCATATGTCCCCGTATAATTTCCCCTATTTACATTTTTTAAAAATTTTATTTATTTATTTATTTTCAAGGAGGGAGAGAGACAGAAAGAAAGAAAGAAAGGAAGAAAGAAAGAGAAAGAAAGAGAGAAAGAAAGAAAGAAAGAAAGAAAGAAAGAAAGAAAGAAAGAAAAAAAGAAAGAGAAAGAAAGAGAGAGAGAGAGAGAGAGAGAATGGGCATGTCAGGGCCTCTTGCCACTGCAGATGAACTTTAGATGCATGCAACACTTTGTGCATCTGATTTTGCATGGGAACTAGGGAATTGAACCTGGGCCATCAGGCTTTGCAAGAAAGTGCCTTTAACCTCTGAGCCATCTCTCCACTTCATCCTAAACTTTTATAGTACATTTGTCACAACTGAAACACAGTATTACTGTATCATTAACTAAAGCCCATGGTTTGTTTTGATTTCCTTACTTTTCACCTAATGTAGTATTTCTGTTCCAAGAACCAAGCCAGAATACCACATTATATCTAGTCATAATGATTCCTTAGGCTCCTCCTGACTGCCTGTTTCTCAGATTTCTCTTGTTTCTATGACATTGACAAACATGAGAAATTTTGGTCAGGTATTTTGTAAGATGTCATACCATTGTTGTTGTTGTTTTTAAGAATATAGAATTTTATCTAATTTTAGTTAAAAAAAATAATCCTACCATCAAATGACTGATGTTGTTTTTATGGGTAGAAAATCAGAAGTAAAGTGCCTTTTCATGACAGAGCATAAAGGATACAAAGTCAACAGACATGTCATTTTTGAAAATTATCTTGATGTGCAGGCGGAGGAAATGCTTATTAGGTTTCTCCACTGGCAACGGATTCTCCCCTCCCCATTCTGTACTCCTCAGAAGGAAGTCATTCTATGTACCTCATACTTAAGGAAAGGGGATTTAAACTCCACATTCTTGAGAATAAAATGTCCACAAAAATTATTTGGAATATTCCTGCAGGAGAAGTTTGCTTCTTTCTCATTTAATGATTTATTCAACCATGTCATTATGGATTTTTTTTTTTTGAGGTAGGGTCTTGTTCTAGCTCAGGGTGACCTGGAATACTCAGTAGTAGTCTCAGTCTGGTCTCAAACTCACAGCGATCCTCCTACCTCTGCCTCCTGAGTGCTGGTATGTGCCCCCACACCCAGCTCATTATGAATTTTGAACATTTGATTTATACCTCACATTAGAACTTAGAATAACAACATGTTTTGGAAAATCACATTATTCCAGCTTTGGCCACCAGTGTAGAGTGGATTTTGTTTGTTTCTCTGTTTTTGGATCCTTTACTTTCTGGCACCACATGATGTTCTAACAGTTATCGTGTACATTTTCTGAGCCAGTCTTAGACTCTGCCATTTCTCCAAGAAAACCTCGTTCCTTTTATTGGTGAATGTACTAGAAGCTAAGATCTGGCTGATAAATGGGTTCATTGCTACTGGAGTGTGGGTGCACTCCCTTTCATCTGATACAGCAAAGAAACATGTGTGCATATTGACTAATATATACATATAAACATAACTACAATTGTTCTAAATGTACCCATCTGCTTCTGTTGTTGTTTTTGTTTTTATTTTTGTTTTTGTTTCTCAAGGTAGGGTCTCACTCTGGTCCAGACTGACCTGGAATTCACTCTGTAGTCTCAGGGTGGCCTCGAACTCACGGCGATCCTCCTACCTCTGCCTCCCAAGTGCTGGGATTAAAGGCTCAAATGTAACCATCTGTATCTCTAGTAAGCTAAATATTGATTTATACTAACAAAGAGATTTACTTTTATTATACAGTATCCTTTACTGTTTACTTATTCTACTAGATCTGTGTCTTAGTCAATCATTTTATTTTTATTTATTTGCAAGGAAAGAGAATGAGAAAGAGAGAGAGACTGAGAGAATGGGCATTCCAGGGCCTCTGGCCACTGCAAACATCCTCCAGATGGATGTACCACTTTGTGCATCTGGCTGTAAGTGGGTACTGGGAAATTGAGCCCAGGTCATTAGGCTTTGCAGGCATGCACCTTAACTGCTGGGCCATGTCTCCAGTCCCTTATCAATCATTTTAAAAGAATGAATAAGATGTTTGAAATGCAATAGTGATATGATAAATTGTGTTTATGTCTATCTTGATAATGGTAGGTTGCTAAATGCAAAAAAATACTCTACTGAAAAGGTGCATATATATTAAAATGTTGTTAATCAAGCTTTTCAATATGTAGGAACAAGATGATAAAATAACTCACATGAGTTATTCTTTTATAAAGAAGGAGCCTTAGGCTGGAGATGTGGTTCTGGGTTAACCTGGGTTCAATTGCTCAGTACCCACATAAAGCCAGATACACAAAATGGTGATGCATCTGGAGTTCAATTGCAGCGGCTATAGGCCCTTCTGTGCCCATTCTCTCTCTCTCTCTCTCTCATTGCAAATAAATAAAAAATAATGAGCCTCTGCCGGGCATGGTGGCGCACGCCTTTAATCCCAGCACTCAGGAGGCAGAGGGAGGAGGATCGCTGAGAGTTCGAGGCCACCCTGAGACTACATAGTGAATTCCAGGTCAGCCTGGACCAGAGTGAGACACTACCTCGCAAAACAAAACAAACAAACAAACAAAAAATAATGAGCCTCATTTGCATCACATGTTACACGAACACTTCAATAAGGTAAAAATAGAATTTTAAATATTCTTTCAGTCTTGTTCTCAGACCTCTATCTTTTCCTAGATTTCTATCTGGATGAATGGTTTCTTATCCATCTAGTCATTCCTTCTTTCTTACCTTTAATGTTGTCTCCCTGTTTTGTTTATTGGTTTGTCTTTGTCTGGTTTTCTGTGATGCTGGGGGTGAGCTCAGGGTCCACTACTGAGCTGCTCTGCTTCTACCCACCTCACCCACTGTTTGGATAGCCATTCAGTTCCTCGGATGTCGCCACTGCTTGGGTTCAGGCCCGAATTACACTAAGGTGACAGTCTTCCAACAGGACACTTTGCCTGTCCTGCTCTGCTCACCAGTTTCAGTCCAAAGTGAGCCTGACAAAGTGCCATCATACAAATGCCTGCAGTGGCAGCACTTGGAGGCAGAAGCAAGAGGACTGCTTGAGTCTGGGATCTAGTCTGAGCAACATAGCAAGACCATGTCTTAAAAACATAGACAAGGGGGGTTGGGGATTTAGCTCAGTGGATGAGCGCTTGCCTAGCAAGCACAAGGCCCTGGGTTTGGTCCTCAGCACCGAAAAAAAAAAAAAAAAAACATAGACAAGGACTGGAGAGATGGTTTTGCAGTTAAGGCACTTGCTTGCAAAGCCTAAGGACCTATGACTGATTCCCTAGGACCCATGTAAGCCAGATGCACAAGAGGGTGCATGCATTTGCAGTTTGTTTGCAGTGGCTGGAGGCCCTGGCATGCCCATTTCCTCTCTCTCTCTCTACCTGCCTATTTCCCTCTCTCTCTCTCAAATAAATAAATAAAAATAAAACTTAAAAAAAACACAGACAAAACAAAAAGAAAGTGTGGTCTAGGTTATCCTTAATTTTTAAACCTTTCAAAATAGCTCTCCATTTCCACTAACACTCTTTCTGCAGATTTGTGGGACTAAGCTGTATTTGTTAACATTTTAGAGAGAGAAAGACAAGATTTCTTTCCGCTGTAAAGAATGCCAGATGCTTGTGAAACTTTTTGCATCTGGCTTATGAGGGTAGCTGGGGAATTGAATTCTGGCTCTGGCTGGTAGGATTTGCAAACAAACTCCTTTAACTGTTGAGTCCTCTTTTCAGCCCTCTAAGGCATCTTTTATATCTTGATCTGGTGTTCTGTTTTTTTCTCTGCATGGAACGCTTTCCCTCCACCTTTTCTTTTTCTTTTTATAAAATATATTTTATTTATTTATTTGAGAGAGAGAGAGAAAGAGGCAGGGAGGGAGAGAGAATGGGCATGCCAGGGCCTCCAACTGCTACAAACGAACTCCAGATGCATGCACCCCCTGGTGCATCTGGCTTACGTGGGTCCTGGAGAATCGAACTGGGATCCTTTGGCTTTGTAGGCAAACGCCTTAACCACTAAGCCATCTCCCCAGCCTTCCCTCCACCTTTTCCATTCCTAGCTTCTGACTTGATATTGCTATTCCTTTGAAGGTGGGTGGTATCCCTAGTAGGCAGGGAAAGATATTCTTCCTGTAGACAAACTTAGCTTTTGCACGTGTACACTTACCTCACTGAAGGATACTTTTCTGAATTCGGTATAAGACAGTAAAACCCTTGACAGTAAGGAATTTAGTAAGAATGTTGTGGAGTCACCCTGTCTTGGTTCTGTCATTTTCTACCCAGGTGACCTTGAAACATTATTTAGCTTTTCCCAGGCTCAATTTCATCATCTCTAAAATAAGATTGTGTGAGAAGACCTATCTCATGATGCTGCTGAGAGAATCAAGCACAATGCCTGGCACATAGTAAGTACTTGAGAAATGCTAGCTAGTATAATTGAGTCGAGAGTCCTAGCGAGCTGTTTCACTTAGCTCTCGGTATATTTTGAACTTCGTTCCAGAAAAAGGTTCATAAGTGTATGTATATATGTTATTCGAGATTGCCAAGAATAGCTAATTTTATCTATCAAAAATTTCTTCCCAGCACACTCTTTTGAGTCACAGATTTTGGCTTTTAGTAAGCTACAAAGCTAAAGGTTGTTAATTGGGAGAACAGCCAGCAAAACTTATCCACAGCTTCTGACTCACATGCTGAACAGAGCTGGCAGCATCAGTACCAAGCTGCCTTCTGTTTCTAATAATTTTTTGTTCTAATTTAGTTTCTCCCACCCAAAGGGATTATCATTTATTTGCATTACAGCATTGATGAAGATGTCACAAGGTGAAAGGTTGTTATTTTCAAGTAGATGGAACCAATATTTGCTGAGCATCACAGTGGTCTTTATGTGCTAAACAAGAGATACTTCTTTAGGTGCCCATGAATATCAGAGAATGGCATGACTCTTAAGAGTGCAAACAATCGTTTTCCAATTTGATTTAAGGTCCATTCCACAGGAGGGAACCTGTGGAATGTCCCCTTCCAGGAAGTCCCACCAGTATCTCCCTTGGACAGAACCATCTTTTCTTTGGAGACCCTGCTATATTTTATTTCTACTACAGATTTGACATCATCTTGTAGTTTTACTAGTCCCTTCTATATTTGTATAAATTCCCCATAGAAATATTTCTTGAGGCCTAAAGTTTACCTCCGTGACCTGACCTCTCTCACAACTATCATGAGGTAATGACCAATTTGCTACATTGGCATGGCAATTAAATACCATGGCAAACTTTCTGGTCCATGGTAAGGTATTCAATAAAATGAATTCCTTTCTCTTTCTTCCTTTGTTTTGTGCATCCTCCATGGTGCCTTACTGAGCACTGAAAGATCATACAGAGCAGGCTTTCAGAGGATATGCTCTGGGTTTGATTTCCTGCTTACATGCCCCCTAAAAATTTCAGGCAATGATCTCCCTATGTCTCCTTTGCCTTGTCTGTGAACTCCACCTCCAGCACTTCCTTCATAATGTTTCTGTAATTGTTAAATGAGGAAGAGGTCAAGCCATCAGAACGGAGGTGCGCACTCAGGGCTCACGTAACCTTGATTATCGTTCTCTACCTGGTGACTGTCTTTTTTTTTCCTTTGTAGGTTGCTGATTTATCTTACACTTGGATCTTATGCATGATTTATTATTAGACTCTATGCAATTATTCAAGTCATAAAAATAAAAATTTGGATGACCTGTCCTGCCTCTTCCTCTCGGTCTCATGTTGAACTTGAGTTGGAAATGACGAGTCAGGTCTCAAAATGGAGATAAAACCTCAGCTCCAGCCTGACTCCCCACAGCATGGGGGAGGAGGACCATAATCCAAAGGATGCAGAGCAGTGGAGGAAGCTGTTGACTGGGGGTCTGAGTTTTGAAACTACAGATGCTAGTTTGAGAGAACATTTTGAGAAGGGGGGCACACTCACAGATTGTGTGGTCATGAGAGACCCCCAAACAAAGCATTCCAGAGGCTTTGGTTTTATGACTTTCTCGTGTTCTGAAGAGGTGGATACAGCAGCGTGTGCTCAGCCACACTAGGTTGATGGCATGTAGTGGAACCAAGGACTCTGCAAAACCTGGTGCCCATGAGGCAGTGAAGAAAATTTTGTGTTGGTGGTATTAAAGAAGACACAGAAGAATATAACCTGAGAGACTGCTTTGAAAATTATGGCAAGATTTGAAACCATAGAAGTGATGGAAGACAGGCAGAGTGGACAAAAGAGAGGATTTGCTTTTGTGATTTTCGATGATCATGATACAGTGGTTAAAATTGTCATTTGGAAATGTCACCCTAGTAACGGGCACAATCGTGAAGTGGAAGAGGCCCTCTGTAAACAAGAGATGCAATCTGCTGGGTCACAGGGAGGTCGTGGAGGTGGGTCTGGCCACTTTATGGGTCGTGGTGGAAACTTTGGAGGTGTTGGAGGTAATTTTGGCCATGGTGGCAACCTTGGTGGAAGAGGTGGCTCTGGTTGTGGCAGTAGAGGGAGTTATGGTGGAGGTGGTGGTGGACATCATGGATTTGGAGGTGATGGTGGCAACTGTGGTGGTGGTCCTGGTTATAGTAGTAGAGGAGGCTACGGTGGGGCTGGACCAGGATATGGAAACCAAGGTGGTGGCCATGGTGGTGCGGGAGGAGGAGGATATGATGGTTCCAATGAAGGAGGAAATTTTGGTGGTGGTAACTATGGTGGAGGTGGGAACTACGGTGATTTTAGAAATTTTATTTTATTTTATTTTTATTTTTTTTTTTGGTTTTTCAAGGTAGGGTCTCACTCTCTAGCTCAGGCTGACCTGGAATTCTCTATGTAGTCTCAGGGTGGCCTTGAACTCATGGCGATCCTCCTACCTCTGCCTCCCAAGTGCTGGGATTAAAGGTGTGCGCCACCACGCCCGGCTGATTTTAGAAATTTTAGTGGACAACAGCAGTCAAATTATGGACCCATGAAGGGGGCTGCAGTTTTGGTGGAAGACGCTCTGGCAGTCCCTATGGTTGTGGAAGTGGTGGATATGGTAGCAGAAGGTTTTTAAGCCAGCAGAAAAGGGCTACAGTTCTTAGCAGGAGAGAGAAGGAGGCGTTGTCAGGGAAGCTGCGGGTTGCAGTTGTCCTGAATGCATTGTGTACAATGATCCACAGTCAGAAAAGTTGCTGCAGCTTAAACAGGAAAGCCTTCTTGTTGTCGATTGTCATAGCCAGTTTGCAAAAAGTCCAGCCATTGGTTAATGCAATGTAATGTCAATTAGATTCACATTCCTCCCCTCTTTTGTGCATGGTTTTTTTTTTTTTCTTCACATCAGATATATTGCCCTGTAACTATGGTACTAGAAATAAAAAAAAAATTAAGAAAATTTTAACTTTTCAAAACAAATTAAGGAAAATTTTTTTAAATTGGAAGAAAAAAGTCATAAGAAATCATTACGTAGAATTATAATCAATAGTAAAGGTGTTTAATGAAGGTGAATGAGAGATTTATAGTGGTATGCATCTTAATTTAAATATTAAAGTTCTGGAAAAGACAAAATCACCTGCTAATTTGATGTCAATGTAATTATATTAGGAACAAAGAAATGTTAAAATAGGCTGAGAATTTACATATGGAAGTCTAAGTAAGGCTTTTTCTTCTAACAAGCTTATAGTACATGATAAATGTTTCACTTTGCACAATGTCTTCAGACAAGTAAAAGGTGCTTAATGCAGCAATATTGTTTTGTAAAAAAATGGTTAATTTCTTCAGTCTTATGTTTTAAGAAATCAACATTTCTACAATATTAATCTAAATGATAACTTACAAATCATAGCCTTTATTCCTTTTCCCAGTTCTCTTGCCAAAGGCAACCACTTGGTGAAATCTTTCAGTTGATTCTTAGATATGTCTGCATCCTCAAATGTTTATACATTTTTTTCTTACTTTGTTACTTTGTGATTTAGCTCTTTCCTGTGTTTTCAACAGTATTAAATATCTGCATACTATTTCTCCATCTTTTGATCGTGCGATCATAATTCTGGTTAGATCAATAGTATTACATGAATGAATGGAGTTCTGTCTTTTATTTGGAATGGAGTGATGAGTGCATTTGCGGACTTTTTTTTTCAGTTTCCCTTGTCCTTTTTTTTGCTTGTTTCTTTATCTTGACTCGCCGCCTCCTGTTTGCACTCATCTCTTCCACACAAGTTCATCCTCTATCAGATCACCTTCATCCTCAAGTAAAATCCTCTCCGAGTAGTCTAAGCTGCAAAGTGGCTAATGAGCTCCCTTTACCAGCATCCTGAGACTTCCCTCTGCCTCTCACATGTGTGTATTTCCTTTTCCCAGCTTCAGTCTTCCCACTTCTTGGTTTACCAACATCTCGAGAATTCCCCGTATCTCTCACTCGTGTGCATTTCCTGTAAGCAGTTTTACTTACTCATTCTTGGTCTACTCATTTTGCAGATGAAGCATATCCTCTGTCCACTAGCTTCCTTGAGGAAGAGCATGTCAGAAGTAAAATTTTTGAGAACACACAGGCCTTAAAAATGTCTTTGGGAAGCTGGGCATAGTGGCACACGCCTTTAATCCCAGCACTTGGGAGGCAGAGGTAGGAGGATTGCCGTGAGTTCGAGGCCACCCTGAGACTACATAGTGAATTCCAGGTCAGCCTGGACTAGAGCAAGACCCTACCTCAAAAAAAACAAAACAAAACAAAAATAGTCTTTGGGGCATAGTTGCTAAGTTGCTTGCCTTATAATCATGAGAGTCTGAGTTCAATCCCTTGAACCCATCTAAAAACAAACAGGAATAAAACAGCAGAACAATGCTACTTTAAAAAAAAGTGTGCGGAGGGGGACTGGACAGATGGCTTAGTGGTTAAGGCACTTGCCTGAGAAGCCTAAGGACTCAGGTTTGACTCTCCAGGTCCCATGCATGCCAGACGCACTAAGTAACACAAGGGCACAAGGTCACACATAGGCACAAGGAGGTGCATGCGTCTGGAGTTTGGTTGCAATGGCTGGAAGCCCTAGCATGCCAATTCTCTCTCTCTCTCTTTCTCTCACGCATGAAACAAAACAAAACAGTCTGTTGGGCTTGCCTCAAAAACAAAAAACAAAACAAAACAAAAAATAGCGGGCTATAGAGATAGTTTAGCAGTTAAGGCACTTGCCTGCAAAGCCAAAGGACCCAGATTCTCTCCCTAGGACCCACATAAGCCAGATGCACAAGGTGGCACATGTGTCTCTAGTCCATTTGCAGCAGCTGACAGCTCTGGTGTTCCCATTCTCTTCCTCCTTCCCTCTCTCTTAAATAAGTAAAACTAAAAAATTTTTTAAATGTAAAAAATCCCAGCAACAACATCAACAACAAAAATCTGAAACCAACTCAACCATCATCTTTCCCTAAAAAAATCCTCTCCTCTCACTCACACTTGATTCAAAGCTTTGCTGAGTCTAGAGCTCAGGTTGAATATATTTTTTCTTCAGAATTTTGAAAACATTGTTCTGTTGCTTTCTACTTTTCAATGCTCCTTTTGAGAAATCAGAACTTACTCATATCCCTTAACTTCTGTGAGTTTTCTGAACACTTGTAAAATCTTCTCTTTGAACCCAATTCAGTAGTACAGGTCGAGACTATGGTTTGAAATGTGTCCCTTCAAAAGTCACTTGTTCAAATGAATGGCCAAGGTGGTGGTATTAAGAAGTGGGCTTTTAAGTAGTAAATAATGATTAGGATTAGGCACCTTTATACAAAGGCTTAGTTTGGAGTGAACGAATTTCTTGAAGGACATAAAATTGTCTCTCTGAAGGATGAAATGTCAAAACACCATCTTAGAAGCAGCAAGCTGCCTTCACCAGATACTGAATCTTCTGATGACAATAGCTTGCCTTTCCTAGATTCTAGAAATGTGGGAAATAAGATTTTTAATATATTTTCATATTATTTATTTATTTGTTAGAGAGAGAGAATGAAAGAGAGGGAAAGAAAGAGGAAGATAGAAATGGGTGGGGGGGGAGAAAGAGAATGAACACCCCAGGGCCTCCAGCCACTGCAAACAAACTCCAGACATATGAGCCACCGTGTTGTATCTGGCTTACCTGGGTCCTGAGGAATTGAATCTGGGCCCTTGGGCTTTGCAGGCAAGTACCTTAACCACTATGCCATCTCTCTAACCTACAAATAAGATTTTAAAATAAATAGCTCAGTCTCATCAGTCTCAGGTATTTTGCTAGAGCAGTACAAGTGGATTAAGACACTGTTTTTTTCTATTTTTTTGAGGTAGGGTCCTCACTGTAGCCCAGGCTGACCTGGAACTCACTATGTAGTCTCAGGGTGGCCTCGACCCTTGAATTCACAGTGATCCTCCTACTCTGATGGGATTAAAGGTGTGCACCACCATGCCTGGCTAAGACATTCTGTTTTTATTGTGTTGAGGGTGTATTGGGCCTGTCTTCTACGTTTGTCCTAAGGCCTCATGTTTATCTTCTGAAAAATAATTTGTTTCCAATTCTGACTATATTATATATGAGTATATTGGAGTATATATGAGTATATTGGAATAAAAAGCCACATTGTCTGAAGACATTGACATTTCTGTTGTTCTTCCTGTACACTTTCTATTTTTGGCATATTAAAAAAAAAAACTCTGCTTCTACTAATGTCAAATCTTCATGCTTGGATTTCTACTTATATTTCAAAGTGAGGGCCTCAAGAGCTGCCTGGAAGTTCTGAATGAGTGCTTGTTCATAGTGAGATTTCCAGTAGGGTAAGCCACCTGGGGCTTGTTGTTGGGGAACCCCTGATGTCAACATCCATGTGACTATCCTTAGGTGTTTCCTCTTGGGCCTGCAAGATTCTCCTCCAGGAATCTTGAACCTGTAAATAAAACACTGACATGCTGGGCTGAGGAAATTCTGCATTAAGTTTGCATTTATCATGCACTTAATTTATGTTTCCATTAAAACAGACCTCTGGGGTCAGGCATGGTATGGTTCACACCTACAATCTCAGTACTCAGAAGGCTGTGGTAATAGGACTGCTGAGTTCAAGGCCAGCATAGGCTAGAGCCAAACCCTGCCTCAAAACACCAAGCAGGGCTGCAGAGATGGCTCAGCGGTTAAGACGCTTCCCTAAAAGCCTAATGACCCAGGTTCAATCCCCCAGGACCCACATAAAGCCTGATACACAATGTGGCACATGCATCTGGAGTTCATTTGCAGCCCTGGCAAGTCCATTCTTTCTGTCTGTTTCTCTTCTATCTCTCTCTGCTTGCAAATAAATAATTAATAAAATACATATTAAAAACAAAACATGAAGCAAGCAAATAACAAGACCTCTGTTTTGCTCTCTTCAAAAAGGAAATATGTTTTCTCTTGAGCCTGGAAGGGTCACCTTCCAGAAGGGACATGTAGGGACAGCAATATTCCACAAACAGTTCTCAACCAATCTGCCTCCAGGAGGGGTGGCACTATTAATGCCAGAATCTTATTTGGTGGCTGAAATTGGCCTGGCTCCTCACCAAGAGGTGAGATATTTCAGTTTGCCATAGAACCACTTGTTCATCTGTTTTATAAGGTTTAAAAAAAGTTGGGGCAGGGCTGAAGAGATGGATCAGCCGTCAATGTGCTTACCTGCAAAGCCTAATGACCCAGGTTCAATTTCTCATATCCACATAAAGCCAGATGCACAAATTGGTGCATGCATTTGGAGTTTGTTTACAGTGGCTGGAGACCCTGGAATGCCCATTTATATTTTCTCTCTCTCTCCTCTCTGTTTCTCTCATGTGCCCTTAGCCTTGGTTTATGCCTTTAAAAAAAATCCCTTTACTGTAGTTTGGAGGAAAGTAATTGCATGCATATGTTCAATCAGCTATGCTTTTGCAATCTCCTTTCTTTTGATAAATATCATATTTGGAGATTTTCTTGGGTTTAGAGAGGTTTGCAGTTGTCTTTTATTAAACTTGCCTGCAAAGCCTAATGACCTGGATTCAATTCCCCAATTCACACGTAAAGCCAGATGTACAAAGTGGTGCATGCATCTGGAGTTTGTTTGCAGCGGCTTGAGGCCCTGGAGCACCCATTCTCTCTGCCTCTCTTTCTGCTTGCAAATAAATAAAAATTTTGAAAAATATTTTATTAATTTTGAGGTAGGGTCTCACTCACTATAGCCCAGGCTGTCCTGGAATTCACTATGAAGTCTCAGGCTGGCCTCAAACTCATAGAAATCCTCCTGCCTCTGCTTCCTGAGTTCTGGGATTAAAGGCATGCACCATCACTCCTGGCTTGCTACTTGCTATTGCAAACAAATTCCGGATGAATGTGCCACTTTGCACATCTGGCTTTATGTGGGTACTAGAGAATTGAACCCAGGCTGGCAGGCTTTGCAAGCAAGCAGTTTTACCAATGCACCATTTCCTCAGCCCCTTTCAATGATCTAAATTTGGAAAATCAATGGACAATATGGCAGCAAATCAAGAACTAGCAAAACTTATGTGATTCTGACTGAAAATTGTCAAAAGTACTTAGCATTCTCACAAAGCTAGCAGGAAGGATTTTAGAAGTATTCCCCACAAAGAAATGATAAATGTTTGAGAATATAGACATGTTTAATCTGGTGTTGCAGTCAGGTTCACATTGCTGGCAGAAATCACCCTACCAAGAGCAGCTTTTGGGGGAAAAAAAGGGTTTATTTTGGCTTGCAGACTCGAGGGAACACTCCATGATGGCAGGGAAAATGATGGCATGAGCAAAGGGTGGACATCATCCCCTGGCCAACATAAGGTGGACAATAGCAACAGGAGAGTGTGCCAAACACTGGCAAGGGGACACTGGCTACAATACCCATAAGCCCGGCACCAACAATACACTGCCTCCAAGAGGTGTTAATTCCCAAATCTCCATCAACTGGGAACCTAGCATTCAAAGCATTACAACATACCCAGTTAGTATGTATCACTTTGTATTGGTTAAGAATACTTAATTTAAAAAGAAATGAAAAGCCAGGCATGGTGATGCATGCCTTTAATCCCAGCACTTGGGAGGCAGAGGTAGGAGGATCACCATGAGTTCGAGGCCACCCTGACACTACATAGTAAATTCCAGGTCAGCCTGGGCTGGAGTGATACGCTACCTTGAAAAAAAAATTAGATAAATAAAAAGAAATTATTTAAAAAATTTATTATTGACAACTTTCATAATTATAGATAATAAACCATGCTAATTCCCTCCCCCACTTTTCCCTTCACAACTCAACTCTCAATCATATCCCCTTCCCCTCTTAATCAGTCTCTCTTTTATTTTGATGTCATCATCTTTTCCTCCTATTATACTGGTCTTGTGTAGGTAGTGTCAGGCATTGTGAGACCATTTTGTATCTGGAAGAGTGCATTGTAAGGAGTCCTACCCTTCCTTTGGCTCTTACATCCTTCCTGCTACCTCTTCTGCAATGGGCCCTGAGCCTTGAAAGGTGTGATAGAGATGTTTCAGTGCTGGACACTCCTCTGTCCCTTCTTCTCAGCATCATGGTGCCTTCTGAGTCATCCCAGAGGTCACCACCATCTGAAAAGAGAAGCTTCTCTAACCCAAAGTGAGAGTAGCATTAATATATGGGTATAAACATTAAGAAAAATGCTTACCAGACAGTTTGGTGAATATAATATATGCATTTAGCCAGACACCAGCAGGCATTACACCCATAGGGCTCATGACTTTCCCCATCATAGGTTTCCAGTATCAGTCATGCATCCCCTCTGATGGAGCATGTCTCCAGTCCAATTATAGAGTGGCTGGTTTTCCCCATAACAGACATGCCACTATTGCACCTGTTGGCTCATTTGGCCTGGCTGGCCCAACTTAAGGCTTGCAGTATCCACTGTTCAATTGATTTTTATAGGGAGCTCCCCAAATATCTGCTGTAGGCCACCAGAAAAATCTTTATCTGCCTACCTTTAAACAAGACAAAGCATTAAATGTATTCCATATTGTAGTAGACAGCTCCACAATGCTAGGATGAACAACCAAACAGTTTTAGGGGAGGAAGGGATTTATTTCAAGCTTACAGATCCAGGGGAAGTTCCACCAGTGGCAGAAGAAGCTGTTTCCATTCATAAATCCAAGCAGAGAGAGAAAATGCCACCAGCCAGCCAACACCAAAAGGTAACAAGTAGGGACCCTGCCAGCGCTCAACCCTCTCTGCACACCTTTGAGCTGAAATTCAAATCTTCACCCAGTGACAACCACTGTAGCAGGAGTCTTCCTGCCAGGCTCTGAAGCTGCAAAGCCAATTTTAACAAAGTTCATTTGCAGTGGCTAGAGGCCCTGACACATCCATTCTATCTGCCTCTCTCTTCTCTCAAATAAATATATTTTTTAAAAAAATCAAATCTGCCAATGAAACTTGAAGCACATCAATGTCCAGAATGGGGACTTACTATTATTTTTGGGATGCTCAAAATTATATCTCTTCCTGTCCTAATCTGAAAACTAGTCATATTTGAGAGCTGGCCCACGATCTTCTGAGGGATTCTCTTGTCTCCACCTTACATCTCATCATAGGTGTTGTGGGATTCTAGACACTCAGTGTATGGTGTCTGGCTTTATGAAGGTTCTGGAATCCAAACTCAGGTGTGTATGCTTCTGTAGCAAGTCCTTTTATCTTCTGAACCATCTCCTCAGTCCCAGAATTGGGCATATTTGAATGATTTCATGTAAACATTTATTGAATACCTAAACAAAATGACACTGTGCTTTGTGTGGGGCTGGAAGAATGGTAAAGGTAAGGCTGCCGATAACTGTTAGGAAAAATCATCCCAAACTACATAATAATCTTATCACATTTACATGACATTGGACTAAGGGAATCCACTTATTTTTTTTTATGGTGAAAAATAAAGATAGCATCTTGACATGTAGCATAAGCTGGCCTCAAACTCTCTTCTGCTTCAGCCTCCCAAGTGCTGGGATTACAGATGTGCATCCTCTATTTTTTTAAATTACAGCAGAATAAACATAACATTTACTATCCTAGCCCTTTTAAGTGTGCAGTTGTATTTACACTCATGTCGTCTAACAATAACCACCATCCATCTCTAGACTTTTTTCATTTTTATGACCTATTTCATAAATTTTGCCAGGTTATATTTATTAATTAATTATTTATGTGTGTGTGAGAATGGGCACATCAGGGCCTCCAGCCACTGCAAACAAACTTCAGGCACGTGCACCACCTTGTGCATCTGGCTTATGTGGAATCAGAATCAAACCTGGGTCCTTTGGCTTTGCAGGCCAGCGCCTTAGCTGCTAAACCATTTCTCCAGCCCAGATTATCTTTTTCTTTAAATGAAGACATTCTACTATTGGACATTTATGCATAATCTCGCTTGTTTTTGTTTGAATTAACCAACCAGATAATCGTATTTTTTTCCTGAAATGTCAGCATTTCTATATATTGATTTTATTTCAAGAGCAAAAAAAAAAAAAAATAACTGAAAAAAAAAGGCCCACTTTTCAGTAAGTAGACCTTGATGGAGGGTTATTCCAGGAAGCCCTTGGCTACAAGTGGTGCTCGGGGAGTCTTTGTGCTCCAGGAAATTGGCAGCCTTTGGGACATACATTCCTTACAGGTGGTGCTTCAGGGAGAACAAAGGTTTCTGGAGGAACATTAGACTCTGGAGAAACATGGCTTAACCAAGAAGATAGCTGGTTTTGGAGACAAAACCACACCTTCATATTCTTAGCTAAAATCTAGGAAGAGGGCTTCTCACGGAGAATACCCTGTAAGAAACTTGAGCTCTCCTCATTCATTTTGCATATACATCCATGTCTTAAGTCCTACCTTCTTATATGTGGTGTAGCCAAATGTTTTCATGTCTGTAGTGTTGGCTCTCCTTGTAGTACACATGACACCACGACAAGGAACAACAGGCCATGGCGTGCTTCTCTTGTACACTGTATGTCATGAATGATATATGGGGGAGGGGTACATTCATTGCCTAATGCGGATGGACTAATCATAAGGCCGTATATAAAAACTGGACATGCAGATATAATTTTTGTTTTGTTTTGTTTTTTTCAGGTAGGGTCTCGCTCTAGCCCAGGCTGACCTGGAATTCACTCTGTATTCTCAGGGTGGCCTTGAACTCACGTTGATCCTCCCACCTCTGTCTCCTGAGTGCTGCGATTAAAGGCATGTGCCACCATGCCCAGTGCAGATATAATTTTTAACCAAGTCTTTAAGAGGAAAGACAAGACACAAAGCCTTTGTGCCATATGGGAGATTTTTTTTTTAAATTATTTATTGGATTGGGAGAGAGAGAGAGAGGGTGGGGGAGAGGGAGGGAGAGAAAGAAAGAGAATGGGCACACCAGGGCCTCTAGCCACTGCAAATAAACTCTAGCCACTGCAAATGAACCTGGGTCCTTTGGCTTCACAGGCAAGAACCTTAACCGCTAAGGCATCTCTCCAGTCCTTTTGTTGTTTTGCTTTGTGCTGATGCCAGGATGTTAGGAGACATAAGGCCAATATGACTGCTGTCCTTGTAAGAAGAGGGACATTTGGACATACAGACACATAGTTTGGGAGAATGTACATGACAATGGAAGGTTTGGAGTGAGGGTCTGTAAGCTAAACAATATCACAATTTCCAACAGCCGTCAGAATGAGGAGGTACAGAAAAGATGCTTTTTCGGAGGTTCCAGAAGGAGCCAATCTCGCCAACACCAGAACGGTGAGATAATGAGTCCCTGTGGCTTCTAATGCGCTGGTATGTAGCACTGTTATGCAGCGGTGGGGAAGCTAGCCCATAATCTTTGCTAACCTTTTTTTTTTTTTATTATTATCTACAATTTTTCCTTATTAGTTATGTCCCTATTCAGTGTGTTAACAGCACATGTTGGTACCATGCTTACCCTCCTCCCTGTCCTCCCCCCTCTGAAGGGACCCTCCTCATTGGGGATGCCAGTTATCCTCATGGGGATTGTGGGTTGTGCATTGTGGGGGTAGCCATCAGTTATTGGGGAGAGGCAATGTCTCTGTGCATAATGTCCCAACTTGTGGCTCTAACAATCTTTCCACCCCGTCTTCTATGAATTTCCCTGAGCCATGTTGGGTTCGTTTTAGGTCTATTTCAGTGATGAGGTCTTGGGAGCCTCTGTGTCTCTGGATCTCTGGTTTGGTAGTTGAGTGTTCTCTGTGTCTGTCTCCTTCACCCTTGCGCTGATACCAGGTTCACCAAAAAAGTGGCACTCTGGCTCATTTCCCCAATTACTCTATGGTTTCAGCTGGGGCCCTGGTGAGCTGTGATGGGCTGATTTCTCTCCCCAGGTTCTGCATCCATCTGACAAATAGAGAAGCAGACTCTCCAATGGAGAGTAAAGTCAGCACCAGCTAAATGAAATAGCAATTATTAGTTTAGAGAGAATTTAATTGGTGTAGGCCTTCTTGTAGCCCAAGATTGGTTGCAGCTTGATATTGGAGAGTGAACTCATTTTTTTGGATATTATTATGACTTGTTTCCCAGTTCCAGCTATGGGTTCCATTCCATTAGCCAATTCAAGAGCAGTTGGTTACCCACCATGGCTGTGTGTCACTACTGCACTTGTGTGAGCATCACGTCAGGTTGTTTGCTGCTGAGTAGCTTAGACCACAACTTGCTTGGACAGATGTTGGCCATTTTCCCCTAGTAGCTCATGTAGCACCTTCTGGCACTAGATGAGCTAACTGTCTGGGGAATGACTCTCTTCCAGATTCCAGTCAGGTCTCTCCATGTTCCGTACCAACCTTGTTAACCTTTTAAGTAGGCAGAATAAAAAGGTATTCTAGGCTCTTCTTGAGCATTATGTAGCCTGGACTGGGAACATTTGGCCAATTTCAGAACTATAGGGAAGATATACACATGTGAAGATGAAATACCTCTTGAGTTCACATGATGACATGTCCAACTCACATTCTGGAATGATATTTCCAACTTAAATCATGACAATTCTGTTTCACAAAGGATGAGGGGATAAGAGAATTATAATATCCTATGATTATTCATCTTTATTACTCTAAATGATAAATGGCAGTTTCAGAATGACTACACTGACACTATCACCACTAATTATGACTATTAAAAAGTTTTCAAAAAGGTATGCAATGTTGTTCATTTATTCAACAAATTATTTAACAGCAACTCAAGACCAGTATGGTGTTTGGTGCTGTCAGGAACACAGCTTCCTGCTCCCTGGTTCCTTCACTTTGTAAAGATTCAGTCCCATGATCTAAGATGGCAGCGTGCACTTTAAGAGGTAGGAGAGAGGAAGAAAAAGCTGTTACCATATGACAGTTCTATTTCTGCTTATGTTCAAGGAAGACCATGGCAACTGCAAAAAACGGAGGCCATCTATTACTTCAGACAAATGAAAGAACAAGCAGTGGGGGATGGCAACTAGTACTCTCTGCCACAGGCATTAACTGCAGGATACTGCAACTGGCAATATGAGTATTTTGGGTGAGCTAATTCTGCTGTGAGGGGCCATCTTGTGCATTGTAGAGTGGGGTTAGTAGCAACCCTGCCTGCCCACCGGTAGCACCCTAGTTTTAATAACCAAAATCATCTCTAAATATTGTCAGGTATTCATTGAGTGCATTCTCTCCACTCCCTGTTGAGCATTTATTCTATCCAGGAACTGTGTTAGTCACTGGGAAGGGGACAAAGCCAAACCATAAGTGAGATCATTGGAGACAATAAGTATTATAAAGAAGACAAAAGAATGAGAAGCCAGATGGATATATATAATTTTTTTTTTTTTGCACCCGAGAGGAAAAGAATTGGAATGCATGTGTGGTTGGCAGGGTAGGAGGCTGAAGAGTAGGTGGGAGTCAGGTGAAATCTTGGTGGTTTGATCTTAAGTGTAATGGAAAGTAATTGGAACTCTTTGAGAGGGAATGACATGATTTATTTTTTGAAATCAGATGGTATATGTGTGTGTGTGTATGAGAAGGGTTAAAATATGCAAGGAGGGGGCTAGAGAGATGGCTTAGCTTAAAAATGTTTGCTCACAGAGTCTGCTAGCCATATGCATCTGGTGTGTGTTTGCAGTGGCAAGAAGCCTATAACATGTGCAAATAATTTTTAAACTTTTTTTTTTTTAACACAGAGAGAGAATTGGCATGTCAGGGCTTCAGCCACTGCAATTAAACTCCAGATGCTTGCGCCACCTAGTCACCTAGTGGGTATGTGTGACCTTGCACTTGCTCCACCTTTGTGCGTCTGGCTTACGTGGAATCTGGAGAGTTCAATTGGATCCTTAGGCTTCACAGGCAAGTGCCTTAACCATCTCTCCATCCCTAAGTGATTTTTAAATAAAATTGCAGGCAGGGAGATCAGAAAGATGTTGCCTTAATAGTCTAAACGAGAGGCAATTGTCACTAAGAGTTTAGTACTGACAGTAGGAATAGAGATAACTGAAGGAGAAAAATAACTGAGACTGGAAGAGGCAACCTTTGATTTACCCATACAGCCAGGATAGACCAATTGTTTTTAGAGGACATTTGTTTTCCACACTTTACAGACCTGTCCTGTATATTCCTATTAACATCATGTAGCAGCTAAAACCTATTACCAACAGTTTGGTAGTGCAAATAATCACATTAATTCTTATGTGTCTGGAAGCCAAAAGTCAGTATGGTGTCTGCAGGAACATGCTCACGGGAAAAACCTATTTCTTGCTTGTTGTAGTTTCTGGTGGCTTCTCCTTCACTTTTGGATATATCACTCCAATGGCTACCTCTGTGGTCACATTGCCGTTTCCTCTTTTTTTCTTTTTCTTTCTTCCTTCCTTTTCTTTTCTTTTCCTTTTCTTTCTTTCTTTCTTTTTTTTTTTTTTTTTTTGAGACATGGTCTTACTCTGTACCTCAGGGTGGCCTTGAACTCATGTTGGTCCTCCTGTCTAGGCTTCCTGAGTGCTGGGAACACAGGTGTGAGCCATCTGTCCAGCATCACCACTTCCTCTTGTGTGGTAGTATCTCCTTTCCCTTATTAGGATACTCATAACTGCAGTTAGGATCCACCCAGTACCTAGTATAATATCTCCATCTCAAGATCCTTAATCACATCTTTTGCCACAGAAGGAATTATTTTCAGGATGCAGAGATTAAGACAGGGGTATCTCAGGCTGGAGAGATGGCTTAGAGTTTAAGGCCCTTGCCTGTGAAGCTTAAGGACTCATATTAAACTCTCCAGGTCCCACGTAAGCCAGACACACAAAGTGACCCAAGTGTGCAAGCTTGCACATGCACACAAGGTGGCACATGCTTCTGGAGTTCGACTATAGTAGCTGGAGGCCCTGATGTGCCAGTTCACTCTCTCTCCCCCCCCCCCATTCTGTCTTGCATAAAAAAAGGCCAGTCTGTTGGGCTGGCCTAAAACAAACAAACAAACAAACAAACAAACAAACAAACAAACAAACAAACAAACAAACAAGGGTATCTCTTGAATTCAGACAGAAATTAGCCTAATACAGTTCCTGAAGTGTGAAACCACTTTGAAGGAGGGGCTAATAAAGTCACTTAGTGATAGAGATCACTGTGAAGGTAATTTAAAGTACTGTTTAGTAAATGAAGAAATGTAGAAAAAGAAATCTCGGGCTGGAAAGACAGCTTAGTGGTTAAGCGCCTGCCTGTGAAGCCTAAGAACCCCGGTTTAAGGCTCGATTCCCCAGGACCCACGTAAGCCACATGCACAAGGTGGTGCCTGCATCTGGAGTTCATTTTCAGTGGCTGGAGGGCCTGGTGCACCCATTCTCTCTCTCTGCCTCTGTCTCAAATAAATAAAAATATATTTTAAAAAAGCACAGAGAGCTCCATCAGCTTTAGACAATTCATTCTAGATATTAAAGTAAATGTGTATGCTTAAAAAGGCTGCTACATTCACCCACTAGCTAATGGACACTCAGATGCATGCCATGTCTCTAGGAGGGCTGAGCACAGGCCATGCAGCTGTGTTGGCCCACAGATGGGAGGGGTAATGAGAATGAGGATGTAGAACTAGACTAGTTCACAGAGGCAAGGGAAGAGAACAGGCTTCTGTGCACCCAAGCTACTGTGGTCGGAAGGGTCCAATGAGGAGTGACACTGTAGGAAAGCCGGGGCCAGTAACAAGAACTCTTAAGAATGGGTAATACTGAGATCTGGGCAGAGTGTGTCATCAAGGCTTTCTCAGAATGCAGTCAAATTCAGACTCTGCACTGGGGGAATTATAGTGCAATACGAATGGGATCCTAGTTCCCCAAATGCTGGGATAAATGACCTATTGAGGAACTTGGGCCCTAAGGAATAATAAGGCAGCAACCTAGTTGCCAATATTGGGGTCCAAGATAGAGCTTGGCAAGCAACAAGAAGACTCCTGCCAAACCCTACCATGTCTAGTGAGAACTTCTTTTGTGCTGCTTCCTAAGAAACCAGAACCTCAGGCACGTTTCAAATAGGAAGAAAGTCTGATAAACCTCTGTGGTTCTGATGGAAAAAGGCAGGGATAATAATTCTGTCTAAATTTATAATAACAGCCCAAGACATAAGTCATAATGAAAAATAACTGAATAGTGGATCTAAACCCACAGATTAAGTATTTCCCAACATTACAGGGTTTGCTAAACACCATTACTGGAAACAGCCTAAACCATAATACCCCCATTTCCTTCCCCTCAAATCCACTGAATCTCTACTTCTTTCCAATTAGTCGTTCTTCTCTTTTGATGTCATCATTTTTTCCTCCTGTTATGAAGGTCTTGTGTAGGCAATGTCAGGCACTGCGAGGCCATGACTATCAAGTAATATCTGGAAGACAGCATTGTAAGCAGTCGTACCCTTCCTTTGGCTCTTACATTCTTTTTGCCATCTCAATATATTTTTATTTATTTACACGGGGAGAGGGAGGGAGAGAGAAAGACATCCAGACCTCTTGCCAGTGCATACAAACTCCAGGTGCATGTGCCACTTCATGCATCTGGCTTTAGGTGGGTCCTAGGAATTGAATCTGGGCCGGCAGACTTTGCAAGCAAGTGCCTTTAACAGCTGAGCCATCTTCCCAGCCCCTGATCTAATTCATTCATTCTTTTTTCTTTCTTTCTTTCTCTCTCTCTTTTTTTGTTTTTTTGAGGTAGGGTCTCACTCTAGCCCAGGCTGACCTAGAGTTCATTATGTAGTCTCATGCTGCCCTTGAGCTCATAGAGATTCTTTAACCTCTGCCTCCTGGTGCTGGGATTAAAGGCATGCACTACTATGCTCGGCTCTGATCTAATTCTTAAAGCTGTGCATTTTCTCCTTATCTGTATGTTACTCTTATATTAGAGTTGATTTCTTTCTGTAGAGTAGGCAAGATCTCAACATTATTTATTTATCTATAGGTTTACCCATGTAGTGATCACTTTGGTATTTCAAGTTTACAGTCTGAGGTGTCATTTACTCAGTTCTCTATCTCAGCATTCCCTTTCCTTGTTATTTATGGTAGTGTCAAGTCCATGTGGTGTAACTTATTTCTTATCCTTCAGTGTCTCCTTCATGTCTGTTTTTTAGCAGTAGCTCCTGACTTTTACCTGAAACTTATGTATTTGCTCCTTTCATCCCACAATGAAACAAACTATACACAAAGTTGGGTGTTTAAATTATAACATACAACAGAAGATGAAACACAGATGACAAAAGTAAAAACTCCAGTTATTATTTTCCATCATCTTTTATATTTAAGTCTTTATGAGACAGGGAAGTGCTTTTCATATCTAAACACTGAACAACCTGAGTCATATTGATCATACAGTCTCTACTTCTAAATGAATATTTGAATGGAAAATAGTATTTAATATTAACTTTTAGAATATATAAACATCTTAAAGAAACTGTGGTATACCAGCACATGTATTCTGAGGTAATATTTGTATAATTAGTTACATTCACAACCATAGAAAATACTGCTTTTTGGATGTCATACACGAACTTTTCAAGTCAAGAATCCCACATTGTACATGAATTCAATTCAGTGTTATGACAGTTATGCAAATGGATATAAACTCTATTACTAAATGAACTTGAAAAGGTGGAATACTTACTGATTATGCATTACTACAACAAATGTCAATAGAAACACAGCCCAACAGGCATAGAAGCTTAGTAAAAAAATAATTACCAGCTGAGCTGTCTTACTAGAATGAACTATAGTATCAGCAGGCTTAAAAAAAACCCTAAGGCTATCTTCCTCATTGTTCTTTCTGACTCTTTGCTATAAATTCAGTGGCTAAGTTTGGTCATTTATCTTATGTAATTTCCCTGGAAATAAACATGCTGATATTGGACATTTTTTAAAACACATCATCATCTGACTCAATAGATTGCCGAAAACCCATTAAAGCTTTTAATGCTATTAATGGTTTCATGCAATTTAAAGAAATTCTAATTTAGAAAGTAAGTGGATATGAATTATTCTTTTTATTGGTAAACAGCCACCAAAAACCTGTTTGTATCAATATGTAATATGTAATTAACATGCTTATATTTTTCTAAAGAGCTGGAATACACACATTATATCTGAAACATAAAATATTCTGATGTCATTTTGTACTCTATATGTGTCATTAAAAAATATTGGCTGCTAATAGTACATTTTTCTGAGCTGAATTTTAAAATTTCAAGTGGCAACCATGATAAGAAATTATCTTGACACGGAGTATCACAATCTTCTTTCACAAAATTCACAGGCTTTTCTTATTGCCTTTTTCTAGATGATTCTATAAGACAAAAATGACATATAATATTCATAAATACAGAAACTTTCTTCTATGGCTAGATATTAGGAGAATAATCAAATGTGAAAATATTGACTGAGAATGTCTAAAATTTTTAAACATTATAAAACTGGTGTTTTATTTGAAAAAAATTTTAAGAGGGGAAAAATGACATTCTTGGTAAGTTCATTTTTTTCCATGTCTTAATCTGTTTTGCTTTTGTTTCACATTAACCCCAGGAAAACAAAATTTTTTAAATTCCCTTACTGCTGCAAAACCAATTAAAGTTTTTGGGCAAAGAAAGAATGAAGAGAAGCAAAAAAAAAAAAAAAAGTGGGGTGGCTTTTCTTTTTCTTTTCTTCCCAAGTTAGAACTGGCTTCGTATGTTTTCCTGATCATATTACAGAGAAAACTATAATAAAGCCTTTAAAAATGAACGGAAATGGAACAGGAATTAACCATAAGAGATCACTTGAATTAAGAAAATATAATGTTTATGTCAAAAAAGAAATTTTAAGCCAGGCGTGGTGGCACATGCCTTTAATCCCAGCACTTGGGAGGCAGAGGTAGGAGGACTGCCATGAGTTCAAGGCCACCTGAGACTACATAGTGAATTCCAGCCTGGGCTACAGTGAGATACCCTACGTCAAAAAAAAAAAAAAAAAAGAAAGAAAGAAAGAAATAAAATAAATAAATAAATAAATAAATAAATTTCGGGCTGAAGAGATGATGATTTAATGTTAAGGCACTTCTCTGCAAAACAAAAGGACTCAGGTTCAATTCCCTAGGACCCATGTAAGTCAGATGCACAAGGTGGCACATGTGTCTGAAGTTTGTCTGCAGTGGTGGAGGTTCTAGCATGCCCATTCTCTCTGTCTCTCTGTCTCTCTCTCTGCCTCCTTCTCTCTCAAATAAATAAATAAAAATAAAATATTTTTTAAAAAGAAAGAGATCTTGGGCTGGAGAGATGGCTTAGTGGCTAAAGCACTTGCCTGCAAAGCCAAATGACCTCGGATCGATTCCCCAGGAGCCACATAAGCCAGATGCACAAGGTGGCGCATACGTCTGGAGTTTGTCTGCAGCAGCTGTAGGCCCTGGCATGCCCATTCTCCCTCTCTCTCAAGTAAATAAATAAATAAATAAATAAAAATAAAATATTATAAAGAGAGAGATCTTGTGCCAGTGTCTTTGGGGCCAGTGCACTCTGGGCTGGTGAGGGGCATGGTGTTTGGGGCCCATGTGCTTCAAACAGAATCTGTTTTCTTTATCAGAAATCAGCAAGAACCAAGGACAACCAAAATCTATCAACAAGACAAGAATAGATGGCTGATGCCCTGTCAGCAGATGAACTGCCTCTAGCACAGCCGTTAGGGCCCAGGTGAGACCAGAGGCGAACTGGGGAGATAAGCAAAAGTGCTGCTTCAATGGCGATCCCAACAATCTGACCAGGCTGATGGAGACAGACACAGACGATATTCAAAATGTACCAAAGCAGAAATTCAAAAACTATTGAGAGCTCAACAATAAAGTAGAATGAAAGCACACCCACCAAAGCTCAGAGAATTTGGCGGAAGAGGGGATGGAAAAGGGTGTGGGAGGGCATATCCAGAGGCATTTCCCCCTTCCCCAATAAATGATGGCTGCTCTCACAACTCATAAACCACAACTCCATGGTGAAAACCAGGAGTCCCATTGATGAGGACCCTCGGTGGAGTACAGGCAGGGAAGAGGGAAATGACTGTACCAACACATGATGTATGCATACAAAGTTTTTTTTTTTTTTTAAATTTTATTTATTTATTTATTTGCAAGCAGAGAGAGAGATAGAAGAGCGGCAGACAGAGAGAGAATGGGCACGCCAGGGCCTCTAGCCACTGCAAACGAACTCCAGATGCATGTGCCCCTTGTGCATCTAGCTTACGTGGGTCCTGGAGAATCGAACCGGGATCCTTTGACTTCGAAGGCAAACGCCTTAACCACTAAGCCATTTCTCCAACCCCATACAAAGTTTTTACTTAATAAAAAAGAAATCTTGCCAGGTGTGGTGGTGCACACCTTTAATCCCAGCACTCTGGAGGCAGAGGCAGGCAGATCATCATGAATTCAAGGCCACCCTGAGCCTACATAGTAAATCTAGGTCAGCCTGGACTAGAGTGATACCCTACTTTGAAAACCAAAAAAAAAAGAACCAGAATTTCATAATGTTATTGCTTGTACAATGAATGAAGGTTTATACACCTTTTGTTCTATGCCTTCACAGTAACTCAGCATCACTCACCGAAGAAGACAGAATTAGAGGAGATATTTTGAATGGTAACATATTCCTTTCACATTTCACATTTACACATACTTCACCCACTTTAGATATAAACCAAAGTCTTAATGGAGAGAATAAGCCTTTTACATGAAATAAAAGTTAGTAGGTGCTAACAGCTCTATGATATAAATAAGCACGTCAGTTTTTTTTGTTTGTTTTTTTTTTCTCCAGGAGAGCGCCAGGGCAAATAAGGAAAGAGGCAAAGGCAACATGTTTTGAAGGGACTATTTTATGCTATTTATTTAGTGCTGACAATGGGGAGGGGACTCAGATGGGGAAATCCAGATCAAGTTAAAAGATGCAAAATGAGATTTGATTACAGGAAAGAAACCAGTTTCTCCCTCTTTTACTTTTGTTTACTTAATGTGTTGTTTATATTATACTTGTTTCATTCAAAGTATCTCATATAAAATCAAGTTAATATGTTTGCCAAAGAACCTTAGTATAGGGCCGGAGAGATGGCTTAGTGGTTAAGGCGCCTGCCTGCTAAGCCTAAGAACGCTGGTTCCAATGTCCAGCAGTTCCAATCTCCAGGTCCCACGTTTAGCCAGATGCAAAGTGAGGCAAGGGCACAATGCCACACTTGCCCACAAGGGGGCTTAGGCATCTGGATTTCGTTCACAGCAGCTGAGAGACTGCTGGCGCGCCCATCTCTGTCTCCCTCTCCCTGTCTATCTCTCTCTGTCTCTCTCTCTCCAAAAATAAATACATAATAATAATAATAATTTAAAAAAAAGAACCTTAGTATATAATTACTAAGATTGGTTTAAGAATGGAAGTAGGGGGCTGGAGAGATGGCTTAGCGGTTAAGCGCTTGCCTTTGAAGCCTAAAGACCCCAGTTCGAGGCTCAGTTCCCCAGTACCCACGTAAGCCAGATGCACAAAGTGGCGCATGCATCTGGAGTTCGTTTGCAGAGGCTGGAGGCCCTGGTGCGCCCATTCTCTCTCTCTCTCTCTGTCACTCTCAAATAAATAAATAGAAATAAAAAAAACAAACAAAAAAAAAAAAGAATGGAAGTAGGCTGGGCATGGTGGCACATGCCTTTAATCCCAGCATTCGGGAGGCAGAGGTAGGAGAATCGCCATGAGTTCAAGGCCACCCTGAGACTACATAGTGAATTCCAGGTCAGCCTGGGCTAAAAGTGAGACCCTACCTCAAAAAATCGAAAAACAAACAACAACAACAAAAGAAGTAAACTTCATGAGGACAAAATGAATTCGTGCAGACTACAGATAGTCTTCAGCTATCTTTTGCCTTTTCAGAATGTGAACATCAGTTATAAGAAGACAACTTCATTAAATGACACCTGTATTTCAGAAACTTACACAGGTTCTCAGATTACACAATGGAGGGTAGGTAGATGGACAGAAAACATTAACTAACAGCATCTTATGATTATATGAAGTTTTTCCTTATTACAAATACTTAAAGTTCTTTCTTACATAGGGCCCGGGATGATGCTCATTAAGTTGTCATAACTCTCATTAAATAATGAAGTAGCCAAGGTGCCTAGATGTTAAATGATTCAGAAGGTTACAGGAACCGAGATGTTTTAATCCTTCCCTCCAAATGATACTTTAGGGAGTTGGTCTTATAGATGAGAGAATAGATATACTAAACCAGGTGGTAAGATCAGCCCTAGCAAAAGCAGAAATCCACCATCACCTCTTGGGCTGGAGGGACAAGTGGGATAGCGATACAGTTAGGAAGTCTAGGAATGAGGGCCAGTGAATGGACACTGCCCTTAGGGACTGTGACCATGGAGGGAAGGAACAAGAGCCATGAAGGAGATGGTACCTAAAGCAGAAAGTAGGAGAACTGCCTGTTGTTTTCCTCTCCCCACCTGCTTTCAGTCTTCTATTAATGCCTTGCGCTGGCTAAACCTGCTCAGAGGTCAGAAGGCAAGTCTGGGAAGTTTACATCTCAGAGACATGGGGTGAGCAATGGTGAAGAAGAAAACGAGTCTAAGGACACGCAGCCTGACCAGCAGCATGGGCAAACTGGTTCATGACGGAAGCTGTGGAAGACAGATTTCCTGACTTTGACTCTCAGATTGAAATGGTATCACTTCTTAAAATGACATAAATTTTTTGCTTCTTAATATCTTTGTCCACATAAAGGGATATTAAAATACTTTAGCTTATTAAGTGGTAGTGGGAATAAATCTGACAGTATATATAAGGCCATTAGTCAAGTATTTTGTCCAGAGCACACTGAATAAATGTATTTAACAAAAAAAAGGACACAAGTAGAAATTAGATCAGGCTTAACTGTGCTATCAAACAAAGCTCTGTGCTATCAAACCAGAGAAAGGATTCATTTCCAACGAAACAGGTATAACAACTATCTTCTTGGGAGAAGATACTCATAAACACCTTTCACCCTCTTTGCCAAGAGTCCAGAAGCTCCAAGCTGAAGGTGTCTTTGCGGGGCTGGGCGGGGCGTGTGTGCAGAAATCTTATTGTTACATATCCTTCAGGGACTGAGTTAGCCCTACCTGTTAGTTACCATTGACTGTTATTATAATGGAGACATTCAGAAACAGACACTGGTCATAAAAAATTGAGGTCATACATATGTATTTTTTTTCAAAGGCAGGGTCTCGCGATAGCACAGGCTGACTTGGAATTCACTCTGTAGTTTCAGGATGGCCCGGAACTCACAGAGATCCTCCTACCTCTGCCTTCCTAGTGCTGGGATTAAGGCGTGCGCCATCACGCCTGGCCCATATTCTTGATTAAGCTTTTTCTATTAAAGGATTTAAACATTTCTTGTACCATGAAAAAGTTCCTTACCACCCTGCCTCCTAAAAGAGCATGGATATTCATTATGATCTCGCAAATAATAGAGGGGAAAAAAATCTGCTTAGACAAGAGGCCTCAGAATTGACTTCCTTTACCCAAGCTGGATCTTGAGGATGCCATGATATTCTTATTATACCCTGAGGAGGTCAGCAATTTCATGAAGTCTACAGATGGGGAAGCGGTAAGGACTGGTCTTGCTGAAAAATGTAACCATCTACTACAGACCATATGAACTGAGCCCCTTAGTGTTCCAGGACTGGAGCAGAAAGTATTGGCCCTTCTGGTTGCCATGTCTTTTCATTAAAACAGCTGGGAATACCACACTATACATGCTTTGGGGTTGATTCTTGATTGGCTGAAGTGGTGATTGAGAAGAAGTCATTCATTTAATAAATTTCTATAGAGGAAGTGATACTACTGATCATGGTAATCATAACACCTTTTCTACCAACCTCCCTTCCTTTTGTATTTTAAAAAAAAAATTTAATTTATTTGCAAGTAGAGAGAGAGAGAGAGAGAGAGAGAGAGAGAGAGAGAAGGAAGGAAAGAGGGAGGGAGGGAGTAGACAGACAGAGAGAGAATGGGCATGCTAGGGCCTCCAGCCACTGCAAACGAACTCCAGACTCATGTGTCCCCTTGTGCATCTGGCTTACGTGGGTACTGGAGAATTAAACCTAGGTCCTTTGGCTTCCTCAGGCAAGCTCCTTAACCGCTAAGCCATCTCTCCAGCCCCCTCTTTTGTATTTTTTGATAGCATTCTTCTATGTAGCCTAGGCTGGCTTTGAACTCAAGAGCCTCATCTCTCAGCCTCCCAAGTGCTTGAATTATAGGCATGTGCTACCACACTTGGCTAACCACTATCATTTCCTTGAGTGTTTCCTATCAGCCATGGACAATGCTAATGAGTTCTCACCACAATCCAGTGAGGAAGGTATTATTGCTTCGATTTTATTGATGAAGACAGTATGTCACCCATGGTTTATATAGTCTTCTAGGATCATGAAGCCTGCATGAGGCCAGATGTACGTGTATCAAGTCTGATTTCAGAGTCCATGAGCACAGTACTCATTTGCCACATGCCAAGGCTGCCTCTCCAATAGTGTCTCCCATAATTTTCCACAAGTGAGGCTGGAAAGTGCTGGGATTTAAGTATGGGGTAGAGTGCTTGTCTATTATGCATGACGTCCTTGAGTTTCAGCAAACCTTCTCCCCCCCCCTCAAAAAAAAACAATAGAAAAAAATCATGTTTGGAAAATCAATTCAGGTGAGTGGCTGGTAGATGAAAAGGAGAAAGGCAAGTCCAAGATGGATGACTGTCTGGAACTGACTCTTGCTGAATTAGAGGCAGACATGACTGCAGCTTTAGCAAGAAAAATTCTTTCTTTTTATTAAAAAATATTTTATTATATATTTATTTATTTGAGAGAGGGAAAGAGGCAGAGAGAGAGAGAGAGAGAAAGAGAGTGAGAGGGAAAGAGTGCACCAGGGCTTTAGCCACTGCAAACAAATTCCAGATGCATGCACCACCTTGTGCATCTGGCTTACATGGGTATTGGGGAATTGAACCGAGATCCTTTGGCTTTGCAGGTAAGCACCTTAACCGCTAAGCCATCTCTCCAGCCCAAGAAAAGTTCTTTCTATTTACATCTTTCAAATCAACTTTGGAAGTAAAGCAGGTACTCAAATGTCATTGTCTCTTGTCCTAACTAAAACACTGGAACAGAGGGAGAAGTGCAATGTGGAACTTCAACATTTAGCCTCACCTTGGCATGAATATGACAAACATTCTAGGCAGTGAAAATCAAAACTTTTCCAGAACAGTTTTTCAATGCTGCCATTTTTGTATTTCAATTATTTTCTTTCAAACTTCACCAGAGTGCTCAGCTCTAAATGGGACATCTGTATCACCCCTCCAAGGCTTAGGAACATTGTAGAAGAGGGGACAAGGAAGAGTATCAAGGAACAATGGCTGTTGTCTACACAAGAATGGACCCAGCAACGTTCCCTCATGGATGGTGGAGGGAGTCACGAGGCCCCGCCCTCCCCGAGGAGCTTTTCAGAGTTGGCAGCTAATGGTTGGTGGGGGAGGGCAGAAGTTTTCTACAGTGTTATAAAAACACTAGTAAATTGCCCATACTCCAGCTCATGCAAGCAACATTCATTAGACTCAAGTGAGTCACCACCCACCAGCTCCATACACACAAAAGATAGCAAAGTAGAGTGGGATTAGTTGGGAAGAAGGGCTCAGTGGAGAAAGCCAGTGAACAAGAGAAGGTAATGGGGATTGAAAATGATCAAAAAACATAGTACATGTATAAAATCATCAAAAAATAAAAGAAGTTTGAAAAGTTTCCAAGATTGGAATATTGTACACTAGCATGTCAGAAATTGTTTATGGTTTTAACTATCTTCTATTTTGCTGCAAAGTCCTAATTGAAATTTGGCTTCTTTAATAGTTTGAAAAAGAGTGAGGATTAAGCTCACCATCTTGATTTGTGAAGGACAAAAAAGTCCAAGTATTTCGCTTAAGTAATTATTGTTTCAAGAAACTTCAAGTACATAAAATGCATGTTGCTCACCTGAAGTTCCGAGTGCTCTTTGAGGAGTCGATCATATTCCTTGGAAAGTCTCTCTGACTGCATCTTCATAGTTGTCACATCATTTTGTGCCTTAAGAAGAGCTAAAAACATCAGATAGAACTTTAGTTTGAAATAGTTTCAGGCAAACAGAAAAGCCAGAAGACTTAAGTAGAGAACCATTATTTACTCAAATCTATCAACTGTTAATGTTGTCCTTACATCTGCTTCTCATCGTCTCTTTACATATACATTTGTTTTCTCAGATTACTGAGAATCGTGGACACATGTTCCTTTTCTTTTTAATTTTTCATTGTATATTTCCAAAGAACAAAATATTCTCTAACAGCCATATGTAATTACTAAATTTAGGAAATGTCAACATAATACACTTATGTAATCTACCATCAATATTTCGATTGTAAAAATTGTCAAAATTGTATCCTTTAAGCATTTTTTTCACTTCTACTCCGTGATATAGTCTTGGATTACATTTGTATTTACCTGTTATGCTCCAAGGTTTTAACCTCAGCTTCCCTCTTTTCATCTCATAACACTGACATTTTTTTTTCAAGGTAGGGTCTCACTCTAGCCCAGGCTGACCTGGAATTCACTATGTGGTCTCAGGGTGGCCTTGAACTCTCGGCGATCCTCCTACCTCTGCCTCCCAAACGCTGGGATTAAAAGTGTGCGCCACCATGCCCAGCTAACATTGACATTTATAATATAGGCCACTTTACAAACAGAATCATCTTCATTTTGGTTTTGTCTGATGTTTCTTTATGATTAAATTCAGGTTATTCATTCCACTTACTTATGAATATGATAACAACACTACCTCTAATGCTTCCCAGGGCATCCAGAGAATTACCCTGTACCTCTCTCTGTTGATTTATATATGGGAAGGTAAATTAGACAATGCAAACATTCTGCTCCTTGTTACAATGTTTCCCTGGTATTTAGCATCCACTGACTGATAATTTTTGCCCAAACTAGTTATTATAAGTAATTGGAAAATGCTCATTTTCTAACTTCACCTTCCATCCACATTATTCAGTCAATACCGCACTTCTGTTCTTATCTATCCACCTAGCCATACATCCATCTGCTCACCTACCCACTCATGGTCAATATGAACTCAAACACATTGGTTCCTACTTTTTTAAAAAACTTGTTTAAAAGCCAGGTGTGGTGGCACATGCCTTTAATCCCAGCAGTTGGGGGCAGAGATGGGAGGATCGCCATGACTTTGAGACTACATAGTGAATTCCAGGTCAGCCTGGACTAGAGTGAGACCTTACCTCAAAATCCTACCCCCCCCAAAAGAAGAACTTATTCATTGCTAGATTTAATTATTTTGTAGCTAAAACTTCCCTAGATTTGGTCAGTGAGAACATTTTCAGGTTGCCTCTGAGCTCCATTGACTAACTGACTATCTTCTCCTCCTCTTCATTTTAAAATTATTTCTTTACTTCCTGGCATATATTCCAGGTTTATCCTAAGCATTCTGGGTCGTCTGAGACTCGGGCATTATAGAACAAGTAATCCAAAGGGTCTGAGAAATCTGATAGAAAAAAGTATTTTTAAAATATACTTTATTTATTTACTTGAGAGAAAGAGGCGGCGGGGGGGGAGGGTGAGAATGGGCATGCCTGGGCCTCCAACTACTGCAAACGAATTCCAGACGCATGCGCCCCCCTTGGGTATCTGGTGTTTGTGGGTCCTGGAGAATTGAACCAGAATCCTCTGGCTTTGCAGGCAAATGCCTGAACTGCTAAGCCATCTGTCCAGCCCATCCCCCCCAAAAAGTATTTTTTTTACTTGCTAAGGCATAGCCAACTATAGCTGAAAGTATAGAAGTGCATAAATGGTACTTAAAAGGTTTTACCTCAAGATATAGCACATATAATGTCTATGTCAGCCAAGGAACTACCCTCCTAAAAGAACAGAGTCATGTGCTTTGACAGAAGTGAAAGAGAAAACATGTGTGATGGAACACTGTGTAGTTGCTAAGGAGCAATGTGAGTAGCCAGGAAGAGCAACCCTGAGGGGGATCAACCAATTAAAGTCATTGTTGAAAAATTTGCAGTATTTCAGAATTTTTTCCCCACAACACTGGAATCCTGAACTAGTTGTACATATAACTGCACAAGAGATCTTGGGAAGCTTGGCATTTGAAAATCTTTTGGGGAAGAAAGGGAGACATACATTTACCAAGTTACTTTTTTTTAATTTTGAGAGAGACAGAGAGAGAGAGAGAGGGAGGGAGGGAGAGAGGGGAAGAGGCAGAGAGAGAATGGGCACGCCAGAGCCTTTTCAGCTGCTGTGAACGAACTCCAGATGTGTGCACCCCCTTGTGTGCATGTGCGACATTGTGTGCGTGCATCATTTTTGTGTCTGGCTAAACATGGTACCTGGAGATTTGAACAAGTGTTCTTAGGCTTCGCAGGCAGGTGTCTTAACTGCTAAGCCATCTCTCCAGCCCCCAAGTTACTTTTTTGGCACAATGAAAAGAAATGAAATTGTAGGTTGTATTTATAAACAGTCTAGTTGGCTTTCCTCTTAGGCAACCACAATGGGCATTTTTATATAGATATATAAGCCACCTTCAACCAGTGCTTTATACACTAGTACTTTTAAGATAGTGTTGTCAATATGGTAGCCTCCTCCTATATATGGTCGTTGTACACTTTAAATATGGCTAGTAAAACCAAGGAACTGAATTTAAAAAATTTAAATTATCATTTTAAAAATATTTATTCTTATTTACTTATTTGAAAAGAGAGGCAGATAGAGAGGGAGAGAGAGAGAGAAGCAATGGTTGCATCAGGGTCTTCAGCCATTGCAAATGAACTCCCAGATGCATGTGCCACCCTGTGCATCAATCAGGCTTACATGGGTTCTGGAGAATCAAACCTGGGTCCTTTGGCTTTGCAGGCAAGCCCCTTAACCACTAAGCCATCTCTCCAGCCTTTAATTTAAAATTTTTATTGTCATTCAATTTCAACTTATGTGATCCCATATAACTACTTGCTAGTCATATTACATAACATAGTGTTATAATTTCCTCTATCTGATCTATGACTCTAAATTAGATATAAAACACTGATTTTGACAAATTTATTTTATTATTTTTTTGGCATGTGTATGTGCAGAGTATTTGTGGTGCAATGTGTGTGTAGTATCTGCACGTGTGTGTACAGATGCATGTACCTTGTGTACAAGCATGTGAAGGCTAGAGGAGAATGTCAGGTGTCCTCTTTTCGCTCAATTGCCTGTAACAGAATCTATCACTCAAGCCAGAGCTGCCATCTTCCCATTTTTTCAGACAGCAAGCCCCACCTTCTCTGATTTCTACTCCCCATAGGACTGGAGTTACAGATGTGTGTGGCCACACCCAGCTGTTTATGTGGATGCTAGGAATTTGAACTTGGATGGTTTCAGGCCCTCATGCTTGCTCAGTAAGTGCTCTTAACTGCTGAGATATCTCCTTAGACCCTGATTTTGACAAACTTAATCTACTACTTGGTAATTATATGATACAAGTATGGAAGACAGATTTTCTTGTTTGTGGCTAGATTCATTGAGATCTCAGCCACAATATAGAAATAAAAGATTAGTTTCCATATGGATTCTACTAAATAGGCATGTCTACTTGAAAATATGAAATGTGGTGTTATTTTCAGAAATTACTAAAAATGGCCAGGCGTGATGGTGCACACCTTTAATTCCAGCACTTGGGAGGCAGAGGTAGGAGGAGTGCTGTGAGTTTAAGGCCAGCCTGAGACTACACAGTGATTTCCGTTCAGCCTGGGCTAGAGTAAGACCCTACCTTGAGAAACAAAACAAATTACTAAAAATGTTTAAGTGCCTATATTTTTGGTATAAAGAAAACAAAATAGATTCTAGAACCTCATAATCCCTGACTAGCTCACAATGGTGGTTTAAAAAATGTTGGCACTATAGTCTCCCTCCCAACATTTATATGTTGAAACATAATCACTTTAATCACCAGTGTGACAGAATTAGGAAGTAGGTCTTGGAGGTGACTGGGTCATGAGGACAAAGCACTCAGATGACAGCAGTGCATCAGTCAGCACAGAGTTGTCTTTTCCTCTCCATGCTCTGAGGATGGGTAGGAAGCACCATGTGACACAGAACCAGGAAATGGGCCTTCACCACACACAATCTCCTAGAACCTTAATTTCAGACTCCCCGGCCCCCGGAGCTGCGAGAAACAACATTCATCATGCTTATAACCTACTGGGTCTACAACAGCCAAAATGACTAAGACATTGGTCAGGTGCTTGCCAAGTGTTAGTTTTAATGTTAAAAATGATTTATACTTAAATTTATAATTTGAATACGTTGCTTAAGAGAGTGAAAACATCTTAGAAATCAACTCACTAGTTTCCTTATTAAAAGAAGCTAGGGAGCCACAGGTATTCAGAAGTTTCTTCTGGTTATTACTGGTATGAAGTTATTACAAAATAATAGCAGGAAAACACTGTTTCTCTGCCACTTATTATCAAGCCGCAGTATAAACTGTGTTTCCTATTTTGTTTTGTAACTTAGTGGGTATCAATAACCCTAATGATTACTCTCATACTGAATTCACTCCTGTTAGGGAAGGCTATTATTGTCTAGAAGTTTCTTGGAAGGTTTCACAGTTCCTTCTCTATCCCTTATTTTATGAAATTTATAATACCATGTTTTGGATGCCTTCCACCTCCTTCTAGAACTGTGTCTGTAACTAAGGGATTATGTAAACTTGTCATCTGATATGTGAATATGCTTTTCTATTTTGAGCCACAGTATTTTGGAAACAGAATATATATGAAAACATTAGCTGATTAGAGGTTTGAAGTAATACATCTGAGTTGATATTTCAATTTTCTTACTTGTAAAAAAAGGGTTATCACTTGCTATTAGCTTTAAAGAAATGCTAAGCTATTTCAGGAGAATAATGGCCAAATTCAACTAACCTAGGAGCTAGGTTATATATTATTCACTATAACCTTATAATGTACATTCATCAGTTAATAATATAGAAAATAACTAATAAAACAAAATGTATATACAAAGTAACATTATAAGCAGGCCAAAATTATATGTGATCTTTCCAAGTACCAAACGTTATGGACCTGTTTACATTCTGTTGGTGAGGGGCTGGTAAGACTAATGGACTGTGCACATGTATTGCATCACTGTGATTTCTACCAGAGATAAAGGACACTACAGCTAAGCCCTGCCAGGAAATGGAAGAAAAACACCTTAGGGGTAACTTACATGATAAAGCTGGACTGTTAGACATAACTGCAAAGACTGAGCTAGGGGAAAACATTTTATTTAGAAAATGTTTACACATCCAGTGTTGGTTTCTTTTTAGTTTATTTGGCTCTGTTTTTGAGAACTCGAGCGTGTAATACATTGGAGTTATTCAATATTAATATTCACATGTACTATTCCTTTGTCAGTGATCAATTACTAGATTCAATGCAGTTATTTTTATACATGTCTAATTTTTCAGTTCTGTATTGGTAAGGCTTATGTTTTATTTATCATTTCAATGATCAATAATTCTCAGTCTCACATCCAAATATTCATACGATTTGTTGCATCTACTTTAAAAAATATTTTATTTATTTATTTATTGGAGAGATAGAGAGGGAGGGAAAGAGGGAGGGAGAAAAAAGCAGATAGAATGGGTGCGCCAGGGCCTCCAGCCATTGCAAAGGAACTCCAGATGCATGCACCACCTTGCACATCTGGCTTATGTGGGTCCTGGGGAATTGAACCTGGGTCCTTATGCTTTGCATGCAAGCACCTTAACTGCTAAGCCATCTCTCCAGCCCTGTACTTTTAAGCCTCTCTAATCTATACATTTTACTTCCTCTCTGTGACCATTCTCATCTCTTAGATTACTAAAACGGATTCTTCCTCTGGCTACTTAGCTACTCTTTGTTATCAGTGCTAAGTGATTGCTCTCACTATTTAAAACTCCAATTGTCAGGGCTGGAGAGAGAACTCCACCCAGGTTTGGTTCCACAGTACCCACATCAAGCCACATGTATAAAGTAGCGTATGCATCTGTTTGTTTCCAGTGGCTGGAGGCCCTGGCACATCCATTCTCTCAGTCTCTCTTTCTGTACTTGCAATTAATTAATTAATTAAAAAAACTCTCCTGCAATAGTGGCATGTCTACTCTTGGGGTAACCAACTGCTCCATAATTGGAGTGAAGGCCCTCTCTACGGGAGGGAATACATGCCTGGTACTGAAAAACCTAAGCAAAAGTCTATGGCAGGTGAGGTCATGAGCCTTAGGGGTATAAAGCCTGCTCTTGTCTGACTAAATGTATATATTATTCCCACCAAGCTGCCCTGGGGGCACTACACTAAATGTTCATGTTCACATATTAACGCTACTCTCACTTCTGGTTAGAGAAGCTTCTCTTTTCAGATGGCGATGACCACTGGGATGACCCAAAAGGCAACACAGTGCTGAGAAGAAGGGATAGAGGAGTGCCCAGCACTGAAACACGTCTGTCATACCCTCCAAGGCTCAGGGACCATTGCGGAAGAAGGGGCGGATAGAATGGAAGAGCCAAAGGAAGGGTATGACTTCTTACAATGCAACTGCCCAGAGAGAAATTGGCCTCGATATTCATGACCTTGCAGTGCCTAGCAATACCTCCGCAAGACCCTCAAAATAGAAGAAAAAGATGATGACATCAAATTAAAAGAGAGAATAATGGAGAGAGGGAGGGGATATGATGGAGTCTGGAGTTCTAAAGTGGAATGGGGGAAGGAAGGGAAATATCATATGTTTTTTGTATGTAAGTATAGAAGGTGTCAATAAAAAATAATAATAATTAAAAAAACTCTCCAATTGTGGCCCCAAAATGCAAACATATAAACCTGGCCTATGAGGCCTTTCAGAGTTCTCAGGATGCTGCTCTTCTCTGTTGCCTCTACCTTCCTTTACAGTACTCCAGCTCAGCTTAATTCCTTGTTGTACCCCCATAGTGCCACACTTTGTTACATGTTGCTTGTATTGTGAAAGAATCCTTATTTATCTCCCTTTGCCTCCATTCCTCACTCAATCTCTCTCATTTTATTTGGCTGATCAACATCATCTGTCAAAATGTCAAGAAGTTTTCCTTTGCTCCAGTGTTGGCTTACCCTCATGACAGCACTTATTGCTGAAGAGTAACTGTTCTCAGTACACTGGGAACTGACTACCCAGGAAAGGAGCCATGCCTTGTTTCTTTGAGTATTCAGCATGTGGCCTACCGTGTAGTATGTTCTTAAGGACAGATTTAAGTATCTGATTGTTTTTCTTTTGTGAAAGTGTTTCATTTTGTGTAAGTGATAATCTCAGGTGAACAATATGAGGGATTACTTTAGTCATCTGATGGGAATCTTGGTTGCAAAAAAGATAAGCAAGCCAGGCGTGGTGGTGCACGCCTTTAATCCCAGCACTTGGGAGGCAGAGGTAGGAGGATTGCTGTGAGTTCGAGGCCACCCTGAGATTACATAGTTAATTCTAGGTCAGCCTGAGCCAGAGTGAGACCCTACCATAAAAAAACAAAAATAAACAAACAAACAAACAAATAAATAAATAAAAATAAAAGATAAGCAAAACTGTATCTTCAGTCTAAAAACAAAATATTCAGGATAGCTAGAGAATCACAAAGCAAACAGACAATTTTTGAAATATTTTGATGAAAACATGCTCATGTTACAAATATCTCAAGCTGCTGGGCGTGGTGGCACTTGCCTTTAATCCTAGCACTTGGGAGGCAGAGGTAGGAGGATGCTAAGAGTCTATCATTTTATTGACCATGAAACATGTATTAGAGATGAAAACTGTCCTTATGACGCAAGAGTTACCCATTCACCCATGTGTTCAACAATTTCTTCAATGCTTACTAAGACATTTTCTAAATGCTGGAAATACAGAGAAAGGATGTGGATCTCTGCTCTCATTTACTAGCTGGTGAAGAAGATACAAAAATAAAGAGGCTACTAATGAACAGTGGTGGCAGGAAGTGCCATGGAAAAAGGCAACTAGGGGAATGGGGAATTAAATGACTATCTACATTTATTTAGACTGAATAATTCTAGAGATGAAATTTAAACTAGTATCACCTTTCCATACTATATACTCCTGATCTGCCAGGCAAGATATGCCTATTGATGCAATAATGGCATGACTATTATGGGGGTAACCATCCACTTCCTGCTTGGATCTGAGATTGGCTCCACAAGCAAAAAGTCATGCCTGGTATTATAAACCTTGGTCAAAAGCCTGTGGCTGGGAGGCCACAGGCCTTAGGGAGTAAACTAGTAGTGCTGTTTTTCTAAGTGGATGTTTTGTGCCTATCAAACTGCCTTCTAACATTTATGTTTCTGCCTGTAGATTAGCACTGCTCCCAGCTTTGGTCAGAGAGGCTTCATTTGTGCAGTGGGTGCTGGCTATTACAGAGACACATAACTGGTCAAAGTGCTGGGAGTAAGGGACTGTTCAATGGTCTGCTCTAAATGGGACATCAGTATCAACCCCTCCACGCCCCAAGGAACTTTGTGGAAGAGAGGGCAGAAAGAACTTAAGAAGCTGGGCGTGGTGACACGTGCCTTTAATCCCAGTACTTGGGAGGCAGAGGTAGGAGGATTGCAGTGAGTTTGAGGCCAGCATGAGACTACATAGTGAATTCCAGGTCAGCCTGGGCTAGAGCAAGACCCTATGTTGAAGAAAGAAAAGAAAAAAAGAACTTATCTGCCAGCAGAATGGGAAGAGTGCTATGGAATACTGTCTTCCAGACACACCATGGTTGTTACATTCATGAACTCACAGCAGCTGTGGAACCTGCAATAGATCTGCCTGAGTTTGGGCCTGTTAATTTTCCATCATGGAAGGCAGAAGGCCAAAAAGGCCCCACCCCTCCATGAGGATTTATAAGCAGTTAATGGTTGCTAGAGGAGAAGGAAACATTTTCTTCAGTAGTGTAACCACTGATAAGTCAATAAACCTTAAGCCATGCTCATGTAAGCAACTCTAATTAAACTCACTGGGTCACAACCTAAAAACAATAATAATAAAACACATGAAAGTAGAAGGCAGACTAGTTGGGAGATTCAATAGAAGTGGGAGAAGAAAGAATAATGAGAGATGAATATCATCAAAATACATTATACTGTATTTTGCTGGGCGTGGTGGCGCATGCCTTTAATCCTAGCACTCGGGAGGCAGAGGTAGGAGGATCATCATGAGTTCGAGGCTACCCTAAGACTACATAGTGAATTCCAGGTCAGCCTAAGCTAGAGTGAAACCCTACCTCAAAAAACCAAAATACATTATATTGTATTTTGTGAAACTGTCAAAAATTCAGAATAATTGTCTGGAGTATATTAATTAATAAGTAACTATAGTATATGGAGGAATAAAAGGAAGACATCTTGGGCTGGCAAGATAGCTTAGCAGTTAATATGCTTTTTTTGTGAAGCCTAAACTCAGGTTCAATTTCCCAGTACCTACGAAAGCCAGGTGCACAAGGGGGTGCATGCATCTGGAGTTTTTTTGCAGTGGCTAGAGGCCCTGGAATACCTGTTTTCTCTCTCTCTTTCTCTCTCTTTATGCCTCTTTCTCTCAAGTAAGTAAGTAAGTAAGTGAGTAAGTAAGTAAGTAAATAAATAAATATTAACAGAAGGAAGACATCTTCCTCTGCTTAAAATGAAGAGGCTTACGGGGAGCTGTCTAGAGTTGGCAACTATGGGGCTGACTGATAAGCAACAATACCTATGCTTGTGTTTAGAAGAGTAAAGAAGAAGGACATTCTAGGCTGGCAGACCTGAAGAAGTGAAGATGGAAGGAAATAAACTACAATTGTTGAAACTACTAGCTTCAATATTTAATAAAGTAAGAATATAATTTAAATTAGGTAAGACTGGATATGATGTTGGTGGCTGTGGTAGTTTGAATATATGTCCCCCAATATATTCAATGTTTTATTACTTTATAGTTTGCATCTGCAATCACCTTGCTAGAGGCAAGGTCACTGGGAGCCGGTCTTAAGGTGTGGTGATGGTTTGAGAGTCCATTGTAAAGATATGCAAATGTGCCTAGCAGGAGTTCCTGAAGTGTGCTGTGTGACCTTTTGGCTGTAGTTTTGCTCTGTGTGCTGTGGTGGCTGGTTGGCTTTTGCTCTCTTTGCTCGGCCTTGTGAAGAGCAGGCTGCTTCTCCTGACTTTATGGAACTTCCCCTGGATCTGTAAGCTTCAATAAATAATATCCCTTCCTCCATAACTGTGCCTGGTCTGGAAGTTCATCTCAGCGAACCTGAAGCTGTCTGCAACAGTAAAGTGGTACCGAGGAGTGTGGGGTGAGATGAACCTGACCGTGTGGATATTCGTCTTTTGGAACCTTTATTTTGGAGGAATGGGCATGGACTTGGTGCTTGCAACTGAAGATGCCTTCTGGAGTGGTAAGCCAAGTTTTATGGACTATTCTGATGAGAGTTTTAGAATGCTAAGTGCAGACTGTATTGAACTTCGAGGCTTGGCTTATGAGCTTTCTAAGGGGAAGGAAAGACTGCAGAGGACTTTGTTGGAACTGGGCTACTGGCATAAGGGATGGCTACGTTCTGCTATCCAGGCCCAGAAAGTTTGATCAAGGTTAAATTTGTAATGGACTGATGTGCTTGGCTGAAGATATCAGACTGAGATTTTAAGATTTTAAGTTGGAAAAACTCAAGCAAGTTAAAAGCAGAGGCACTGAGACTGGTTTTAGGTTATTGGGGCTGCTATTGTCAACGCATTAGCAATCTTAAGGAAGGTGGAAGGAAGGTGGCCAGACTTGATTTACATTAAAACAATGGAGAGGATGCCTGAGGAAAGACTGTTAGAAATGCAAACTCTTTGGAAAGAGCTGACTGGAGAAGGAACCTGCTTTTCAAGGCTATGGTTTATTTTGTCCCTGGATTAAGAATATGGCTGTGTCCTGCACACCTGGTATTAGTTTTGGAAATATGAAAAATGCATGGAGTGGTCATGAGTTGCACACGGTTCCAGGAGCCGCTGCTGAGATGCAGCATGAGGCAGGGCATGAAGACCCTCAGGAATAGGCTGGAAGAGCCTTTGGAAGATGGACCGTGGTTTGCATGGAGACTTGAAGATGTTTTGGATATACCAGGACTGTGCAAAAGGGCTACCATGGAGTGCAGTGTTGGCATGTTATGAAAGTTTTCCCTGGTGACTCTGCCCAGCTGGAGGGGCAGAATTGGAAAACCTGAAGACTGTTAGTCTCTGGTTATATTGAACTTGAACTGCAGAAGTTTGATGACTGCTGATGGTGGTTGAGTTTGCATTGTTTTAGTTTCTCCTTGCTATACCTTATACCAGTTAAAAATGTTTACTCTGTGCCTTTACATGTTGAAAGTATTTAACTTGTTTGATTTTACAGGACTCAGTATCTTAAGTTGATCAAGACTATGAGAACCTTTGAAATTGGACTGAGTACAATTTACAATGTGTGATAGTTATAAATCTATTGGGGGCCAGGAGCTAAATATATTGGGGGCCAGGGGCGGAATGTGGTAGTTTGAATATATGTCCCCCAATATATTCAATGTTTTATTACTTTATAGTTTGCATCTGCAATCACCTTGCTAGAGGCAAGATCACTGGGAGCCGGTCTTAAGGTGTGGTGATGGTTTGAGAGTCCATTGTAAAGATATGCAAATGTGCCTAGCAGGAGTTCCTGAAGTGTGCTGTGTGACCTTTTGGCTGTAGTTTTGCTCTGTGTGCTGTGGTGGCTGGTTGGCTTTTGCTCTCTTTGCTCGGCCTTGTGAAGAGCAGGCTGCTTCTCCTGACTTTATGGAACTTCCCCTGGATCTGTAAGCTTCAATAAATAATATCCCTTCCTCCATAACTGTGCCTGGTCTGGAAGTTCATCTCAGCGAACCCGAAGCTGTCTGCTACAGTGGCCAAATCTCTACAAACAACATTTCCCCTCTCCAAAGAGCTATGAAGATGGCATGAGCTAATGCAGAGGTTTTTTTTTTTTTTTTAAATTTAATTAATTAGGGAGAGAGAAAGAGAGGAAGGGAGGGAGGGAGGGAGGGAGGGGAGGGAGGGAGGGAGGGAGGGAGGGAGGGAGAGAGAGAGAATGGGCGCACCAGGGCCTCCAGCCACTGCAGATGAACTCCAGATGCATGTGCACTCCAGATGCATGTGCATCTGGCTTATTTGGGTCCTGTAGAATTGAACCAGGATCCTTTGGCTTTGCAGGTAAACACCTTAACCACTAAGCCATCTCTCCAGCCCCCTAATGCAGCGTTTTAAGTAGTACACAGGCTTGACTGTTGTTTTAAAAAAACTGTACTTAGTGACATTGTGACTAGGTCGAATGAATATCAGGAGATTAAACTGGGACATAGTTTAGCAGACGTGGCAAGAAAAGGCAGACATTTTTGGAATGGGAATAAAGCTACACAATTATATCTCAAAGCAAACATTAATGAATAAAACCAAATATAGTTCTAAATTTATTTCAAGTAAAGACCAAAAGTAATAAAGAACAAAATGTGTTTCTTTGCATGTGTCTCAATTCCTCTACTGTTTGGAAGGAAATTAATAAGGCCCATGGGTTAAGTGCTTTGGGGTTTTAGAAAAGACATGGACTTGGGGCATCCTGTCTTGAAGATTATTGGCACTCTGGCCCAGTTAACTGATAAGTCAGGTTTCAAATTTAATAAATAAAATGAGCTCCACTGTATGTGAAGTAAACACATAAAGACTTCATCATTAATCTTATGTTGCTATGTAATAAAATAAATTTCTGGCTCTGTTACTAAGCAAAGAATAAATAGCTATGAACTTTATAACTTGTTTTGAGTTTAAAGATCAGGATGTACTCTTTAGACAAAGCATTACGTTAAATATACATGATCTAAACTGTTTTGATAGGAGAACATTCTGACAGGTGAAATCTAGAATCATCAACCCATCTAGAGCCATCTACTTTGACTACAAACAACTTATAAGACTTATAGGTAAATATAATTTCTTGAACTATCTGCTCACTATTCACTTAGGAAGTAGTTAAATTCAGAGGTTTTATGATAATATTATCAAAAATAAATCTTTTCCATGCTGAAGAGATAGCTTAGTGGTTAAGGCGTTTGCCTGCAAAGCCAAAGGATCCTGGTTTGACTCTGCAGGACCCACGTAAGCCAGATGCACGCGGGGGGGGGGGCATGCATCTGGAGTTCATTTGTAGTGGCTGAAGGTGCCCTGGTGTGCCCATTCTCTCTCTCTCTCTTTCTCTCTCTTAAATAAATAAATAAATAAATAAATAAATAAATAAATAAATAAAATATATTTAAAAGTAATGGTTAGAGAAGCTTCTCTTTTCAGATGGTGATGACCACTGGGATGACCCAAAAGGCAACATAGTGCTAAGAAGAAGGGATGGAGGAGTGCCCAGCACTGAAACATCTCTGTCACACCCTCCAAGGCTCAGGGCACATTGCAGAAGAGGGGGCAGATAGAATGGAAGAGCCAAAGGAAGGGTACGACGCCTTACAATGCAACTGTCCAGACAGAAATTGGCCTTGATAGCCATGACCTTGCAGTGCCTAGCAACACCTTCACAAGGCCCTCATAACAGAAGAAAAAGATGATGACATCAAATTAAAAGAGAGACTAATGGAGAAAGGGAGGGGATATGATGGAGATTGGAGTTCTATAGGGGAATGGGGGAGGGGAGGGAAATATCATGCATTTTTTATGTAAGTATAGAACATGTCAATAAAATTTTTTTTAAATAAATAAATCTTTTCCAAATACCTTATTTATAATGAAGACCATATCTACAGTCATTAGAACATTTCTGTAAAGCACTGGAGTATTTTCAGTTTCTCAGGATATGCAGTTTGCTCTAACTGCTAAACTCTATAGCCATAGGAAACATATCAACAAACAGCTCAACTTCGTTCTAATAAAAATTTATAAAACCAAGGCAGCAGGCTGGACTTAGCCATAGAGCATAATTTATTAACCGGTTCTAAATCAACACTTGTAAAATTTCTATTTAGCTTTTAAAGTTTTATGGTAAAGTAATAATAACCACATTTAGTAATTCGAGTCTTAATAGACCAAGCACTGCGCTGTGTGTGGTGCGCTTCACGTGCATGGTAACTCCATGAAAAGAGAACTTCCCACAGTTACTGTGGTAGTTTGAATAGATGGCCCCAGTATATTCGGTGTTTTATTAGTTTGTAGTTTGCATCTGCAGCCACCTAGCTGGAGGCAGTGTCACTGGGTGCATCTTAAGGTGTGGTGGTGGGTTTGAGAGTTCAATCTAAATCTAGTTAAATACCTTCAGTACCTTTAAATAACTGTACCATCTTTAAGTTTGAAATATCTTTAAGTTTGAAAGATAACTTATTCTCTCATCTAATTCTGCCTATAAATTATTTGTCAAAGAACCATTTCTGGTTATATATTTTCTTGTTGAAAGCATTGTATTAATCAGCTCTCAGTTTTCTGGCTGGCCTCATTATTCTCACTCTGTCTTAAACCCTCAGTACAAAGACCTTTCATTTTGGTTATGTATACATGTAAATATCCTCTCTCTCCTTTTTGATATAGGGTCCCATGAAGCTCGCGCTGTCCTTAAAACTTTCTATGTAGCTAAGAATGACCATGGACTCTTGATCCTCCTGGCTCAGTCTCAACTGCTAGGATGGAGGTGGGTACCACCATCTCTGGCTCACATGCATTCTCTAGAACAGGGGAATACACTCATTGTCCACCCCTGCTTCTGAAATCCCTCCCAGCAATGCAGCTCAGCTGAAATGATACTGTTTTTAAAAGGCAAGCCCAATAGATTGGCTTTATTTATTTATTTTTTTTGGTTTTTCAAGATAGGGTCTCACTTTAGCCCAGGCTGACTTGGAATTCACTGTGTAGTCTCAGGCTGGCCTTGAACTCACAGTGATCTTCCTACCTCTGCCTCCTGAGTGCTGCATTAAAAGCGTGCGCCACCATGTCTGGCTGAAATGATACTTTTAACACTCAATTTTCCCTCAGTGATGTCAGTAAAAACCAATCATACTACATCTATGCTTCGATGCCCTTACACTATACCTTTATATGGCTTTATTATCCCCCCCCCTTACATTTTTCTGTGAGTTTGTTTTCTTTTCTCACCAGTCATCTTTGAAGACTGGGATGACTGTGCAATTATCCTTGTATCCTTTATAATATCCAGGGCAAAACCTTCAACATGGACTGATACAGGGAGAAGTTCAAGTATGGAGCCAAGCAAAGACTATATATTGCTGAAATTCTTTTTTTTTTTGTTGTTGTTGTTTGTTTTTCAAGGTAGGGTCTCACTCTGGCCCAGGCTGACCTGGAATTAACTATGTAGTCTCAGGGTGGCCTTGAACTCACGGCAATCCTCCTACCTCTGCCTCCCAAGTGCTGGGATTAAAGGCGTGCGCCACCACGCCTGGCTATTGCTGAAATTCTTTTATTAAGCAGTCCTCTAGAAGGTTGGCAATCTGGCAATATTCCAAATTTCAGGAATGGTTTCTATAGAAACTGCTGAGGAGTACTTGGTTCATGTTCTAGGGACAGTCTATGAAGCAGAAGATAATGCTATTGATCCAGTGGAGAGGGAAAAGGGTGAATTATCTTTCCATGAAATATTTTTTTGATGTGTGTATGGTGTGCACGATATATGTGTTTGTATTTATGTTGTGTGTAGAGGTCAGAGGTCAATGTCAAGGGTCTTCCTTTACTGCTTCTCCACCTTATATTTTTATGAGGATTTAAAAAAAATTATTTGCATGGAGAGAGAGAGAAATATGGATGGGGGGGGGCTAGATAAATGGCTTAGCGGTTAAGGCGTTTGCCTGTGAAGCTAAAGGATCTCGGTTCAATTCTCCAGGACACACATAACCCAGATGTACAAAGGAAACATGCATCTGGAGTTCGTTTGCAGTGGCTAGAGGCCCTGGCATGCCAATTCTCTCTCTCTCTGTCTGCCTCTCTTCTTTCTCTCTCTCTGCTGGAAAATAAAAAAAAAATTAAAATATAAATGGGCATGACAGGGCCTCTAGCCACTGCAAGCAAACTCCAGATGCATGTGCCACTTTGTGCATCTGGCTTTATGTGGGTATAGCCCATCCACTTTATTTTTATGAGGCAGAGTTTCTCAGTGAATCCAGAATCCACTGATTTGGCTAGACAAGCTAGCCAGCAAGCCCCAGGGATTTTCTGGTCTCCACCACTCCAGCACTGGCATTACAAGCATGCGCTATCACATCCTGTACTCAGATCCTCATGCTCGTGTGACAAGTAAATACATATTTTTAAAAATGTTTTTTAAAGAGTAAGATCTCAGGCACATTTTATTTTCATTTATAATTTTATATAACACTTCATACTACAAGAATTTCTTAGAATATCAGTAAGGCTTAATATCATTTATACACATGGAAATTGAGTATCACTCTGAAATTCAGGGACTCTTTAAATAATTACTCATTAAATTACTGGAAGTCACTAGGTAAACTCTCTGTGAGTCTTAGCATAATTCTCTATTGAGAACTATCGTTAAGTACCAGAGCTGCACTCAGCCTTCTTCCTTCTCTCTCACTGCTGCTGACCTTCCTCTCAACTCCCCGTTTGCTGTCAGCTGTGGCATGTATGGTGGCTTTGACTCTATCTTGAGACCTTTTTCCTTGAGCTTTTAACTCCTATTTCCAACTGTTCTTTGGGAATTTTCACTAGAATATCTTGATGGCCCTCAAATTCAGCATATTTGAAACCAAATTCATTATTTCTGCCTCTACCCAGCCCCTAAGTAAAATAAAGCACTCTACTCATCCTTTGGTCCTTTTCTTGGTTAAAAGCACAATCTGGTCCACCAAACTAATCTTAAATGTCTAGTTTCCCTGAAACTCCAAATCTTGTGGATTCTGCTGCCTATAGATCTGTAGGATTAAATGCTGTTTTCCTGAGAGCATAAAAAATAACAAGTTTCTGGAGGGCAAAATGAAAGAACACAGGGTTGGGGATGTAGCTTAGTAGTAAGAACTTGTGCCTAGCAGGCATAGTCTCTGGGTTTGATACCAAATATCATAAAACAAAACAAAGCAAAACAACCAAAGCCCTCACAAAACAACAGAAAACAAAACCACAAATAAACAACAACAATAAAATGGGCTCTATTCAAAAAGGCTCAGGGGGTTGGAGGGATGGCTCAGAAGTTAAAGATGCTTGCTTACAAACCTGATGGCTCGGGTCTGATTCCCTAATATCCATGTAAAGCCAGATGCACAAAGTGGCACGCATGTCTGAAGTTAATTTGCAGTCGCAGGAGACCCTGGCACACTCATACTCTGTCTAGCTTTCTCTCTCTTAGAAAAATAAATAAATAAAATGTTTAAAAATAAAGCCTCAAGAATTGGAATGACTTTGGCACTGGCCAACAGAACAAGAGCTGTCAGAGATAATGAAACATTACTTTCACAAGTCTAAGTGGTCTATAGCCAAGGATGAGGCAAAAGTAACATTTTCATTTAAGGCTTTGACTTATTCACCCCTCACTTTTTCTGCAGAGAGGTATTGGATGATATGCTCTACCAAAAAGGGAGAATAAACAAAATATATCCAAGAAACAATTACAGAGAATCCCATAATGATGATGAATAAAAAGTAGCTATAACTATGTAATGTGATACTAATTATGATTGTTTTCTTAAAAAGTACAACAGGCATGGGCTGGAGAGATGGCTTAGTGGTTAAGCACTTGCCTGTGAAGCCTAAGGACCCCGATTCGAGGTTCGATTCCCCAGTACCCACGTAAGCCAGATGCACTAGGTGGCACATGCATCTGGAGGTCGTTTGCAGTGGCTGGAGGGCCTGGCGTGCCCATTCTCTCTCACTCTGCCTGCCTATCGCTCTCAAATAGATAATATTCCACACTGAAAGATCAAGAAATAACTATGTAATGAAATACATATAGTTAAAAATATGGAAGCAAATATCAGAAGAAATATCCTACTGAATTGAATGTAGTTGCTTCTGGGGAAAGGTGCCTCAGGACATTGCTGTTTTTCACTAAATACTTTTTAAATTTTATTTATTTTATTTTATTTATTTGAGGGGGTGTAGGGAGAGAATGAGTACACCAGGGCCTTCAGCTTGAACTCCAGACACATGCATCATCTTGTGCATCTGGCTTTTGTGGGTCCTGGGGAATTGAACCTGGGTCCTTTGGCTTCACAGGCAAATGCCTTAACTGCTAAGCCATCTCTCCAGCCCATCTACTGAAAACTTCTACTACTAACGCCGGGCGTAGTGGCGCACGCCTTTAATCCCAGCACTCGGGAGGCAGAGGTAAGAGGATCGCCGTGAGTTCAAGGCCACCCTGAGACTGCATAGTTAATTCTAGGTCAGCCTGGGCCAGAGTGAGACCCTACCTCAAAAAACCAAAAAAACAAACAAAAAACAAACTTCTACTACTAATTGACTTTAAATCTATATACACATGAAATTAATAAATTAGGAAGTTAGGTACTCTAGATGAATGTTTTTATACAGCACCATACACCATATGTTCTTTGTGTCCTATTTCTATAAGCAAATGCTCTAAGCTGGAAAGGGCTACAGAGACCCAGACTCTTTTTCTATTTTTCTAATGAAAAGAGCATTTTGATTTATTTTCTCAAATCACTTTTCTGTTGTGAAGGTTTATTATTCCATATCAATGGAGCCAGCGGATGTTCTCAACAAGCAACCACAATCTCATGAGAAGTGGCAATGTTTACTGGCACATGTCCTCTTCTTCCTCCCCTTCCTCCACCCAAGAGAATTAAACATTTCAGATTCGAGAGTCAAGAGATGGATACAACATGCCAGGTCCTGTTCTAATGACGGCATGAAACATTTTTCTGAAGTGAAGAATATTATTTAATTAGCCACCTGCTGAATTTAAGTTTGGGTGAAAGAAAAGTTACTATGAGAAGTTTTCTCTCATGAAAAGTAAATATAAATATAAGCTCAAAATGCCAACAATAAAAATAATCCTTTGATGGTTAATTCTGCTTAATTGCGTTATTTGGAGCTATGTAATACACATTATAATTTAATTTATTCCCAAATTTTGGAGGAGATAAAACTGTTGTCTAAAGAGGTTCAATAATTTGACCAAGTTTACCCCATGTATTCTCACAGATTTCCAAGATTTGTAACATCAATCCTTAGGGTCTAACCTCGAAGTAAAGTTGGGAATAGAGTCAATTAATTAGAAATTTCAAGCTAAGGTCTAGAGAGATAGCTTAGTGGTTAAGGTAGTTGGTGGCAAAGCCAAAGGAACCAGGTTTGATTACCCAGTACCCACATAAAGCCAGAAGCACAAGGGAGTGCACACATCTGGTTTGTTTGCAGTGGCTACAGGTCCTGGTTCACCCATTCTCTCTCTCTATATATATCTATATTTCTCTCTCTTTCCCTCCCTCCCTCTCCGTCTTTTTCAAATAAATAAATTATTTTGAAAATCAAAAAAATTAAACAAAAGAAATTTCAAGCCAATAAAAGACATCAAAGTAGAGGTGAGTCTAGTTGGGAAGAAGCGATTCAGTGGGAGGGAGTGGTGGTAGTGGGAGGTGAATACGACTATTCTTATGAATATGAGCTATAACACATGTACAAAAATTGTCAAAAACTTTAAAAAGGAAAAAAATCTTTGTTATGTAAATAGAAGAAACTTTTTATAGAAAATAAGTTAAACTCCAAAAAAGCCATTCATGTCACATGCCAAATATATCCATTAGTATCAATACTTTGATGTTTTGTTTCCTAAATGTTTGACAAGTTGTCCAGCTTAATTTCTGTACCTCATTTGACATTAAAAACAAGCCTGGTACAAGCTGATATGTTCATTATAAAAACATTTAGGCCTTTAGATAACATGCACATCTAAGAAAGGTTCAAGGCAACAGTAAAGAATACCAAAGTATTTAAGTCATTCTCTCTGACTTCTTTGGGGACTTCTCAACTTTCATCTCTACCATTCACTACTTCCAGATGATACCACAGCAAACAGACCCAACATCAGTTGTGTTTGTTAGTATGGTCAATTATATATAAGGTATTTTTGAACTTCTGTTTCAAGTTAACATCTACTCCAAAATATTCCTCCTAGTTACTAGAAGACAATTAAAATAGTTATAGGCATTAGAGATGGGTAAACAGCTCACAGGAAAAGAAAACACCATAACTGAATGACAATGTAATAGAAACCAATTAGGATAAAATATCATTATTATATATATATTATATATTCATCCCCCAAAACTAGTCCTATAAAAAGCAAGACTTGCTTACTGGTTTGACAATAATACCAACCACATGTGGAGACAATAAAAGAGATAAATTCATAAATCCTTTACTTACTTAGCTAAAAAGGTTGGGCATAGATTATATTTTCTTTAAAAATTAACATGTTATGAATTACATATTGCTTACTGGCACATGTATCAAGTAAACTAAGCTATATATCATATACACCATATATATGTACATTTGCTCCACCTCTGACAGAACCTCATGCATGCTAGCAAGTGCTCTATCACTGAATTACACTCCTTGTCCTGCACGAATCTTAATATGAGCTTCTTCCAGTTCATCAAAAGCAAAAACCTGGGCTGGAGAGATGGCTTAGTGGTTAAGGAGCTTGTCTGCAAAGGCTAACAACCTGAATTTGATTCCCTAGTACCTACATAAAGCCAGATACGTAAAGTGGTGCATGAATCTGAAGCTTGTTGGTAGCGGCTAAAGGCCCTGGCTCCATTCTGTCTCTCTTCTCTCTATCTCCTTCTGCTTTCAAATAAATAAATAAATAAAGTGTGTGTGTGTGTATGCAAAAGCTTGAAGCTGTGTAAACAAAGGAGATTAAGAAATGTTTTTTTCTTACTCAAATTATAAAACAGTAAAAGATAATACAAAACAAAAAGATTAAAGGCAACAAGCTATTATTAAGCATTGATAATTTTAAAATAAGACATTTAAGTTCACATTCACAAGAATTTTCTACTATAAAATATCCTCAGGTTAGACTTTGAGAACATATTTTTAGAAAGTTGGTTCATTTGTAAGGAACCAGAAACCTTATAGTTTTAGTTTTGTACACAAAACTTATAACTGACCTTCAATTTCTCTTCAAAAGCACTTCAATTAATTTTAGTAGCTGGTTCCTATGTTACTGTATTTATTATTGGTATAGAAGATGATATTTTAATAACTCATACCATTAACAGTGGCAAAGGAAGTACATAAAAGAAATGAGGGGTTAGAGAGATGGCTTAGCGGTTAAGGTATTTGCTTGCAAAACCTAAGGACCCAGGTTTGATTCCCCAGTACCCACGTAAGCCAGATGTACAAGGTGGCACATGCATCTGGAGTTTGTTTGCAGTGACTGGAGGTCCCGGTGTGCCCATTCATTCTCTCTCTTTCTCTCTCAAATAAATAAAATATATATAAAGAAAGGAAATTCGTTTTTTTTTTTTCAAGGTTATGTAAAGGTGACAGCAGAAGCATTTATTCAGGAAGATAGCTGAATTAACAGTATTTCAAATATAGAATGAAAAATGTTCTGTTCCTTGGTCCAAAATCTAAGATCTTTGTCATATGCTGCCAATACACAGGAATACATAATAGGCCTTTACACTTAGTTTTTGTTGTATTTTATTTATGTGCTATTTAGAAAATTCATTTAGCATATGTTTTTGTCCTCAACAGGTATATTTTTTTTCCCTTTTGGCTTTTTGAGACAGTCTCTTGCTTTTGCAGCACAGGTTGGCTTCAAAATCCTTTTGCCCCAGTCTTCAGTGCTGAGATTACAGGTGGTCATCACCATGCCTGACAGCATGTATACTTTTGAAGGAAGTGCTAATTAGGCTTCATGTTACATGATTTTGCAATGTATCATTTGAAAATTTCTTTAAAGGTTGCTAATGAAAGAAAGGGAAGGAGGGATGGAGCAATAAGCAGTTTACCTCAGTTTACTTATTTTTCCCCCCACCTTTTTTTTTGAGACAGAGTCTCATATAGCACAGTGTGGCCTCAACTTATTGGTCGTAGGTGTGGGTGGGCCACCACTCTCAAGTCTTCCTTTTTGTAGAAGACATATACTACTGTATAACCTTTGCTAAAAGACTGGCAGCCCTAAGAATTTCTTTTAAAACACAGCATGCTACACACAGATGCATTCCTATTCCTAAGGGAACGAGGAACAGGTATTTCTACAGCAGCTCAATCACTCCACTCTGTCCATTTCCCTTCTCTCACCCTCTTCCCACTCAACTCTCACACTTGCTCTTGGTTACCATTCTACCTTTACAGGTTTTATGTACATTTGCCCCCTGTATCTACATACTTATAAAGGACACATGTGACATGTAAACAGAAAGGAAGACAACTAAAACAAATTGTATTTTACAATGCCAGAATGAATGATACCTAAACCTCTATATGCTAATTAAAAAGATAAAGCTGAATTTTAAAAAAACAGTAGGAAACATTTAGTTCTAAGAACAAGTAGTAGTAGTAGCTATTCTGGAATAAGCCTTAAATCATATCTCCCTGGGCAGCAGCAGGTTTTGAACAACATACAGGTCAATTTCTATTATGAAAACTAGTGAGTTTTGTGAATTCCTTAAGCTTAAGATCTCATTTTTTCATGGCAATGCCCTTCCCTAATTACTCCACACACTAGGATTCCAACCTTATTGTTAAATTGATTATGAAAGTGACAGACCAGGTCCTTACACCTGACTAAGTAGTCTTGAGCATAAATTAGGTGCTCTAGTATGTGGTATGTTGTCCTTTGAGTGTCTGGAATGATATTACTGTACCAAAGCTTAGAAACAGCTTACTAACTGGTCACAATTTGAGCTCATGATTAAGACTGTTGGAAAATCTGCTACTACTGATAAGAGTGCTCTCAATAGCTGCCTTTAGAATGTCATGTTGTCCAATCTGGGCTAATATTAATTAAAAAAAAACCCTTGTGTTAATACTTTATTTCCATTAATACACTTGAGAAAAAAATGTTCAAGATCAAACACCAAGAACAAGAAAATTCATATGGAGATATTTTAAAAAAGTAAATCATATTGCTTTTTATTCAATTTTAAATCTAAAGGATAATTCTGAAAATTTCCTACGCAAATCTACCTTAGTGTCCTCAATTTCTAGAAATAAATATTTTTGAGTCATACTGTGTTTGTAATGTACTGAACTGTTATATTCTTATAAACCTTATTCTATTAGTTGTTATAATTTCTTAATTCTTTTCATGAATTTACTGGAGCTAAGTTAAGAGAACATTGCCTAAGCAACACCTCCTTTGGAAATGGAATTTTGAGCTTCTCAAGGTCATCAAGAATGTCATCTAAAAAGTTCCTCTGAATAAATGAAATGTGTTCATAAAATATGACATATCTTGCAGGAACCAAACAGGACATACTCAAACAAGTAAAGTCTGCTTTTACCTCAACACCGATTCCCTTTGAAAATCATTGTACAGTCTATATTTCAAACATAGGAGCTGTTTTATCTTTTGATCAAATTATAAATGCCTATATTATTAAAAGTTCATTTTCTCCAAATATCTAAATTTTATTTTAAAGAAATACTCATATAATATTTAGTTTAAATTTTTATGTACAATTTAGTAGGTCAAAATTCAAAATATCTGTGTAGTAAATTTTGAAAGGCAAAGGAAAAACCTAACTAGTGCTAAGAGATGTGCAGCATATACAACCAAGTCTTGTCTCTATGTATGTGTACACACACACACTGGATTGACATAGGGTCTCCTGTTTCCTAGGATGGCCTTGAAATCACAATATAGCTGATTATGACTTTGAACTTCTGATTCCTTCTGCCTTCGCCTCTCAAGTGCTGATAGTAACAGGTGAGATCATACCTAGTATATGAGGTGGCTGGGGATTGAACCCAGGCTTTTTGTATGCTAGTCAACCCTTTATAAACTGTTTATCCTTAGCCCTCTTGTCTTTTACTTTGTACTGCCTATGAACAACTTAAGAGAGATCTTAGACATGAAATAAGATTTTGTAACTTTTTTTTCTTTATGTGGAATAAAAAAAGAATTGACCTTTTCTTCTGAAATGATTATTGTAGTGGCAGAGGATAAGGAAATCTTAATTTCTTTTTTAAAAAATTTAAAAAAATATTTTATTTTTTATTTATTTTATTTGAGAGAGAGGGGGAGGGAGAGAAAGAGGCAGATAGAGAATGGTCATGTCAGGGCCTCCAGGTGCTGCAAACAAACTCCAGATGCATGTGCTACCTTGTGAATCTGGCTTATTTGGGTCCTGGAGAGTTGAACCTGGGTCCTTTGGCTTTGTGGGCAAGTGCCTTAAATGCTAAGCCATCTCTCCAGCCCTAAATCTTAATTTCATTTTTATATAAATGTCATTAGTTTTCAATTATGTCAAAATCGTTTGGAATTTCAGAAAGAAAAAAAAGGCAGCAGTACTATCTATAACACGCTTTTGTATTTGGGCTATACAACACCACATACATAATATAGTACCACAACAGTACTAACTATAACAAGACTTTTGCATTTGTGCTATACTATACCAAATACATAATATATTACCCTTGTCTAAAAGGATGGTTTGGATTTTTTTAAACTTACTGCCTATAAACTACTGTTTTTCTTCTGCTTCTTTTTTATTTTTACTTTAAATAAGGAAGAGACTAAAGAATTTTACATCACATCAAATATCTTCTTGTGGATTTTTTCTTATTGAATTAGCTTTTATTATTGCATTTTCAATTTCAAATTGAAACATACCTTGAAATAAATTCTCTCTAAATGATGTACATAGACATTTAACAATAACAAGTTATACAGAACTGCTATTATGCAGAGATCAACTTAAAGAAAACAACTTCACAATGGTATCAAATAGTCTTTCATTCAGTCAATGAATATTCTCTTACTTATCTTCAATTTAAAGTAACAGAAGAGATTTAAAATTGGAGTGTACCTACACATTGATCATTTCTATTTCCCTAATCCCAACAATCTTAAGCCTGAATAACCAACAGGTTCCCCCTATGTCTGGCCAACAAGGATTACTTGTCAGCTCACATGAAAATAAATTTCCATGGGTCAAGCCACACTCTATAGAGTTTTCTAGAATGCCAATGGATTCAGAGTATCTACTTTACCATGCAGTGCAGAAAATAATACTTTGTTCTTTGACTAGAAAGAAGAAAATATTATCTGACTTTTTCTTCCTTTTTTTCTTTTTTTATTATAGAAATAGTCACCTTTGTGGGATTGGATTTAGGCTGGTCTACTTTGAGCCTATAGTGTAATGTATTTTGGCATTAGCTGATATCCCAGATTACTGTTTATTCTGGGTCTGTCTTTCTAAAGATATATTTTATTGTATTTATTTATTTTAGATTTAATGGGTTGGAAATACTAGGGCTTGAGATATGCAGTGCATTTTCTTATAACCAAGACTGTCCTCTTACGATTGCTTTTGCAAAAGAATATATAATGTTGAAGAATGTGACTCATTTCACAAAGATATGTTTATAACAACTTTCCAAGACCATAGCTCTTTTGCTACAGCAGGAACATTTGTATTTACAACACAGATCCGAAACACCTACATGTTGTTCTGTATAACAAAACATGTTTCTCTTGCCTGAAACAATGTTTTATCTTCACATTTGAGCAGGAATTTATAAATAGGTCATTCTTAGTATTATGGCCAAAAGGTCATTTATGCATTAGCTTTGTTTAAAGTAAAACAGTGAAGTACACGTAATAGCATAAACTATCTGCAAGTCTTTTCACTTTCACATGCGCACACTTACCATCGGAAGTCTTCTTTAATTCAGTTCTCAGTTTCTCCTGGTCTTCTATGAGCTTTTTGTTTTCGGTTTCCAAATTCTGTTCACCTTCCTTGTTGTGGCTTCTCATTATCTGCCACAAAAGAGTTATAGAAAGAAATAAGCGTAGAGTGCAATATCTAGATGACTTAAGTAAACCAAAATCAGTGCTCGTTACAATTTTGTCCTTTTTAGCAATTTATAATTTCTTACAAAATACTTTTGCTAACAGAAACTTGATATTTAGCAAACATATAAAAATGATTTATTAAAGATGGACTATCTGAAATGAAAATAAGAATTTCTGGTTGGGCTACAATTAGAATTATGCTTTCAAAATTACTTAAATAATTAAGTATGTGTGTAATTAAGGTAAAAACAGTTCTGAAGTTGATATAAGTTGAGATATGCAGTATATTTTCTTTTCTTAAAAATATTTAATTAATTTATTTAAGAAAGAGAAACGGGGGGAGAGAGCGAGAGAGAGGGAGAATGGGCACGCCAGGGATCCAGCCACTGCAAACGAACTCCAGATGCATGCGCCCCCTTGTGCATCTGGGCTTACATGGGTCCTGGAGAGTTGAACTGGGATCCTTTGACTTTGTAGGCATATGCCTTAAGTGCTAAGCCATCTCTCCAGCCCATGCAGTGTATTTTCCTATAACCAAGACTGCCCTTGTTGTTATTGCAGTCTTGTCTACTTTTTTTTGTTTTGTTTTTGTTTTTTTGAGGTAGGGGTTTGCTCTACCTCAGGCTGACCTGGAATTCACTATGTAGTCTCAGGATGGCCTTGAACTCACAGAAATCCTCCTATCTCTGCTTCCCTAGTGCTAGGATTAAAGGCGTGCACTACCATTCTTGGTGTCAAGACTATATTTTTTAAAGTTTTTTTTTAAAATTTTATTTATTTATTTGCAAGCAGAGAGAGAGGGAGATAGAAGAGAGGCAGACACAGAATGGGCATGCCAGGGCCTCCAGCCACTGCAAATGAATTCCAGATGCATGTGCCCCTCATGTATCTGGCTTATGTGGGACCTGGAGAATCTAACTGGGATCCTTTGGCTTCACAAGCAAATGCCTTAACCACTAAACAATTTCTCCAGCCCTCAAGACTATTTTTATATATACAAATAAATAAGAACATAATCTTGCCAGGACAGAGATAGGTAAGTGGAAAATCATTGAACAACTCTAATTTTCATTAAGCATCATTAAATCAACTTTGATTCAGTTGATCCTTTATATGTTCTTTATATTTTAAAATCAATTCTAGATTTAATAATATTTATAATTTGTCTTCCTAGGGAAGAATAATTAAGATCTAAATAGTAAAATAATTGATTACAAATATCACACAACAAAAATTTCCCATTTGCTTGTGTAGATAGAAACTATCATTGTTATTAGATATAAGAATCTGACCAAAAGAAATTTGAAGGAATTTAAGTTACCAAGAAAGATAAATTAATGTTTAAAAATATGTACCCTGGGCTGGAGGGATGGCTTAACGGTTAAGGCATTTGCCTGCAAAGCCAAAGGACCCAGGTTCAATTCCCCAGGACCCACATTAGCCAGACGCACAGGGGGGCGCAGGTGTCTGGAGTTTGTTTTCAGTGGCTGAAGGCCCTGATGCACCCATTCTCTCTCTCTCTTTGTCAAATAAATAAATAAATAAATAAATAAATAAATAAATAAATAAATAAAAATATGTACCCACTTGCACGAGTCAGCTGACTGAAGTGGCAACAACTTGACATGGACAGTTTCCATAATTAGATAAAAGAACAATCCAGAAGAATTTCGAACAGAGTGACAGAAGAGAAGAATGTTTACTGTAGGGCAATTAATTTTCTAACATAAGCTGATACATTTAACAGATAAAACTCACAAAGTTCTAGTGAGGACTGACTAGATGCAAGTATTTTAGAATGTAAGGTGAAATGAGGAATGAAAATGTAACAGGCACATATTTTTTCAGAAAAAATTTTTATTCTTCAGTAATTTCAAGCTAATAGAAAGGCTAAAGCAAGGACATACAAACTGGTGTAAGGTCAAATAAGGTACCACTGTGCTACAGTAGCATTTACGATGAGGAAGAATTAAAACTAAGGAATATACTCTTTTAAATGGCTTTAGGAAATCAGAGGACTGAAATATATTGTGAAACAAAACAGGACTTCAGACCCTTTGACATTAAGTAAGGCTTTTTTAAAGAGCAGGACAAGCATTTCCCCAAATCACTTTTAATTTGCTATTTACTTTAAGCTTGGAACAACTCTAGCCTGGAAAAGAAAGCTACATTAAAAAAAAAAATCCTGACTAGATTAAGAAACATGAAGCACTGTCAAGGATTACAGCGCTGATTGCAGTTCGTACAGTCTCTAGTGATTACCCAAATTGGATGGAACCACTGAGTTTCAGGAATGTTTACAGTGACTGCTTGAATTATTGTGCCATTGACTTGGAAAAGTTGGACTTGTGGCAGTCTTATAAATAAGCTTTCATTACTGCACCTGTAAAATTGTCCAAATTATTAGGTGTGGCTTCATGCTGAGGAAGATAAAGAACCCTGGACTCTGAAAGTCAAGAATATAGGTGCCCACTGTGTACCTGCTCTTACCTTGGGCAGAGTGGGTAGAGAAAAAAGGGCAGTGAGAAGTAAACCTTCATAATGTCTGCCATTTTAAAGAGATTAAACTAAAATCAACTGGCATGGCAGCATGCATCTATAATGCCAGCACTTGGATGGAAGGCTGAGGCAGGATTGTGAAACCTAGGCCAGCTTGGGCTACATAATGAGACTGCCTCGAAAAATAAATAAAGAACAAAAATGTCAATTGGCCTTTCATAATTAGTTTCATTTCTTTTGACTGGATATCAGAATAGAATGGGGTCTTGGACACTGAATGCAAGTCATTTTACAAACTAACATAGAGGAGGAGGGCACAAGACAATGGTTATAAACATGAATTCTAGAGTCAGGATGCCTGCATTCAAACGTTCTATCCCTATATGATTGTGCACAAGTTGGGCATCCTTCTTGCACCTGGTTCCTGGGCTATAAAATGCAGAAAATAAAATTTAAACCTCATAGGATTGTTGTGAGAATTACAAGTTAATACCTTACCGTGAAGCATTTGAAATAATACTTGGTATAATATTAACTATTATGTCATGCTAAGGAACCTTGAAGTTCAGAACCTATGAGGTAACTTGCCCTAGGTCATGTTGTTAATTACTGGCAGACATGAACTAGCATCAAAGTTTCCTGGATCTCAAGATTATGTGGTTTCTGCTAGATAATATTCATCCAATACAGAATGAAGTGATATTTTAGCAATTTTCCTCTTTCTTAGCTACTATTTCAAATCCTACATGAAGTACATTGAAGTTGACATTTTTACACTCTCCTCTAGGGTTTTATCGTTACTTTTCTGGTTGATTAGTTACATTCTGAGCAGTAACGGTAGTTACGTCTAGTTCATGGACTTTCTTTCTACCGTGTATTTACTTGCCTTAGCTAATGTATCCATCTAAGCCTCCTCTGATGAGCTAAGGCTACTGACTGGGTCAAAGCTATACAGGAAGAAGGGAACCAAGACAGCAATAAACTGAAGGGAAGGAAAAACTACAAAAGAAGTTGTGAGAGGGCCACGAATCAGTGAACATGAAATAAATTTCCTACCAAGGATAACTGGCTTTGAAAACAATTCTAAAAATACTTTGAGGAAGTGATTTCTCTGAAAGACAAGAATAAATTAGGTCCATTAAGACATATCAGAAAAATAAAATTATTAAAAACTATAAAAAAATGTTTGCAGCTGGGCGTGGTGCACACACCTTTAATCCCAGCACTTGTGAGGCAGAGGTAGGAGGATTGCCATGAGTTTGAGGCCACCCTAAGACTACATAGTGAATACTACCTCAAACCCCCCCCACACACACAGGTTTTCTTATAGCTCAAGAGTAAGACAATTGAAAAGAAAATAAAAAGCACTGCCCCAATAGTACTTATAACTCACTACATTATAATGATGTGCATAATCTAAAACAACACAGATAACGTAAGTCTTCCAATGAATATAAAGCTGTGTGCTCTTAAATTTAGTTATTATATATTCATGGAGCATTTGAAGGCTGTGGCTTTGTTTCTACTGTTGTGAAATGAGATCAGAGGATGGAAATAAAGCGAGTAACGTTAAAGAACATGATGAAGTTGACTGTGCTGCTGAAACAGTCCCCAGAAAGCAAGTGTGACTTAACACTAGTCTCTTCATTTCTCAGAACTACCCTTTTCTATACAAGGAAGTCTAGAACCACGCTTGGGTGGCAATCACTTTATCCACTCTCTCTCTCCAGCTCTAGTTCCATTAGTTCTTTTCTCTAACAAGCAAATTTAATGAAACTTATGAGGCTTCGGAAATGAAAACACTGAAACTGTGAAATCTGACTCCTAATCTCTAAATTTAAGAAAAAATATACCCGAAGTATTTTTGTGTCTTTCAAGGTTTTCCATTTTTGTTCTTGTTTAGTCAACAAGGTAAGCATCAGTCCCTGACAATCTCTGTGAGAATTGGGGAAGTGCAGCACGAGCTCCGCAAAGGACTGTCGTTGACATGACCAAAGTACAGCCTTTAAAAATAATGGGTGATCACCAATAACCTCTTCCTACTTTCCATGAAACTTTAGCAGGGAGAGAAATGGATACAGAGAATTATAAAGATTTACTTTAGAGTATGCAGTAAACTTAATGATAATGAAGGAACAGAAATTCATATTCCCAGAATATTTTCTCCCTGAATCACAGGAAATAGGTTCAGTGGCATTAATTTACTACTGAGGACAAGCGTGGGAACAAGCAAACCTAAAGAATGGTAAAAATACATTTGAAATTTCCTGAGAACAATACTGCTAATTGTGGACATTTTCTGCTAATAAATGATGAAATGCTATTTTGATACTGAAAAATCCTACATAGCCCATTGTGAATACTAGCATTTTCACAGATTTTTAAGAAGATTTCATACCCATTTTAGTTTTTCATTCTCTTCCATGAATTTTTTGGCAGCCTTATTGGTGTTTTCTGCTTGAGCTTTAAGCACTCCCTTGTTTGACAGTTCTTTTGCCAGCTGAGTAATAAGGGTAACCAGCCGCCTCAATACTCTAAGGATAAAAAAGAAGTCATTCAGAATAATGCATAACTGTGACTTTAAAACAAATAGCCTTGTCCAAACAACCCCCTTAGGGTACAAAGGAACAGCAGGAACCTTTTAAAATCCAAGTCTGTCACTTAAGACAAGCCTGGGGTCCATTCCTTTGTTAGGATACCAACTTTTAGAGTACACAGGTACAATAGTACCTCTTTTGGGGGGCAGTGCTGGGGATCAAATCAGGGCCTTGTGGGTTCAGTGGTACTTTCATTTTCTTGCAGAAGCCTTTAGTGAGCTTTAGTATGAAGTACTAGAAATAGGAGAATTTTAGATACCATGGCAAGGCCAACAAAAAAAATTTTTTTTTTTTTTTGAGAAAGGGTCTCACTCTAATGCAGGCTGACCTGCAACTCACTCTATAGTTCGAGGCTGGCCTTGAACTCACAGTGATTCTCCTACCTCTGCCTCTCAAGTGCTGGGATTAAAGGCGTGCACCACCATGCCTGTCTATTTTATTTATTTATTTTACTCTTTTTTTCTTTTTAGCCAAGTCTAAAACTTGCTATTTAAAGAGCATTGTATAAGGCTTATCAGGTGTAAAACACTATCATTCTCATCTGTTTATGGATAGTTGTTAGAAATTGTAAGTAAAATTTTCAGTTATTCTTTCAGCAGTTATCTAAGAGTTAAGGACTATGCTAGTCACTGGGACTCAGCAGAAGGTGAGCTCAGTCCTTCAAGAGTATAATTTCTAGGTAATTAAATGGTATTATACTAGAAGTTCAAGTCTATACATAGTCTAAGAGAGCATATAACAGACCTATCTACTTGGTAAGAAATTATGGACACAGAATGTTTCCCTGTGAAAGACAGCCAGTAGTCAAAGAGGGAAAGGAAGAATGTTTTAGTATAAGAAATAGTGTGTGTGAAGAGCTAAAAGTGGAAAAGAGTGAGTTAGGCCACAAAACTCGATATTTAATAATGGGGGTGGAGTGTACTGTACACATTGGAGAATAGTGAGGGAGGCTCTAGAGAGCCAGCGACTAGATCATTCAAGGCCCAATAAGCTGAGCTATTATTTACTTTGGTATATCATCTGAGTTCTTTTATAAAGATGAAAGCAAAGAGATCTCAGTATATGTAGAAAAAATGAGAGAAGTCAAGATATATAAAAATAGTGCTACTTTTTACTTACAGCCAAAAAAATAAAGAAAATCCAGAAATGTACAGATTTCTTTGAGATCTAAAAAGTTTCATTTGCGTATGTTCATAGGCACTAGACCGGCCACTGGAACTCTTCTCAATGACATGCGTGGAGGAATACTTTCTGACTTCTCTCACAGCATCTATTACAGAAACAGAGAAACCTTTATTTTTGGCATTTAAAAAAATAAAGTTATTAAAAATGAGAAATAAAGTGCCGGGCATGGTGGCGCATGCCTTTAATCCCAGCACTCAGGAAGCAGAAGTAGGAGGATGGCCTTAAGTTCAAGGCCACCCTGAAGCTACATAGTGAATTCCAGGTCAGCCTGGGCTAGAGTGAGACCCTACCTTGGAAAACCGAAAAAACAACAACAACAAAAAAAAACCCAGAGCCGGGTGTGGTGGCGCACGCCAGTACTCAGGAGGCAGAGGTAGGAGGATCGCTGTGAGTTCGAAGCCAGCCTGAAAATACAGAGTCAGCCTGAACTAGAGTAAGACCCTGCCTCAAAACAACAACAACAAAAAAAATAAAAGAAAAATAAGGGCTGGAGATATGGCTTAGTGGTTAAGCTCTTGCCTGTGAAGCCCAAGGACCCTGGTTCAAGGCTCCATTCCCCAGGACCCATGTAAGTCAGATGCACAAGGTGGTATGTGCATGTGGAGTTCATTTGCAGTGGCAGGAGGCCCTGGTGCATCTATTCTTCTCTGTCTGCCTCTTTCTCTTTCTGTCTGTCTGTCGCTCTCAAGTAAATAAATAAATAAATAAATTTTAAAAACAAACAAGCAAACAAACAAAAAAAAAAACACGAGAAATAAGCTGGGCATGGTGGCACACACCTTTAATCCCAGTTCTCAGGAGGTAAAAGTAGGAGGAATGCTGTAAGTTTGAGGCCACCTTGAGATTACACAGCGAGTTCCAGGTCAGCCTGTGCTAGAGCAAGAACCTACCTCTAACTCCCACCCCCGCCCATAAAAAAAATAGCTTAAAATAGCATAAAAGAAATAGCTTAAAAATAACTTATCAGCCTTTTTGATAACACACTTTAGGTGGCGACGTTTTTCTTTCTCTAGTACTTGGGAGAGGATCAGATTCACGAACAGTGCTTGCTAAGTGGAGAGTAGTAACTGATTATAAATGTCACTGCATTTCTTAAACGTTCATTATGCAGGGGTGTCCAAGCAATGGTGGCCCAGTATATCTATGTGGCCCAACACAAAATCATAAACTTATTTTTTGGTAACTCAGTTGCATGGATCTTGAGTGTGAATTTTGTAGATGATATTGTGTTACAATGTCATGCAAAATAAATGTGTAACCTGCAGGCTGAGGGTTCAAGACAATTCTTTATTTGGTATGGCCCAGAGAAGCCAAAAGGATGGATACCTCTGCTAGTGCTTACCATTACTGTACAGTCATCTCTTGCTTTGTAAAGCAACCTACTTGACAGTAATAGCATAATCAGCCTCAAGCTTATCCTGTCCCTTATAGTACTAGTATTTTATTAGGTTTTTAAAAAATATTTTTATTTTTATTTATATGACAGAGAAAGAGGTGGAGGGGAGGGGAACATGGGTGTGGCAGGGCCTCCAGCCTCTGAAAATGAACTCCAGACACATGCATCACCTTGTGCATCTGGCTTACATGGATCCTGGGGAATTGAACCTTGGTCCTTTGGCCTTGCAGGCATGCACTTTAACCGCTAAGCCAGCTTGCCAGGCCTTTATTAGAATTTCTATTACTTTCAAGTTGATGCTTTAGACATATTTCATTACATAAAATCCCATTCTCTGGTTAGCACCTGACCTAATGGAAATGTTCAGGAAGTGGCTCTTTTGATGCTTCCAGATTGGGAAATTTCAGAACCAGGGGGGACTATTTCACGGATACATAGATCTCAGCTTGTTAGTGTACATAATACTTACTGACTGCATTCTTTTCTTTCATTTTGGTTTTTTGAGGTAGGGTCTCACTCTAGTCCAGGCTAACCTGGAATTCACTATGAAGTCTCAGGGTGGCCTCAAACTCACGGTGATCCTCCTACTTCTACCTTTCGAGTGCTGGGATTAAAGGCGTGTGCCACCACACCCGGCTTAGTGACTGCATTCTTATATGTTCCAGAAAAGGTACATGTTTAAAAAGGCAATGGCTTTTCATGTTCCTACCAGCATTCTTGACAGTTTTTGTCATGTAAGAGATCACACTTAGAAAATGGGGGTCATTCTAACTATAGTTTAGCTTTATTTTGGAGCTTTGAGTATAACTCACATTGTACGGAAGTAATTTTTTATATACGTTATTAAGTAGAAACTTTATGTGGACACATCATGTATTGGTACCATCATTTCCTTCCTCCCTTCTTCCATTCCACTGAGGGCCTTCCTCAGTGGGACTACTGGCTATAGAATTTTTAAAAGTGCATAATTCAGTGGTATAGGCCGGGTGTGGTGGCACATGTATTTAATCCCAGCACTTGGGAAGCAGAGGTAAGAGTATCACCATGAGTTCAGGCCACCCTGATACTACCTAGTGAATTCCAGGTTAGTTTGGGCTACATTGAGACTCTACCTTGAAAAAAGAAGTGCAAAATTTCATCATTTTTAGAATATTGATCATATCCACTAAGATTTGTAATCATCACTATCTAATTTCAGTGTATTTTCGCCTTCCCATAAAACCTGTATTTATGTTTCCCAGTCCTGGGAAATCTCCAATCTACTCTTGTCATATGGATTTACTCACTGTGGTGATTTGAATGGATGTCCCCCAATAGATTCAGGAATTTATTAAAGCATTAGAACTCCAGGCACCTGGCTGGAGGAGGTGTCACTGTGGGCAGGTCCTAGGGTCTATGTTTGGGGTTGGATATGGAAGTGTAGCTTAAAGATATGCAGAATGTCTAAGTTCTGCTGGGGTTCTTGGAATGTGCTTGTTTTGTGGTGCTGGTGATGTAAGTATTTCTCTATCTGCGTGGACCAGCTTCTTCCACCATTATGGAACTTCCCCAGATCTGTAAGCTTCAAATAAATTATGTTTCTTCTATAATCTGTGTCTGCTTTTGGAGGTTTATCCCACCAACATGAATCTGACTACTCTGCAACCTAGACACATGAATGCAACAACATACTTTGAAGTTTTTAAGAGTCTGTTTCCTTCACTTAGCATACACAATGCTTTCGAGGTTTATTTGTATCAGAGGACATATCAGTACCTTATTACTTCTCATGGTCAGAAAATAGTCTCCTACACAGGTAGAGCACACTGGCTTTCGTTATTCATCAGTTGATGGACATGTGAGTTGTCTCCATTCTTTCTTTATTATGAATAAAGGTTAGCATTCACATGCATGTTTTGGTGTCAACACTTTTATTTTTGGAGACAGGGTCTCACTCTAGCCCAGCCTCACCTGGAATTCACTCTGTAGCCCCAGGCTGTCCTTGAATTCACTGCAATCTACCCACCTCAGCTCCTGGAGTACTGGGATTAAAGGCATGAGCTACCATGCCTGGCTTCAACACATTTTAACTCAGTTTCTCTTGATACATATATGTACGAGTAGAGCTGGTGGGCCACATGGGCGCACTCTAACTGTTGTGAGACACTCTTAAACTGCTTCCCTAAATAGCTGTATAATTTTACAACCCCACAAGCACTGTAAAATAGCAACACTTGCTACTATCTAGAGAGGGTCTTGATAAGTACCAAGGTAGTCCTAAAACATGACATGTAGTCCAGGCTGGCCTTGAACAGGTCTTTCTCCCATCTCTGCCTCCATAGTGCTGGGATTACAGCTATGCATACTATTTGTCTTTTTGTTTATAGCATCATAGTAGTCATCAAGTGACATTTCCTTATGGCTAAAGACTTTGGGCATCTTCTCATGTGCTTACTGTTTGTATGTCATCTTTGGACAAGTGTGTATCTAGATTCTTTCATTATTTTTTCTTTTTTTGCCATGTATATGCAAGTTTGCATGTGTGTGGGTATGTGCGTACAAATGTGTGCATGCACATGGACATAGGTTGACATTAGTGCTCTGCCTCAATCTCTCTCCATCTTCTTTACAGAGGCAGGGTCTTTCACTTGAACCAGACCTTGCTGATTTGACTAATCTATTTAGCCAGTTAGCCCTGGAGATCCTGTTTCTACCTCCTGAATGTGGGGATTATAGGCAGATTGCCATGTCTGTGTGGCACTCGCATGAGTGCTGGGGATCCAAACCCAGAGCATCACATTTGTGTAGTGAGCACTTTACCCACAGGCTGTCTTCTCAGAACCTATATTTAGACTCTATCCATTGAACTGTCTCTCAGCCCTATATCTAGATTTGTCAACTATTTTACAAGTGAATGATTTGCTTCTATTTGTTCTCCAAATGTACTTTTTAGAATTTTCTTTTCAAGCTGAAAAACACATAATGAACTTTCATCACACATAATTATATCTTTGTAGTCTTGATATATAATTCTTAGGTACAAAGATTTGACTGGATTAGGTTTAATATTTTGGCAAGAAGTTTTCATAGTCGAAAAACTTTGTGTTAAACTTGCTAGGTCTAAGATGGTATATCCATTTTGATTCTCCAGAGAAACAATCAATTCTGGGTGGGGGGGGGGAGAAGGAGAGGGAATCAAATGGATCGATTTTAAGGAATTGGTTCATGTAATTGTGGAGACTTGTTAAGTCTAAAACCTGTAGAGTAGATCAGTAGGCTGAAGATCTAAGGAAGAGCAGCATTTTGCAACTAAAGTGAGTCTGCTGGCAGAATTCCTTCCAGTTTAGGTAAAGTCAGCCTTTGTGTTATGAGGCCTTCAACTGACTAAATAGGGCCTGCCCACATTACTGAGGATATAATTTGTTTTACTCTAGTGGAAATGATAGTGGGGAAGTGGAAACAAGTAAACAACTCAGTAGCATTCAGTATATGCACAATGCTGTGCAACCATTACCGCTGTAATCTTATTTCCATCACTCCAAAATGAAAAAGCTTTCTTTTTAGCCTTATTAAATATGCCATTTCTAATAGTCTTAATTTCTAATACTATTTAATATACTAATTTACCTTGTACTACCCAGACATGAACATTTAAAAAATTTTTATCATTTAAAAAAATTATTTATTTGCATGCATGTGTATAGGGATAGGGGGTACCAGGACTTCTTTCACAGCAAAGGAAGGCAGATACTTGTGCCACTTTTTGTGTCTGGCTTATGTGGCTTGGTAACTGAACCAGGGCCAATGGGTTTAACAAGCAAGTGCCTTTAACTGCTGAGTCATCATCCCAGATCATAAATAGTGTTTTATTTTTTATTTTTTTTTTAAGTTTTTTGAGGTAGGGGTTCACTCTAGCTCAGGCTGACCTGGAATTCATTATGTAGTCTCAGGGTGGTCTTGAACTCACAGCAATCCTCCTACCTCTGCCACCCAAATGCTAGGATTAAAGGCGTGAGCCACCATGCCTGGCCCACAAATAGTTTTTACATTAATAAGAAACTATTTAGTATCAGATTTTTTTGTTCTTAAGATACACAAGACACTTGAAACAATTCTTTTCTCTGTATTGTGTCATCTAATATACTATTTAGTTCATCTGTTCTGGTTTGTTTTAAATTTAAGTTTGCTGAAAATACAGTGTGATCAATAATAAGGATGTGACATACAGTCTAATCTTCCATAAATCATGAAGGTGGTCTTTTTTGGGTGATTTTTTTGAAGCCTTTTAATTACTAGAATGCAATTCTGCTAACATATAATGTCCTTGGGTTTGCTAATTTCTGTTTGTTATCACCCAAAAAACAGACACATATGCATAAATATTCTAGCCATGGCTAGAGGAATATAAATACCCAAAACAGTTAGTTTACTAGAGACAAGAAAATGAAATAAGTTCCAAACAAGATATAAATTAAGCTTGAGGGGGAAGGGTACAAAATAAAGAAATGGGAGGACATTATAATTAGTATGAATTTATGTATATGTATGGAATCTGTCAAAAAAGTTAAAAGCTAAAGCTTGAGTAATCTACAGTTTATGCATTATTTACACCATTGTTACTGGGTGATGAACTATGTATTCTCATATGTAACTTGCCTTATCCCTTAGAGCTCTTTAGTAAAGACATTGAGATTTGAAGGATACATGGCATTTACCTGCCTTAATGTTAACATTTTAAAGTCAAGTTGACAAATCATACTTTACTCCCATTTTTAGCATGATTTGCCTCAGAATAAAGACATATTCCTATACAAACTTAGAAACTTAAGAAAACTTTTTTTTTTTTTTTTTTTTTTTTTAACAAAAGGGTGTTTTAGGCTTTATGGCAGCAACTACTAAACTTTGGAGTTGTCTGTGGACATATGCATAAATAATATGCAAACTCTGTAATATATATTAAAAGCTAGCATGGTGATGTTCCAATAAAACTTTATTTATAACAGCCAGGTGTGGTGGCACATGCTTTTAATCTCAGCACTCGGGAGGCAGAGGTAGGAGAATTGCTATGAGTTCAAGGCCACCCTGACACTCCATAGTGAATTCCAGGTCAGCCTGAGCTAGAGTGAGACCGTACCTCAAAAAACCAAAATACCAAAAAATAAAACAAAAACTTTATTTACAAAAACAAGTATTTGGCCAAAGATTATAGGTGGCTATACAACACTGTTATCACAACTATAGTGAGCAAAAATTCCCTCAGATGATCTAATAATCACTCCATATTCAAATTTTTCACAGTGGCTCCCAAATCTGTGGTGGAGCTGCTGTTGGTTCTAAACAAAATCCAATCAAAAGCCAAAGCTACATCTAAGATTCCTTTTGGGAGCCTAATGATTCCACTCCTTTGTTATCTACAAGCTAAGCTAGGTACTCAGGATGCTCTGTAACAAAGGAGTATACCATCTAGTAACTGAAAAGTAAAGCATATAGTATTTCATTTAAACTTACAAAAACCTAACAGGGGTTAAGAATCACTGTATTTCTCTAAAATTTATGTTTGTGCATATAGAATAGCACCAAATGTAAACCAATATCTACTATAATATCTATTTATTAAAGTAACTATATCAACATCAGCATCAACTTAGCCAATCAAAACCTACACAACTCATTAACAAAAGAACAACATCCACAAGTAGATTCAAACCAAGGACAAATGCTTACCTAGAAACAGAACAATCAGTATGACTATAATGGTAAGGAAAGCTTTGTTCCAAAGACTGGCAATTTTACCCCAGACATTAAATGAAAAAATCTTCTGCCATCTGTAAAATAACACAATTTACATTTGGTATAAGAAAGCATAAACAAAGAGAAACAAACAGTTTTAGAATACTTTGTAAATACTGAAGTAACATTTTGATAAGTATGGCAAGAATTAGAGAAATTTTTAGGATTTATGAATTGTTTGACATGACAAAATTATCTCATGAGGTACAGAACAATTTATTTTAGTTTAATAACCTGACATTTGATTACCTTTTGTCTGGTGGCTCAACCATTCATATAAGTAACTTGCACTAACCGATTGTGCCACTGAAGCTCCTTAACTATTCAAAAGTGAAAATATCTTACAAAGTCAATACCTTTAAAAGCAAAACCTTAAGAAGAAATTCTGACATTAATGTCATTTTGTTAAAAGACATTATTTATCTTTTCCCTAATCAGAGTAAATACATTATATACATGTATGAAAATGTCAAAAAATACAACAACAAAAAACTTTTTAAAAAAGATGAAGTCTTTTGGTCTAACAATTAGTATTTCAGAAGTAGGAAATCTCATTTTCAACTAATTAATGACAGTAATTTAAGACATGTTTTCACTATGTAGCCTAGGCTGGCATCGAACTTGACAGTCCACTCTGGCTTTGAACCTGCCATATGCTATATATGCACATATAGTGAATTCTGCATACTTTTTTCTTTTCTTTTCCTTTTTTTTTTTTTTTTTTTTTGGTTTTTCAAGATAGGGTCTCACTCTAGCTCAGGCTGACCTGGAATTCACAATGTAGTGTAAGGGTGTGTGGCCTTGAACTCAAGGCGATCCTCCTACCTCTGCTTCCCAAGTGCTGGGATTAAAGGAGTGCACCATCACACCCAGCTTGCATACTTATTTTTGTGTGTTGTGTATGTGTACAGGCACACATGTATAGGTATATATACAGATGTGCATATGTGTGTGTATGACAGCAAGAGGGTGATATTTGGGGATCTTTCTCCATCACTGTCCATTTTATTTACTGAGTCATGGTCTCTCACTTTAACACAGAGCTCACTGACTTGGTGAATCTAGCTAGCAAACTTGCCCTGGGGATCCCCTCAGTCTGCCTCCTGCCCTGGGATTACAGGCAGGCTACCACACCCAAGAGACATTAACATGGACGTTGGTGATCCAAACTTAGGTTGTCATTCTTGCACAGCAAGAGCTTTACCCACTAAGCTGTCTTCTCATTCCTCTAATTTTTTTGTTTGTTTGTTTTTTGAGGTAGGGGCTGACCTGGAATTCACTATGTAGTCTCAGGGTGGCCTCGAACTCACGGCAATCCTCCTACCTCTGCCTCCCAAAGTGCTGGGATTAAAGGAGTGTGCCACCATGCCTGGCTCATTCCTCTATTTTTATATAGTACAGTTTTAACAACTTCTCCAAGCAAAAGAGTTTCTCTACTTTAACCAAGAGGAAATTAAAAAATTATTGTGATATAATATAGATATACATAGTAATAAAAAATTATATAGCTGAATAGACTTTTACACAAGTATATACTCATATAATTTACCCACTACTCAGGGTCAAGATCTGAACACAGAAAATGAGATGGGGAAATACATAATCTAGATTAGTTGAGTAATATAAGCAAAGTCAGGGAGGTAAGAAAGGATGAGTTATAATTAGCAAAGTGTGACAAAGTAATCCACCTCAAAATTTTAAATGAATAACATATTCACTGAGTCCAAAGGAGACAATAAGGATAATAAACACTTATAACTTTTAAGACGTTTGACTTTTTGGTTATGACAAAATTATTAATAAAACATGAAAACTCGTTTCTATGCACAATTCAAAGCATTTTATATGAACAGTATTTACACCCAACGTTACAAACATGTTCAATTTTTAAAGAGAATGCAAACAGAAATACCTTCAAGGAGATCCCAAAGTAAATTCACTTCTTCAAGGGTAAATAAAACAGTGTATCTGTAGGGACCAACTAGTAGTTTGTAGTTGAGACTCAATTTGAAGAGTCCTTATTTCTAAATACTCTGACGTGCTTTATTTGCCATAATCACCCTATGAGGTAGACACTAGTACTTCCTTTATAGTGAAGCTGACCAGAGGGTAAATAATTTGCTCAAATGTTAGACAATAACACAGGCAGTTGGAATATAAACCCAGACACTGATGACTGCTTTATGGACCTATAACCACTGGGTTACAGGAGACAAAGACTAAAGAGACTAAACAAAGATTTAAACCTTTTCTTTTAAGATTATGGTGAGTCACAGAAAAAAGATGGGAATAAACACAGTAGGACTCAGATGAGTTCTGTACTTGTAGACCACATTTTCTTACATGTATTTATACATGAGAGTATTTATACCTAAAATGTACATGGAAATATACACACATCTACTGGGAATAGCTTCTGGATCAGGGTGGGTACAAAATTGTAAATGACAGGAAGATTTATTCAGTGATGATTTCGATGTTACCAAAGATCAACAGACTTTTCAAAGCCTTATTTATAAATCAGGTGTTTATAAAAAGGAAAGATCTCTTGTAGACATAGGATTCTATTGTTGCAAATAATAATAAAAAAAACTAGGTGTTATTGAGGATTTGAAACTAGAGGTAGGAGATGGAGCAGAAAGATGAATGGATTAAAAGCCAGATTCTTGTTTGTACTCTGCCTCAGACTAGCTAGCTGACCTAGGTCAGGGAATGTGCCCTCTGTAGATCAACATGTGCTCTACACAATTAGTGGGTTGGATGAAATAATAGGTGAACCCCCTTTCTACAGTAAGAGTAAATATTCTTCTTCTATTAAGTAAGAAATAAAGCAATGGTAAAACCGGATAGACAAGGACATAAGTGAGCTAAGGCCCAGGCAGATAAGGAAGTTCTGAAAACTTGCCTGAACCCTGAGCCAAGAACCATCCAGTCCCAGGCTTGTTCTATACTGAGCCTTAGTGGGTAATCTCTAGGATCTCATTTCTTTTATGGCAAGTGTATTCAGAAACATCTTGCAACATTGTTATCAATGTGTTTCATCATTCATGCTATCAAGTTCCCGGATCTAAAATTAAACCAATGCCAGCACTGGATAGTTAGTACTTGAAAACTTTAGGTCCTTTAATAAGGAATTAATATTAACAATGTGATTCTGATACTTTTCACACTCAGAACTTTTAATATACATTCATTAACTCTGAGTGGAATAAAAAGAACAAACGGTAATGAATTTCTTTTTCTTTGTACTTATGGATGCATTCCACTGGCCACTCCATTATCTCAATAACTTTTTTTTTTTTTTACATCCATCCACTTACATCTACTTCACAGCTCTAATTCGGGGTAATAAAAACAAAACCTGAAGGCTGGACACCATCACCACTGCTTTATTATATACTTGTAATCAAAAGGCAAAAAAAAAAAAAAAAAAAAAAAAAAGACGAGGTTCTTTTCCTTTGGGAATGGAAAAAATTTTTTTTTTCTCATTTGTACACATGATCAAGTTTGATGCAAAGTGCTGTATTAACACTGTCCCCGGGTAGTCAGTTAAGCGAGCTTAGTTTTCAAAGGGCCTTTTCTACGGTCGCCCCCCGAGCACCGCTAACCAGCCACCGGCCGCCAGGTTTCCTACCTCTGAGGAGGGATAAAGGGCAGACAGAAGATTAATATGAGTCCTATCTCGGCATAAAGAAAGGATGCAACTGCCACCCACTGGAATGTCATGGTTTTCTCTTCACACCTAAACAGAGAAACGTCTCACTGCACAGAACTCGGCTGCGCGCCGTCCCCGACCCGAGGACCTCCCGGCGTCCGCCCGGGCGGGAGGGAGGGAGGACGCGGGTCTCCACCCCCGCTCCCGCCTGCCCCCGGGCTAACGCCCCCAACGCCCGCGGGCTCTCCGCCCAGGGCCCGGCGCCTCCCACCCCACCCCACCCCACCCCACCCCGGCCTACCGCCCGCGCCGCCGCCCGGCCTCACCGCACCCGCCGGCCCCGCGCTCTCGGCCCCGCGCACGCGCGACGTCACCCGCCGGCGCTCCGCTCGGATGACGTCACCGAGGCGCCGGCGCGCGCGCCCCGCCCGCCAGTTCGCGCCGCGTGCTGGGTCCTCGGCCTGCCGGCGGGTGGGTGGAGGATGACTCCGGGCCTTTCTGACCCCGGGCTCGAGACTGCCAAGAGCAACTTGTTCACGGTGGCCTGGGAAACCGCTCCCGGCATTTGATGTGGGTTCTCGGGTCCCGATCTCAAGTCCTCAGGCTTGAAGCGTTTTACCCACTGAACCATCTCCCAGCTCGAAATTGAGGTTTTTTTTTAAAACTAGAACTTTATTATTCTGTAGGTAGTATTTCAAATATATAAGCATCCCCCACGATAACTATCTTTATATTTAAGATATGGAGAGCTGCAATTTCTATCTTTTTTTAGGTAACAGCGTGTTTAACCAACTTGCAATCTTTTAAATTTTGATTTGCGTGTGCGCACGCGCGCGAGTTGCTCATGTGCATGGGTCTCTTGCCACTGCAAGTGAATGCCCATCCAACTTTAGGTACTTGTCTGGGGAATCGAACCGGATTCTTACAGACTTTTCGAGGGCTCTTAACCTGCTGAGCCATCTCCCCAGTCTCTTCTCTTCTTAGGGTGCTGAGCAATTGTTAAACACTGTTAAAAATCACTACAGATGATAATCCTTATTATAAGCACTTTTTTTGTTTGTGTGGTATATGCAAGTGTCTAATGCGCCCATGCTATGAACCATGTGTTTGCCTGGTAGCACGGTGTGTTTGCCCAAGCAGGACGAACATAAGTGCTCTACTCTATTGCTCTTTCACCCATTCTTATTTGAGCCAGAGTCTCATATTGATCCTGGAGCTTGTTTTTTTGGGGGGGGGGCGGGAGAGGGGTGTCTCTGCTTCCCTATGGGACTGGGGTTACAGATGCATGTGGCCATGCTCAGCTTTTTATGTGTGTCCTGGGGATCTTATGCCAGGGGTCTCTTGGGCCATCATGTTTGCACAGGAATTGCTAACCATCTCATAAGTCCTAAGCACTCCCTTTGATATCTTCTTATAAATAAATAAATTGTACAAAAAGGTTGGATAAGGGGTTAATTTGACTTACTGACAACTGTTAGCCTTGCCAGGTGTTGTGAGCAAAGAGGTATTGTCAAACAGCCAAAGCCACCCTCATACTGCAACTGACCATTTTGAACTCCACGGACTTCATGAAGCTACATGAAGTTTGCTGCTTGAAGCCTAACTCTTACCACTGAACAGCCAGTTTCAGTGTGTCGCAAACTTTTTATCATAACATGAGTGTGCAGTCTTTGCCACCCAGACCAGAGGGGGAAGGGACTGTTGTGATTGATTGAAATGTAACGATTGGTGCCTACACAAGCCTTTCTGCATGGTTTGCTGTGATTGGTGCCAATGCCTCCTTTTATAAAGCAGGCTCTTTGGCTTACTTCTAGAGTCACCTTCTTGCCCTGTCTCCTCTGGTATTGCAACATTAGAGCCAATAAAAGGCTGCACTTAAGTGGTCCTTCTTGCTTGTTAAAATTAATCACTAGCAGGGTGGGCAGAGCTGGTAATGAAGAGGAGCTGAGGGGACAGTGGAAGTGGTGGGGCCAGGGAACAATTAGTGGCCTTGAGAGCCTCAGAGGCCGCAGGCTGTCAGAGCAGCACCAGCAGCAGCAGAAGAGGAAACCGTGGTAGCTGTGGCCTTACTAAACAGCTGGCCAGCAGGGCCAAGAGGAACAGTGAAGCTATTAAGATCAGAGAAACTGCAGACAGACCCTGCTTGCTAGCAGTGGCAGAGTGCTGCTAAGTCCTTGAGACCTAGGCTCGGAGGCTGTGACACTGCTTTCAAGGAGTGCAAGATCCACATTTCCTAGGCCTACATCACAGCTGTTAACACTTCTCACCTTAAGGATAAGGGTCTGGGTAACTGCAACCTGCATGAGAACTTTCACCACAGCTAGCTCAGCGCTGTCAAATGCTGAGGGACAAAAGGCTGCCCAAGATTAGCACTGGAAGAGCTTCTCATCTACCTGATTTCTATTGGGAAGAATGAAAGGACCCCAGCCAACACAATGATCTAGAAGGATTGAAAGTGCCAAGTTTGACATCATTTAAAGAATTCCATGCAGTCTTATAAGTACCTTGAGGTGTGTAAATCAATCAGGGAGTGTACCAGTTGATTTTCCAATTTGAATTTTTAATGTAAGCTCTGAATACAATGCAGATCTATTCAGATTTCCTTGTTCATTTTAAGTTCACTTAACTGGCATTTGCTTTACAACTTCTCTGTACTTTCCTGCTAAGTTATAGGTGAGTCATTTTTTTGTAAATATTTATTTATGAGAGAATTTGAGAGAATGATGGGCATGCCTGAGCCCCTTGTTGCAAATAAACTCCAGACTCATGCACCACTCATGTTTCTGGCTTTATATAGGTACTGGGGAACTGAACCAGGGCTGGCAGCCTTTACAAGCAAGCACTTTTAACCACTGATCCACCTCCCCAGCCTGAATCATACTTTTTTTGGTTGTTGTTGTGTTTCTTGAGGTAGGGTCTCATTCTAGCCCAGGCTGACCTGGAATTTACTATGCAGTCTCAGGGTAGCCTCAAAGCCATGATGATACTCCTACCTCTGACCCCCAAGTGCTATAAGTGAAGGCATGTGCCACCACACCTGGCTTCATACTTTTCTTTATATTAAAAAGTTTTATTTAAAAGTTTTAAAAACATTATTCCTTTAGGGAAACTTTCATACTTCTCTTCCCCAAATGTATATAAATTCAAAGAAACATTGTTCACTATTTGAATATAGGAACACTGAATGTCTGAACCACTCGGATTCGATCAAACTAAATTTCTGGGTCCACCCAAGATTTACTGAACTAGAATCGCTGAGGATAGGGTATAGGTATAGGTCTGATTAAAAAAAAAAAAAAATCCAAAAAACAAAAACCAAACAACTCCCAGGGAAATCTGTTTTGAGACATGATCTTGGTGTGTAGCCCAGGTTGGCCTAGAACTTGCAATCCTCTTCCTTCAGTTTTCTGAGTGCTCAGATTATAGACAAGTGCTATTATGCCTGGACCCAGAGATAGCTTTTATTCTGAAGTTGGATAGGCATTGATTTAAAGGGAAAATATCAAGATGTGACTTCTCTGACTTCATTGTGGGCAGAATATAAAGTATATGTTAAGATAATTTCAAAAGTCTAGTCAAAGGCCATAATGGTCTGTAAGGTAATCTAAGACAGCTGATGTGCTTGACAGAGCATTAAATATTCTTTTTTCCTGCCTTGAGGTTATCTTTTCCATCATGTACATTAAATGTTGGTGGAAACAGATATAAGGAGTTCCAAGTTCAAGGGCGATGTCAACCCAGTCCCAGATGCATTTTAGTGGGGTTTCTTCATATCCAGCAAACATGGCTGGGTTTGTTAAAAGCCCTCTTGCAACCATCACACCTGCAAGTTAAAACATACCATACTTATCTATATATTAAGGATCCATTGTTATTAGTTAAAAAAAAGAACAGTAAATAAAAAACATGTTATTCAAGATTTTACAAAACACATTATAAGTTATTTAGTCTAATAATAAAATAATTTATCTTTGGTGCCATTTGTACTTATACAATTTTTAAAAGACAGCTGAATTAGTGGGTCTTAAGTTTTTCTTTAGAGGCATCCAGGTTGTCATGAATTGGGCTATTTAAATTTGAATTTATCTGCATTTTCCCACTTAGGTTCTAAGGCTGGCATGCCAATTATTTAAGGGGATAATATATTTGCATAGTACTTGTGGAATTCTTTTGGCTTCTGTGCTCATTAATTCATTAAAAATGTTTTGTTTTTGTTTTTAAATGTTTATTTGAGAGCAAGCGAGCAAGAGAGAATGGGCACAATAGGGCCTCTAGCCACTGCAAATGAACTCGACATTTATGCCACCGTGTGCTTACATGCGTCCTGGGGAATTGAACCTGGGTCTTTTGGCTTTGCAGGCAAATGCCTTAACTGCTAAGCCATCTCTCCAGCCCCATCAAGTCTTATTTTTATTCTAGGTGCCTGAGGTAGTTTGAATGGATGGCCTCCAATATATTCAGGATTTTCTTACAGTTTGTAATTTAGATCTGCAGCCACTTGGCTGGAGGAGGTGTCACTATGGGTGGATCGTAGGGTCCAGCCCTAAGATGTGGTGGTGGATCTGGAATTCCAGATATACAGAGTGCTTGAGCTCTGCCTGGAGTTCCTGAAGTGTGCTTGCTTGCTGGTGGTCACTTAATGACTTCTCTCTCTGCTTGGTCCTGTGAAAGAGGGCCAACTTCTTCTGCTTTTATGGAACTTCCCCTTATCTGTAAGCTTTCAATATATCTCTTCTTCCATAACTGTGCCTGGTCTGGAAGTTTATACCAGCAATGTAAGGCAATTAGTTACTAATCACTTGATATCATGATGGCAGAAAAAGCCAAAATAATTTACCTCACCTAAAATAAAGATTTCCAAAAGGAAGATTTGAGTATTTTAATAAATTGTTTAGCTTAAATTAGTATGATAAAGTATGAATCAAAGTTAAAGAAACATGAAAAACAAATTAACATTTCTCCCCCATTCTCATTTTTGTCTAATTAAAAGATTTAAAAAATCAATTTATTTATTGCTTACCATCTGTCCCAGTAATCTGCCACACATTCTGTGCTTCTTTTAAGCTTCTGATGTCTCCATTGGCAATTACAGGTATAGACATATTTTCCTTTATTATTTTCATGGCATCATAGTGGACTGGCTGATGTCTCTCTTCAACAGTTCTTCCATGGACCGTAATCCAGGAAACTCCTGTTGCTTCGGCCTTCCGGCAAAGATCTACGGTTCTCGTGAGGTCATCGTGGATCCTTTAATGTAAAAATTGCATCTATCTGTTTATAGCATACAAATTTTAATGCTCAGTTTCCTAATTCCATCCACTACATCCAGTTAGCTTTGCTATGCTGTATTATCACTTCATGCCAGCATCAGTAAAGTTTTGTTCAGTGATCACCTATCACACAGACCTCAAACTGCTACTTTACTCTTGTCAATGAGAGGACGACAACTGAAATTTACTTTACCTTGCTTTTCCCTTTTGCGTTTGTAATCAGAGTCGTCAACACATTGTTATTGAATGAACATAAAGATATTATCCTTATAGGTGAGGTGTATGCTTCCCCAATTGGACTCTTTTTCAAGCTTGTTTTTTAAATTTTTTTTGTTTTGTTTTTCGAGGTAGGGTCTCACTCTCAAGGGTGGCCTTGAACTCATGGCGATCCTCCTACCTCTGCCTCCCGAGTGCCAGGATTAAAGGCGTGCACCACCATGCCCGGCTTGTTTTTGAAACATTTTTAAAAATATATTTTATTTATTTGAGAGAAAGAGACACGGGGGGGGGTGAGAGAAAGGGAGAGAATGGGCACACTAGGGCCTTCAGTCACTGCAAACAAACTCCAGATGCATGCGCCCCCTTGTGCATCTGGCATATGTGGGTCCTGGAGAATTGAACTGGGGTCCTTTGGCTTTGCAGGCAAACACTTTAACCACTAAGCCATCTCTCCAGACCTGTTTTTTAAATATATATATATATATATTTATTTATTAGTGAGAGAGGGGAGAGAGAGGAAGGAAGAAAGGAAAGGAAGGAGAGAATAGGCACACCAGGGCCTCTAGCCACTGCAAATGAATTCTAGATGCATATATCACCATATGCATCTGGCTTATGTAGGTTCTGGGGAATTGAACCTGGGTCCAAATGAACCTGGGTCCTTAGGCTTCACAGGCAAGCACCTTAATTACTAAGCCATCTCTCCAGCCCCTTAAGCTTTTTTTTTTTAACTGACAATTTTCATATATGTATATAATATATTTTGATCATAATCCCCTCCCTTTACCTTCATTTATCCCTTTTCCCATCTCCCCTCCACTGTGAATTCTTGCTTTATTTTCTTTTCATTGTGAAATTTTAATGGAAATATTTTCTTCCCTTTTTTCTACTGGATACTGGGAATATTTCTCAGAATTAAATCGTACTTAGAAAAAGTTGAGTGTTAGGTGAAGCTTTGTAGTAAGGTATATTTTGTTGTTAAAAGAGGAAGTTCATCAGGCTTATAAATAAACGTAGGGTGTATTATTAAACATCTTTCAACATTTCATGTATTAGCTACCTAGTTATTTAGAACAGACACTCCCACATCACCAGACAAAATGACTATCATCAAATAACATTTTAAAATTATATTTAGCTGGGCATGGTGGCGCACGCCTTTAATCCCAGCACTTGGGAGGCAGAGGTAGGAGGATCGCCATGAGTTCGAGGCCACCCTGATACTACATAGTGAATTCCAGGTCAGCCTGGGCTAGAGTGAGACCCTACCTCGAAAAACAAAAACAAAAACAAAAAACAAATAAAAAATATATTTAGACACTCCCACATCACCAGACAAAATGAATATCATCAAATAATTTTTAAAAATATATTTAGACATTCCCACATCACCAGACAAAATGAATATCATCAAATAATTTTAAGAAATATATTTAGACACTCCCACATCACCAGACAAAATAAATATCATCAAATAATTTTTAAAAAATATATTTATTGGGCTAGAGAGATGGCTTAGTGGTTAAGTGCTTGCCTGTGAAGCCTAAGGACCCTGGTTTGAGACTTGATTCCCCAGTACCCACATAAGCCAGATGCACAAGGTGGCGCATGCATCTGGAGTTCATTTGCAGTGGCTGGATGCCCCAGTGCGCCCATTATCTCTCTCTCTGCCTCTTTCTCTCCATCTGTTGCTCTCAAATAAATAAATAAAAATAAACAAAAAATTTAAATATATATATATTTATTTGCAAGGAGAGAGAGAGAAAGATAGAAGAGAGACAGACAGAGAGAACAGGCATGCCTGGGCCTGCAGCCTCTGCATATGCCAATTTGTGCATCTGGCTTTACATGAGTACTAGGGAACTGAACTCAGCCCATTAGGTTTAGCAGGTAAGTGCCTTAACCTCTCAGCCATCTCTCCAGTGGTCAAAATAAATATCTTTAAATTTCCCAAGTTACAAACTATCTGTCAATAGATAAAAATATTGTTATTACCTTATTTTAATAGACACTGAAAATCTAGGATTTTCCACTTGATTTCTGACTTGTTTCACCATATCTTGAACAAGCTCTGGCTTGTTTATTAAGCAAGCTCCGTAACCTTCTGTCATTGCCCACCTTCATAAATCAAGCACAACAGATGGATTGTAAACAGCTGGAAAGGAGGAGAAATTCTTCTAACTATCAATCTGTTTATCTACTGATCTGGAATGATCCTGACTTCTAAAATTCATAGATTAATACTTCTAAGTGGTTCAATGAGATTAGGAAAGCATGTACCAAGAGCAAAAAGTACTGAGAGGGAAATAGTTTTCACTGGCGAGTGAGAATATTAAATTAGAATTCATTCAACCAATACAGATTTAAGTATTCTATTACCTGCAATTACTTCAGATTTTTAAAATTCCAAATTTGATGTTTATTGTGCATAACAAGGTTTTATTAGTCTCAAGTAGAAAGATATTTTTGGCTTACAGCATTCCAACACCACTGAACAGCTTATCTAATTCTCTTAATGAGTACACAAATATGTCTAAGCTGATCTGGATTATATTGCACTCAAAACTTTGATTTTATTCTTTGGACACATTCTGAATTATTGATAAATAATCTAGTACAGATCAAGCCCAGTATAGATATTCTTGTTAAGTACATCTCATCCAAACCCAATTATTTACCAATCAAGTAAGTACAGTATAGAAAGAAAAAGGTGATTATACTATTTTGTAACAGAAATAAAGAGAAAATGTGTTAACTGCCAATTATAGAACCAATGTTTGGAGCAAGTATATCTGACATGACAGTAAATTTTGGGGATTATTGTAAACATCAGATTCTCATAGAAACTAGTTATGGGTGAGGTTCAAGGAAGAGCCATACAAAAGCTAGTAATGAGAAAAACACTTGACAATGAGCCCATGAATCGCTTCAGCTACCAGAATAGATCTTTGCAGTAATGTTTCTAATGCTCTTTTCTTATAGTTTTCCTTGTTTAGAACCCTAGAGCTTGAACTCTGTGCTCTTTTTAACTTTTAGAAAACTAGAAAGATATTTTACCATGTTCACTTATTTTTTTCTATTGTTTTGAAAATTCTTCCAACTTCTTTGAGCTTTACCTCTGAGGGCAACCACAGTTAATGTCTATTCCATTTGCGTAAGGACTGACTATACGAGCGGCATCAGATAAAACTCTTGCGTCATTAGCTGCAAACTGAACAATCAATGGACAATCACCTGACAAAAAAACGAACAGTTCAACATTAAAAACCACAGGAAAGGAACACACACACACACACATCACACTCTAGATGAACAGCTGCTCCCCTCCCCCAATAAAAAGCCACTGTTTCTAAACTGTTTGTGGCTTTGGAAAGCAATACTACTACAAGGATTCTCTGCATTCCTGCTTTTTTGAGTCTATTCCTAGATTCCTACAAGTGTACTATTGAATAGGTCTTTAGCACTGCCCAGGCCTCTAACACAGACAATTCAAGGGTTAATAGACACAGAAGCATATTGATACGAAGGCTTCCTGTTTCTCTACAACGTGCCCCATTTCCAACACTTGTATAACTTTGTGAGTTCTTCATATTTTTGACACTTTCTTTTTTTTTTATGTGCAATTCCATTATTTCTTGTTTGTTTTTCAAGGTAGAGTCTAACTCTAGCCCAGACTGACCTGGAATTCACTTTGTACTAACAGGCTGGCCTTGAACTCAGAGATCCTCCTACCTCTGCTTCCCAAGTGCTGGGATTAAAGGTGTGTACTATGACACCTGGCTCCTTTTGTTCTATGTGTAAACTTTTTTTTCACTTATGATTTTGTAATAAAAAAATGAAATGAGTCATTGCCTATCATCAATTTTTTTTTTCTTCAAGGTAAGGTGTCACTCTAGCTCAGGCTGACCTGGAATTCACTATGTTGTCTAGGGTGGCCTTGAACTCAGGGTGATCCTCCTACCTCTGCCTCCCGAGTGCTGGGATTAAAGGCGTGCACCACCCACTCCCGGCTTCAAGTGTTATATTTTTAAAAAATATTTTATATAGGGCTGGAGAGATGGCTTAGCACTTAAGGCACTTGCCTGCGAAGCCTAAGGACCCTGGTTTGATTTACCAGATCCCACATCTGGGGTTTGTCTGCAGTGGCTAGAGGCCCTAGCAACCCATTCTCTCACTATGTCGCTAATAAATAAATTATTAAAAATTAAAAAAAATATTTTATTTATTTATTTGAGGGGGGAAGATGAGAATGGCGTGCCAGGGCCACTAGCCACTGCAAACGAACTCTAGACACATGTGCCACCTGGTGCATCTGGCTTTGCATGGGTCCTTAGGTTTTGCAGGCAAATGACTTAACAGCTGAGCCATCTCTCCAGCCATGTGTTATATTTTTATACTTCTGTTTATCTTTGAGTACATTGGTATACTTATACATAAGTTAAAATTTAATGTGGTCAAATATATCTGAACTTTCCTGGGTTTTTTTAAAAAAAACTTTTATTTGCACATCTGTTTGAGTGTGTGTGCACGTGTGCATGCCAGGGTCTCTTGATGCTGCAAATGAATGACAGATGTATGCACTATTCTGTGTCCAACTTTACATGGGGGCTAGGGAATCGAACCCAGGATGGCAAGCTTTGCAAGCATGAACCTTTAATCATTGAGCAGTCTCCTCAGCCCCTTTCCTGGGTTTTAAGGAACATATTTTTCTCCTATTTGGACAGTGTTAAAAGCTCTTGAGAAATGAATTTAAAACACATTTAAGGTTTTCTTTGAGGTTTATCTGTGATCCAAGATTTTCATGCTAACTAATTTTCAAAGTTTTGATGGGAAAGAATAAGATTTTTCTTTATGGGCACATAGGGTGCTTTCTCCCTTTGTATCTCAAGTTACAATATGAAACAACCACTGTTGGTGTAACATATTTTCAACACTGTTAGGATGGTGAGGAAGGAAACATGCTATTTCTATAGTTCCATCACTGAAGGAGCCTATGATTGAGTGGGAGAACACTGTAACATAGCAGGATTAAGTACACGATAGAGCTGGGCTTATGAGGAATAACATGAGTGGAAAGTGACCAGGAAAGGTTCTGTGGCTACAAACTTTGACAGCTGGATTCAACAATGTGAACTGCAGGTTGCCTGAGAAATAGGATCTGGGGGACAGGCATGAGTGGGAAGGACATTCTATGTAGAGAGTGTGACCAGGCAAGTTCAGACAATTAAGACGCTAGTGAGATGTAAGGCTGAAGATGTAATCAGAAGCTGGGTCATGAAGGACTTTAAGGGAGTGGAAACTGTTAGTAAGTCTGGAGTACTTAGTCTGCTTTTCAAAACAGGTTGCTAAACCAGACACCCAGTGTTTCTGATTCTGTAGGTCTGGAGTGGAGCCTGAAAATGTTCATTTCCAAGTTTATGAATGATAATTATTTAATTATTTCGGACAGAATACCAAGAAGGGAAGAGTCATGATAAAATTCACATGGCAGATAGGCCACCTGGGCTATTTAGAGTATAGTTTGAATGAAAACAGATTGAAGCCAGCAAAGCAGGAATTTATTAAATAGCTCAAGAGAGTGAAGCTGGGGGCCCTAAGAAAAGTTAACTTGCTGGGCATGGTGGTGCACACCTTTAATCCCAGCACTCAGGAGGCAGAGGTAGGAGGATCACCTTGAGTGTAGGCTACCCTGAGAATACATAGTTAATTCCAGGTCAGCTGGGGCCAGAGTGAGACCCTACTTCGGAAAAAAAAATAATAAAAGAGCTGGAGAGATGGTTTAGTGGTTAAGGCATTTGCCTGCGAAGCCTAAGGATCCTGGTTCGATTCTCTAGGTCCCACGTAATCCAGATGCACAAGGTGACACACGTGTCTGGAGTTCGTTTGCAGTGGCTAGAGGCCCTGGCGTGCCCATTCTCACTCTCCCTCTCTCTGTCTCTAATAAATAAATAAATAAAAAAAAAATATATATATATATCTTTAAAAAAGAAAAGAAAGTTTTTAAAAAAAGCTATCTGATTTTGATAGATCACTGACAGTGAGTTTATAATTGAAATACTTCTAAAGATACTTAAAAACTAATTATAATATATAATCTTTGACTTATATTGTCTTTGATTAGATAAAACAGTTCATTATTATTTTTAAAAAAAAACCCTGAGTTTCACGTACCTTGGTTTGTGGTAAATTCACTGTCTCTGGCTTTTATAGATCGGACAAAATCAGTGGCCACGATCATTGGTGTATAACACAGATCACAACAGTATTTTCTTACTAGTGTTCTAAAAGCCAACCTGGGAGCATATAAAAGTTTAATTATGCAGTTAGAAAACACTAAAGTCATATGTCCTTGTAAGTTTACTTGTTAAGTATTAGAGAAGATTTCTAATTAAGTGAAGATGAACATATACTTTGCTCTAGTATTCCTGCTAAGTAGAACTAAAACCCCAATGTTATTTATAAAACAACTATAGGAAAATTCTAAAAAGTAGAGAGCAAAGGGCAGGCAGGCTAGTGGCCTCATATCCCAAGAAATGAGAGGGTAGCAAGTTCCACACTTGGGATTGAAGCACCAATGAGTCCAAAGAGAGCCCCATAGGCAAGACAGAACTTAGAAAAATCACAGTTTTATACTCCAACTACACTCTATAGAAAGAGCTATAATATGACTTTACTAGGAAAGTTGAGTGGGGAGCCTGGACTGTCACCCTCCCAAGGCTATAGGGGTTCCCTAACATCTCACTGTAGCAGTTTCCAATAAAACCTGGTAGAGATTTGGAGCCTTTAGCCCTACTGGCCAGTGAGACTGCCCTCCCACTCCTGTGGGTCAGTACCAATCAGAGGTAGTGATAGACTTCCTTGCGTACTGTACCCAGTAGGCACCCTCCCACCCTGTCAGATATGTTGTGCAAAGAGGCCAACAGAAGAGCAGTTAATGAGGCCACCTTCGCCAACGTGAACTAGAGGTTTCACCTCTGCCCATATTAACAAGGAGTTTCTCATCTCACAGACGTAAAAGGAAGCCAACTTTAGAATCTTGACTTAATGTTGACAATCATGAGGTGATGGCCCTCTCCCCACTTTCCCCTGATGGAGCAGTTTCAGGAAAAGCCAATTATAGCCGAAGAGTCAATACTCAAAATCAGTCAGTGCAACCCACTACATCACTGTGTTAATGAAGAAATAGTATGTGATCATATCAACCGATACAGAAAAAAACACTTGACAAAATACTTCTACATAATTAAAAAAAATAAAATAGGACTATAGGAAGAGGAAGCTGCCTTAACTTGATGCACAGCATTCATTAAAAAAAAAAAACAAAAAACCCTACAGGACACTTTCTCCCCAGATAGAAACATAGCAAAGATGTTTGCTTTTATCTGTCATTTAACATAGTGATGGAACTGCTAGTAAGTGCAAAAAGGCATGAAAAAGAATTAAACAGGGCTGGAGACAGGGGTCAGTAGTTAAAGGGCTTGCTTGTAAAGCCTGATAGCATGGGTTCAATTCCCCAGTACCCACGTAAAATCAGATGCACACGTAAAATCAGATGCACAAAGTGGCGCTTGCATATGGAGTTCATTTGAAGCAGCAAAAGGACCTGGCATGTCCATACTCTCCCTTACTAAATAAATAAATTTTTGAAAAAGAAAAATCCTAAAACCTTTAATCCCAGCACTCGGGAGGCTGAGTTCAAGGTACCTTGAGACTAAATAGTGACCTGGGCTAGAGACGCTATCTCGAAAAAACAAAACAAAATAAAATCTACAATTAGTAATTTAATTATGTAGGACATAAGATCCACATACAAAAACCAATTGTATATCTACAAACTTGTAATAAAACACAGACACCAAATGTTAAGATACTATATACAATTGCTCAAAAAAAATTGGGTGCATTACATACACAGTGTGCTCATGAGTTGGGAGATTTTCCATCATTAAGATTGTCAATTCTCGGGTTGGAGTGATGATTTGGTGGTTAAGGCGTTTGCCTGTAAAGCCAAAGGATCCCAGTTCAATTCCCCAGGACCCACATAAGCCAGAGGCACAAGGTGACACATGCATCTGGAGTTCTTTTGCAGTGGGTGGAGGCCCTGGCATGACCATTATCTCTCTCTCACATAAATAAAATAAATAAGTATTAAAAAATTAGCTAAAACAATTTTGGAAAAGAAAAACAAAGTGTGAGGTATCAATCCCTTAATTCCTAGACTTACTATTCAGGGACAGTAGTACACACTCTGGTATTTGTGGAAGGACAGACATGTAAGTCCATGGAACACCACACAAATCCCCAATTTGTTGGCAAAGAAGAAAAAGAAATTCAGCAGAGAAAGGATATCTGTTTAAATGAATACTGCTAGAGCTACTGGACATCCCGAGACAATAAAACGAACCTCTAACTTTCACTATTTATACAAAAATTTGCACAATAGATCAGACTTAAATCTAATGTTATAAACTCAGGAGAAAATCTTTAGAATCTTGAACTACAAAGATTTCTTATACTTGACACCAAAACCCACAATTTATAAAAAGAAAAATTAATTAAGTGGACTTTATAAATACCCTCCTAAGATGAAAAGACAAGCCACACACTGGGAGAAAATACTTGTAAACCATATAGGACTAGTACCTAGAATATATAAAGAAACTTCACCACTCAGTAGTACACAAATGAAAAAAACCCAAGCCTAATTTAAAAATGGACAAAATGTTTGAATAAACATCTCTACAAAGAAAATACAGAAACAGTCAAGCATCACTAATTATCAGCAATACGCAAATCAAACCAGAGAGAGATCTAATTCACACATAGTAGAATGAGTATAATCATTAAAAGAAAAAGCAAAGAAGTATTGACAGAGGGCTGAAGGAATTAGCACTTTTGTGCACTGCTGGGGAGAAGGTAATATGGTACAGCCTATGGACAACAATGTGTTTCCTCAGATAATAGAACCCCGAATTACCACATGGTCCTACATAGTCCAAAAGAGCTGAAAACAGGTCTGAGTTATTTATATATGCATGTTCATGGCAGTATTATATGTCAAAAGGTGGAGCAGAGAAATAAAATGTAGTATATACACATATAACAGACTATTTTTAACCCTTAAAAAGGAAGTGTGCATGCTTCAATATAGGTGAACCTTGAAGTAAACTAGTCTTATTCATGAAGGTAATACTGTATGATCCTACTTGTATGCAATATCTAGAATAGCCAAGTTTACAGAGAGGAAGTAGATTAATGGTTGTCAGGGGCATGGATAATTATAGCCTAGTGGGTACATTCAGAGTTAGTTTCATTTAGTGGAAAAGAGTTTTAATGATTAGCTAAGTAACACTGAGGAGGACAGTTAAAAACAACTAAAATATAAACACTGTGTGTGTGTTTTTTTTTTAAAATAGGGTCTCACTATGTAGTCTAGGCTGGCCTTGAATTCATTATTCTATTTTATCCTTTATGAGTGCTGGTATTACAAGTATGCGCACCCATGCCTAGCTGCTCTGTGTACAACAATTAAAAAAACTGAAAACCGAGCCGGGCGTGGTGGCACACGCATTTAATCCCAGCACTCAGGAGGCAGAGGTAGGAGGAGCACCGTGAGTTCGAGGCCACCCTGAGACTACATAGTGAATTCCAGGTCAGCCTGAACCAGAGTGAGACCCTACCTCGAAAAACAAAAAAACAAACAAACAAACAAAACAAAACAAAACAAAAAAAAACTGAAAACCTTTCAAAAGTAAAAAACAAAACAAACAAAAAAACCCCAAAACCCAAGAAACTAAGAACCTAGTTAAAATATGGCAAAAGAAAGAAAGAAACATTTCTTCAAAATTATTTAGTGGCAAAAAAAAATCACATGAAAAGATGTTCAATACCACTAAGGCATATAGGAAAAACCATAATGAGGTGTCACTACATATTAAAATGTCTAAAATAAAAAGCGTCACTGTCAAAAGTTGGCAAAGAGACACTAGATGCTTCATATGGTATATGGTGGAAGTGCAAAATTGTATTTCTACTCTAGAAGTTTGGAGTTAAAAAAAAAATAAGGCCGGGCATGGTGATGCATGCCTTTAATCCCAGCACTCGTGAGGCAAAGGTAGGAGGACTGCCATGAGTTCGAGGCCACCCTGAGACTACATAGTGAATTCCAGGTCAGCCTGGGCTAGAGCAAAACCCTACTTCAAAAATCCAAAACCAACCAAACACCCCCTCCCCCCAAAAAAACCAACATAAATCTACCTCATGACACAACAATTACTCTTGTGTCCTTGTCCCCAAAAGTGTATTTACTGTGCATGTATGTTTATGTACACTGAATACTCACTATATCTGTATCACTTTTAATATTATTAGTTTTGCTTTTTTCAAGGAAGGGTCCTACTCTAGCCCAGGCTGACCTGGAATTCACTATGTAGTCTCAGGGTGGCCTCAAACTCATGGCAATCCTCCTAACTCTGCCTCCTGAGACTAAAAGGCATGTGCAACCATGCCCAGATTATTTTTTTATAGAATAATAAGTTAAGTTTGGAGAGATTGTTCAGGGACACATAAACCAAGTGCTGGCACTAGAGCTGTTTTAAATCCTGACTCCAAAGCTAGGAGTTTGAAGATTTTTCTCAGATGAACGACTTACATTTTTTTAAAAATATATTTTATTTATTTACTTTAGAGAGAGAGAGAGAATGGGCACACCAGGTCCTCTAGCCATTGTAAATGACTGCAGATGCATGTGTCACCTTCTGCTTTATGTGAGTACTGGGGAATTGAACCTGGGTTTTTTGGCTTTGCAGGCATGTGCCTTAACTGCTAAGCCCCATTTTTTTTTTTTAAACTAGTGATTATAAGTTAAATTGCATCTTTGTTTGTTAACCATTTAGCAATACTTACTTTGAATATCGAACCATTGGGGCACAGACTTTCACCAGCTGCCCAGAATGAAACATTTCTACTGGATCTTTTTTTCTTTCTTGACACATTTTAGTTGCTATGATAGAGATTAGTTTCAAATCTGGAAAAGACAATCAGTTTTGTTGTAGTTACCTTTGTGTTGCGGGGACAAAACACCCAACCCAAGGCAGCAAATGGGAGGAAAAGGTTTATTTTGCTTACAGACTCCAGGGGAAGCTCCAAGATGGCAGGGGAAAAAGATGGCATGGGAAAAAGATGGCATGGGAAAAAGATGGCATGAGCAGAGGGTGGACATCACTTCCTGGTAAACAACAGGGAGACAATAGCAACAGGAAAGTGTGCTGAACACTGGCAAGGGGAAGCTGGCTATAATTGCCACAAGCCCACCCCCAACAATCCACCTCACAGAAGATTCCAATTCCTGAACTGCCATCAGCTGGGGATCAAGCATTTAGAATACATAAGTTTATTGGGGAGGAGGGACACTTGAATCATATCATCACACACTCCAAAGCCAGCTCCCAGCAACACACCTCCTCCAGCAAGGCTCCACATCTCAAATTGCCATGAGCTGGGGACCAAGTATTCAAAACACATGAGTTTACTGAGAACATTTCATTCAATCCACGAGTTTGTACTTCTACTATGTGGATTCCCATCATTAACTTAGGAATGCAGGATCCTTGCCTAGCATATCTGAGGACCTGGGTTTGATAATGCTCCCACCCCACTTATACCCAAAGTTTGGAGTTCAAATAAAAATAAATTTTTAATGGCACAAAAGAGGTTTCCTTCAGTTTATTACATTTTGCCCAAGTCTGTAGTTTCCAATCTTTAGTGTGTATTAAAATGACAGGGGAGCATTGAAGAAACAAGATGTTCAAGGCATACCCAAGATCAATTCAGTAAGACTCGCTGGGCTTATAGGATGTATGCATCGAGCTTTTGTTTGTATTGTTTAAGTTCTCCAGGTTATTTCATTAGGTAGCCGAGCTTGGAAGGAGGGTAATAAACTAATCCTAGTACGACAGTTTGGTTAAACGAATTTCTACCTTGTTTATTATTTTTTCTAGTATACAGATGGATTCTTGTCTGTAAACACGTGCTGGTATGTACAGGAAGGATTCAGAACTTCCCTGCATGATTATTATGCACCCTTCTAAAAAGTCTTCCAGTGTAAAACAAACAAAATAGCCCCAAGGAAAGGTAGAGTATCATGTAGATGTGATTCATTAGTAAAGAACTACTCAAAGCAACTTACTTTTGTGTCTAATGGATAAACGAAATGGAAGGTGGCCCTGAGCACACTGTCTCTGGCAACTCAGGTCCCTCATCCCTGCCGTGTCTATCACCAGACCCGCTCACCTGAGTCGTTAAAAGCGTTCGGATGGATAAGGATGTGGGACAGCGTTTAGCATCTTTCCTTCGCGTCGGCTGTGACCCCGGGATGGTCACGCAGGGCGCTGGACAGACAACAGCTGTGCAGCGACTTCAAGCGTCGCCCGCGCTTAATACTCGCTCGGGGGCTCAGCGGCGCGGCCACACCTTGGCCTCGGCCCGGTCGCCGAGCAGTGCCCGGGGCTCCTCAGCGCTCGCCGACGACGCTCCCCACGCACCACTCGAGTCCCGAGGCTCCGGTCCCGCCAAAAGTAGGTTCCCGCGGCCGGCCCGAGCGGCGTGGAGGAGAGGCAGCGACGCCGCGGTTTGACGTCATCGAGGGGGCGGGACGACCGCCTGACGTCATCACCCGGCGCCGGCCAACATGGAAGGTAGCGAAGGCGTCGCGGCATTGACTGGCTGTGCGGCGCCCGGGAGCGGGGCGGCTGCAGCGACAGTACGGGAACTTCTGCAGGACGGTAAGGAGTCGTGCGGGGCTGGGGGACGGGGGAGGACGCAGGCCGGGAAGCCCGCCTTGCCCGGGGCCGAGGAGGTGGACTCGACCCATCGCTTTGCAGAAACTTTTCCGGTCTCGACGTGGCCGCTCCCTTCCGCCCGGCCCCCTCTCACCTCCCGCGGGGGACCGGCCCGGCCCTTAACGTTTCCCAGGGACGTGCTCTTTGCTTCCTTTTGGGGTGTCTTGAGGAGCCCTGGGTTCTGGTTGCTCCCATTTCAAGTCGATGCCCACGTGCCCGTGGCTTCCATGAAGTTCCAGACCTGGGCAACCCGGTGGTCCGCGATGGCAGCCACCTCCTGCTGCCTGAATTCTAGACCAAAAGTGAATGTCCTCCTCGCCCGGAAGTGAAAGCCCACCTGGAACAGATGAAGTACCGACGTTTAAGGGAAGGAGGGCTAGGAAAATAAGAGTTGAAACTACCACCTCTAAATTCTTACGCTGTACAGGTGTCCTGTGCAGGCACATATTATCCATTTGTGTGGAATACAACGGTCAGGTTTATTAATGGTCTTGGAAAGAAATGGCTCCAACTCAAGTTAACTATAGTGCATTTGAAAAGAACGTTCACTTATGTTAATCCAGTTAACATGCCCCGAATTTCTTATCCCTTAGGATAAAATTCAGATTTCAAAGGTTATGATGCCTTTCTTACTTGTCCTTAGTTTTTAGCTCATGGACATCACACTTGCTCTTTGCATTGCTTTCTTGCCTTAATTGCTTTTGCTGTATTGCACGTCTTCATTTTGTATTCCATGGTGTTAATAGCAGTTTCTTGCATAAAGTAGGTGTAGAAATTTTTTATTGAACATCACTGTAAGATGCATAAGTACACATTTATACACCAAAGTGATTGTAAATGATTGGAATAAAGTTTTGAATTATTGCATTTCTCCGACTCTTGAATATTTTATTATTGCCGTAATTACTTGTCTTTTCATAACTTACACACTTTTGTCAAAATAATATTTTCTTTTAAAAATATTTATTTATTTGCAAGCAGAGGGAGACAGAAAGAGAGAATGGGCATGCTAGGGCCTCTAGCTTTTGCAAATGAACTCCAGATGCATGTGTCACATTATGGATCTGGCTTTACGTACCTGGTACTGGGGAAGCAGGGTTGTTAGGCTTTCCAGGCAAATGCCTTAACTGGTGAGCTACTTTTCCAGCCCCCTCAAAATATTTTCTGAACTAAGTTATGTTGAATCCTTTAAGCCAGAATCTCTGTATCTTTTTTGTATCTTAGTTGAAATGTAATTTAACCAACTTTTGAACGCTTCATATGTATGAAGTCTGTACTCTCAAGTAACTCACCAGTAGAGAAGAAATGGCCTTGTAGAGTTATACCGGTATGCCCTGAATAGTACTGTAAGAGTAGCCATAGGGTGTGTACAAAGTAAAGCAGTTATGTAGAGGATAATAGCTAGGGGTTAAGGTTTGGCTAGGAGTGTCAGGAAAGTTTTCTAGGTGAAGTTATTACAGAACTATAATTAGGATCACCCTGATGAACATGTGGATGGAATAACATGGAACTCATCCCAAACAAGTCTATCTTTCAATAGGATCCATCCCACTAATTTCAGTCAGTTTTTAGAGAGTAAACTAGCACTCAGTGGTGCCTTCTTCATGTTCTTACTTAATTCTCTTTACCATCCTGCATAGTAATTATTTAGATAACCTTTATTCTTTGAAAATCTCTTCCTTCAAGCCAGCAAGATTTTCCCACAAATCCCAGAATATATCAGATGTGAATACTCTCTCTGTGTGTCATCAAATCTTTGAACATAACCTGAACTTAAGCCATCCTTTCTTGTCTTCCACTGCATTTTCAGATACAACAGAAGTGGAGTCGGCTTCGTCCTTAGGGCAGTCCCTCCAGTTTGCTCTGGAGTTTCTTCTAGTCACTCTAGAACCCAGTTATTCCTGAGCTAGACCTTTGAGATCACTTTGACAAGGTCCTCAGTGGTTCCTGGGAATAAATCAAATTGACACATCAAGGGATTGACTCCTTTCTTGAAAATACTTTTCTCGGACTGGAGAGATGGCTTAGTGGTTAAGGCACTTGCCTGTGAAGCCTAAGGAATCAGGTTCATTTCCCCAGTACCCATATAGGCCAGATGCACAACGGGTGCATGCATCTGGAGTTTGTTTGCAGTGGCTGGATGCCCTGGTGCGCCCATTCTCTCTATCTGCCTCTCTCACTTTTTCTCTCAAAATGGGTAAATAAAAATAAAATGCCTTTAAAAAAAAAGAAAATACTTTTCTCCTGTGACTTATAGGCTCCATTCCTTTTTTTTTTTTTTTTTTTTTTTTTTTTTTTTTTGAGAGAGATACAGAGAGAGACAGAGGGAGAGGGAGACAGATAGAGCTGGGTGCGCCAGCAGCCTCTCAGCTGCTGTGAACGAAATCCAGATGCGTGCGCCCCCTTGTGGTCAAGTGTGGCGTTGCGCCCTTGCGTCACTTTGCATCTGACTAAACATGGGACCTGGCGATTGGAACCAGCGTTCTTAGGCTTAGGAGGCAGGCACCTTAACCGCTAAGGCATCTCTCCAGCCCCATGGTTATTTTTTAAATTCCTAAATCTGGAGGTGTCCTCTTCCAGTTTTCCCTAAAGGTACCTGAAAAATTAAACTTTTCTATTACTGTGATTCACTGTGTTGAAAGTTTGCCAGTGGCATAGGCTAGAATTGATAAGGTTGTATAATTTGAAAATTTGTGAGCTGTTTCTGATTTGCTTCTTATTGGGATGAGAAAGTTATAAAAGAGATTGCTGGGACATATTTCAGGAATATCAGTCCTCAAATGTCCTATCCGATAGCTTTCATTTGTTTAATCTTGGGGTAGTCTGACGACTTACTTTCTTTAAACTTAGTTCTTTTTGATCTATCTTTTTCTCTAAGCATTCCTTAATTCTTTAGTCTCCTTTTCCCTTATTCTTCCCTCCCATTTTTGGTGATTTCCTGGCTTCCAAACCTTATATTCTCCATTTCCTTAATTTTAAAAATCTTATTATTTATCTATTTGAAAGAGAGAGAAAGAGGCAGAGAGGGGGAGAGAGAGGGAGAGAGAGAGAGAGAGAGAGGGAGAGAGAGAGAGAATGGATGCCCCGGGGCATCGAGGAACTGCAATGAACTCCAGGTGCATGCTCCCCCTTCTGCATCTGGCTTATGTGGTTCCTGGGGAATCAAACCTGGGTCCTTTGGTTTTGCAGGCAAGTGCCTTAACTGCTAAGCTATCTCTCCAGCTCATTTCCTTAATTTTTAAAATGTATTCTGAGATTTTTATATCATAGTGTTGTTTTCTGTATTTTCAGTGTTATCCTTTCCTATCTTTTTGTTGTTGTTGTTGTTTTTCGAGTCTCACTCTGGCCCACGCTGACCTGGAATTCACTATGTAGTGTCAGGGTGGCCTCGAACTCAAGGAGATCCTCCTACCTCTGCCTCCCGAGTGCTGGGATTAAAGGCGTGCACCACCACGCCCGGCTCTTCCCTATCTTTTGAAGAATAAATCTATATATTCTGTCCATTGGAATTTCTGTCTTGACAACATATGAATGAACAGTGTATGTGCTACTTAAGAGAACCTTGTATGAAGTAAACATTTCACCACTGTCTAATCTTGTTCTCTGCTTGTCTCTGTTACCACTTACTATTGGTGATTTGAAAATGCATGCTTAGTCTTTTTATATTTGTGAGTTCCTTGGAGACAGCGCTTTTCTTGTTATATTTAATGTCTAAAGGGTCTAGCTTAGTGCAAGATTGAATTCCCTATATCAGATAGAGAATATGCCCTGTATTAAAAGATACTTGGGAATCATCTTTTACTTATTCTACCTAAATCAGTATTTTCAGCTTGTCACTACCCATTATCCTTTTTGCCAGATTTGTCATTTGCTTGCCATTCTTTCTTTTGTTTTGTTTTGTTTCGTACTGTGAGATGTATTGAGTGAGCATGGTTCGTAAGGTATTAGCAGTGGAAGCCCTCAGAGTACAGAGCCCACCACTTGTCCAGGTGCCACACTTGGGGATATGTTTGACCACACAGTCATCAGGATGAGCTGCTTCGCAACTACCATTTGTTCAAATTCATTTGCATTGAATTTGACGAAGCCCCGCTTCTTTAAGATGTGAATCTTCTGGTGGCCAGGAAACTTGAACTTGGCTCTATGCAGGGCCTCAATCACATGCTTTTTATTCTGCAGCTTGGTGCGGATGGACATGATAACCTGCCAGTAGGCACCCTGGCCACTATGCTGTGGCGCTTCCCCAAAGCACCCACATACCTGTCTGGAGCCTAGATTGGGAATAGCATGAGATCAGAAATATGGAGATCCACCAGAAAACTGTCTCCAAGATCCTATAGAGCCACATGTACAAGCAGCAGGTTCCATACACTACCAAGGAGGCTGCTGTTCGTAGCTGTTGCACACTGGGCCACCTTGAAGAGAGGAACCCAGTTGGCTTAATTGGCTACAGATTGCTTGACATTCTTAGTGACACTATTTTGCTTCATTATTCTACTTGGCCTGTTGACATAGTACTGTGTTTTATTAACCTATACAATTCTATTCTGTGGGTATATATTTGTAAACCAGCTTTCTGGTAAAACAGATAAAGACCTTAATCTTTTTTTTTTTTTTTTTTTTTTTTTTAGTATTTGCCTATTTTGTGGTGTAAATACTTTTACCATAGTTGATTTAGGGATACCTACATGTGATACTGACTGGCTCACAGAATTCCTGAAAATGAAACAGTTGGCTGCTATACAGCCTGAGAAGCTAACTCAAGCATACTGCTGTGAGTTAATCTGTTTTATTCATCCTTCATACTACTGTTAAAACTTATTCTAGAACTCAAGGCTGACAGTACCCTTTTGTGACTTTCCATTTGGGATATCTTACAGGCCCTTTTTCCAACTGCCTCCAATCTTCCTCTGGAACTTGGTCATTCTTTGCACTTTCTTCCCAAAACACATTCTATGATCTAGATTTACTGAACTTAGTATTACCCTTGTCAAAACATGCAGCTTGACATTTGTTGCTGCTAAACTCCTATTTGTCTATTTGTCTGCTGATAGGAATTAACATTATTATTATTATTTTGTTTTTTTGAGGCAGGGTCTCACTCTAGCCCCAGGCTGACATGGAACTCACTCTGCAGTTCCAGGCTGGCTTTGAACTCATAGCAATCCTTCAACCTCTGCATTCCAGGTGCTGGGATTAAAGGCATGCACCACCGTACCAAGAGGATTCTTAATTCTGAGAAAAGCTTCGCTAATTAGAAGGAAATGTGGATCTTAGCATTAGGCCCAGTATAGCAGTATTCTTTTACATCATTCCAGTTTGAGAGTAGTGCACAACGTGAGACTTTGCTGTCAGCAAATGATACTTTCAGTTTATGTATATGGTAATTCATTCAACCTGAACTGAACCCCTACCATGTGTCTTGCAATATTTAGGTCTTAGGGATGTGGTAGTAAACACAGCAAATGCCCCTCCTTCATGGAGCATACTGGATATAGGCAAGCAAGGAGTTCTTAGAGCAATCTTTTGGTTGTTAAGTTTGACAGTCTCTGTCAGTGCAGCTTTATATCTCCTATGGTTAGGAGGTTGTGGTATATTCTGGCCTTATGCTGTGTCTACATATCTCCCCAGGCAGGGTCTCAGTCCAGCTCAGGCTGACCTGGAATTCACTATGTAGCCTTAGCCTGGTATCAAACTCCTACCTCTGCTTCATGAGTGCCGGGGTTAAAAGTATGCGCCACCATGCTTGGCTGCTTATCTATTTTTAACTTTAATTATCTCATTTTTTTTTTTTTTTTTTTGTTGTTGTTGTTTTCAAGGTAAGGTCTCGCTTTAACCCAGGCTGACCTGGAATTCACTATGTAGTCTCAGGGTGGCCAGTGATCTTCCTATCTCTGCCTCCTGAGTGCTGGGATTAAAGGTGTGTACCACCATGCCTGGCTTTTTTTTTTTTTTTTTAATGATTTTATTCACTTACTTGAGAGGGAGAGAGAATATGGATATGCTAGGGCCTCTTGCCACTGCAAACCAACTCAAGACATATGTGCCACTTTGTGTATCTGACTTTACATGGGTACTGGAGAATTGAATCCAAGCTTTCAGATGCTGTAAGCAAGCACTGTTAACTACTGAGCCACCTCTTATGTCTTTTTTTTTTTTTTTAAAGAAACATTTAGCATCACTTATTCCTGTCTTCTAAGGGTCTATTCTGAACTGTTCTTTTCCTATCTACTTGTTTTCTAAATTCAGTCATACCCATAAGTTTATGTTTGCTTATTTTTTCTCAAACCCCACATTCATTTTTTTTATGTAATAGTACTTGTGCAGCAGTTTGGAGGAAAATGAATTGATAGACATTATAAGTATCCCACTTTCCTCTGTGTTCTTTCTGAAAATGAACTCATTTTCTTGAAATAAAGGCTACATACAGTTAGTTGTAGTGTTTTCCATCTTTTATTCCGGGTTTTCCTTCCTTTCCATTCAGTGGAAAAGTATGCAGCTAGAAACACTGCAGGGTCATTCAGAGCCAGGGCTCTTGAGCTAGACTTTCTGGGTTGAAATCCCAGACAGTGATGCTGGACAAGTCCCATGCCCTCTCTTTGCTTTCTCCACATCTGTGACATGGGGACTATGATGATTTCAACAGGATACTGTGAGTATTGCATGAATCAGTGCGTATCCATAGATCAATACCTGGGGCATGGTAAGCTGTCACAAGTAGGACCACTTCTGTTATTGCCCACTCCAGTTCCTTCGTGTTATAGGAACCATTTGCACTTGTTCTTAATGTCTAGTGTGGAAACATGTTAATTATTATAATTGTTCTGTTGTTTCATAAGTGTAGTTTAATGCAGGATAAATAAGAAGCTTTATTTTTTCCCCCTAGAATGTTACAGTGACTTTTTAAGTGAAGACTTTGATGTAAAGACTTATACTTCCCAGTCTATTCATCAAGCTGTAATTGCTGAACAACTAGCCAAACTAGCTCAAGGGATCAGTCAGTTGGATAAAGAACTACACCTCCAGGTAATTTCTATATTCTGAATCCTACAGATTATTCAGTCTAAAGTGATAAATTAGTCTTCTTATAATCTCATTATCATTAAATCTAAATGCATATTTACATGAACAAATATGTAATCTACAAGTATCAGTTATATTTCAAATCATGTTTCTGAAAACCAACTGTTTTTGCAGTTAAAAATTAATATACCTGCCTTTCCAGACCCTGTATTCATTCTATTCTTTTTAAAAATTTTTTTTTAATTTATTTATTAGCGACAGAGAGAGGGAAAGAGAGAAAGGGAGAGGGAGAATGGGTGTGACAGGGCCTATAGCCACTGCAAACGAACTCCAGACACATGCACCCCCTTGTGCATCTAGCTTACGTGGGACCTGGAGAATTGAACTGGGGTCCTTAGGCTTCGCAGGCATGTGCCTTAACTGCTAAGCCATCTCTCAAGTCCTCATTCTATTCTTTTTACACCTAAATCCATGTACAGTAAATGTAGCAAGCAAAAAATAGGATGCCTATGATAATGTTAATAGAAAACAGAATTTTAGAAGTAGAATAATATAAATATGTAAAATTGCAATAATACATTGGCATTTTATACTTTGTAAGCACAAAGTGTAGCATTTGCTGAAATTATAGAAAGTTAATAACTGTTGTGAGTAGAACACAGTTTAAGCAATTAATTAATAAATCCAAATTCAAGTTCAGGTTTGTTGCTAATTGACTCCCTAGATTCTTTTTTAAAAAAAATATTAGTTATTTATTTGCAAGCAGAGAGAAATAGAAGAGATACAGTCTGAGAGAATGGGTGCATCAGGGCCTCCAGCTGCTGCAAACAAACTCCAGATGCATTTGCCACTTTGTGTATCTGGCTTTACATGGGTACTGGGGAATTGAATCTGGGTTGTTAGGTTTTGTAGGCATGTGCCTTAACTGCTGAGCCATCTCTCCAGCCTATTTTTTTTAATCCTTTGAATGAGTTGGAGATTGCAGTAGGTACTTTTTTTTTTGGAAGCTTCTCACTGTAGCCCAGGCTTGTCTAGAACTTACTCTGTAGCCCAGGCTAGCTTGAAAATCAGGTGATCCTCCTACCTCAGCCTCCTAAGTGCTACCATGCCCCATGCAATAGATAATTTTGAAGGCTCTTTACTCTTCTATAATTCTGATTTTTATTTATTTATTTTTTAAGGAAATGGTTTTGTGATGTGTTCCTTTCTTGATTTGGATCCTGGGGATTGAACCTAGGGTTTTGCATGTACTATGCAGCAACCTACCAGCTGAGCTACCTCCCTTGCCCCCAATATGCTTCTTAATATTGCCTGTTGTCCAAGTGGTTACTGAAAAAATATTTAGATAAATGAAAAAATATGTGAATAAATGAAATGTTTATCAAAAAACCTAGATCTGAGCCGGGCATGGTGGCGCACGCCTTTAATCCCAGCACTCGGGAGGCAGAGGTAGGAGGATTGCCGTGAGTTCGAGGCCACCCTGAGACTACATAGCTAATTCCAGGTCAGCCTGGACCAGAGTGAGACCCTACCTTGAAAACCAAAAAAAAAAAAAAAAAAACCTAGATCTGTTGTATTATGCAACTTACTCATTTAGCTTTCAGTTAAACTGGGTGACCTCTAAGGCCACTTTAACCTTAAAATTCTGAGTATATGTTTAGAATTCAATGCTTAGTCACAAATATTTGGAAGTCACTTAATTTGGGGGTTTTAGATTAGGCTGGGCACATTTCTTGACTTTCCAAGGACTCATAGATCCATGGCTGACATAGACAGAAATAATGGCTGTCAAATGAAGCCCATTTTAAATAGAATGATATAGGATGTTTGTGGGAGCAGCCTTGGGGGTATGTACTTAATCTCAGTCTAAAGCTCTCAGGAAGTGTGTCCCCGAGGTAGGGTCTCACTCTGGCCCAGGCTGACCTGGAATTAACTATGTAGTCTCAGGGTGGCCTCGAACTCATGGTGATCCTCCTACCTCTGCCTCCCGAATGCTGGGATTAAAGGTGTGCGCCACCATGCCCGGTTAGAGAGTGGGTTTTTGTTAGGGACACTTGGCATTTTTCTTATTGCTTGCATGCAGTATCTTTGCAGACATCAATAAGAATTTAAATTTTACCTGACATCTCTTAGATGAGAGAAGTTACACTTCTTTGAGATGTGACGTTGAGTATAAGATCTGAAGTGAAATTTGGATAATGCCAGTCTAATAAAAGAAATACAATAAAAGTGATTTAAAATACCAATGAGATGATTAAATTTGCAAATGATTTTTTTAGTCATAGCTTAGTAGAGGAACAAGAAGATACTCTGGGTATTTAAAGCAGGAAGAAATTTAACACAAAATCGGATGCTTATGAAATTCTTGGGTGAATAGTCAGAGAACTAAATTGGAGGAAGTATCATAGCTACAAGAGGCCTGGAAGATTGGGCTGTTGTTTCTTGTGTTGCAGCTAAAATTCTGCTTCTAGATATTTGGTGACTAAACACGGAAACAATCAATACAGTTTTTCAACTATGTAACTCCTCAGGTCTCAGGATTTGGTTACTTACTGAAACAATAGGAAGGTGGCTTTCCTCATTTTATTTCTTCCACATTTCTTGGAAATTCTTCTGATTGGCTGTACTGGAGTATATGAAAGAATAATTCAGGCTTTGTAGGCTTTCCACAGGCTCACAAGAGATAAAGGAGAATAGAAAATTAAAAGAAAATTGTTCCTGTTAAGATAGGCATATTTCTGGCTACATGAATAGTCTGGAGAAAATTCAATCATCTGACAACCTTATATCCCTAAGACAGAAGAATAGAGGTAATACTCCACGAGGTGGAGATGATTGGAAGAGACTTAATGAAACAATAGCATTCCAAAACAGGGTAAAATGAAGAATGTCGGCAGAGAATGTCAGTGATGTCCAAAACAGGACAGAGTGAAGCTATCAGTGAATGAATCTTGGCTGCTTAGAAACATCAGTTTACAGGCTAGACATGAAACTTTCTCACATGGTTAAAGGATACAAAATGTAAGGATTTCCACATTATTATAAATATTTGTATGCTTTTTTTTTTTTTTAAGGTAGTGTTTCACTCTAGCTCAGGCTGACCTGAATTTCACTATGGAGTGTCAGGGTGGCCTCAAACTCATGGCAGTCCTCCAGCCTCTGCCTCCTGAGTGCTGGGATTAAAGGCGTACACCGCCATGCCAGGCTTGCTTTTTTTTATTTTTTGAGGCAAGCCCAACAGACTGGCTGTGTGTGTGTGTGTGTGTGTGTGTGTGTGTGTGTGTGTGTGAGAGAGAGAGAGAGAGAGAGAGAGAGAGAGGAGAGGGAAAGAGAGAGAATTGGTGCACCAGGGCCTGTAGCCACCACAACCAAACTCCAGACTCATGCACCCCCTTGTGTGCATGTGTGACATTGCCCACTTGCGTCACTGTGTGTCTGGCTTACATGGGATCTGGAGAGTTGAACACGAGTCCTTAGGCTTCATAGGCAAGCACCTTAACTGCTAAGCCACCTCTCCACCCCATATTTATATGCTTTTTAAAAATATTGTTTTGGTGCTGGAGAGATGGCTTAGTGGTTAAGGCGCCTGCCTCCTAAGCCTAAGAACACTGGTTCCAATCTCCAGCGGTTCCAATCTCTAGGTCCCACGTTTAGCCAGATGCAAAGTGGCGCAGTGCCGCACTTGACCACAGGGGGTGCACACATCTGGATTTCATTCACAGAAGCTGAGAGGCTGCTGGCGCACCCATCTCTATCTGTCTCCCTCTCCCTCTCCCTCTCTCTCTCTCTCTGTCTCTCTCCAAAAAAAAAAAATATTGTTTTGGGGGCTGGAGGGATGGATTTTGCCTGCAAAGCCAAAGGATCCAGGTTTGATTCCCCAGGACCCACGTTAGCCAGATACACAAGGTGGCACATGCATCTGGAGTTCGTTTACAGTGGCTGGAAGCCCTGGCATGTCCATATTCTCTCTCTGTCAAATAAGTAAATAAAATACTAAAAAAATATTTTAAAATATATATATATATATATATATATATATATATATATATATATATAAAATTTTATTTGAGAGAGAGAAAGGCAAATAGAGAATAGGTGCACCAGGACCTCAGCCACTGAAAACGAATTCTAAATGCATGTGCCACCTTGTGCATCTGGCTTACGTGCGTCCTGGGGAATTGAACCTGGGTTCCTTGGCTTTGAAGTCAAATGCCTTAACCACTAAGCTCTCTCTCTCTAGCTCTCTATATGCTTTTTAAATGCACATATAAATCTCTTACATGTGTCCTTTAACTCTTAGCCTTTTTGTGTTTAATATGGCCATACACACTGTCCCAATTTTTATAATAATCATCTTTTGAAGGGGGAGGATTTGCCATGCACTGGGACACTGGAAAAAGGCTGTAGGCAGGGTTAGATAAGCACTGAGTACTTTTATCTGTCCAGCTGTGGTCTTCATGATAGTGAATTAAGTCCAAATGCAAGAGAACTTCATGTTTGAAAACATTCTTTAAAGGGAAAGCACAAGAGTAGCACTTCATGAGTTAGCTGATTTTGGTGTTGCTGGAATAACTTCACTTTTAAGGTGAGGAAAGCAGGGGCTTGCTATGGGTTAAATGTGTTGAATCTTAATCCCAGTGTGATTATATTAGTAGATAGGGTTTGGGAGAAGTGATTTGTGCCTTCTAAACAGAGGCCTCAGGGAAATTGCTTACTTTCCTACCATGTGAAGACATATAGAAGGCACCATTTATGAGGACTAGCTATTGAATTTGCAGGCTCTGGATCTTGGTCTTCCCAGCCCCCATAGCATAGATCATAAATCTCTCTTGCTTGTCAATTACCTAGTCTATGACATAATATTTTGCATCAGCAAACAAGGACAAGGCTATTATTACCACTTTCTGCTGTGTGTTGAACTATAAATATATGTATGTGTCCTTTTTGACAACTTATCTCATGCATACCTTTGTAAGGTGTGTGCACATGCATACATATTTGTGATTGTATAATACTTTTTTCCCTTTATGCACCAGTAGATACCTTGAATTCTATGTTGTAGTTACCAAGAAAACTGGCTAATTGTTCATCAGAGCAAATGCTGATTATTCATCCTTGGTTTTTCAGGTTGTTGCAAGACATGAAGATTTACTGGCACAAGCTACTGGGATTGAGTCTTTGGAAGGTATATTTCAGTTAACTTCATCAAAATGAAGATAGATCAGGATTGCAAGCTTTTTTTGAGCTTGAGGGTTGGAGAGTATCTATTTTTAGACTGTGCTGGCCATACAGTCTGTTGCAGCTACTAAGCTCTGCCAAAGTTTTCCCATCTGTAAAACAGAGATGCTAGTGTATATCAAAAAGCTATTATTTGGCTGGGCATGGTGGTGGATGCATTTAATCCCAGCACTTGGGAGGCAGAGGTAGGAGGATCGTTGTTCAGCCTGGGCTAAAGCAAGACCCTACCTCAAAAAACCAAAAAAAGAGAAGAAGAAAAAGAAAAAGAAGGATTAATGAGAACAATGCTTATAACAGATTTGTGTAGAGGTGTTAGTTAAAACAATAAAAATAACGTTACCAGAGTACTAGTCATGAAAGGTTTTAGTTCTCTTTCTCCTTTCTTAGAGTCTTTCTTTGACATTCTTATCAGTGAAAGTACAGTAGTGTAATACACATTAGATTTTAATTTGTTGGAATCCTATTTGATTAACTCTAGGAATTTTTCATTCTTTCTTGATTAAACTACATTTCACGAGTACAATATGTTGTTATTCCATTTTACATTACTATGAATGTTATGATTTCTGCTGTTAATCATTAACCAACAAGAGGAAGTTAAATGAATTCCCCTGTGTGGATCACATTTTTTTGGTTCATCGTTGTGTGTGTTGTGTGGTTGTGTTCACAAGGGCACATATGTACAGTGTGCATGTGCAGGTTAGAGGACAGCCTTGTGTGTCAGTTCTTGTCTTCCACCTGGTTTGCAACAAGGTCTCTTGTTCATCACTGTGTATGCCAGGCTCAGTGCCTGTACACTTTAGAGCATTTTCTTCTTTGCTTCTCCTCTTGCCATACTAGTACTGGGATTACAGACATGCACTACTGCATTCAGCTTTACCTGGGTTCTGGGGATTTAAACTCAGGTTCTTATATTTTTTTACAGCAAGCACTTTACTCAGTGAGCTACCTTCCCAGCCCTGTTGATCAAATTCTTTTTTGAAAAATTAAAAAGAAAACTGAACGTGGTGGTGCACACCTTTAATCCCAGGACTCAGGATGCAGAGGTAGGAGGATTGCTGTGAGTTCAATAAGGCTAACCCTGAGACTACATAGTGAATTCCAAGTCAGCCTGAGCTAGAGTGAGACCCTACCTCAAAAAAACAAGAAAACAAAAAAGGTTTTTTTTAAATCTATTTTGAGAGCTAGAGAGCTAGAGATAGGTTGATGAAACAGGCATGCTAGGGCCTTTAGCCATTGCAAATGAACTCCAGATGTATGAACCATCTTGTGCATCTGGCTTATGTAGGGGTCCTGGGAATAGAACCTGGATCCTTTAGCGTTGCAGGCAAACACCTTAACCTCTAAGTCATCTCTCCATCCTTTGATCAAATTTTTAATGACAGATAACATTGCTTTCTGTGATGCAGTGTTATTTAATGCTTTTTCTGTATCTCTCTCTCTCTCTCTCTCTTTTTTTTTTTTTTGGTTTTTCGAGGTAGGGTCTCACTCTAGCCCAGACTGACCTGGAATTCACTATGTAGTCTCAGGGCGGACTTGAACTCATGGCGATCCTCCTACCTCTGCCTCCCGAGTGCTGGGATTAAAGGTGTGTGCCACCACACTCGGCTCTGTAGCTCTCTCTTTTTTTTAAGGTCCTTTCTTTCTTTCTTTTCTTTCTTTATTTATTTGAGACAGAGAGAGGAAGAGAGAGAGAGAGAGAGAAGGAGAATGGTCCCTGCAGGGCCTCTAGCCACTGCAAACAAAATCCAGATGCATGTACCACCATGTGCATCTGGCTTACATGGAACATGGAGAATTGAATCTGGGTCCTTACGCTTTGCAGGCTTGCACCTTAACCACTAAGCCATCTCTCCTGCCCATTTCTCATATTTTTGAAGATGCTGACTTGTTCTCAAAATGTATTAACCAGACATCTTGATAAGGGGCATAGTATTTTTTAGAAATGATAGTTTTGACTATTAATTGAAATCTGATATTTCTGACTGTGTTCCGGGAATAATTAAAAGGCTCTAAGTATTGATTGACAAAATATTAGAAATTATTATTTTTGTAAAATATTTCAATTTATTTATTTGCAAGCGGGGTGGGGGAGAATGGGTGTGTCAGATCCTCTAGCCACTGCAAATGAACTCTAGTCACAAGTACGTCTGTGCATCTGGCTTTCTGTGACTACTGGGGAATTGAACCTTGGGTCATTGGGCCTTGCAGGCATGTGCCTTCACTGTTGAGCCACCTCTCTAGCACTTGGAAATTTCTTTTTCATCTCCTGACTTTTTTTATAGCTCTCTGAGAGTTTTCATTTATTTCATTTTTAAGGAAATGATGGGACTGGGGATATGTTTAAGTAGTTAAAGGCACTTGCTTGCAAAGCCTGAAGGCCCAGGTTCGATTCCCCAGTACCCATGTAAAGCCAGATGCACAAAGTGGCCCTGCATAGTCATTTATCCCCCTCCTTGTTCTCTCTTTTGCACATAAATAATAAATCTAATTTTTTAAAAAGACAAATGAACCAGGCATGTTGGTGCAGGTCTTTAATCCCAGCACTCAGGAGGCTGAGTGAGGTAGGAGGATTGCTGTGAGTTTGAGGCCAGCCAGAGACTACATAGTGAATTTCAGGTCAGCCTGGGCTACCAAAACAAGTAAATGAAGAAGGAAGGAAGTAAAGCAAATGGTAACATTTTCACTTGTGAAAACCTCTATGTATAGCATGGTAGTAGTACATTGATTCTGAGTATTTTATGTGCAAATTCATCATCATAGTAGAAATACGGTTTTTTATATACATTTTAGTTCTATAATGTGGTTTTTTTTTGCCAGAATACTTTTTTGTGTGTTGTGGATGCATGTGTGCATATGGTGCACACGAGCACATATGTGAGCTTATGTGTGAAAGCCGGAGGTTGATGTTAGGTGTCCTTGTCAGTGACTCTCTACTTACTTATTGAGACAGAATCATCTTACTTGAAACCAAAGCTTGCCAATGTGGCTAATTTAGCTAGCCAGTTTGCCACGGAATCCCAAGTCTCTGGAGACCTTCTGAGCTCCAGGGTTACAGGGGGTTTGCCATGCCCACTCAACATGAAATGGGTGCTGGGGATCTGAACTCAGGTTCTCATACTTTCACAGTTAATGCTTTACTGACTAAGGCATTGCCCCAGCCAAGAACACTTCTAAAGAATTACAACATTTAAAATATAGGTAGGTCTAAAGTGTAGTTCATTGGCAGAGTACTTGCCTGAAATGAGGCTCTGAATTTAATCTGTGGCACTGTCAATCATGTATGTGGGTGTATATGGATGCATGTAAGTATTTATAACTTTAGCAGTATATATTTCTTTCCTCCCTCCTCCCTCTCCCTCCCTTTTCCCCTCCCCTCTCTCTCTATATATATAATTTTATTTATTAGGTTGGAGAGAGAGAAAGAGGCAGATAGGGAATGGGCACACCAGGGCCTCCAGCCATTACAAAGGAACTCTAGACACATGCGCCACCATGTGCATCAGGCTTACATGGGTACTAGGGAATTGAACCTGGATCCTTAAGCTTCACAGGTAAATGCCTTAATCACTAAGCCATCTATCCAGCCCCAGAATGTATATTTGTAATCACTTATTAGAATGTTATTTTTTAAATCCTGAAAGGTACACTAAAATTTTCTATATTAATTCTAACTTCTTACTCATTATATTCTTCTTGTACCAATAGAAAACTGCAAAGAAAACAGGTTATGGAGTGGAGAAAAGGAGGTCCTATACTGTCTGTGATTGTCAGAGACGTCCTTTGTATGAAGATAACTTTTAAGCTAATGTTGAAATGATAAGAAGGAGCTGTCACCCGGTGTGGTAGTACACGCCCTTAGTCCCAGCACTTGGGAGGCAGAGATAGGAGGATCGCCATGAGTTCGAGGCTGCCCTGAGATTACATAGTGAATTCCAGGTCAGCCTTGGCTGCAGCGAGACCCTACCTTAAAAAACCAAAATAAATAAATAAATAAAGAAAATAAGAAGGAGCTGTCATGTGAAGATCTGGGAGAACTGTTGAAAGCTTAGGAAACAGTGAATGGGAGCAGGAATTAACCTGACATGGTTCAAAGTTAGAAAGAATGAGTTCAGTGAGTGAGGGGATCACAGAGGACGTCCCTGAAAAGGATGTTGATTTGAAGGAGTGTATCATTAGAGAGTTTAAGAGAATTATATGGTATGATTAATACTTTAAGTAGCTTTCTCTTGGTGGCTCTATAGAATCACAAGGATGGAATCAGAGATACTAGTTAGGAAACTATTAGAAGAGTCAAAGTTGCTAGGTGTGGTGGTGGGCACCTTTAATGCCAGAACTCAGGAGGCAGAGGTAGAAGGATGGCTAGCCTGAGACTGTTGAATAGATGTGGCATGAGTAACTGACATGAGATAAACTGTAGAGGTTTATGACTTTTTTTTTTTTCGAGGTAGGGTTTCACTCTGGTCCAGGCTGACCTGGAATTCACTATGTAGTCTCAGGATGGCCTCGAACTCACGGCGATCCTCCTACCTCTGCCTCCTGAGTGCTGAGGTTAAAGGCCTGCACCACCACGCCTGGCTCGGTTTATGACTTTTTAAAAAATTATTTCCCTGAGACTACATAGTGAATTCCAGGTCAGCTTGAGCTAGAGTGAGACCCTACCTCGAAAAACCAAAAAATAAAATAAAATAAAATAAAATAAAATAAAATAAATTAAAAAAATTTATTTTTATTTATTTATTTAGTTGACAAAAAGAGGCAGAGAGAGAGAGTGAGAGGGAAAGAGAATGGGTGTGCCAGGGCCTCCAGCCCTGCAAACGAACTCCAGACACATGCGCCATCCTGTGCATCTGGCTTACATGGGTCTTGGGAATCAAACCTGGCTCCTTTGGCTTTGCAGACAAGTGCCTTAACAACTAAGCCATTCCTCCAGCTGAGGTTTATGACTTTTGAGTGGGTTGGGCATACTAAATTTGACACCAGCTATAGGGCCGGAGATTGTATGTGTGTTTGCATATGCTGATACAGAGAGTATTTCCTGAAGCTGAAGAGATATCTCAGCAGGTAAGAGTGCTTGCTAGGCAAACAGGAATTCCTAAATTTGATCTCCAGCATGCACATGAAAAGCTGAGCATGGCCACACATGCCTGCAACACCAGTGCTGAGGAGAATGGAGACAGGAAGATCTCTGGGGCTCCCTGGTTAGCCATTTTAGCCAGATAAAAATAGAAGGCTCTTGCATACTCATGTGCTTATAAGAATGAATATTAGTTCTAATATTACTTCATTTATTATGTGATCATATGTCTGTACTTGAACTTATTTGGATTTGTTCTTAAAACTCTAGAAGCTGTTTTTTTATTTTTATTTTTTTGTTTTTATTTATATCTATTTATTTAGAGCGACAGGCAGAGAGAGAGAGAGAGAGGACGAGAGAGAGAGAGAGAGGACGAGAGAGAGAGAGAGAGAGAGAGAGAGAGAGAGAGAGAGAGAGAGAATGGGCGCACCAGGGCCTCCAGCCACTGCAAACAAACTCCAGATGCATGCGCCACCTTGTGCATCTGGCTTATGTGGGTACTGGGGAATCGAGCCTCAAACTGGAGTCCTTAGGCTTCACAGGCAAGCGCTTAGCCACTAAGCCATCTCTCCAGCCCCTAGAAGCTGTTTTAAAGAGTAGAATTCAAAATAATTAAATCTCTGCACTAATGCAAAGTATAATTAATGAAATTTAAGATCTACCCTTCTGAAAATATTTTTATCATTTTACAAAGATCTCTATTTTGTACAGCCAGAGTGTAAATGTAGTCAGTCATATGCTCGCTGTTCATATTTGTTATTAACACAACACCTAATTCATTATTTCAACAAATGTTTATTGATGAGTAACCTGAAAGTGCTTCTGAGGTAGGCTTTGGTTTATATTAGTGAATGAAAAGGTGCTTTTATTAATCTCAGGAATAGATAATCTAAAGGGGAGTAAAATCTTAGGCAGACATTGTAAGTGTTATGCAGTTACACAATATAACAAGTGCCATGACATAAAAAATAAAGTATGCTGTAGGAGGGAATAATAAAAACTCTTAGTTAGTTGGAATATGTTAGTAATTATTTTTGTGAAGACAAGGTTTGAAGAAATAGTAGAAATTTATCAAGAATAGGGGCTGACTGAGTACTATGAGCAGTGGGTCCTCATGCACAGTGTTACAGGTCAGCTGTGGACTGTATTTACAGTATAGAAGTGAAGGGATACCATGGATGCAGTTTGGACTTTTAAAGATCACTTCAGGTTTTTCTCAATTGTAAAACACTTATAAAATAAAATTTATACTTTAAACGAGCTTAAAGTATGCAATTCAGCAGCACTAAGCACATTCACAGTGTTGTGTAACCATCAGCACTACCTAGATCCAAAACTTTTCACCCATCCAGATGGAATCTCTGTAACTCGTGAGCAGTCACACTAAATCCCCTGTCAGGCTCCTGGGGCAGGGATTGGAGGGCATGGATAGTTTAAGGCTTTTATCAGTGCAAGTAGAAGACATATTGCTTGCTTGGAATAGGATGGTGGCAAAAAAAAGAAAAATTGCATTTGTATATATTTTCTTCTATTTTTAACTTGGTGATCCAGTGTGAATCCCTATACATTTGTAAAGCCAATGTGAACTGTTGTCTCTCCTAGGTGTTCTTCAGATGGTGCAGGCGAGAACTGGGGCTTTGCAGGGAGCTGTTGATAGGTACATTCATTTTATAAATTACAGGATGCAATATTTCTACCCATTGAAATTATGAAAATGACTTTATTTCCACTGTCCTTTCTCTTTTTCTTCCCCTTAGGATGAAAGCAAAAATTGTTGAGCCATACAATAAAATAGTAGCCCGAACCGCACAACTGGCAAGACTTCAGGTAGGTACTCAGTTTTCTTTCTTTGTCCTTTGTTACATAGGATATTTTTATTTTATGGGGCACAAGGGAAGTAATACGAAATACATTAAAAAATTAAACTATTCGAATGAATTATTATTACTATATATACATGTATGTATGTATGTATGTATGTATATATTTGGTTTCTTTGATGTAGGATCTCACTCTAGCCCAGGCTAACATGGAACTCACTCTGTAATTCTAGGTTAGCTTCAAACTCGCAGTCATCCTCCTTACCTCTGCTTCTTGAGTGCTGGGATTAAGGGCATGCACCACCATGTCCTGCTCTACTATTTGTTTTTGGGACACAGTCTTGCTGTGTAAATTTATTTCTAAGTATTTCATTTTATTATTCTTATAGCTATTATAAATGGTTTTACTTTTGTATTATGGTCTGATATCCTACAACTTCATTGAATTTGTTTTAATTTTATAATATATTCTTCTAATTTTTTTTTTGTTGACCTGGAATTCACTATGTAGTCTCAGGGTGGCCTCAAACTCATGGTGCTCCTCCTACCTCTGCCTCTCAAGTGCTTAAAGGCATTGCACCACCACGCCTTGCTAATATATTCTTCTAATTTTTTGATCTAGTTTAATAACTTTATATGAGTGCTCACCTATAAGTCAGTATTACCATATCAGCAATATGTGTATATATATATATATATGGACAATTTATGCACTCTTGTCTCTAGAGACCAAAAGACCTAATGATTTTGCAGCTCTTAGATTTTCATTTGCTAAGTTATACTGTTTTTATTATTTCCTTCACAGCATTAAGCAGTCTTTAATCTAAAATCTGTATTTTTATTGATATCTTATATATGTATACATAATGTTCTTTGATCATAATTCCTCTCCTTCTTTTCTCCCCTTTCCTCTATCCTTTTTCCATTGAACCCTTTCTTTTCAACTAGTCCCTGTTTTTTGATGTCTCTCTCTTTTTGCAATTTTTATTTTGAATGAGAGAGAGAGAGGGAGAGAGGGAGAAAATGGGTGTGCCAGAACCTTTAGCCTGCTGCAAACGAACTCCAGATGGGTGCCCCCCCTTGTGCACATATGCAATATTTTGCAATTGTGTCACAGTGTCTGGTTACATGGGACCTCGAGATTTGGACATGAATTTTTAGGGTTCGCAGGCAAGTGCCTTACCAATAAGCCATCTTTCCAGATCTGAATTTTTTTTTTTTGCCTTCCACCATCATCCGTGACACACTGATGGGCCTTATATTCTACATGTCTTGTGCCCCGTACACTTTGTATCTGGAAAACTGGAAGACAGTGTTTCTATCCTTTGGTTCTTACATTCTTTCTGCCTTGTCTTCCATAATGGTTCCTCAGCCATGCAAAGAGTGATAGATAAGTTTCATTTAGTGCTGAATACTCAACTGTCACTTCTCAGCATAGTCATGAGTTTTGCGTCTCCCCAGGAGTAACTGCCATATGATATTATATTTATTCTTAGCCAAAAGACTGAGAAGCAATGTCACCACCATCTGAAAGAAATGAAGCTTCTCTCTGTCTAAAAGTGAGAGTAACAGTAATGTATGGCATAAGCATAAATATTTACAGGGCAGTTTGGTGTTTGCCCTATTAAGCTAAACAACAATTGTAGCTTCTCCTCTAGGGCTTATGACCTTCTCAGCCATAGGCTTTTGACTATGTTTTAAGTACCAGGCACGAATCCACTCCTCCACCCTCCCATGAAGCAGGTCTCAAATCCAATCAGAGAGCCATTGGTTACTCCCCTAACTGACATGGTGTTACTGTACTAAGGGACATATTCTTTCTCATAGTAGGGAAGAACTCTATGACTTAGCTGCATCTCTAGTCCTTGGTATTTTGAGAAAGGGTTTCACTGTATAACAGTCCAGTCCAGGATGGCTTTGAACTTTAATCTTCCTGCCTCTATTTCTTTTTTCTTTCTTTTTTTCTTTCTTTTTTTTTTTTTTTTTTTTTTTTTGAGGTAGGGTTTCACTCTAACTAAAGCTGACCTGGAATTCACTATGTAGTCTCAGGGTGGCCTCGAATTCATGGCGATCCTCCTACCTCTGTCTCCCAAGTGCTGGGATTAAAGGCGTGCGCCACCACGTCCGGCTATGCCTCTGTTTCCTGAATAATGGGATCACAGGTATGTGCCACCATGTCTGACTTCCTTCATATATTTTTATTACCTTTATTTCCATTACAGTATTTACTTTGTTCTGGATCAACTTATACTGTCTTAGCTAAGGAAATTTGTCTTAGAAGTTTGCCGCCCTTTGTAACTGCTTTTGAGTTCTTAGGGCTCTTTTTAAGCTTGTGTCTGTTTTAACCATTATAATTCTGTTCACTTTGTCTAGCATTTCCATTTTATCTTTATTTATTATTATATATTTATTTGAGAGGGAGAGAATGATGGCTTCTAGCCACTGCAAATAAACTGCAGACATATGTGCTACCTTGTGCATCTGGCTTATGTGAGTCCTGGGGAATCGAACCTGAGTCCTTTGGCTTTGCAGGGTTAGCACCTTAACTGTTAAGCCATCTCTCCAGCCTGCATAGGAGAAACTAATGTTCCTATTTAATCTGTCTCTCATTTGAGCTCCAAGTTAATTAAGTATATGTGGGTTGGGAAAGCAAGGAGGAAATAGCTGTGAGGGATGTTTTTGCCTTAAGCATAAAATCCCTATGATTATGGCTCTAAGTGGAAGAAAGTACTTTTATACTTACATCCCTCCCCATTTTATTCTCTTCCCAGAAAGTTTTTTCTTTCCTAAAGTAGAAGCTTCTGGCTTTATTTATATACCTGAATGCATGAGTTGAATTTAATTATCACCCCAAGGATTATCTTTATCTTAACTCATTTTAGTAATATTTGCTTATGAATTTTTAAGGTTTTTCAGAAAAAATTAAAGAGATTATAATACTTTATATAGAACATTTAAATTTAAAACATTTTAAATATCAATGAAAATTTGAATTTTGTAACTTTCAAATCTTACAAGTTTTTAATGCTCTTAGTGGTATATAATTCATATATCTGTCACAAATATTTTCTTTTTATGTTTTTAAGCTGTTTGTCATTTCAATTTTTAACTTTTTAAATCCCAGGGTTTTTGTTTGTTTGTCTTTTGGTTTTTCGAGGTAGGGTCTTGCTCTAGCTCAGGCAGACCTTGACTTCACTGGCCTCCAACTCACAGTCCTATTCCTGTTTTGTTTGGCCTCCAGAGTTCTGGGATTAAAGCTGTGCACCACCACACCTGGCTTAAATCACATTTTTTAGCCTTTAAATTCAATAGTTTTAAACAGCCTTTTAACTTTGAAAGTACATAAAAAAAGTTTAAGAAACTTTGGAAAGGAGGATAGCATCCATTAAACAAGTTGTTTTTATGCATATCTGTTTAGTATGCATATTTTCATGTGTGGGTCAGTGTGTGTATATAGGTGTGTTCCTGGGTTTGTGCATGCCACACACGTGTATGGAAGTCAGATGACAGCCTCAGATGTTGGTCCCAGCCTTCCACCTTGTTTGAGGCAGGCTCATAAGAGTGTTCACTGCTGTTTTCCAGACTGGCTGACCTGCAAACTCTGTGTGTGCCTCCTGTCTTGTCTTAGCTATGCTGGGATTATAGATGCCTACTACAGCGGCCAGCTTTTTATGTGGGTTCTGTAGATCCAAACTTAGTGTTTACTTTTCCAAGTAAAGCTAGATGCAAGCAGTTTATCCACTGAGCCATCTACATCTGTACTTGTCTTTGACATATATCTTTTCTTTTTTTGACATATAATCTTACTGGGTTCTTACTTGTTTTTAATGAATATGTCAAGTAATTTTTTTCTACTTTTTTAAATAGTGTTTAAGTAGCCCAGGCTGACCTCAAATTGACTAGGTAGCCAAGAGCCAGGATTAGTCCTGAACAACTTCTTTTTCTTTTTTTTTTTTTTGGATTTTTGAGGTAGGGTCTCACTCTAGTCCAGGCTGACCTGGAATTCACTATGTGGTCTCAGGGTGGTCTTGAACTCATGGCTATCCTCCTACTTCTGCCTCCGAGTGCTGGGATTAAAGGTGTGTGCCACAATGTCTGGCTTTAGTCTTGAACTTCTGATTCTCTTGCTTCTACTTTGTGAGTGCAACCACATTTGGTTGTATGTGGTGCTGGGGACTGAACCTGTGCCTTTGTGAATGATAAGCAGACCCTTTGTGAACTGAATTACATCTCTGACCCAGTTTTATATACCTTGCTATATGGAATACAAACTTATTTTGCTGGCTTTATAGTTTTCTTCTGAACAAATGAGTATGTCAAGAATAAAAGAAGAGATATGGTAAGAGTTGGGGTCAGGGAGATGGCTCAGCAGTTAAAGGTGCTTCGATTCCCCAGCTCCCAAGTAAAGCTAGATGCAAAGTGTCAAGTGGCATATGCATCTGGAGTTCATTTATAAGAGACCCTGGCATGCGTGCATGTGCTGTGAGGCAGCCAACATGAATGACATGGAGTTGACAAATAGGGAAGCATTGACACAGAAGACATTGGTGAAGCTTTCTTGGAGTGTCCAGATCAACTTAGCTGTTAGCTCAAAACAGCAGTGACTAGTCCCATGTGATAACATGTGAACCCCTCCTAAATTGATGAACCACTGCATGTGAAACCAATCTTTTTTAGCCTCTGAGGTTTGTGCTGACTTCTTATGCACCAATAGATAATTTATACACCAACCAAAGTGATTTCAAACATAATGACTCACATTAATATAAAAGAAACAGTAAACATTGTTCTCATGAACTTTTCCTTAGGAATCTAATAGACAGTGAACTTCACTCAGTGTAAAGCCTTCTAATGAGCATAGTTCTAGGATTATATGAGGGTTATAATGTAAATTGTAGTAAGTAAAAACTATATGATTTGTCAGAAACAGCATTCAACAGTATTTACATCATGTATTTACATGATGAGAGCATATATGCAACTATTTTAGCTATTTTCAGCAGTCACAGATTTATTGTGTTCTTGATCATACACTACTTTTTTGTAAATTCTGCAGCAAAGCAAATGAATTGTCCCGTATATTTCTTTTTTACTTATTTAATTATTTGAGAGAGATACATGGAGAGAAAGAGAGATCGAGAGTGAATGGGCACATCAGGGCCTCTAGCCTCTGCAAACGAACTCCATACTTGCACCACCTTGTGCATCTGGCTTACCTGGGTCCTGGAGAATTAAACCTGGGTCCTTTGGCTTTGCAGGCAAGTACCTTAACCTCTAAGCCATCTCTCCTATCCTATATATTTCTAATTGTGTTCTCCCCTATATTCTTAAGAGCCAAGACTCTCAGTGTCTAAAAAAATGATATACAGATATAAGATAGAAGGTTAAGTAGACCCTCTGTGCCTTTGGTTCTGGAGTATCAATGTGGAGTTGAGATATTTAAATTTAATACTAAAATAGTAAAAGCCCTATCTATGTACATATTTTGTACATACGTATATGTAATGTTAATCATAGAATGTTGTATGTGTACTGTGAAATAAATCAAATGAATATTTATGCCATATTTTAATTTTGACATTTGCTGCCTATGTCTGTGGAAAAGGTTCAGAAATGAGCAAGCCTGGCTTCCAGAATGTGGTCTTCAAATGCCATTTCCTCTTAAAAGAAACCAAGACTTTTTTGAGATATTTTTGATTTTGGCTTGGTAGCAGGGTATAAAGTAAAGCATTTTGAAGCATTTTTATACCAAATACTGAGGAAGATATCAATGACTACTAGGTGTGGAGGCAGGATAGGAAGTGAAGAACGAATTAAAAAATGCTGTAGGGTGATGAACTACCTCAGTTTTAGCTCTGAAAATCATGAGTCAAGGAAATGTCTTAGTCTCAGGTATCATGGTACAGTTGTTTTCTCTTAGGGGTTTAAATAGCCAAAATGGAACAATTTGAACATCAATAAGGACTAACATTACGTTGATTGGCACTTGTATTGTTTTAAATATATGGGTATATAATGAATGAAAAAACCCCAGCACAATAATAGTAAACAATCACAAATTGATTATGATTAGTGGTTATCCTTTTAAAATACGCCAAGAAAAAGTTTTTTTTAAAACAACAACAACTTTGCTCTATGAACCTGACCCCTGCGCAAATAGTAGAGGCGATAAAATATCTTTTTTTAATTATGTATTTACTTATTAGAGACAGAGAAAGCGAGAGAGAGAGAGAGAGAGAGAGAGAGAGAGAGAGAGAGAGAGAATGGGCGTGCCAGGGCCTCTAGCCACTGCAAACAAACTCCAGATGCATGCGCCACCATGTGCATCTGGCTTACATGGGTACTGGGGAATCAAGCCTCGAACCAGGGTCCTTAGGCTTCACAGGCAAGCACTTAACCACTAAGTCATCTCTCCAACCCAAATATCTTTATATTAGAAATTTTGTATGTTAGCCAATACAGGTGAAACACTCGAATTGGAGTGTCACCATTTTGTAGTCACTTAAGTTTTAGTGTACTTAGACACTTAATACCAGTGTCTGATGACACCTCAAAAAGAGGAAGTCATACCTATATGATACATATGCCCCCACCTAATGATTAGTCTTCAAAAACATTAAATAATAATCTGATAAAGTTATCTAAATCCAATGACTAATTTATAGGAAATGTAGATGACAGGAATTTGTTAAAGTCCTCTATGAGAATGCAGTAAATAAATATATTTATATATAAATATATATGCCTATTCCAGTAATGAAGCTGAAAATAAAAATATTGTGATAGTGAGATTAATGGTTTCTCTTAGGTGGAGGGGGAGAAAAGTGGTAACATGTTTGGGAGGAAGTGCATGGTGGACTTCTGCAGTGGCTGGCTGACTGTGTCTGTGTAGTGGTTTGAGTTCATTTAGCTATACATCTGAATGTAGTTTACACAGTTTGTTTTATATTAAAGAAAACCTAAAAAAATAAGGAAAGGAAATTGGTTGCAGGAAAGGGGTGTATATTGGGAACTCGTGAGAGCTGATGCCTTATAGATTAGCTAAGACGTGTTGAATGAGGATTTTATTAAATGGTATTCTTGGAAAACTGAAAAATAATCTGTAAGTAGAGAGGCACTGAAGTTTATTAAAAAGAGAGCTGTAGTGCTGAAAGCAGCTTTTAAGAAGATAAATCTTGCAAGGTGGATTTCAGTGAGATACTGAAAAGCTAGCCAGACCATTGTGTTAAGCTGAAGGCGATAAAGATTTGGATTAAGGTGTTCCTTGTAGGAATAGAGGTAAAATAACAGTGGTTTTGTTATGCAGTAAGACAGAGAATGAGTCTGTTAAGAATAAAAATGTTAGAAATGAACTTGAAAATTTTATATTTGAAGACATTCCCTTTATTTGATAGGACTGAGGCAATTGTGGAAGGATAATTCTGGGTGACTTAGAGTAAGGACTGACATTTCTGCTCATGGTGTATTTAGAATCTCAGAAATGTGCTGGGGAGATGGCTCTGCTGTTAAAGGCACTTGCTTACAAAACCTAACATCTTGGGTTTGATTCCCCAGTATAGACAGTAAAGCCAGACAGACACACAAGTGGTGCATGTGTCTGGAGTTCATTTGCAGCGGAAGGAAGCCCTGATGTGCTCATATTCTCACTCTCTCTCTCTCAAATAAATAAAAGTATTTTTTTTTTTTTTAAATCTTAGAAATGGCTTTGAGAGATTCTGCATTCCATACTGATCATCTAAAAATGTCAGTTCTGCCAGGCTTGGCGGTACATTTTTGTAGTCCTAGAACTTGAGAGGCAACTGCAGGAGGAGGAAGAGTTTGAGCCACACTGTGCTGCATAGTGAGATTGAGGCCTATGTGGGCTGTGTAACAAGACATCATCTCTAAATAAATATTAATAAAAATGAAATGGGCTGGCTGGAGAGATGACTCAATGGTTAAAGGCACATGTTTGCAAAGCCTGCTGGCCTGATTGGACCCAGGTTCATTTCCCCAGTTCCCACATAAAAGCCAGATAGATGCCTAAAGTGGCATATGCATCTGGAGTTCATTTGTAAGAGGCCCTGGCTCCCTGTGTCTGTCTCTCTTTGCATATAAATGAATAAAACTATTTAACCAAAAGAAATTTTGAAAAATTAAGAAAACTCAAACAGAGGTGTGATTATTCTTTAAGGATTAGTAAAACTGAGAGTTTTTCATCTTTTTTAATTGATAATTTTTATGCATGTACATAATCATTCTTTGCTCCCATTCTTTTCTTTTGTCCTTTTTGTCCCATGTTCTTTCTGCTTAACCCCTTCTTTTCCAACTAGTTCTTTTAGTTTGATTTCCTTTTGCCTTTCTCCATTATCCTTGACAACATGGTGATGGACCCATTGTTCTGCAGGTAACATCTGCTGTGTGGTCATGAATGCAATGCCCACTTTGTGTCCAGAAGACAGCTTTCCAAAGCACTCCTTCCATCCTCTGGCACTTACATTCTTTCTGCCACCTCTTCTGCAATATTCACTGAGCCTTGGTGGATGTGATAAATACATCTCATTTGCTACTGAGCACTGACCTGTCACTTCTCAGCAGTTTGATGAATCTTGGGTCTTCCCAGTAGTTACCACCATCTAAAAAAAGAAGTTTCTTTGACCAAAAGTGAGAGTAGCATTAATCTATGGGCATAAACATAAATATTTAACAAGAAAGTAGATGAGGACAACTTTATCCATGTAACCAAACAGTAGTAGCTTCCACCTAGGGAATGTGACCTTCCCAACCATCAGATTTTGACAAAGTTTTCAGTACCAGGAATGAATTCCCTCTTGTTGAGTGGGCCTCAGATCCTTCAGTGGCCGATTGTTTACCTCCGTAACAGTCATGCCGTTATTGCATGGTGGGCACATCTTGCCTGGCTGATTGTGTATCTCGCATAGTCCACTGCTGGTTAAGACTATTGGTAATGAGTCTCTCCCACCAGCGTGCCTATATAGTACTTGTTAGCACTCTGACAGCTACCAGCATGGAGGAGGCTTCTAGCTTGTTCCAGTTTGGTTTCTCTGTCCTGCAACTGATGCATGTGGTGCCTTTAGCAGTAGGATCTTACTGTCTAGTTCTGGTGGTCATCTAAGAGCATAGGCATTGGCCTGTATTGTTTGTGGAACCTCATAGTATGCATGACAAACAACTTCCTGGGAGGTATCCCACCCTTGGTGTTGGGATTTTCCTGCAACAAGCTGTGCCTTCTGAGCACAGCATTCTCCATTCAGAAAAGTTTTAAGACTCTGCCAGCACTTAGGAAACAGAAGCTAGGATAAAGGCAGTAGCAGGAAGCCTAGCATAGTAGTGGTTGTCATTTATGGCTACATATTGGGATCACTTTGGAGATATTTAAAAAGCAAAACTGCTTGGTCATCACACTTAAAGATTTTGATTTAGTTGGTTAGGATTATGGCCTAGGCATTGGACCATTTTAAATCTATCCACTTGAAGTTAATGTGCAGTCAAGAAAACTGATTCAAAGCTGAAAAGAATCTTTGGGTTCCACAGGATCTCAATTTCAGATTCTCTCCATTTGGAATAAATTGGAATTTATCCTAAAGAGTAAATGTGCTATGCCATACTTTTTAAGATTTGTGATTATTTAGGTATCTGAATGGTGGGAAATGAAAAAGTATGAATGATCTTTGAGCATCTGGTCAGAATGGAAGGATTCACTTATTAGCAGTAAGCATAAGGAGACTTCGGGATCAGCTGTGGTTACTCAACATTGTGACACTTGAACAGGTTGCCTGTGATTTGCTTCGGAGAATTATTCGCATCTTGTATCTCAGTAAGAGACTCCAAGGACAGCTGCAAGGGGGAAGCAGAGAGATAACAAAAGCTGCTCAGAGTCTCAATGAACTTGGTAAGTCCTTTGATGACTAAAAAAGTTGGTGGACTTTACTTGATTTGTTGACTTTTGTTTTCATCATTAATATTATTGAACAAACTAAAAAAATGGCTATTTACATCAAGAATGGGTGAGTAAAATTTGTTGATTTCTTGAAAAGGCTGTTTACTTCAGAAAATGATCATATAGTAAAATTGGCCATTTCCATACATAAGTTTGTAAATTTTAGCATATGTAGGTCATGATACAGTTCTATCACTCTGCTGAGTTTGTTTATCATCACTTTCTAATCATACCTGTCCCTCCGCCTAACCATGGCAACCATCATCTTTTCTCTGTCATTATAATTTTGTCTTTGAAGATAGACACATAAATGAAGTAATGACGTGTGTACCTCTTTGACACTGGCCCCTTATGCCCAGCTTAATCCTTCGTCAGGTATCTGGCTGTGCCAGTGATTTGTTGTTGTGTGTTTGTTGGGATAAAATTCCGTGCGGTACTATGAGTTGTTTATCGATAACTGGTTGAAGGACATTTGAGTTCTTTTTAGTTTTTGTGGTGATTATGAATTTTGGTAGACACTTGTATGTAACTTGATATGAGCACAAATTTTTATTTCTATGGTGGAAATATCCAGAGGAAATGCTATGTATTAGATGAAAAATTCTATCTTAATATATGTCTAGAGTTCTTATTTTGTTTATTCTTTTCTCAGATATTCAGATTAGGTTTGTGATATTCAAGAGCTCATTATTAGTGGTTTAGCCTGTTAACAAACTTAAAGTTCAATAATTTTTAAGGGAACTTTAGAATAGATAGTGAGTACACATTAAAAAGCCCAATACCTTTATTTAATGAGTCCTTCCTTTGGGTACCCAGTCATTTTTTAGAAGTGAATATATTTAGTGGTATTTGTTCTTTTATAGGTTCAGAAGGCCTTTGATTATATAGATCTTAACTATCAAGATTGCTAACACCTGATGGTATGCTAAAATAGCATCAGAGGGCTGGAGAGATGGCTTAGCGGTTAAAGCACTTGTATGTGAAGCCCAAGGACCCAGGTTCGATTCCCCAGAATCCACATAAGCCAGATGCACATGGTTGTGCATGCATCTGGAGTTAGTTTACAGTGGCTAGAGCCCCTGGTGCACCCATTCTCTCTCTCTCTAATAAATAAAAATAATAAATAAAATTTTAAAAAGAGGCATCAGAAAAATATGTACTAAATTCTCTTTCTTAGTTTTCCTGTTTTTAATATTTCAATTATAAAGTTATATTTATGTTATACTTTTATTGATCAAAGAAATAACCCTCATTAGTCACTTTTCAACATTGCAGTTGTGTGATGATTAGATGTAGGCTTTGCTTAGGCTCATCTTGTGAACATATCTAAGTTGCTATTAGTGTACTGTGAATATGTCATATTAAGTTAATTTCTTAAGCAATGAGTAATGCTTAAGTGTTGTTTTCACAGTATTTTCTAAGCATAAGTGTAAAATTCTAGTGCGAGCTGTGATTTTTTTGCTTATACTTAACTTCTATCCTCAAAAAGTGATCTGTATCATTATAAAATTATTGAACATAGATAAAATCAGTCCATGGGTTATTGTGTATGCCTTTATCACCAGTGACAATTCATCATATTTAGAAATAGCATCAATAGATGTAGTAATACAAATAGTGATGTGTTCTTTAAACCCACTTTTTAATGTATTGGCTTTATTCAACTTTCTTGGAAATATTAAATGTTAAAAGTTATGAGAAAATACTGCTCATGGTAGAATTATCTCAAAGTTGATATATTAAAAATATAAAGCTCTGCAGGTTATATGTAACTTAATATTTGTAAAAACATATCAAGTTTTCCCAGTCTTGGCACTGACAACTAGTCAAGAGAAATTGGAAAGAAAGAAATTTTGTATATTTGTAACTAGTACGTTTCATGAAGTAGCAAGAAAAAACTTCTGGCTGGAGAGATGGCTTAGTAGTTAAGGTGCTTTCCTGCAAAGCCCTTGTGTAGCCCTTCTCTTTCTCTATCTGCCTCTTTCTCTCTCTTTTTCAAATAAATAAATAAAAAACTTTTCTCTTATTATAAGACTTTTGTAAATTTACTCATCTTTTCCACAACATTTATTGGATGCGTGCTGCACATGCTGTATGCTATTTTAGACAGTGAAGATAAATCTCTGAATAAAACTGAATGTCCTCTTTTTATAGCTTTTGTTTTATTTTTTCAAGGTAGTATCTCACTCTAGCCCAAGCTTACCTGGAATTCACTATGTAGTCTCAGGTTGGCCTCAAACTCACAATGAGCCTGGGATTAAAGGTTTGTGCCATCATGACTGGTTTATAGCTTACTTTTTAATGGGTTCTAAGATCGCATGTCTGTGTGTCTGTAGAAATCCAGAGCTTATGTTGTTTTGTATTTTTATTTATTTTTAAATATTTTTATTTATTTATTAGAGAGAGAGTGAGAAAGAAAGAGAGAGAAAGAGAATGAGCACAGTAGGGCCTTTAGCCACTGCAAAAGAACTCCAGATGGGGCTGGAGGGATGGCTTAGCAGTTAAGGCATTTGCCTGCAAAGCCTAAGGACTCAGGTTCAATTCCCCAGGACCCGCATTAGCCAGATAAACAAGGGGATGCACACACCTGGGGTTTGTTTGCTGTGGCTAGAGGCCCTGGTGCACCCATTCTCTTTCTCCCTTTTTCTCTGTCAATAGATAAATAAATAAATAAATAAATAAATAAATAAATAAAAATAAAGTATTAAAAAAACAACTCCTGATGCATGTGCTATCATGTATAACTTACTTATGTGGGTACTAGGGAATTGTACTTTAGTCCTTAGGCTTTGCAGCCAAGCACCTTAAGTGCTAAGCCATCTCTCCAGTCCATTTTCTTTTTTCAGTATTTTTATTTACATATTTGAGTGAGTGAGTGAGTGAGTGAGTGAGAGAGAGACAAAGAAAAAGAGTGTGTATGTGTGTTGGCACTCTAGGACTTCCTGCCATTGCTAACAAACTCCAGACATGTGTCACCTTGTGCATCTGCCTCTGTGTAGGTACTGGGGAATCAAACACAGGTTGTTAGGCTTTGCAAGCAAGAGCCTTTAACCATTGGCCTATCTCTTCAGACTCAGACTCTATGTTCTTAAGCCACAAAGGCTTTGTTCCTTAAACTCTGTGGCTCCATGTATGGGTTTGACAAAGACATTGTTGCAATTATTAGATCACGTAAAGTTACTTTTTTTTTTTTTTTACATATTTTTATTTATTTGGGAGAGTGAGAAAGAATGGGTATATCAGGGCCTCTAGCCACATGCAAAACTCCATATGCATGCACCACTATGTGTATCTGGCTTATATTAGTACTGGGGAATCGAACCTGAATCCTTAAGCTTCTCAGGCAAGAGCCTTAACTGCCAAACTGTCTCTCCTTCCCAGTTACTATTATTTTTAAACGGGAGAATCTCACAATTTTGTTCAACTTTCTAAGAATAACTTGAATATAAAATTAAGTGTAAGTGAATATGTAATTAGAGGAATCTAAAAGAACGGCCTTTGATTGAAATATGATCGCCTAATATTTAAAACCAAATATAAGATACTAAACCAAATATAAGATATTAATATAAATTATAGATGATATGTTATGTTTAACTAGTAAGATTATTTTGTGATTAAGGTTGTTAATGACTTAATGTTGTATATTAAAGCTTTATTGAATTGTTTAAAGATCATTTTTGAAAGTATAATTAACAGTACATTATAACGAAGCAATTGGGTGTGTTGGAAGTATTCCCTCCATTAACTTTTATTGCTTATTGTTGATTTTCTGAATTTAATGTTTTCATCTCTAATCTACGACATATTAACCCCATGTGTCACAAGAGAATATTTTTTAAAGTAAATCTGACATAAGAATTTTAGGATATATTTATTGAGGAAAGAGAGGACATTGTAATTGTTTGATACACTTACGATCTTACTGTAGTTGTGATATTTCTTTAGGCTAATAAAACATATTTTACAGGCAAACATTTCTGATTTTTGCCCAAATGGAACTATGATTTATATAACTTTAGCCACATAATACATGAACCCCCAATAATTAAGAACTAGTATGTTTTTAGAGATATTTATAAGATGTTGTATTTGGGAAATTCTTAGGTTTTATTTCAAGCGTATTAAAATTGTGTATTGAAGTCCGATGTGGTGCCTCTTGCTTGTAATTCCATCACTTGGGAAGCTAAGGTAGGTGAATCCCTATGAGTTCAAGGCCAGCCTGGTATACATAGTGAAGTCAGGACAGTCTAGGCTACAGAGTGAGACCTCGGTCACAAAGAAACAAAGCAAAAATGTGTAGTTGTAGAAAGGATAGTATGCATACTATCACACAGTTTCTAGTATTATCTTTGTTTTTTTAATAGGCATGAGGTGATTATTTTTGTTTATTTATTTGAGAGAAATAAAGAAAAAGAGACAGATATAGAGAGAATGGATGTGTCAGGGCCTCTAGCTATTGCAAATGAACTCCAGATGCATGTGCTACCTTGTGCTTCTGACTTATGTGGGTCCTGGGGAATCACACTTGGGTCCTTTGGCTTTCTAAATAAGTTCCTTAATTACTAAGTCATCTCTCCAGCTTGATTTGGTTTTTTAACTGCAATTAATTTGTACATAATTTTTTGTGACAGCTTTATTAAAGGGAATTCAGTGGGTAATTTTACATCAACAGTGTTAATGATCCAGAGAAACATTTTTTTAGCAAGTGTGCTTTATTTTGGTCTTTGTGTCTAAATTACTTATTTGACTGGGTTCAGCTGCCACCAGGTGGAGGTAATGTGCTCAAATATACATGGTCAGAAAGGATTAGTAATCAGTATGGGTAAATACAAGCATAGTAAACAAACACACACATACCCTCATGTTCAACAGAATTTATTATTACTAAAATTTATATTTGATGGATGATACTAATTTAAGATTTATGGTCCAAATTTGTTGGTTTTATCTTTCAACATACAGTAGCAAAAATTCAGGATAACATCTAGACAAAATAAGCAGCTTGCCTGTGAATGTTAGTGCTATTTTAAAGTGAGAAGTTTAATTAATTCAACTTTGAGTAACTTATGTTCAGATATGTAGATATTATTCCATTTGAAGAAAAGTAAGGATGACAATGCTTAAATATGTGGATTCACCCATAGTAACAGTATTAATGGTTCAACTACTCAGCCCTTTAAACTTCATTGTTTTGCTCCTAGCAACTTTTTTGCCAAAATACTGACTAGATCCATTTTGTGCTACCGTAACAGATTATAACAGTTTATGTAAGTGATCAAGAACAGAAATTGACTCTTTCATTATTTTTAGAGGTTGGTAAGTCCAAGATCAAGACACTGGCATCTGGTGGGAAACTTTGTACTGTGTTCTCACATGGCAGGATGGGGAAGGGCCAGTGAAGCCTGTTCTCACAGGGTGGAAGAGCTGAACAGAGAGAACCCATTCCCACAAGCCTTTTTATAGTAGCATGAATTTGTACTATCTGTGGGGATTGAACTGGAGGAGGTGGAGCACTCATGACCTAAACATATCCCCAAAAGCCTCACCTTGCAGCACACTTGCAGTGGGGATTAAATGTTTAACGTTAATTTTGGGGGACACATTAATACTATAGTCGATAGCGTCATGCTCTATAGTTTGATTTGACTTCAAACCTGTGGTTCACTGAGTATTGTGTTAGAGTCATGTCTTTATCCGTGGAACCTATGAATATGTTACTTTCAGTGGCAAAAGGGATTTTGCAATTATGGAAGGTTATGGGCTTTGAGACAGGGAATGAACTATGGATTATTCTTGTGATGTCATTGTCAGTCACCTCTTAAAAGGTGAAAGAGTGGGGCGTGGTGGTGCACACCTTTAATCCCAGCCCTCAGGAGGCAGAGGTAGTAGGATTGCTGTGAGTTCAAGTCCACCCTGAGACTACATAGTGAATTTCAGGTCAGCCCGGGCTAGAGTGAGACCCTACCTTGTAAAAAAGAAAAAAAAAGGTGACAGAGGAAGGTAGCATTGTGAGTCAGGTGGTGGAAGAAAATACAGGCGGTTGAAGCTTGAAAAATATACGATCTCTGTCAGCTCTGAAAATGGAGGCAAGGGGTTATGATTCAAGGCACCCAGATGTTTTCAGAGGCTGGGAATTGCTTTCAGCTGATAGCCAGCAAGAAATGAGGTCTGTGGGTTATAGGACCTGGTTGTCTTCAAACCACAATCAACAACCTAAAGGAGCAAGAAAACTCGTCTCTCCAAGAGCTTCTAGAAAGGAACTCAGCCTTACTAGTGTCTTGGTTTTAGCCCATTGATACCCATTGTGCAGTGCTGGTGTTTGAACCTAAGGCAGTATACATGCTAGGCAAGCACACTACCACTGAGCCAAATCAGTAACATTTATATCCATTTTGGACTTCTAACCTTTAGTTCTATAGGATAGTAAATTTATGATTTTTAAGGTAATTTGTCATACTACTTTTAAGAAACTAATACAATATCTATACACTGACAGCTAGTTGAAAAACGATTCTTTTGAAGGAAAATGAATGACTAATCCTTGGATTTTCTGCCCTAAAAAGATAAAGTTAAAAGTTCAAAGGAAGCAAAATTAACGCATAGAAAACTCACATTGTTTTAATGTCCTAGTCTCCTTTGTGGGATAAGAAAATATCAGCTATATGACTTTGGCTTTTTCTTTTTTTTTGTTTTCAGTGATGGTGATCCAACTCAGGCCTTCTGCATGCACTCTACTATTGAGCTACACCCTGGCTCTACTTATAGGATGTTTTGCTGTCAGAATTATATTTTTTAAAAATATTTTACTTTTATTTATTTATTAGAGAAAGATAGCGAATGGGGGCTCAAGGGCCTCTAGCCACTGCAGACAGACTCCAGATTCATGTGCCACCATGTGCATCTGGCTTATGTGGGTTCTGGGTAGTTGAACCTAGGACCTTAGGTTTCGTAGGCCAAGTACCTTAATGACTAAGTCATCTCTCTAAACCCCAGAATTATATATTTTTTATAAATATTTTTAATTTTTTTTATTATTTTATTTATTTTTGGAGAGAGACAGAGAGGGAGAGGAAGACAGATAGAGATGGGCGCGCCAGCAGTGTCTCAGCTGCTGTGAACGAAATCCAGATGCGTGTGCCCCCTTGTGGTCAAGTGCGGCATTGCGCCCTTGCATCACTTTGCATCTGGCTAAACTTGGGACCTGGAGATTGGAACTGGCATTCTTAGGCTTAGCAGGCAGGTGCCTTAACTGCTAAGCCATCTCTCCAGCCCCAGAATTATATTTTTAAAAAATATTTATTAGGGAGAAAGAGAGAGAGAATGTATGAGTGCACCAAGGCCTCTAGCCACTGCAAATGAACTCCAGACACATGTACTTCTTGAGCATCTGGCTTTACGTGGGTACTGGAGAATCAAACCTGAGTCCTTTGGCAAATACCTTAACTGCTAAGCCATTGCTCTAGCCCAGAATTAGATATTTTTAATTTCATAGATATGAAATATTGATGATTAATAAATCAATGGATGTAATGTGATTTTCCTCCAAGATTTTGTATATGACAGGCAAAAACTGCCTTATTGAGCTACATCCTCAGTCCCTGAATACCGTTTTTTTTTGTTGTTTTTTGTTTTTTTGTTTTGTTTTGTTTTGTTTTGGTTGTTTTGGTTGTTGTTAAGGTTTTAGTGGTTGGGTCTCACTGAGTCTATGTTGATCTGGAACTCACTCCTTAGTCCCAGGCTGGCCTCATGTGCACATGGATCCTCCTACCTGTGCCTTTGCAGTGCTGAGATTAAAGGCATGTGTCACCATGCCCAACCCCTATTACTTTTTTATTTTTCCTGTTTTAGAGGTAGGGTCTCACTCTAGCCCAGGGTGACCTGGAATTCACTATGTAGTGTCAGGGTGGCTTTGAACTCATAACAATCCTCTTACCTCTTCCTCCCAAGTGCTGGAATTAAAGGCATGTCACCATGCCTGGCCTGAATACTCTCGTGGGTTTTTTTTTTTTTTTTTTTTTGGTTATTTGAAGTAGGGTTTCACTATAGACTAGACTGACCTGGAATTTGCTATGTAATCTCGGGGTGGCCTTGAACTCATGGCAATCCTACCTCTCCCTCTCAAGTGCTCAGATTAAAGGTATTGCACCATCACACTCGGCTCATGAATTTTTATTTTATTTTAATTTATTTATTTGAGAGAGAGAGTGGAAGTGGCAGATAGAAAGAGAAAATGAGCATGCCAGGGCCTCCAACCACTGGAAACAAACTCCAGACACATTCACCCCCTTGTGTATCTGGCTTATGTGGGTCCTGGGAAATTGAACCGGGTTCCTTAGGCTTCACAGGCAAACGCCTTAACCACTAAGCTATTTCCCCAGCCCATGATTATTCTTTTTGATAACATGGCCAATGATATTTTTTTTCTACTGTTATTTTAAAAAGATAAAAGGTGGCCTTTGGTCACATTAAGTATTCTTACTGGTAAATAATGTGGGAGTTAAGAGAAAACTTTTTTTATTCTAACAAGCTTTCTGTCTTTAACTTTATGTGTAGTATTATATTTTTAAAAACTATTTTATTTTTATTTGAGTTAGAGAAAGAAGATAAAGAGAGAGAGAGAGAATGGGTGCGCCAGGGCCTCTAGCTGCTGCAAACGAACTCCAGATGCATGTGCCACCTTGTGCATCTGGCTTATATGGGTCCTGGGGAATTGAATACTAGTCCTTTGGCTTTGCAAGCAAGCATCTTAACCAATAAGCCATCTCTCCAGCCTGTTATCATTATATTTTCAATACTATATTCTTTATGTCCCTATATTTATGTTTCAGATCTCTGTAGATTAATAAAGTCCATACTTTTTCTTTGGAACACTTGTACAATGTTATCCCAGATGTGAGACACATGTATAAGGTGAGTCAATTTATGAGTAATAGTTTCTTAATTTCTAACAGAGATAATGTATTTAGTCAGAAGTTCAATAGTGAACAGGAACTTTCCCATGGAGTTTCCTATTAAAGGTGATAGCTCAGAATCATATTTGCTTAACACTGTGTTCTGAAGAAATCCTGTGATTTGGACAAAGCAAATGTTGAGCTATTTATTTCTGGTCTGTTTTTGTCTTGTGTACACTTTTAGGTCTTGTTTGAGAAAGTTTATCGCTAAAAGAAACTTGAAAAGTATGTCATATTTTTCCTGGGGAGGTGTAGTAGAACAATGAGTAGCTGCAAAACATGTGATTTTGAGAAGAAACTTGAAGAAAAAATACATGTTAGCACAAGGTGAAAAGTATAAATAGTTAAAATATGTATTACCAGTTTAAATGGTACGTGAGTTAGATGGGGGGAGGGAAGAGGCGGCAAGCATGAAACTGGTTTTTATTCTAGATCTTGCAGCTTGATCCAGGGTTGAAAATGTACTCAGGGTGATGTTTTTTATTCTCTGGAAGAAAAATTACCCTTTCTAGTTTTTCCTGTACATACTCAACTGTGACCATTTTGGAGCAGAGGATAGATTATAGATACAAGTTTGTATGCTTATATGTTGTTTGTTGGCAAGGTTGGGCATACTGAACAACAGCCACCTAATTAAGTGATATAGAGACTTACCACATAAGACTAAGTGATGAGATTGATACCTTAAAGTGAGTTAAATTCTAGTAATGAAAGCAGATGCTTAAAAGGAATGATTAGGAAAACTTTTACTGAGAGAAAATGACTGAATCAATCTTGTTGAATGGGCACTTGTAGGCTAGTTATTTTAACATTACAACCAGAACAACAGAATAGTCATAAACTTTTCTTTCATTAAAATGATACATTGCTAACAGTTTAGAGACTTGAAATTATCATAAAATTATATCACAAACGATTACAACCATTTCTGCTATGAAATTTGTGATTGAGACAGGAAAGGATAAGTTTTGAAACCACTTAGACCTCGTTTTACATTCCATTTCCATCTCTCTTGCTAACTGTCAATTTCAACAAGTTAACTTCTCTTGGGTTTCTAAGGATTTAATGAGGCAGTTTTTACCTTTCCTAGTATATAGTAAGTCTCCCCAAATACTGCATTCTTCCCATTCTTTCTTCTTTAGGACTAAAGAACAAATTTATGTGACATTTTGATGGCCACATTGGGCACATCTTAATCTGTGACTGTGTGTTCTAATTCTATAGTCTCAAAATTCATTTATAATTTTAGAAAAATTCTACTTTTATGCAAATATTCCTCATGTATTTTTGTTGTTGTTTTGTTTTTTGAGAGAGGATCTTACTCTAAACCTCAGACTTGCTTAGAACTCACTGTGATGCACAGGTTGGCCTTGAACTCTTGGCATCCTTCCTGCCTCAGTCCTTGAGTGCTGAGATTAGTAGCATGAGTCACCAAGCCTGGCTTCCACATGTTTTTTCTTTTTTGGGGGTGGGGAAAAATATTGAAATATTAATATGAAGATTTTTAGGTTAAAATAGGCATCTAAGAAAAACATAAAATGCAAATCAAGTGTCTGTAATAACTACTAAGGTAAGAAATCAGTAATAACTTTAAAAAGATAATTTATGAATTTGTTAACTGTTTTTCCAAAAATTTTAGAATCATAATGATAAGTACCATGTTGGTTTCTGGTGTCATGTGCTATGCTAAGCACCAGGACCTTGACCTCATTAAAGCTTCCCAGTGGTCCCCTGAGGTAGTTATCATTTAGAGGGGGACAAATAGACCTGCTGAGAGGAGGTGGCACTGTAAGGATCACACAGCTGATGGCAGGAGGTCTTGGATTTCATTTTTGGTAAGAAAATCTCTTGTTACGCATCACTGCATTTGTAGTTCTTGTTCCACATTTACTGCTAAGCCATCTCTCTAGCCCCGTATGCTCATTCTTTTCAAAAGTAGTTCTTGGGGTGCACCCATTCTCCCTCTCCCTCTCTCTGTCTCTAATAAATAAATAAATAAAAATTTAAAAAAAACTTTAAAAAATATAGTTCTTGGGCTGGAGAGATGGCTTAGCAGTTAAGGCGCTTGCCTGCAAAGCCAAAGGACCCAGGTTTGACTCCCAAGGACCCATGTAAGCCAGATGTAAAGGGGCGCAAAACAAATCCCAGCAAAATACACTTTTCTACTAAAAAGTGAGATACATAAGTAAACTTGCAAGCCCAGCAGAGTAGTAGGAGAGTTCCAGGCGTCTGGAGCCCACTAAAAAGTGAGAAGCGGCTCCAGAGCCGTAGGAGAGTTCCAGGCGTCTGGAGGCGGCTCCACAGGCTAAGCGCGCGCGGCTGAAGCGCCGCCTGAGACAGCTGATCCGCAGAACTTTTAAAGGCGGGCGAGGAGAATTTTCCACTCACACCGCCTCCTCACAATCTCAAGAAGCGTGGAAGGAGGACAGTAGAGACCAACAAAGAGGCTAGTGAGGAAGAGGATCGCGTAGAGGAACAGGCGGACTTCAGCCGCCACTCACAGCCTCCCCTCCCCACCACGGATGCAAATGCGGCGAGAGCAAGAGACTTGGGAAAGAGCTCGCCAGCAGCATCGGCGCAGGGAAAGCAGAATCCCACAAGCGCAGCTGACCTCCTGAATCCACGTCACAGCAAAGGAACCAAGCAGCCGGGCAGCATAGCTGTGATCAAACCCGTTCCAAAAGGTAATTTGGTTTTATTCATTGGGAAGGGTCTCTCTTGATCACAAGCTGACCTTGGAACTCTCTACAGATCAGAAATCTTAGCCTCCCAGCTGACAGGATTAAGGCGTGGGCTAACACATATCCTTAGGAACTGTGACTTTATCATAATACCTGCTTTTGCACAAATACTCTGTGCTGTATTTCATTGAAGGGTACATTGTTGAGTTAAATTTTTGGATCTTGACTGTATTCTGTTCCATTCACCCCACTTGATAATCTCATAGCAGGCAAGGGTGACTTCTGTGATTACTTTGAGAGCCTTAAGAACCACACTTAACACCTTAAACTCCTACACTGAAGACATATAATATCAGATTGATTGATACATCTAACATTACTGCAGATATTTAGAAAACCCAAGCATTAAATTAATTCAAGATGCAAAGATCTCTACATTACAATACAAGAAACACAAAACATCCAGACAATATAAATCCACCAAAAAGTATTAATATATCTGAAATGACCTTCAGTGAGGCTGACTTAGAGGACATCCCGAGAAAGATTTCAAAAGAATGATTATAATTATGTTCAAAGAACTCAAAGAGGAAATGAAAGGGTTCAAAGACCTCAAAGAAGAAATCAAAGGATTCAAAGAAAACACAGAAAACCAATTTAATGAAATAAGGAAGTCAATACTAGACATAAATACGGAAATAGAAAGAATAAAGAAAACCCACTCAGAAATGCTAGCAATAAAGAACACAGTCAGTGAAATTAAAACCTCTGTAGAAAATCTCTCTAGTAGAATGGATGAAGGAGAGAACAGGATATCGAAGCTAGAAGACCAAGTAGCTGATCTAATACAGTCCAACAGAGAGAAAGACAAAATAATAGGAAGGTATGAATGGGAATTACAGGATATTCGGGACACTATGAAAAGATCAAACATAAGAATTCAAGGGATAGTAGAAGGAGAAGAATTTCACTCCAAAGGCATAGTAGGTGTTTTCAACAAAATCATAGAGGAAAACTTCCCCCAAATTGGGAAAGAGTTGCCAATGCAGATACAGGAAGCCTTTAGAACACCAAACAGACAAAACCTGGAAAGAACCTCTCCCGCCATATTATAATTAAACTACCAAACATACAAACCAAAGAAAATATATTGAAAGCAGCTAGAGAGAAAAAGCAAGTGACCTACAAAGGGAAGCCCATCAGACTCACAGCAGATTACTCAACACAAACTTTAAAGGCTAGAAGGGCCTGGAGTAATGTATTCAAGTTCTGAAAGATAAAAACTGTCAACCGAGATTACTTTATCCTGCAAAACTATCTATCCAAATAGATGGAGAAATAAGGACATTCCACAACAAAGACAGGCTAAAGGAATTTTTGGCAACTAAACCAGCTCTACAGAAAATACTTGCAGGAATCATTCATGCTGAGGAGAAAGCAAAGCACACACATCAGGAAATAGGAAAAAATAAACCATACTCAAATAACAGTTAAAACAAGTGAGTAGAGGAAAACAGGAAAAACTAAAAAATAAGAAGAATGGTGAGAATAAACACATATATGTCAATAATAACTCTTAATATCAATGGTCTCAATGCCCCTATCAAAAGACACAGACTTGCAGACTGGATTAAAAAGCAGGATCCTACCATCTGTTGCCTCCAGGAAACTCATCTCTCAATAAAAAATAGAAACCTTCTTAGGGTAAAAGGTTGGAAAAAGGTATTTCAAGCAAATGGGCCTAGAAAACAGGCAGGGGTTGCTATTTTAATTTCTGACAAGATAGACTTCAATCCAACATTTGTGAGGAAAGATAAAGAAGGTCACTTTATACTGATTAAAGGAACACTCCAACAGGAGGACATTACAATCCCTAAACATATATGCCCCTAACATGGGGGCTCCTAATTTCATCAAACAAACACTATTAGAATTAAGGTCAGAGATATCTCCTAACACAATAGTAGTGGGGGACTTCAATACCCCACTCTCATCACTTGACAGGTCTACCCAGCAAAAAATAAACAGAGAGACATCTGCATTAAATGATACCATGGAACAAATGGACCTAACAGATATTTACAGAACATTCCATCCAAATGCTGCAGAATATACATTTTTCTCAGCAGCACATGGGACATTTTCTAAAATAGACCATATACTAGGACACAAATCAAATCTTAACAAATACAGGAAAATTGAAATAATCCCTTGTACATTGTCTGACCACAATGGGATTAAACTGCAAATCAGCAACAAGAAAATATACAGAGCATACAGAAACTCATGGAGACTAAACAGCACTTTATTGAATGATGTATGGGTCATTGAAGAAATTAAAAAGGAAATCAAGAAATTCGTAGAATCAAATGATGATGAGAATACAACATACCAAAACCTTTGGGACACAATGAAGGCAGTCCTACGAGGAAATTTATAGCCCTAAGTGCATATATTAAGAAATTGGAGAGTTCACAACTAAACAATTTAATGCTTCACCTTAAGGCCTTGGAAAAAGAAGAACAAGGCAAACCAAAAATTAGTAGACGGGAAGAAATAATAAAGGTTAGGGCAGAAATTAATGAAATGGAAACCAAAAAAACAATCAAAAGATCAATGAAACAAAGAGTTGGTTCTTTGAAAGGATAAACAAGATTGACAAACCCTTAGCAAATCTGACCAAAAGAGAGAGAGAAGAGACAAAAATTGATAAAATTAGAGATGAAAAAGGCAACATCACAACAGATACCAAAGAAATTCAGAAAATCATACGGACATACTTTAAGAATATATATGCCTCTAAGTTTGAAAACCTGAAAGAAATGGATGAATTCCTTGATTCATATGACCTACCAAAATTAAATCAAGAAGAGATAAACCATTTAAATAGAACTATAACAACCACAGAGATTCAAGCAGTTATAAAAAGTCTCCCAACTAAAAAAGCCCAGGCCCAGATGGATTCACTGCTGAATTTTACCAGACATTCCTGGAGGATCTAACGCCAATGCTTCTCAAACTTTTCCATAAAATAGAAAAGGAAGGAACTCTACCAAAATCCTTCTATGAAGCCAGCATCACCCTGATACCCAAACCGGACAAAGACAGATCAAAAAAGAAAATTATAGACCAATCTCCCTCATGAACATGGATGCAAAAATTCTCAACAAAATACTGGCAAACAGAATACAAGAATTTATCAGAAAGATTATTCACCCTGACCAAGTAGGCTTTATCCCAGAGATGCAGGGATGGTTCAACATCGCAAATCCATAAATGTAATACACCATATAAATGGACTGAAGGACAAAAATCATATGGTCATCTCAATAGATGCAGAAAAGGCATTTGACAAAATCCAACACCCCTTCATGGTGAAAGTATTACAGAAACTGGGAATAGAAGGAGCATATCTCAACATAATAAAAGCTATTTATGACAAACCTACAGCCAACATAATACTAAGCGGGGAAAAACTTGAAGCTTTTCCTCTAAATTCAGGAACAAGACAAGGGTGTCCACTTTCCCCACTACTATTTAATATAGTACTGGAAGTCTTAGCCACAGCAATAAGGCAAGAGACACTCATAAAGGGGATACAAATCGGAAGGGAAGAGATCAAATTATCATTATTTGCAGACGATATGATTCTATACCTAACAGACCCTAAAGTCTCTACCTGCAAACTGTTAGAGCTGATAAACACTTTTAGCAATGTAGCAGGATACAAAATAAACACACAGAAATCAGTAGCCTTTCTATATACTAACAACAAACGTGCAGAGGATGAAATCAGGGAATCTCTCCCATTCACAATTGCTTCAAAAAAAATAAAATACCTTGGAATAAACTTAACCAAGGAAGTGAAGGATCTCTACAATGAGAACTTTAAAAAACTCGGCGACAAATTACAGAAGACACAAGGAAATGGAAAGACATCCCATGCTCCTGGATTGGAAGAATCAATATTGTGAAAATGTCAATCTTACCAAAAGCAATCTATACATTTAATGCGATCCCTATTAAAATCCCAATAGCTTTCTTCACGGAAATAGAAAAAACAATCCTAAAATTCATCTGGAAACACAAAAAACCTCGAATAGCCAAAACAATTTTGCGAAACAAAAATCAGGCAGGTGGTATAACCATACCCGATTTTAAGTTATATTACAAAGCCATAGTAACAAAAACAGCATGGTACTGGCACAAGGACAGACAGGTAGATCAATGGAACAGAATAGAAGACCCAAATATTAATCCAAGCAGCTACAGCCACCTGATTTTTGACAAAAATGCCAAAAATATTAATTGGAGAAAAGATAGTCTCTTTAACAAGTGGTGTTGGGAAAACTGGACATCGGTATGTAAAAGGATAAACATAGATCCTTGTCTTTCTCCATGCACAAGAGTCAAATCCAAATGGATCAGGGACCTTGATATCAGACCTGAAACTCTGAACCTGCTAGAGGAAAAAGTAGGGAAACCCTTCAACATATTGGCATAGGTAAGGACTTTCTGAATATAACCCCAATTGCTCAGCGAATAAAATCACTAATCAACCAATGGGACCTTATGAAATTACAAAGCTTTTGTACAGCAAAGGACACTGTGAGTAGAGCAAAAAGACAACCTACAGAATGGGAGAAAATCTTTGCCAGCTATACATCTGACAGAGGATTAATATCCAGAATATACAAAGAACTCAAAAAACAGAATAATAAAATTCAAACAACCCAGTTAAAAAATGGGCTATGGAACTAAATAGAGAATTCACAGAAGATGAAATTCAGATGGCATATAAACATCTGAAAAAATGCTCCACATCCTTAGCCATCAGGGAAATGCAAATTAAAACCACTTTGAGATTCCATTTCACTCCTGTCAGAATGGCTTCCATCAAGAAAACAAATGACAATAAGTGTTGGCGTGGATGCGGAAAAAGAGGAACACTTCTACACTGTTGGTGGGAATGTAACCTAGTCCAACCATTGTGGAAATCAGTGTGGAGGTTTTTGAGACAGCTAGAAATAGATTTACCATATGATCCAGCTATAGCACTCCTAGGCATATATCCAGAAGACTCTTCTCACTTCCTTAGAGATACTTGCAAAACCATGTTTATTGCCGCTCTATTCACAATAGCTAGGAAATGGAAGCAGCCTAGATGTCCCACCACAAATGAATGGATAATAAAGATGTGGTACATTTACACAATGGAGTTCTACTCAGCAGTAAAGAAAAATGAAATTATGAAATTTGCAGGGAAATGGATGGATCTGGAAAGGATTATACTAAGTGAGGTAACCCAGGCTCAGAAAGCCAAGCGTCACATGTTCTCTCTCATATGTGGATCCTAGCTACAAATAGACAGACTTGTGTGTGAACTGGAACCAAAAATTGGTGCCAGAAACCAGTAAGCTGGTAAAAGGCTATAAGGGACGGAGGAAAGGGAAGGACTGAAGTGTATGGTATTGCACATATGTAAGTGGAAGGACTGATTACAAGGAGGGAATGGCTAACCAAGGCCATGGGTAGAGAATGCATAAAAAAGAAGGGCAAGGGGAGGGTCAATCTAATTTCAAAAGATTGTGAATAAGACTTATGTAAAACTACTTTTTTGAATAATGGTACATCTAGAAGCTGTAGACTGTTACTAGAAAATTTTCAGTACCTGGGATGGGATACCTTCCAGTGAGTTGTTGGCCAAGGAGGTCCCGGTAGCCTCCAAAACATTAAAGGCTTTTGCCAAAGCCCTTGGTTTTCCCTGAGAAACAGATAGTAAGACCCTATTGCTGAAGACATCTCTTGCCTGAGAGGCAAGGTCACTGAAAGCAAGCTGGTGCTGAGCAGAAAACCTTCTCCCTGTAGACCAGCCAACTGAAAGCTGGAAAAAGCTGCACTGCATGCAGAGTATGGGAGACAGAAGTCATCAGCAGTGAAAACAGTGGACGCTGAATATTCAAATTTGGCCAGACAGGCCCAAAGACTGAGCAGGTGCAATAGTGGCATGTCTACTCGTGGGGTAACCAACTGCTCTATAATTGGACTAAAGGCCCTCTCTACGGGAGGGAATACATACCTGGTACTGAAAAACTAAGTAAAGTCTATGGTAGGTAAGGTCATAAGCCTTAGGGGTATAAAGCATGCCCTTATCTAAATGTATATACTATTCCCACCAAGCTGCCCGGAAAATACTACACTTAATGCTCATATTCACATATTAATGCTACTCTCACTTCTGGTTAGAGAAGCTTCTCTTTTCAGATGGCGATGACCACTGGGATGATCCAAAAGGCAACATAGTGCTGAGAAGAAGGGATGGAGAAGTGCCCAGCACTGAAACATCTCTGTCACACCCTCAAGGCTCAGGGATCATTGCGGAAGAAGAGGCGGATAGAATGGAAGAGCCAAAGGAAAGTGCGACTCCCTACAATGCAACTGCCCAGACAGAAATTGGCCTTGATATCCATGACCTTGCTGTGCCTAACAATACCTCCATAAGACCCTCATAGTAGAAGTAAAAGAGGATGACATCATATTAAAAAAAGAGACTAATGGAGAGAGGGAGGGGATATGATGGAGAGTGGAGTTCTAAAGGGGAAGGGGAGGGGAGGGAAAAATATTCCTAATTTATATTTTTTTGCACCTTTGGTAATGTAAGTATGTTTTGTTGTCAATAAATATTTATGTGAACTTTGCTGGACCCAAAGATCCACTTCCTCTAGCCAGGTAACTGCAGATCCAAACTGCAAAGTAATAAAACACTGAATATATTGGGCGCCATCTATTCCAATGACCACAGCCTGGTACAATTACAATCTAATTACAGACATAAGAAAATGCAGGAAAGTTTATTCAGAGAACACTCCAAAGGACGCAGAAATCTAGGTAATGTATTGTGTGCATGTGGTTGCTTAGATCTTTGGAGAAGTAGACCAGGCTGGCCTGGAATTCTTGATTCTCATGCCTCATCCTGTTTAGCATTTGCTTACTGGAAGGTGTCACCACAGTTGGTGCCCAGGTTTTTTCAAATGAAAAGTGTTATGTTTCATATATTTAACATAGAACTTTAGGAAAATAAATTGCTTTGAATACAGAAGGAATAAATGAGAAAATGACATTATTTTCATTTAAAACAACCCCACATTCATAATTAATCTTTATCTCATTTATTTGTTTACTTATTTATTTATTTATTTTGTTTTTCTCAGGTAAGGTCTCATTTTAGTATAGGCTGACCTGGCCTTGAGCTCAGAAAAATCCTCCTACCTCTGCCTTCTCCTGAGTGATAGGATTAAAGGAGTGTGCTACCACTCTGGGCTTCTCATAGTTTTTTTAATGTCTTGGAATTTGGTAGGGAATGAGTATTAGTTTAATAAAAGATACCATAAAACTATGATGATAGATGAAAAGAAACAAACCTGGATATCAACAAATTAGTTTCAATTTTGATAGCACATTAAAAAGTTAGGACAGAGATGCTTCAGTGATTAAGGTGCTTGCCTGCAAAGCCTTATTGGATTCCCCAGTACCCACTTCACGCCAGATGCCCAGAGTAATGTATGAGTCTGCAGTTTGTTTAAAGTGGCTAGAGGCTCTGATGTGCTCATTCTTTCTAACTCTCTGTTGAGTGTTGGTGCACACCTTTAATCCAAGGCCAGTCTGAGAGTATGTAATGAATTCTAGGTCAGCCTAGGATAGAGTGAGACTCTACCTCGAAACACAAACAAAAAAATTATTTGATGTGTATGTGCATGTGTACCAGGGTATCTTGTAGCTGAAAATAAACACAGATGTTTGCACTACTTTGTGCATCTGGCTTTATGTCGGACACTGGAGAATTGTCATTGAAGTATCTCACTAGCCCCTTGATAGTACATGAGAAAATGTGTTTTCTTTTTTTCTTTTTGCTATGTGTGTAGTATGTATAGTGGGGTGTGTGTAGTGTGGTGTATTCACCTGGGTGTGTAGATACATGTGGAAGCCAGGGGAGAATGTCAGCTGTCCCTATTTGTCACTCTTCTGCTTGCTTCCTTGAGATGGCTGGTGTTTTTCCCAGCTTGAGCAATTCTCCAGTCTCTGCTCCCCACAGAATTAGAGTTCCAGGCTTGTGTGGCTATACTGAGTTTTTTTTTTTAACCTGGGTTCTAGGAATTGAACACTGTTTCAGACCCTCCCTGGTATTCCTGCTTGTGCAGCAAGCAGTCTTTCACACTGGATCATCTTCCAGCCTTGAAAATGTATTTTCTAAATAGTATATCCAGATGACCAAATAACTCAGCTTCTCAAAGGCTCAATTTTACTTCTGTATGTTTTGCTTAATAATGTAACTTTATGTTTGATGAGGAAGGACTTTTAAAAAAAGTTTTAAAATATTTTTATTTATTTATTTGAAAGGAAAGAGAGAATGAGTAGAGAGAGGGAACAGGCATGCCAGGGCCTCTTGCCAGTACAAACAGACTCCAGGTGCATGTGCCTTTTTGTTCATCTGACGTTACATGGGTACTGGGAAATTGACCCTGGGCAAGCAGGCTCGTAAGCAAGTGTCTTTAACCAATGAGCCATTCCTCTAGCCCCCAGAGAGGACTTTCATAGTGTCTGCTATATGCTGCATATTATGAAATAAGTAGATTTGGAGTACTCTTCTAAATAGTTTAATGTTTTTTATAAGTTCTTAAAATAGTAAAATAATGACATGTTCATTATGAAAAGTAGAACATTGAGGTTCATTGTTTAAAATGTATAAAATTGCCTAAGTTTTGATTAACCCTCCCCTGACCCTTTCTTTACTCAATCTCTTCCCCTGACCTCACTTAGGCCACCAGTAATCTGTTCTTCTACTTAATACATACAGTACTATCCCCTTAAGCCTCCCCCCTCCTCCCTCAGTTTTACTGAGATTCATTGTCAGTATTTTAGAAAACTAACCTCCTAACTGCTTATATTCTTCATGCACTATTTTTATACTTTACAGACATATTTCCATGTTAGTAAACATAAGCCCATGCCATTATTTTAATGTATTTAGTGTATTGTTTGGGGTATGGGTTGTTTCCTGCAAAACTCATGTTGAAATGTGATTACTTTTGTAGCAGTGGTAGCAGGTGAGATCTTTAAGAAGTAACTATCTCCTTTAGAGGAGTTAATGGTTCTGTTGTAGAACTGGATCAGTTAGTATGAAAGTCACTTGTAATAAAGTGTGCTCACCCCTTTTGTATGATCTGTTTTGCACATGTCCTTCAACTTAAAAAAATTCTATTTATTTGATTGTTTTGCATGCACGTGTGTGTAAGTGGTGTGTGTTATATATGGTGTGTGTGATGTATATATGTGTATGTGCCCTTGAGACAGCCCCATACTTTTGTCTGCTGTGGGAGTCTTTTGCTTATGAAGGTCTGAGTGGAACATTTGGTGAGCTATTCCATTGCTCTTCCAGCAGAGCCAGATTCTTCTTTTACTAATTCTGTAGCTTATGGAGCTCCAAAGATTCTTGGGTTTCCGCTCTCCTGTAGGAGCCAGGTTATACAGGTGCACGTGGCCATGCCTAGCTGTTTTACCTGGATCTGAAGTTTTGAACTGGGGCAGTCTCAGCCTCCTGCAGGCCCTCATGCTTGTGTAGGAAGCACACCTAACCCTCAGAGCCATCTCTCCAGCCCGCCTTTCACTTCTTTATGAAGTCATGATGCTTTGTGAGTCCCTAAGCAGATTCGGCCACCTGATCTTGGACTTCCGGCCTCTCTAACATTAAGCTGAATGACTGTCTTTCCCATAGAAATTACCCAATCTCAGGGTACTCTGTCAGAGTATGGACTGTTACCTGGATTATATTTACTTGTAAATTATCTAATTTATGTAAATAATCTCCTATTGATACCTATTTTGGCCATTTATCTTTTTTTAATTGTTACAACTACTGTTTTATTGACTATTCTTGAACATACCATTCTTAGAGAGCTACTCCATCATTTCCTTAAGTTAAATTTTAGAAGTTAAAGTTCTTGGTCAGTGATCATGTTTAAGTTTTAAATTTTATTCTAATTTGTATTTGATTTTCTGTCAATGGTTGAACAGTTTGTGTTTGTCATTTTGATTTTCATTGGTGAGACCTGTTTGTGTTATTTTGCCATGTTGGTTTGTAAGCTTACATAATAGAGGTAGGTTGGTTTCATTATATAGGATAAAAAGACATTTTCCAATTTGTTCTTTTTGTTTTTAATGCCTAACTTAAAAAGTGTTAAACTATATGTAGCCTAATGGGCTACTTTGGCTTGCTGCCACATATTATTAAAATATTCACCTATATTCAGTTTATTTCTTTTTTTTTTTTCGAGGTAGAGTCTCACTCTAGCCCAGGCTGGCCTGAAATTCACTATGTAGTCTCAGGGTGGCCTTGAACTCATGGCGATCCTCTTACCTCTGCCTCCTGAGTGTTGGGATTAAAGGTGTGTGCCACCACGCCCAGCTTTATATTCAGATATTTTTATGGTTTCATTTTTACCCATCTGTAATTTATTGAGTATAACTTGTTCACATAGCAACTGTGTCTCAGAACTCTAGGCAGTACTAGGTACTTTCACCTTGGATACAATGCAAAATATGTTTCCTGGAGTTAGGAAATTTACTGACTCTGGGAATTTATAGACATTTAAGATTAATTTTTCATGGTTTAGTTATTCATCAACACTATACCAACACTGAGTTCAGCACTTCATCAAAGATATTTTGTTATTTCATAGTACTTTCTTTTATTCGCTTGAGTCTTTTATGGACTTTCTGCTATATTTTAGTTATCTAAATATATTCATTTCCAAAGCTTGGGAATGAGTTTGTTATTGCATCTGAGTCATTTTTTTAAAGTAATTTTATTTATTTGTGAGGAAGCAAGGGAGGGAGAGACAGGCAGAGAGACTGAGTGAGTATGGGTATACCAAAGCCTTCTGCTACTGCAAACAAACTCCAGATGCATGTGCCACTTTGTGCATCTGGCTTTTATGTGGGTACTGGGGAATTGAACCTGGGTCATCATGCTTTGCAAACAAGCACCTTTAACTATTGAGCCGTCTCTCTATCCTGTGAGTCATTTTTTTTACTTGCTACTATTTGCACTTACATTTTTTTCAGTTTTCTGAATAGTTTTTAAGTAGAAAAAACAATTGGATATATACATTTTCCAAATAGATTTCTTTGAGAGTTTTATAACATGGGGATATAAGTATGATCTTAATATCTATTTGAAAAATATAGAGGATTGCTACAGTGTATTCTATGATTTTCTTTTTTTTTTTTTTTTTTTTTTTTAAGACAAGGTCTCATATAGCTCAAGCTGATCTTGAACTCTTGATCTTCCTGCCCGTAGTGCTAGGATTATAGTCATGTTCCACCATGCCTGACTTTCTACAGTTTTCTATTAATATTATGCTACATTTTAGGTTTCAGTGAAGAGTAGCTGAAAATGTATTATAATCAGGATAAAATAGTGGAATTGAGCTTTAGGAAGGAAAATGGAAGCTGTGAGAGATTGCTAGCCTCTGATTTAGTCTCTCTTTACAGAGGTCTACATATTGAGGGTTTAAGCTTGAAGATAGAAAAAGGAAGTGAAAATATATATTAGATGCCCTCACTGTGTTTAAATCTAAGGAGACGTTTACTGGACGTAGGAACTGAATTATAAGCTATAACCTATTTCTCTTTGTTCTCTCTGCTTCCAAATTCATAGTCTGGGCACTGCTCAAACAGACATATTCGTTGGTCTAAGGACTTTGTTTTCTTGCTCTCTTGTAATTGTTCATGCTACGGCTCTGTGTGCTAGTGCTTTTCTTGCCCTGGTGCCAACAGTCAGTCTCATCTTGTGTTAAAAGTTCATTTCAAATGCTATTTCTTTCTACAGCTGCTTCAGATATGTATGTTCCTTTTCCTTTGAGCCCATTGTTGTTTTTATTCTTGGTATATTTTGCCTTGTGAGTCTGGCATAATTGTCTCACCCCTGCCACTTTTGTAAACACATCAGCCTAAACATTTTATGAAATGTTCCGACTTGGTATGAGAGCTGAGTACTATCATCATGGAACATTTGAAAGTACTTTTATAAATTTTTTAGTGCTTACAAGGCAATAGACATGTATATTCTACTAACTGTATGATTTATGATGTAGTTTTATTAGTGTTCATGTGATGAGACCTGTACACCGTAGTAACTAGAATTTATGATTACTGCTTCTTGACAGTCCTAAGAATTTTGTGACTCTTCTTAGTAGATCCTGTGACATGTGTAATTTATTAAGTTTTTAGAAACATGAAGTTGGAAAAATTATGTTGTAAAACAATAAATCTTTTTGTTAATGTAAAGGGTACTCATAGAAGATGAGCATATTTAATGAAATAGCTTTGCATGTAATATTTTTTATATCTGTTAATGTCTAGAAATATTTCTGTGTGTCTTGCCATTGAGAACAATTGTATATGTTCTAACTGTATCTGTAAATCATTACTATAAAATATCTTAATGAGAACCAGAAATTTCAAGCACATAGAATTTTTGAGTCATTTAATGCAAATAGGAGTCTTTAGCTTGTCATTTTACAGTTTCAGCAGCCAACTATGTGCAAGAGATTTTAATCTTTCTTTTAGGCTCAAGTGGCTATCTATGTTTATGGTCTACACTTACCCCTTTTCCTGCCAGTCATTTTTTTCAGAATATTTGAGAGGAAAATTTCTAAAGGCTAATTAGCTCATGCATTTCTCTTACCTAGTGAATTTCTAAAGGTTGGACAGTAAGGGAGGGAGAGAAAGGATATGACTTTAAGAATATACGCCTTCTTTTTAGTTGGAACTATTACCCACCCTTAGATGTGCTACAAAATGGTCAAGATATACTGAAGTAATAGAGTAGAACTGATTCTTGGATTAAACCAGAGTTATTGAGGATTTAATAAATGGGAAAATTATCTTTTTTTTTTCTTGTGAGGAGTCTCTCACTTATGTAGTTTAGGCTGATCTCAAACTCATGTCCTTCTGCCTCAGCCTTCCTACAGCTGAACTTATAGGCATGCACCATCACATGCCCAGATATATTCAGGCAATGTTATAGTAGTCATTTGCATATGATTCCTTTTAGTGACTTTCCCTTTACTTTGAGGTCATTTTTGTACATTGAGTCTTATGAAACTTACTGTCTTCCTGAAAGGTTAGTTAGGTCATATTTATACATTATGACATACAACAAACAACTGTATGAAACTTCGATTGTCTTCATAGTTGTAGAAAAAATTGGCTACACATTCTGTCTGAAAAGATACTGCTTTCTGTTCTTAGGACCAGGACTATTTTGTATTTGTACTGAGCAGCTGGAGAGCTTTGTCTTCTCCAGTCATAGTCAGCTGACCCTCTTTTCCCTCTATAAAGCCCTGGAAACAATTTGCGGCTTAAACTCTTGCAAGAATATCGAGTGTAAATGATAAATAATGGTACTTTACATTTAAAAAAATTATTAAAGAAAGATAGAATAGGAAATTGAGAGAGAGAGAAAGAGAGAGAGAGAGAAAATGGGCACACAAGGGCCTCTAACCACTGCATGTGCTACCATGTGCATCTGGCTTATGTGGAACCTGGGGAATTAATTGAACCTGGGTCCTTAGGCTTCACAGGCAAGCGCCTTAACCGCTAAGCCATCTCTCCAGCCTGATACTTTTTAAATTTTTTATTATATTTTTATTTCTTTCAGGGACTATTTTTTGCTGTGTATATGTGTATGTGCGGCTGTATGTATCTGGTCACATGTGTATATGGGTGTGTGGAGGCCAGACGTGGACAATGCATGTTGTCCTGGATTGCTCTCCACTTGATTCTTTGGAGGCATGATTTCTCATTAACCCTAGAGCTTACCGATTTGGCTAGACTAGTTAGCCAGTGAGCCTCAGGGATTCCATGTCTCCATCTCCCGAACCCTAAGGTTACAGGTGTGTACCACCCAAACTTTGTATTTTATGTGGGTTCTGAGGATCTGAACTCAGTTCCTCATGCTCGTGTGGCAATCACTTTACTCACTGAGCTGTCTCCCCAGTCTCCCACACCCACTTAATTTTTTTCTATTTTTCTCCTTTTCATACATATGTATCATATATTTTGACTTCTATTTCTTCCAGTTATCCTCTCTTGTGCCCTCTTCCTCCAGTTAACACTTAACAGCCATCTCCATAATTCCCCATCTTACCTTCATATCTTTCTCCTACACTGAGTTAGGGTTGCTTGGTTGCTTGTATGTTCATGGAATGGGCGGTTTGACAGTGGCTGCACCACTGATGAACCTGAATCCCCTCTTTCAGCAGTCGTTGCTGGTGTTAGCTACTCTGGGAGATGTGGAGTCTTATCTGACCTTCCTCTATTGCAGGTGTTGTATTGACAGCCTCAGTCTTGTGCCAGAAAGGATAGCTGCTGTGAATTCATGAGTGTAACGACCATGTTGTACCCAGAAGACAGTGTTTCCCAGCCCTTCTCCCCGTCTGTTGTTACATTCCTGCCACTTCCTCTTCTGTGAGGTTTCCTGAGCCTTGGCAGGGTCAGTTTAGATGTTCTGTTTGAGGCTGAGCAACTTTGCCAAGTATGCATCTCTGCATTAACCACTGCCCATTATAATAAGAAATGTTTGTGATTGATGGGGCTGGGGAGATGGCTTAGCATTTAAAAGCACTTGCCTGCAAAGCCTGCTGGTCCAGGTTTGATTATCCTAGCGCCTACATAAAGCCAGATGAAAACTGGTTAGAGTTCATTTGCAAAGGCAAGAGACTCAGACACACCCATTCATTCATACATATATACATATACCCACACACATGTTCAAATAAATAATATTAAAGAAAAAGGCACTCGGGAGGCAGAGGTAGGAGGATTGCTATGCGTTCGAGGCCACCCTGAGATTACATGGTGAATTCCAGGTCAGCCTGGGCTAGAGTGAGACCTTACCTTGAAAAAAAAGAAAAGAGAAATTTTCTACAATGGGCATGGTGCTCATACCTTTAGTCCTAGCACTTAGGATGCTGAGATAGGAGGATTGCCATGTGTTTAAGGCCAGCCTGGGCTGTAGAGTGAGTTCCAGGCCATACTGGGCTAGAATGAGACCTAAAAAAAAAAAAAAAAAAAAAAAAAAAGGAAGAGGAGAAGAAACAAGTGATTGAGGCTTTGAGTTATATTAATGTGTGGGAATGAATATAGATATTTAGGAGGTAGTGAAACATGATGTTTATTCAGCATAACCGCATGGTAGATTTCCCTCTAGAGCCTATGTCTCTTGCCATAGGCTTTTGGCCAGGTTGACTTTACCAGGCATGAAATCTCTCCAAATCCAGACAGAAAGGTGCTGATTACTCCTATAACATTCATGCCACCATTGTACCAGTGGGTTCATCTTACTTGGCAGGTCAGTTGTGGAAATACACAGTATCCATAGGTAGATAGGACTCTTGTTGGTTTTTCTCCCCCAGCAGCTCACATAGCCATTTGCCTTTTTTTTTATTTTTTATTTTTATTTATTTTTGGAGAGAGACACAGACAGACAGACAGACACAGAGAGAGGGAGACAGAGAATGGGCGCTCCAGCAGTCTCTCAGCTGCTGTGAACAAAATCCAGATGTGTGTGTCCCCTTGTGGTCAAGTGTGGCATTGCGCCCTTGTGTCACTTTGCATCTGGCTAAACGTGGGACCTGGAGATTGGAACCGGGTTCTTAGGTTTAGCAGGCAGGCGTCTTAACCACAAGCCATCTCTCCAGCCCCTGTTTGCTTTTTGAAACAGTGTCCTGTTTTATAGGCCAGGCTGGCAGTGAACAAATGATTCTCTTACTTCAGCTTCTTGAGTGCTGGGATTATAGGCATGTGCCACCATACATGGCTGATACCAAGTTTTATAAAATACCTTCTTTGTTCTTCTCATCTTTCTTATGCTGAATTTATTATTTTTATTTCATTGAATTGCATATGAAATTGTATGCTTTTTTGAATTGTCTGGTAGAGGTGCTTCTTTACCTAAGATGGAGTTACATTCTGATTGACCCCTTCTAAGCTGGAAATACTGTAAATTAAAAAGTAAATTAATTCACCCAGACTATTGCACATTGTGGCTTAGCCTCACCTACCTTTAGCATATTCAGATAATTAGCTTTTTGTTTGTCAAGATAAGTCAGTCTACCTGAAGTCTCTACCAAGTGTTGAGTATCTCATTTATTTTATTGAATGTCTGCATCCAAAAAATTTTGGTGACACAGTAGATTCTAGGGTGTTGGTAGTTATGTATAATATTTACTAATTTAGTTTCCCTATTTTCTTTCTAATATCTACAATAGGTTTCTTTTTTGGCTTTTCCAGGCAGGGTCTCACTCTAGCCCAGGCTAACCTGGAGTTCACTATGTAGTCTCAGGGTGGCCTTGAACTCATGGTGATCCTCCTACCTCTGCCTCCAAAGTGCTGGGATTAAAGGTGTGCACCACCACACCAGCCTAATATCTACAATAGTTTTTAATTTGTTTTGAGTTGCATAGTCTTTGGAAGACCTTATTGAACTTGTAAATCTTTGCTCTAAGATAAAAACATAAAACATATACACACCTATTATGTTTGGTTAACAATTGTAGGGAACTTATAT